>CM077082.1:46883228-47483228 GCA_039513925.1 Platanthera zijinensis
CTTAGGGCAATCAGTAGGCTCTGTCTCACAAAAATTGTTTCAATGTACGTCCAAAAAAGACAAGTAGTTGTAGACAATCAATTCAGGAGAAAACAACACGATGATCCTCATGGTGCAATGACAATGCTCTAAATCACACGACAGGATTTGCACATGAGTGTGATGAGAACATAGCATTATGGCAATGTACGTGCGGTGCATCATAGATGACATGGATGTCATAACGTGGAAGGTTAGCTGATGAGCATGGATACATGGGTGTCACAGGATATAAAGGAGAATGCTTTGGTGTTCTATGCAGGTTCGACAATCATGTTGCAAGTTCTTAGCTATATAGATGTCATTCAATAACATGGTAGATGTGTGCCATTGCAAAGACAGAGCATGGTCAAGCCAAGACTAAACATATAATATGTGTGACAAGAGAGTCACAGATGCATGCTTTGTGCATGGATGACAAATTGGGAATCCAATCAGTATGATTTGCATCATAACAAGAATTGCACTTAAACGCATGTAACTATGTCCTACATTTTTCTTAGATACGCACAAAGGATATTGCTATGGTGCGCATGCAAGAATTATGCGCAGTCGTGATACTATGTGGCTGAGAAGAATGGAAGTGTCCAGAACACTTAGAGAAATTTTGAAGATGACAGAAGATTATGAAACATTTTAGAGTTGTCTAAGAGATTATAGAGTCGTCTAAGAGATTATAGAGTCGTCTAAGAGATTATAGAGTCTTGCGTAATGCTCTAGAATATTTATGAAATTGTGTAGAGATTTCTAGAATGTTACAGAAAAATATAGAATATTCTACAATTGGGACATTCTAGAGAACTCTAAGTATATATAAAGATATCTAGAGTCTTCTTTGGTTGGAGGAAAAATCTCTTGGAGACTATAAAAAGAGGATGGTGTTCATTTGGGCCAAGCAATCCTAATTAAAGTCATCAAAGACATACAGTTTTGTAAGTTGTCAATAGAAGTTTGAGTCTTCTTGAGCGCTCTCCTATTTCTAGCATATGCTTGTGTATGTGTGTATACTTTTGTTGTTGATGAAGTAATTGAGGTTGAGTTAGTTATTGTGAAGGACACAAAAAGGAGTTAAGGTTTCACTAATCAAGGTATCAGCGCAGGTCTAGCGTTATGTCCATGATAATCCAAAACCCTTTAAAAGGTGTACACTTTGACCATTAGTATACTTAATTACACTACTTATTGGTGAATTAATTAATTTTAGTATAGTAAATTTATACATATTTTTGGAAAATCTGTATTGATTTACTGAGACAGATATTTGTTGATGTTAACTCCTCAAATGTTAGATGAAAATAGAATCTTAATTTCTCTTAGAAGATCTAAAGAAGTTAAGCTAAGCTAAAGAAAATATCTCCTAAGAAAGCTCTGCATAAACACATTTGTTGACCGACATTCATTGATTGGTGACTGGATTATTCAACATTCATTGATCTAATGGAGTGATCAATGATCAACAATTGTTGATCGTCAATAGTTGATCGACGGATGAAGCATAAAATTTAAGATGAGTTTCTCCAAATTCTACGAACTACAGGGAAATGTACATATTTTTCATAGCATAAGATATTTAGGAATATCAAGTGTCGTATTCCAAGAATTTTGTCAATTACTTATACTCACAGAACATACTATTATTTCATCGGCAAAATAGAGTTGAGGTTTAGCTTATAAACGATAAATATGAAGAAAAAGATCATTTGATCTAGAATCTTTCTAATATAAAACAATTAGTAAATCTAGCTATGCATAGGTGTTTGATTAAAATAACTCGACTTTGTAGGTTCTCAAAATATAATAGTACTCGCTAGAAGAATACTATCATATAACCTTAGTTAATCGATTAAAAATCTCTCGACCAGTCAAAACTCCTATGCTTTCTTTACGAGGTGAACCTTACTATTAGATTCGACTAAAATCCGGAAGATTTATGTCTTCCTCTCTCGATGGGTGCATGCAACTCCTTTTATCTTTAAGCGGTCTACTCCTATTCACTGACAGTTAGACCAACTAGAATATGGATCAGAATTAACTCATATATCGAAAAATATGAAATCAATAATTTACGAATCAAAGATAAATCGATATTTTTCATCAAAGCTTATAGAAAGAAATTATATAATTAATTTACTAAAGATTTCACCTGATCTAATGCTAAGAGAACTTAGCTAAACATGTTTGAGTGAAAAGATTCTCTTATAAATAAAATTGACTTGAATGCAAGAACAAGATAATGAAAATATTACACTAAGAATTAAAATGCAAGAAAAGTAAAGTTGCACTGGGAATTGAAATTGAAAGAAAATTAAATTGCAAATAGAAAAATACAAAAAGTGCATAAAATGAATGAAAGAATCAGCTGGGCTTTATAGTTGAAAAATTCTCAATACACACCCTTTTACATGATTTGACGCATGTACTTTGAGAAAACAGCCAAAATAAAGCCGTGTATCTTTTGTGAGAAAACCATCAAAAATTATAATAAAATGAGGCTGCACGCCATGTACCTAAGGAGTGTCTACTGCGAGAAGAAACGACTTCGTCAAGGGGTGTCAGCTGGCATTTGGCTGTTTCTGGAGTGAACATGTCCTCAGGCAGGCCAAGCCCTAACTTGAGGATGTGTGATTTTAAATATTAATTTTAAGTGTCACGACTTGTTGGGAGGACCCTGGAGTGTGACATGATTACATACCCTATGTATATGCTCTGAACCTAGGGCATGTAATTGTAACTTTGTACAATTTTCCAAGATTGTAGATGGCATGGTTCTCATTCTGAAATGGGGTAGCATGTTCCTAAACTCTTCCTGGATTAAAATAGAGGGTCATGATCGTACTAAACCCTTGGACAAACCTCCTATAGTAGGTGGCAAGTCCGTGAAAACTACGAGCCTCGTGGATGTTTGCCGGCACGGGCCAATCACGAATGGATTTGACCTCTCAGGTTCAACAGATACTCCAGTCGAGGATATAATAAATCCTAGGAAGTAAACGGACTCAGAGAGGAATGAGCACTTTTTCAGATTGACATACAGTTTCTCTTGGCGGAGGGTGCCAAAGAGAATCCTACGTGATCGAGGTGAGCAGCCTGAGTCTGGCTATAAATCAGTATGTCATCGAAATACACGACCAGAATCTTGCCCATGTAGGGTCGCAACACATATGTCATAACTCTCATGAACGTGTTTGGGGCAAGTTCGGGAGGGAGGCCCCCGGTACCAAGTCAATAGCATGTTGAATGTCCCGTGGAGGGGGCAGCTCATTGGGGAGCTCGTCCGACATAATGTCCGCAAACTCGTCTAAAAGGGGATGCACCTCTAATGGGTGGTCAACTGGGGTATCCTCAGATGCCTGGGTGGCATCCACAACGTAGATGATATTCGAGTCAGCACTATCTCGCAGAAACTTGCCTCGCCTCAAAATATGCAAGGCCCTCGAGGCACTCGTACTAACTGATGGTTTACCACACCCTTAGATCTATCCCGGGGTTGGGTGGGCGTCAACGTGATCTTCCTCACCTTGTCGTAAAATACACACGTGTTTGAGCGGCCGAAACACGTGATGTCACGATCAAACAGCTAGGGGAGGCAAAGAAGCACATGAGTGACGTCCATGGGAATGACATCACACTAGACCTTGTCCTGAAATGAGGCGATGGTGATCGGGATGAGGCAGCACAGGGTGACCTGAATCGTCGTCTTATCTACCCAGAAGACATGATATGGGTGGGGGTGAGGCTCTGCCTTCACCTGCATACAATCAAGCCCCTTTTGGGCCACGATGTTCACGCAACTCCCACTATCGATAGCCAACTTGCAGGGACCACCTGCACTAGGAAAGTATGTGTAAAAGATGGTGGTGCGTCGCCAATCCTCATCTACATGAGGGTGTGTAGGAGGCGTCTAATCACTCCCACCTCTAAAAACTCTCTCGGCGTCACTCTCCCAACCTTCTTCGATAGTGGCCTTAACTTCTTCTGTACCCTCCTCATCTTCCTCCAAATCCTGCTCCTCACCCTCAACTAGCAGGTTCCGCGTGGGGCACTGCGCCGTCATGTGTCCCCTGCCAGAACATCGATAACACAAAATACCCTCAGATCGCTGGCCATTAGTGGCTATAACTTTGCCCTTCGCAACTGCGAGGATACGTGAGGGTGCAGTCATGGTGGTCTGGGGTAGAGCGGTTTCTTATAAGTCGAGGACTCAGTCCGAGAATGAACTGCCTCGTGCTAGAAGATCGGAGGTACTGCTCGTACTCGAGAGCAAGCTGAAATATCTGATCGTGCGTCTCTAAACGATGTGGAATAAACTCTCTATAAATCTCAGAACGAAGGCCCGCCTTGAAACGGGAGGCAGTGGTGATAGGCTCCTTCGAGACGTCACTCCTAACGAATAGCTCGTCGAAGCGAGCCATATACTCAGCGACAGTAAGTGACCCCTACCGTAAGTTCTATAAACTGCTCAAATAACTGATCTCGGTAGGAGGTACTTCTCGCTCATCTTTTACTTCATCTCATCCCACATGGTGATGAGGTAATAACCATCTCGCTCCAAGGCTCTCTCTACGCTAATCCAGAATACCTTAGTCTGCCGGACCAGCTTTATTTTTGCAAAGCGAACGCAACGCTCGTCACTCATCTCATACCACTCGAAATAGTGGTCCATGTCCAAGAGCTAATTGCTGAAGGCTTTCAGATCTAGGAGACCATCGAATGAAGGGGCGTCGAGTCAAATACGACGAGTGATGTCATGGTGGTGGCCTCCCCTCCGTGGGTTGGGATAATCCTCGAGGTATTCGTCAGGGGTGTAGTCATATCGAGCGGGGGGGGGACAACGCTCTCTCCGACCCGGGGGATAATATTCATCATAGTGATGATCACGGCGACTGTGTGGGGGCACTCGATCTCTGGTGTCAGGTTGAGGCTGACGTAGCATACGACACTCATCACACTGATGGGGAAGCCTATCCCGTGTCGGAGCTTGCTTATGCTCCATCACAAAGTCAGGATTTTGCCTTACCGGCGGAATTGGGGCTCGATGAGGAATATAACGAGGATGGCGGTCTGCTGGAGGCTGACTATCTCTCGGACGTTGGTCATGACGTGAAGGAGCAACAGGGTCGTCCTCAAGGGACTCGTCACGCTGTGTTGGACTGTCTCTGACATTCTCTAAGTGGTCTAAACGAAGATTCACCTCGGCAAGATCTTGACGCACATCGTTGAACTGGGCACCGAAAGCGTCAAAATGGTCTAGGATAAGGCACTGAAACTCAGCAAAAGCGGCGCCCAAATTCGAGCTCTCTGTTCGGTCGTCGGTGACTTGCGGTTCTACCACGCTTCCTCTAAAGATTTTACCACTACGGAGCATGAAAATGGTCTAACCTTCCCTCTGATACCAAAATGATGTAGGGTAGTCTACATGGTGTGTAAAACCTAGGGTTTTAGGTGGGAATGCGAGTGTAACACGTTAATCTGCCTCTAAATGCAATGCGATTGTCAATGATGACGACAAATAATTATGAGTAATGATAACTTATATTTAACACCACGCAAATATTAATAATTGAAAAACAACTAATTAATTTGGTAATTTTATAATGGCTTTCCTCCGCTAGGAGGGCCAAAGCAAAGCGCACGGCGAATAACTCCACCTGCAAATTATTAGCGTGCCGAAACAATTTCTACTAGCAAGAATCACAACACATACATTTATTCACCAATGAAAATGTCAAATCAAATAAGCCAATACCATAAAAAAAACTCCCAAAGTAGTGGGTTGAATCGAGGCATTGAAGAATTAGGATCCGAGTATGTAGATCGGTGATCGGGGGTTTGAACCGGCGACACGATAACGATGGCGGTGGCTGTCCTTGGCGTAAAGGGTTAGATCGGATAGGAAAATGGTAGATCCGGCCACGTACAAGTAGATCCGGGTCAGGGAAGGGTAGATCTGATGTGTAGGGACTGATCCAAGCTAAAATGGTAAGTATGAGTGGTGGAAATAACGAATCGAGAGGCCATAACCCTAGATCTGGACTGATCTTGAATTTTAAGGTTGTTAGGATGGTGGATCCACGAAAAGGAGTTGGCGGATTAGGGAGGAGGGGGAGGTGGAGGCCGGTGGGCTGTTAGGGCACTTTTTGGAGGTGGGGGGCGGTGGGGAAGGGCGATGTTGGTCGGCTGGACTATGGGGGAGAAGGCAAGGGGAGGCGGTCCTGTAGCACTGAAGGAGGGAGACGAGGTGTAGAGGAGGAGGTGGGTGTGGTGGCTGCAAGGAGGAAGCAGGCTGACGGTTTCGGGCTTGAAGGGAGGTCTGCAGCGGGTGGAAACGGAGGTTTGAGGAGTGGAAAATGAAGGCAAGGGTAGGGGTACCTTGGGGGGAAAATGAGCACCTAAGAGTCGTCACCTAGGGTTCCACGGCGTCGGCACTAGGGAGGGATCGTGGAATCCGGGAATGAAGCTCTCCAAATTCTGCAATCACTGAATTCAGCCCCTACAACACCTATTTATAAGAAGTGAACAAACTAAAGTTTCACCATCAACGGTTTATAATTGGTTGGTGGGGTCGGGCACTAAATACATGATAATAAACTCAAAAAATAGACTAATATATGTTTTTAACTCGCGGCGACGTGTCGGACGCAACCGCGGAGTCGGATCAGTGATCCGATTAAGCCTTCCCGCGCGAATAAATGAACGTGGGTCCCCGCCTTGCCACGAACCTCTCTAGGTGCACGATTTGATGGATCCCCATCAAGAAGAAGCCGCCAAGAACTATTCCTTTCTCTCTTCTCTCTACCGTAATCCAAATCTTCTTATTCTTAGATTTACCTAATCACCATCCTTCTTGATGATAATTTTGCTCGACCTAAAGCACTCTCAACAACAATAATTTGGTTGTAAAGGGTTACATGCACAACCTTTCAAAAAAATCAAGTGAGGTTTGAATCTTCGGTGAAAAAGCTTCCTTAGGTTGGGGTCTTTAGTGTAAAAGACTCTTCGTCCTGTAAAGAGACGAAGCTAGCCCACAAAACTGTGAAGAGAGGAGTAACCTCTTATTGGGAAACATCTATAAAAATATCATCTTTTGGATGATGGGTCATTCATTTCTTTCAGTATTATTTCTGATTTTGTGTTTGAACTAATATTATTTGATATCTAGTATATAGCATAACTGTTAAACTCATTGGAAGACTTTATAAGAAATAGAAGCTAAAATTTGAGTGACTTCCCTATTATTCGTTCCTCCTCTAGAGAGACGTAGTACTATTCCACATTTTCAGTTTCTATATAATTCATTATTATACTTAATTAATTGCACTACTTATCATTTAATTAAGTGAATTGTTAAAGGCACCGCGAATTTGGCTGTTGGCGTCATTTTATTTAAAGCACCACACACAGCTAATGGCATCAGCCGCCTCCGCCGGTCGCGCCGCTATCGCCATCACCCGTCCGCCTCTGCCGGCCGCCGCCGCTACCGCCATCAGCCGGCCGCCGTCGCCGGACAACCTGCTCGGGCTCTCGAACTGCCCGAGGGGCACGTTTGTCATTTCATGAAAATTGGTGATTCAGGTGACCGAAACGAATCGACGTCATTCGCTAACTCAGGATCTAGTCCGACGCAATTATCAACATGTCCCATCAGAAAACTATAAAAAGGTCAGCATGTCCTCATTTGAAGACAAATAACTTCAGAGACTAGAGAGAGCTCTGAGATTTTCTGGTAAGAACGTGGGACTTAAATCATTTCTCCGCTCGGAACTCACTCCGCTCCCTTTCTAGCGCGCATAATGCCCGACTCTCACTTGGATGCTTTTGTGAGCTTGGTAGAAGACACCAAAAAGTGCTCTCGCGGATGCTCGCGTGAATACACTCCAAGGCTTCAAGGACTTAGAATTTTTCCTCCACAAGGATGTTATCGTCCGAGCTTCGTGGACGCTCTCATCCAAGTTTCGTGGACGCTCTCATCCAAGCTTCGTGGACTTAGTTTATTTTCAATTTTTTCATGTACTCAGAGCTTGTAACGGAGCAGTGGCCTGTCACCCTCATAGAAAACACACAATACTTGTAAACTTAAAACTAAATAGTGGATTTTGGCCCGACACCGATCAGACCACGTGGTTTTTCACCCTTTCCGGGTTTTCCACGGTAAAAAAACCTCTTTCATTGTTGTTGAATTTTCATTGACTGTTTGTGCGTCCGGTCTGATTCTGAGCTAAGGCAGTCCGATTCTCTGAATTGGAGAAAAACTGGGTGACCCGCAACAATTTGATGTCATCTGTAGGAAAGTGTTCCCAACTCTGCAATTACTTTCTAAAAGCAACGCTTGCCCCACGCAAGCACTCCCAAACAACAACAATGGCGAGGAGAAGCGCACAAACTGCCAATGACGCAATAACAGAGAACCGCATCGATCTAGCCCCTGCCGACTCGCCCGCTGGCAACCCCCGCTTTGGGAAGGAGCCACTGTCATCGCATATCCAACATCGGGGGAAGAATGCATGCGCCTGATAAAGGAATGTCAAGCAAAGGTGCTCACCTTGCTAAGAGACTTAAGGGCTCATCGTGCCCCCAACGTGGACACCGCCCCACTCGCTGATCCCAAGTCAGATATTTCCTGAAGACACTACTCGCTCCAAGGATCTCATCATAGACGAGTCGTCCGGTGTTGATAGCTCCACGCACCCCGCATTCCCCGATGGGCTTCCCGAGTGCACACAAGGAAACTTTTGTGTAATGTAGAAGGCCACCGCTTTGACTGATCGAAGACTCACTCGTGAGGAGGTGAGATGTATGATCGTGGAAGAATATGGGCACAGGGGGCACACAGACGCAAACATTCAGCTCCCTGACCACCGCATCATTTTTCTAGATCCGTTGGTCCTAACGTATCCCATTCCACCTATAATCAAGCTCCACAACTTTGAGACATTTGATGGGGCGAGAGACCCTCTGGAACACATTAGGCGCTATGCAACTATCATGCACTTCTACAGTGCCCCGGAATCGCTCCTGTGTCAAATGTTCCCGACAATTCTGAAAGAAGAAGCTCGCACCCGGTTCAATCCCCTGAAAGAGGGAGACATCAAGAACTTCATAGAGCTAACTCATTTTTTCACGAATACGTTTATCGTCAACCAGCGAATCATTCGAGACCCGTCGTACCTCTAGGGGATCCGACAGATCGAGGGAGAATCTCTCATGGATTTCCTTCATCGCTTTGCTATGGAGGCACGCCAGATTTTGGTGGTCAACCCGAGCTCCTGAGCGGTATTTTCCTCGGAGGACTCCGACCAGAAAAATTCCACTCCATGATGATGAGCGAAACGGTGCCAAGCTACCTTGACCTCCTCTACCGAGTCAAGGCTCAAATCATGACAGATGAGGCAATCGAAGCACATCGATAACAGTTCAAAGGAATCTCGAAGAGGAAGAGGAATCTGGAGCCGCTACGAGATACCATGGGAAACGACGAGAGTCATGGCAATCCCCGCTGACGCCTAATAACTCGTTTGCATCAGGACTACACTCCCTTAAACACCACCGAAACCGCCGTGCTCCTTGACATCCAAGACAGCGATGAGCTTCGCAGACTCGAGCCGCTTGCGCCAAGCAGAGATAACCAATCACAATATTACGACTTCCATCGCGGATACGACTACATGATATATGGTTGTAAGCCGTTGAGGGACGAGATCGAGTGCCTCATCTGACAAGGTCTCCTCGAAAGATTTATGAAGGACTCCGCCGCGAACAAGACCGCACCGCGGAACAACAATCCAGCTAAGGATCGTGTTGCAGCCTGACGCAAATAAGTCGGAGACTACGGGCAGGGGTCCCTCCCCCTAATAGCGCGTGCAAAGTCCGCACCTCAACTTCATGTTTTTTCCATCGACATAATAAGCCACAAAATGGAACTTGCGCACACACATATGTTACTCTTTTTTCTCCAACATTGCAATTGCTTTCTGACTTCCAGCAACCATACAAGTCTCCTCAAAGCAAAATTCTGAGATGAATACCACAAACCCTGACATCGACTCCAGGTGACAAGAAATGTGGCTCATCTATAAAGCAAAGCATCCCGCTCCCACGCTGCGGGGCATCTCGCCAACGCGTTGCAAGGTATCTCGCTCCCACGCTGCAAGGCATCTCGCCCCCGCGTTGCACGATATTTTGATAGGACGGATCTCGGTCCTCCTAAGGAGCAAATGAACAAAATTTCTTTGCCACCTCCACCCGGACGAACTATGGTCCTCCTGAGACACGAACGAACAAAGATTCTTCGCCACCTCCACTTGGACGTACCCTGATCCTCCTAAGCCGCAAACGAACAAAATTTTTTTGTCATCTTCACCCGGACAGACCCCGGTCCACCTAAGGCGCGAAAAAACAAAGGTTTTTTTGCCACCTCCACCCGAACGGACTCCGGTTCTCCTGAGACGCAAATGAACAAAGGTTCTTCTCCACCTCTACCCGTACGGACCCGGGTCCTCCTGAGGTGCTAACAAACAAAGATCTTTTGTCACCTCCACCCGGACAGACTCTTGTCCTCCTAAGGCACGAACAAACAAAGGTTCTTTGTCACCTCCACTCGGACGGACCCTAATCCTCCTAAGGCGTGAATAAACAAAGGTTCTTTGCTACCTCCACCCGAATGGACTCCGGTCCTCCTAAGGTGCGAACAAACAAAGATTCTTCACCACCTCCGCCATGATGAACCCCGGTCCTCCTAAAGCATGAAAGATCAAAGGTTTTCCACCACCTCCGCCCGGACGGACCCCGGTCCTCCTGAAGCGTGGACGAGCAAAGGTACTTCACCACCTCCATTCGGGCGAACACTGGTCCTCCTGGGCCGTGAACAAACAATGATTCTTTACCACCTCTGTCCGGACGGACCCCGGTCCTCCTTAAGCGTGAATGAGTAAAGGTTCTTCACCATCTCTAACCGGACGGACCCCGAGTTCTTCTGAGGCCCGAACGAATAAAAGTATTTCGCCGCCACCACTAAAATGGACCTCAAATCCTTTCAAGGCCGGAACGAACAAAGATTATTCGCCATACTCAATAGATCAGACACCGTGTCCTTCCAAGAAACAAGCAGACAAAGATTCTTTGCCTCCACCAAGGGAGCGGATCTCGAGTCCTTCTCAAGACAGGAGTAAGCCTTTGATCCTCCAAGGGATTTTTTCAGGATGAACCACGAGTCCTCTTGCGCCACTCAGCCAAAGGAGGACTCTGAGCCCTTGGGCACCGTCCGAACAAAGGAGAGAAAACATACCCTCACACTACACTCGGGCATCAGCTCCAAGCACTCACGCCCAATGAAAATCGCAAAATCAACACATTGCGTCAAAAACGCGCGTTCAAGCAAGGGGAATGAAAGATAAAGCGCTCCCAATTCAATGGGACACCCAAGGCTCAAACAAGATGACACCTCTGTGACGCCCCTGGATCCATATCGCAAGCAGAGAGCAAGCTACAGGGCTAAGTCATGCCCGCGACAACGAAGGCAACACTAACAAAAGGGACAAAGTGTGTGCACGGGATGAATGCAATCAAGTACTCCCTCGGCATCAACGCTGTCTTTTGAGGCATCACCTATTCAAGGGACGGAATGCTCCTGCATCCTTCGCACTGCACAAAGCCCCTGCCCCGAGATAACGGTCATGCGGGTCGGTTTTGTGACGAGTGTGCCCACTCCAAGTACCTAGGACTCTTTGTGTTCTACAATCGTAAAAGCTCCCATCATTCTGACTTCTTAAGGCACGGACGTCATCAACGATCTCTGTCTTAAAAAGCTATATCTCAACTTTTGATAAAAACGGACATCAAGTCCCTCTATAGTTCCACGCAAGAACGAACACCAAGTCCTTTTGCATCTTTTAGGAGGAACGGACCCGCAAGTCCTTCCACATCGCTAAGACAAGGGGGTAGAACACCCTTTGCATCACGTCCATGTGTTTTCCCCCAGCACTAAAGACCAGCTACAACCGCCTAAGCTAACACGCAGCATCATACTCGTGCGTTCATATAATGGGGAACGTGAAAAGCAACACACTTTCTCACCAACGCAGCGCACAAAGCATGAGGCAGGAGGACGCCCTTGCAAAGCGCTGCAAGCATCACATAGCAAGCAAGGGCGATGTGTAAACAATTGACCGCAAGATTTATCGTCTAAGCATGCACCATGGAACCTTTAACTCACAAAGAAGATATGAGTGGTTCCAAGATATCAACGTGCACATCTAGGCCAAATCAATGCGACATTTCACGTCGTAAACAAAAATAATTTGTGACGTGCGCATGCTGAAAGGATCTTAAGTCTGTGACCCCCAAGACAAAATAATCAAGGCTAAAAAATTTCAGGCTCGTCGTTTTGGGGATGACAACCCACGAAAATTTGGGGGCATTTGATAGGGTTCCCCTTGAAAATTTCCAAGTCAAACAGGAAGGAATTTGACCAAAATGCTCAAGCAAGCCGACCCGATCGAACATATCGCGCACGCAACTTGCGCACGCTCGAAGGCACTAAAGACACCTAAAAGACTAGGACGGAGCTGAACGCACAACCCAAACATGAAACTCACACACAACGCAAGCGCAGCACGCGCGCTCGCGCCGCGTGCTTGCGCTACTTGCGCGGGAGCGGTCCGGTATCCACCGTTGTCGCCGCCTCCGGCCACCGCTGCCGCCGGGCAACCTGCCCGGGCCGCCCGAACCGCCCGGAGGGGGCGCATCTATCATTTCATGAAAATTGGTGATCCAAGTGACCGGAACGAAGCAACGTCATTCGCCAACTCAGAATCCAGCTCCACGTAATTACCAGACGTTCCTCCAGAAAACTATAAAAAAGTCCTCAAGCTTTCATTTGAAGACAAGCAACTGCAGAGACTAGAGAGAGCTCTGAGATTTTCTGGCGAGAACGTAGGGACTTAGATCGTTTTTCCGCTCAGAACTCACTCTGCTCCCTCTCTAGCGTGCACAACGTCTGAAGCTCAATTGGACGCTTTTGTGAGCTTGGTTGAAGACACTGGAAAGCGCTCTCGCGGATTCTCTCGTGAAGACACAAAGGATTCATGGACTTAGCATTTTCCTCCACAAGGACGCTCTCATCCAAGCTTTGTGGGCACTCTCATCCAAGCTTTGTGTACGTTCTCATCCAAGCTTTGTGGACTTATTTTATTGTTTGTTTTTTTTGTACTCAGAGCTTGTAACGGAGCGGTGACCTATCACCCTCCGAGGAAACACCCAATACTTGTAAGCTCAAAGCTAAATAGTGGATTTTGGTCTGACACCGATCCGGCCACGTGGTTTTTCACCCTTTCCGGGTTTTTCATGGTAAAAAAAACCTCTTGTCATTGCTGCTGGATTTTCATTGACTGTTTGCAACCGGTCCGACTCCGAGCTAAGGCGGTCTGATTCTCTTGACCGAAGAATAACCGGGTGACCCGCAACAATATGTATACAGTTTGTTGGTGTCAATTATTTGATCTGAGCAGCCCATTTGTGATAATTTGCTTTGAAGGTAGATTTGATTAAAATTGTTGCGACATCAAAACTTTATGAAAATCCATTTTCAAGAGAAGACCAATGCTACTTTTCGATTTGAAATCGTTTTGCAATTGAGGAGAAATCGACTCTTAATTATTTTTTCCAATTCTAGAAAACCAAACTCATGTAAGTATCCGGATATGACCGCAAATACAAAGCCGCACCCTGAAAAAAGGGGTCTTCCATTTTAGATGTGCGCAGACGAAGGGATACTCGAGAAGGGTTCCTTCAAAGAAGCAAGACGGTGTGAATAGCATTTTCTTTTTTGCTTTCAACTTTTCAAGAAGGTCTTGTTGCACTATTCTTTATTTTTTAAAATGTGTATGACTATTAACATTTTAAAGTAGATATAATGTTTCCTGTTTTTATCCCTTCAGGCAACTTGACTTCTTGTGGACTCATTGATTCATTATTTTTCTCTCAAAATTAATAAAAATTGATGGGAAGGATACATACCTATTTTTTATTACTAAGGTTTATTAATTTCAAATATACAGTTTATGTGGGACTTGAGATGTTGGCATACTTTGGCATTGCACCAAATTTGGTGATCTATCTTACACAGGAACTCCATCAAGGCACCATTAGCTCTTCAAATAATGTCACCAATTGGACAGGCACCATTTTGATGATACCAATATTAGCTGCATATCTCGCCGACACTTACCTCGGGCGATATTGGACCTTCCTGTTCTCCTCTTTAATCTACTTGCTGGTATAATATTGATTTGATCCTACCCTGCAACTTCTTTCAAAAGATTAACAAATGCTCTTCTTCATAAAATAAGTTTTTTTTTGGCAGGGAATGATTCTTCTGACACTTTCAGTGTCTCTCCACTCTCTAAGACCCTCACCATGCAATTCATTATACACTGAAGATTGTAGTGGCACCACAAAGCATATCCAAGTTGTTATATTCTTCCTATCATTGTACATAGTAGCTTTGGGCATCGGCGGTACTAAAGCCACTCTCATAACTATGGGAGCCGAGCAATTCGACATTTCAAAGGATAGTGAGAGATCCCAAACGCCATCGTTCTTTAATTGGTGGAGCATTTCCATATTTTGTGGTAATTTATTTTCCTGCATAGTCCTTGTCTACATTCAGGACAATGTTGGTTGGTCAGTTGGTTATGCTATACCGACGATTGTATTGGGTATTGCGATTATAATTTTCATTGTCGGCACACCATTTTATCGGCATAAGCCACCGTCTGGCAGTGCGTTAACATCAATGATCAGGATATTAGTAGAAGCCTCTAGGAAATGGTGGCTGCAGGTTTCTAAAAATTCAAAAGACTTTCTTGAACTCGATTCCGAACAATGCATGAACAAGGAACGGGACACCGCTGTCCATACAACTTCACAAAGGTATTTTTAGTTTTATTGGTGTGAAAAGTGTTGAGAAATAATTTCCTAACAAAAAGTTTGTACTTTGAATCTTAATACTTCATTTGAATGGATATATGTGTGAGATTAAGTGCATTATTTATTCTAATCTTCTAACTTTTCAGTACATACAAAAACGTGTATTTTGTTTCATTTCAATTCTACGGGGTTAATACATTAAATTAACATCACATCCACCATCCTATAAGTTTCATATTTTAGGAATCACATCAATCACATAAGCATGCATCCTCCATCTCAGGAACATCAGTCAACTATACAAGTAGACCATAATTTTGAAATGCGCCACATCTCTACAATATAGTGAGGACAACATACCATAGTCAATAAAACTAGAACCCGGTCCACAAAACTCTGATCCATTATACAACAATCATCCTTGAACATATAACCTTCTCTTGTATGAATAATAGAAACATCACATCGCATTGTATCCCTTATCATTGGTATATGCTACCATACTTTTCTCCTCTTGGGGGGTAGTATGGTGCAAAGTGTGTCACTTTATAATTCAATTAAGAGGAAGGCGAGGTAAGGAGCAATATATAATATCTTCTTTCTCCACCTTTACACCAATAGTTTGGAATTGGCTTAAATATTTATTTAACAAATTGAATTGTTCCTAAGATAGCTATTCCCGCATCTGTATTATATCCAATTACAACATCAAGAATAATCTTGTTCTTGAACTCTGGTTTGTCCTTGGAGATGTTGGAACCGATTCTTACTTCAAAGAGGTTAACAGAGAACCAACGACCAATCGAGAAATTTTAAGGTTTCTTCTCCCAATCTCCTCTTTGTAGCCTCATCATTTGACTTGATTTTGTGAACCCTCCCTCCATTTCACGGGGTATAAGTAGCCAACCCTAGACACCACACATACAACTTGCTTAGAGTGATGCACACATGAGATAATGGCCCACTAAGAGTCATGATAACGGTCTTCCATATAAGGGGAGTGGATACCAGATCATATTGCCTAGGATTACCAATTTTGTTGAGAAATGACGATGTGTTCCATATAAAATCTCTATATGGTTGGCCAATAGTTGAGTTCAAAGAACTAGTATAGAATTTAAATGAACATTCCCCTTGCAAGTGATTTTTATGCAGTCACAAGGATAGAGCAAAGATGACTCCTCTTGTGTTAGGTTTAATTGACGACCTAGAGCCATGAAAAAAGAGACCTAAAATGGGGGGAGGGGAGTGGGAATATAACATTTTTTCAGCGAAAACCATATTATTTAGATGACGTCTAATCATCATTTGGGCACATCAAGCAATGACTATGTGAATCAAGCAGGGACTGTGCGAGCAATGAGGACTTCCTGATGCAAGTGTGAGTCGGATGAGGCGAGTGCATAATGATAGCTCTCATTTGAGACCTAAGACCATAATGAGGATCACTATGAAAATATATGTATTATTATGCAGGGACTATCCCAATCTGTATGTGAAGCCTATCCCGAGCAGGATGTGAAGACTATCCCAAGTGTGATGCAAAGACTATCTCGAGTGGGATGTGTGTCACTATCGCCACTTTTCTTGAGCTTTGGAGACCTTCAACCATCAGGAAAATAGAGGTGCCTCATCAAAGACATAAACTATATGATTGAATCATCATTTTTGATTTTGAATATCACTTATGTTATACAGTTTCTTCTTTCCCAGTTTATTTTACTCCTAGAGTTTGATATCCATGCATCCTATATGTGATATGGAGGATGAGTTCAACCTCAAATTGACCCCTAATAAGTTCTAGGCAGTGAGGACCATCCTCAAGCACTTCACTCCCAACAAATTCGAACCTATTGACTCCGGAGGGTAAATTTCCACAGAGAAAAGAGGCAGCCACTTGGAGACTATGTAGAACAACCTACCCCTTCAAAAGAATATAAGCCTATTTAAAAGAGTATATTTGTTAACCCGAAATCCTACGACCATAACAAAAACCAGCCAGCCTCAACCAGAGAGATCCCTTGGGCATCTAGCAGTGCAAACGGTTATTCCTTGCGTGACCGCACCATCCCCCAAGTGTCAATAACTGACATACCGGTCATCCTCAACATCAATCTTGGCCTTGAGAAGTCTGGGCGGATACTCCCTGAGACCGCCTCAGCTTCTTATTCCCATTTGTATTAAGTAGGGATAGTTACAACCTATTGTAATCGTCCCTCCTCCCTCTCTCTCTCTCTCTCTTTCTCTCCTGTCTGGCTCTCCTATATCCCGGACCTATGTAGCACGTGGACGGAAACGGGATAGGGGATACGATACGAAACAGATACGAGAAACATTATTTTTAAAAAATTAGGATACGAGAAATGTTTTTAATTATTTTAATATAAGTATTAATTAATATAAGAATAAGATAACTAACAAACTATTTGTACATATCTTTAATTGTAACGAAAAAAATTAATAAGACTATATTATATACATTGACATTTCATATAATGCTATAAATAACATTCAAGGAAACAAACACCATAAAGAACAATCTATCACATGTCCAAATCAATACATCATTATATCAATTGAGAGCATTGTTTTGTTACATTTACATGCAAAATATCAATGTTTAGTGTTAGAAATTAACATAAAAACATTAAGGATTTCTCTATGTAAGTGTTTTTCCCACTATAGCATATAATATCTACTATGCACTACTTGAAAGCATCATGGATATTTACTCTACTTAATAGCCATCAAGGGCTAGTTAGTTTAAACCTACTTTCTTGAACATTGAAAAGGAGTTTCAGGCTTTTAACATGATGCATTATCCTCTTAAAATTAGAAGACATGATGCAATGTTTTTAGACATATATTGGATATTAATATGATGCAGAAAGAAGAATCAGAAGAAGAAGAATCAGGAGAAGGAGGAGAAGAAGGAGAAGCAGGAAAAGAAGGAGGAGAAGAAGGAGAAGCAGGAGGAGAAGAAGAAGAAGAAGAAGAAGCAGGAGAAGAAGCATGAGAAGAAGAAGAAGCAGTAGAAGAAGAAGAAGGAGGAGAAGAAGGAGAAGCAGGAAAAGAAAAAGAAGAAGAAGAAGGAGGAGGAGGAGGAGAAGCAGAAGAAGCAGAAGAAGAAGAAGAAGAAGAAGAAGAAGAAGAAACATGAGAAGAAGAAGAAGCAGGAGGAGGAGGAGGAGAAGAAGAAGAAGAAGGAGGAGGAGGAGGATAAGAAGAAGGAGGAGGAGAAGGAGGGGAAGAAGAAGGAGGATAAGAAGAAGCAGGAGAAGAAGAAGTGGGAGAAGAAGAAGAAGAAGCAAGAGAAGAAGGAGAAAAAGAAGAAGCAGAAGGAGGAGGAGAAGAAGAATAAGAAGGAGTACCTGCGGGATCGGCGGAAACGGGAGCGGAACGCCGACGGGATCGAGAGCGGAACAGGAAAATCTAATGCGTAAAATGAAATACGCGAGCTCTATATCTCACGGAATCACGTATCCCCCTTGCGGGATACGCGATTCCGAAAATAAAATATTTTTTTTAAAAAAATGTGTTTCCTGGAGTTTCGGAAACACGTTTCTGTGCGCTTCCGGGCGTTTCCCATATCTGGTACGTGTTCAAGTCGATACGTAGACCATTTTTAAGTATCTGTGCTTTGTAGTCCCGGACAACACACATTTCACCTGCACATTCGAGTAGGCCTCATTTAGTATAAATAGAGGGTCAGGGTACCTAAAAAGACACTAAAACATGAGCATGTTCCCCCATATAGGTCCAGTCTCAAGTGTGCGTCTATCTCTGTTGCCTATATTTTATATCCTTTTGGTTGTAATAGCTCTATAATAGCCTTTTTGAATAAGTAATAAAATCATCCATACTAAGTGTGTTGTCGTTGCGAGCAATCTGATGTAGCCATTCGTGGCAAACCTCTCCACCCTCTCTCTTCTCTCTGACTCTTTGTGGCTAGCAGTTGTTTACTTAGGCTCCGTTTGGGGGGACTTATTTTCACCGGTCAAGCTGTCATGACCGCATGAACCGGACCTTAATTAAGTCCCGATTCATGCGGTCATGACCGCTTGACCGGTGAAAATAAGCACCCCCCCCAAACGGAGCCTTACTGTCTCTAATTCCCCCACTCTTTAAAGGTATGTGACTAAGTTTAGAGGTTGGAGACATTTTTGGCCCCAACTATTTGAAAACCCAACCTTTAGATCCAATTAATTAAGGAAACCCCAGTAATGGTTGGAGGAAAGTTGAGTTTGCTCGACAGCTGCCACCCTGAAGGAAGTGGGGCGGTCACTCAAGAGCAGTTCGAACATGAGTTAAATATACTCTTTGAAATGGTCTCCCGCATGGTGAACAAGGAAGCCCCCCCATCAGCAAGTGACCGCAACCCCTGATATGAAATCGCCCCCATTAGAGACCTCCCATGAGATACAAGCATGTGATGACGAGTTTGCTACCCAGCGAAAGAACTTATTCAGGGAAGCCGCCAGTGCTAACCCTGGTCGAACCTAAACTTTTTGAAAAGGGTCTTTAATACTTAGAGGAGTATGAGTCTAACTCTCCTTTCCTGGACCATGTCTGGTTGGAGCCTATTTTGGCTGGATTAAGGGATCCTTGACTCTCTAGGTTTTTTGAAAGAGAAGAACTAACCTATCATCTACAGACTTTTGATTCTGCGACCTTCCTGCAGACCCTCTCTGAAGGGATTCACCGTATCCTGCTTGCCACTACCATTGATGGTAAGGCTCAAGCATGGTTTTACAAGTTACCCTCTCAATCCATCAGGTCCTTCAGAGAGCTAAGGAGATAAATGATGCTGAGGATTGCAACCTCCAAGAAGAGGAAGAGTGGTCCAGACACCCTCATTCTGCCATTGCTTCATTTCCTTTCTGAGGACATGCTCTAAACAATGGTTGCCTTAAACCCCCTAGATGGCTGTATAAGAGGAAAGCTCTACTGATTCCTTAGGCCCGACTAGTCCATAATCAACTATGGCGGTAGAATTCTTAGGTCAAGTTGTGGATGCCTTAAGCCTCTAGACATCCTTTCTAAGGAATGAGCTTTGTCTCTGGACGCCTATTGCCCAACTAGATAGTTTTATCAAAGTAAAGCTCCACTATTATCGTGCGACAAATTGTCCACCCTAGCCTCCATCTTCTGATTACTTAAGTCAGAATTGACAAATGTTGGTAAAATATCATCTATGATAAGGAATATTTGTGTTCCACCCTTTCTCTCTAAAATAAACTGAAAACCCATACTTTGGACGGTTACTAGATTTTTGACCGCACATAGCATGCATTCTCTCCAACATGGGAAATTGAATGCAACTATGTAAAATATTATATGGTGCAGACAATCATATGGAGCATCCACAACTACATAGTGTGGTCACTCTGGTAGAGATCTCGCATAATTCAAATAATATTTTTGTATTGATGTATGTATAACAAATTAACAATGATATTATTGATTGGTGGT
This sequence comes from Platanthera zijinensis, assembly GCA_039513925.1. Lineage (NCBI taxonomy): Eukaryota > Viridiplantae > Streptophyta > Magnoliopsida > Asparagales > Orchidaceae > Platanthera > Platanthera zijinensis. Next base: position 46,903,662 of record CM077082.1, read on the forward strand.
TATGTTTGAAATAATCGTAAGAGTCCTTAATTATTCTCAGCATGACATCTTTAGGGTTTTCTAATTCGTTAATAACTACGATGTGTGGTTGCTCGTATAAATAATGCACACGCTCTGGATCTTTCTAAGTATGAGGATTTCCAGGTTCACAGTACTCAGTGGAATAGTTGGCCACACTTATGGTAATTGCATAGGCTTCACTCAGTATGATCACAAGACTTTGTAGGGTATTCTTTATTCTGATGGATGGATACTCACAGTAAGTCCACACTGAGTTATATACTATATTTTCTTTATAATATTGAAGCTCGGTTAATAGGAAATAGTTTTGGCATCGAACTTTACATTCTTGGGATATATTAGCATGATCGGCATAGCATTATCACAATGGCACATGGTTATTGTCAAAGGAATCTGCACAATCCTATATCAATTTCTCGTTATATAAAAGGATAAGGTTCACGCCTAGAGGAACTACTCTGCAACACTCAGCTTTATTGGATCCCATTTCCATCTAGATAAGTCATGGTAACTTTTTGTAACCGCACGGGTTATACTCATACAGAGAAATGTTTATACATAGGGCAGTTATATGTCACATATCTGCTCACTCCATGTAACAAAGGTATGCCGTAATTTGACAAGTATTTCCAAGCATGCATGACAAGGGTATTCACGGGTACATGTATGAAAGCCAAGGAAAGCAAGATCAGAAGTGAAATAATTTTTTCATTCCTTTGAATGGAGTATGCAATGTATATAAAGGCCGCAGTTGCAAAAAGAACACACACGGTCACTACAAAATCAAAAATAAATAACAAAGTCATTCATCGTTAGAGTGCACCACTTCTTTTCCCTTGCTTGTGGTCTTCATCTTTTTCTTAGACTGAGGTTCAAAAGTGTTGGGGATGTAACTTCTCAAACAGGTCTCAGTACTCGGAGACGAGCATTCTTCCTCTTCTCCCTCCAAGTCAGCATTTTCTTCCTTAATATCCGCACCTGCTCAAGCATCCTCGCCCCCCCCCCCCCCGAGTCGGATACTTCATTCTCTCCAAAATCCATATAATGGGTCGGATAATCAATACCGACAAAGTCATCTTTCAGAGCGTTTTTCTTTCTCAAGAGATCAAGGGTAAGCTCCGTTGACGCATTGTTAGTACGTAGTATCGCATGTTGAGATTCTCAATTTTTGAAGGCAATAACAACCAGGAGGGGAAGCAATAAAAGGTTGGTTAGCACAGATAGGTATGTTAAACTGGCACTATTTGAAAATCGCTTTGTTTGTACCTTTAACTTCTCGCACAAGAGGGCATTCTCCTCCAATGCCTCTTTAACCCTACACCAGACCATATGATTATAAGATGTTAGCCCTAAATCCTACGAACATTGTCAAATCCAAATCGATCCAGATCTAAGGCAAGTTTCAGCATCTGACAGCATGGGTGGTTACCTCCTGGCAACTGCGCATCCCTCCAGTCAACCTCTAGAATTTACTCCAGAGGAGATCCAAGCAAATAACCTGGGAGCTCTCCTCTTAGGATAGCAGTGGCTCGTGCAGTTACATCATATTGTACTTGCATGAATCCTCCTCTCTCCTTAGTAGGTAGTAGATTGTGCAGTTACATCATGTTGTAACCGAAGGAAGCTTTTGGCATTAATTACAACATTAATTGATCCCAACAATCTGGGCAACTAACCCCCCAATATATTGAGCCATTGAGTGCCTCTAGTTTTTTGTGCCATCGTTTCTCATGCCTTATAATAGTTTATAATAGTTTCTTTAGGAAATATTACTACCCACAATAATTGGTATCCATCATTGTTGGTAAATCGGGTGTCTGTCGCTGTTAACGGTAACCTCTTTTTTGTGCTCTATTCACTTTATCCTCAAGTGATAGTAATTGATTTCTTGTGATTCCCAATTCCTCCGTATTTCCTTATCCCATCATTAAGTGTGGAAGTTGGTGACAATTTTGGCATCAATAATTTGAGCATGCGGCCTTCAGATCAAGCAATTGGTGAAACGGCCCAGTGTGTGAAATGACGCAGCAGAGCCAGTGTTGACCAAGAGCTTAGGGAGAGCGTTCATGTGAGAGCTCGCCTTTATCAGGGAGGGTACTCGCGAGGAGTCCCCGAGTATGCCCGAACGATCAAAAAAAGTAGTAGTTGGAACTCATCTTGAGGATGCCTGACATGTGGAGTAGATCCTGGTCCCCAGGGGAGGTGGAGATAGAACCATATCCACAAATGTAAAATTGGAAAAGGGAAGAAAAGGAGTTATTGATCCAATGTCTCTTTGATAACATTGATATTTTTGTATGGTTGGCCTTGGACATTCCAGGGGTGAGCTATGGTGTTGTGTGTCACCGCCTCAATATTAGTCCTAACTTCAAACTGGTAAAGCAGAAAAAGCGAGTCGTGGCCATAACGCTCATTGAGCAAATTCAAGAGGAAGTTTCCAAGCTGCTCAGAGTAAATTTCATCAGGTAAATTTAGTACCTAGAGGGGTTCTCCGACATAGTAATGGTTCATAAGGCCAACAACAAGTGGAGGATGTGCTTCAATTTCACAAGACTCGATAAGATGTGCCTAAAGGATTTTTACCCCCTTCCACGGATAGAATCTCTAGTCAAGTTCGTCGTGGGTTTTCTTGTGATGAATTTTGCGATGCCTTCTCGAGATATCATCAGATACAGATGTATACTCATGATATCCCTCACACATCGTTCATCACCAATGATAGTTATTTTTGTTAGTGTCATGCCTTTTGGCTTGAAAAACACCATGGCAACATATGAAAGGATGATGGATCATATGTTCAACCTCCAGAAGGGATGCTATTTGGAAATCTATATTGACGATCTTCTCACCAAGAGTCATAAACTGAAGAATCATACAAAAGATTTGGTGAAAACATTCGCTGCCCTCCGTAAGTACATTATGGGACTGAATCCAATCAAGTGCATCTTTGGAGCCAGTGGGGGGAATTTTTTGGTCACATGTTGACACCCCAGGGCCTCGAAACTAACCTCGATAAAATAAAAGTCATTTTGGATATGCAGCCTTCGAGGAGTCTCAAAGAGGTTCAACAACTAGCAAGAAGGATTGCAGGCTTAAGCGGCTTTGTCACTAGCTCAGAAGATAAGTGTGTCATATTCTTTGAAACTCTTTTATGTGGAACCATATTTGAATGAATAGAGAAATACGACAAGGCATTTAAGGAATTGAAAAGACAACCGACGTTAACCCCCTCCTCCATATCCCTTGCCAGTCGGAAGATTTTTTTTATATTCCTCGGGTTCGGGACTGAGGCTATAAGCTCAGTGTTGGTTCGGGAAGAGGGAAAAATTTAGTTCTTCATTCATTACGTCAGTCATGTGCTGAAAAGCATCGAGACTTGGTACCCTATCCTTGAAAAGTTGGCCTTGGCTCTAGTGGTATTGGCCCAAAGACTTTGTCCTTACTTTAAGCTTGTTCTGTCCAAGTGGACACTGATCACCCATTGAAAACTATTCTAGAAAAGCCCGAGCACTCAAGGAAGATGGCCAAGTGGACAATCAAGCTAAGTGATTTTGACATCTCGTACCTTTCCAAGGACAGACATGAAGACTAATATCCTCGCAGATTTTATTACTGACTTTATCGAGGATGGCATCGAAAGGAAGGATATTACTACCCTGCTATGTTGGGTCATGTTTGTGGATGGTGCCTCGAGGAGAAATTTCTTTGGCTCAAGATTCATCCTAATCAATCCTAAAGATGTCTGGATCGAGAAAGCAGTCAGACTTCATTTTCCTATCACCAACAATCAAGTAAAATACGAATATGTAATAGCCGATTTAAGTTTGGCATCGGAGCTCGGTATTTAGGATATCGAAGTGAGGAAGGATTCCCTAGTAATGACTTCATAGGTAAACGAAATTTTTGAGACCAGGGAACCCTTCTTTCATAGGTACCAAGCTCTCGCTAAAGAACAGATCATGTATTTTTGTACCTTTATCATTCAGCATATACCATAATAAGAAAACACCGAGGGCGACGAGTTGGCAAAGTACGACCTCCCCACAGGTGGAACCCTCACAGAGTTGTTTCATCCAGCAGTCAAGGAATCAGACATCATGGAGAATCGGAGATCAATCATCGCCTATATTGGATGGATTCTCTCATTCATTACTTCACAACAGGAGAAGTTCATGCTTGAGAGATGGATATAAGGAGATTCCGATTCAAAGCTGTGCATTACTCCTTTGTCTTTGGAGTCCTTTATTGTAAGACTTTTCTTTCACCATTAGCATGGTGCGTGTTAGAAGAAAAAGTTCCTGAAGTTTTTTAAGAAATCCATTCAGGAGTGTGGTTTCCATTCGGGTGCCAGGACCTTCAAAAAAATTTCTTTGACAAAGTTATTTTTGTCCACCATCAGAAAAGGTTGGTGATTATGGAATGACGTGCTTCAAATGTCAGAATTTTGCTCCCCTTCATACTTAGCCGACACAATGGTTATGAACCATTTTCGCTCCACGACCATTTGTTGTTTAGAGAATGGACCTCGTCGGTCCTTTCCCCATGACAAGTGGGCAATGAAGATTCATCCTCATAATGATAGATTACTTCTACAAGTGGATAGAGGTAAAAGATTTGTCCAAAACCACGACCCAAGTTGGCAAAAATTTCATATGGGGAAAATCGCGTGTCTGTACGAGATTCCCATGGCCAGTATCACAGATAATGGCCCTCAATTTGCCAATTCTTATTTGATGAGTTTCTATGGACAGGTTGGCGTAGAGTTATGTTTTGCATCAGCCTACCAACCATGGAGCAATGGGCAGATGAAAGTAGCTAGCAAGCAAACCCTAAACATAACGAAGAGGAAGGTAGAAAACACTCGCAGCAACTGGGCAAAGCAACTTCCTACAGTATTTTGGACACTGGGGACCACACATTCCTCCGCCAGTGGGGAAACCCCATTCAAGTTACCACACGGTTCCGAATCTCTCATCTCAGTTGAGTTTGATGTCATGAACCTGGGGGTCCTCCTTTCCAAGCAGAACAAAGAAGGTTGTATGGGCAACAATGATGAGGAAATGAGGTGCAACCTCGATCTCATTGAGGCACTGAGGGATCAATCTGTCATCTGATAAGAAGAAATCAAAAGGATGATGACCAAGCAATTTGACAAGCACATTAGGGTGAAGCAGTTCGTCGTGGGAGATCTCATCATGAAAAATGTGAATGTGGTAGGTAGGTCAGCCTCTGTGGGAAAGCTTAATTCGAATTGGGCAGGGCCCTTTATCATCAAGGAGGTGCTCCAAAGCGGTGCCTTAGGACTGATTCCTAGTCCCATTTATCATCTTCATGAAATATAACATCACGGGAGATCACATGCTTGTTGATGAGAGGTTCAAGAAGTTGGTACACTCTACTTTCACTATTGTAGCCTAATAACACAGTTCTGACTGCTGGTGTCAAGCTTGTCTCTTCGCTCAACGTTCTTATGAGCATTGGCAATAGACCCAAATATTCTTAAATGAGATATTTCAGGGTTTTTGATTAGCGATTGATTCATAACGTGTGATATTAGCTAGTCCCTTAGTGGGGACACGATTTAAAATGTAGACAACAGTTGTGGCAGCTTTAGCTCGGAAATATTTGGGACATGATTTGTACATCATCATGATTCTTTACATTTCCACAATTGTCCTATTACGTCGTTCAACAACCTCATTCTGTCATGGAGTGTCAGGTCATGTAAGTCCACAAGTAATTCTAGTAACTTGGCATAATTGATTGAACAATGTGAAAAGGAATTCTCCTTCTCTATCACTTCTTACTGTCCTAATTTTACCTCCCACCTGATTTTATACCCGCATCTTGAAGATTTGGACGTAGTATAGGGCTTCAGATTTATGTATAAGGTAATAAATCCACATGTAACGACTAAAATTATTTATAATAAGAATGTAATAATGTTTTCCTCCAACAGAGTAGATGTTGGCCAATCCCCAAAGATCAATGTGGATGAGGTCAAGTGGTTCAGTGGCCCTTCTGTGAGAAGCATATGAAAAATTAGGTAGACGGTGGGATTTTCCTTGTGCGGAAGTGCCACCGTTTTGAGGTGTGATTTTGAATTTTGGCAGTCCTTCACAAGCCTTTTATGCTTAATTGTTTGGGGGCAGAGAAATTGAGGTGACCGAGTCTATGATGCCGCAAGAATGTCGTGGTTGAGGAGGAACCTTGTGTGCAAGATAGGGCTTTCAAACCAGCTGACTTTAAAGTGAGGGTGAAAATGTTGCTTTCGTTCATATGTGTTGAGGATATTACTGTATCACTTCTAGGCTCAATGATGGTGCAAGTTTTGTGATTGAACACTTCCTTGTAACCTTTGTTCAATAGCTTCCCGCCACTTCATGGATTTTGTGACAATGTTGGGACAAATTGGACATTTGGTAATAACTTGGAGGTGCCCTATTACATCGATTTTACCTTTCCTTTCTATCTTTTCCTTCTTTCCATCTCCCAAAATGACTTTCGCTTTGTATTATACATCAAGAGTGATGAAGAAGTCTTTGTTGCTCACCACGTGTCTAGAAAATCTGTTATCAACAAACCAGATGGAAAAGGTTTCTTGATTGTTGGGTATGTCACAGCTGAACAGAAATAGGCCAGGTTTAGTTTCAGAGAACTTGGCTTTTTCTTTAGGTTTGTGTCAACAGTTTTGTTCATAATGGTTAGGGATTTTGCATTTCTTGCATCTAAAGAAGTAATCTTTTAACTTGTGGTTTTGCTTCTTACAGATGATGCAGTGAGGGACGTTATTGAAGGTTTTACCCCTGATGGTTTTACTTGTTTTTGTTATTATTTATTGATTTACATGGCATAAAACTTGTTCTTAACATCATGCCCTTCATTCATCTTTCTTTTTGATATTTTCTTTTGAAAACTTATCTTTGTTCGTAAAGCTTTTTCCAAAACTGGTTCATCTTGGGTGAGCAAGTCTTTGTGTGTTTGTAATGAAACCATGAGTTCAATTACATTCATTTTATCGAGGTCGTGGGCCTCTAGAATGACTGAAACAATGTGTTTGTGAGTTTTTGGTAAGGAACCGAGGATCTTCTCAACAACTTGTATTCTTCTAATACTCCTTCCAGACTACGTATTTGGTTTACGAGACTAGTGATTTTGGCAAAGAAGTCTCCAGTTGTTTCTTCTTCTCGATGAGAATAGAATCGAAATTACGATGCAAGGAGTGGATTTTAAGTTTGGTTACCTCTTTTTATCCTTTGTATTCATTCTCATGTCTCTCCCATGCTTCTCGTGCGCTTTTTGATCCCATAATTCTGGAGTAGATAGAGGTGGTGATCCCCTACTGAATACAATGCAGGGTGAGGGCATCACACTTCAACTCTTCTTTCTTGAATTGGGGGGCTTCACCCTTCAGTAGCATTGCTGCAGGGTTGAGGACCTTCTTTGACAATGTCCCAGAGATCCCGAGACTGATGGAAAGTTTCCATCTTGTCGCTCCATAAATCATATAAGTCACCAGTGAAAATGGGAATCGTGGAATGAGTGTAGACTAGGCTTGGTTTGTCGATGACGATGTCATTGGAATGAGAAAGAGGAATGAGAAATCAAAATGATAGCAACAATGGATCTGATATCGTTGTAGGTTTAATTTTCAGATTGGTTTTTTACTCTGTTTTATTGGTGGGAGAGGAAGGGAGAGCACAATAAGAAGGAAGGCAGATAATTGCTTGCATTTATTCAAAGTCTCCATATGGTATATATATAAAGCATTGTGATGTCACTCCCCAAAACCATGCGGTTAGGGGAGGAGTGACCACCCCGCTTATACACCCAGGGCAAGGAGCACGCTGGGCGGTGTGGGACTAAACCACCCATTTTAACGAGTCGCGACACATGCTCGGACACCACCGTCCATTCCACGTGGCGCACTCAACACCTTCCCTCGCCACGTGCCCCCCTGATCTGATATCATGTAAAGCATTGTGGAGTCACTCCCCAAAACCACGCGGTTATGGGAGGAGTGGCCACCCCGCTTATACACCAAGGACCAAGGAGCACGCTGGGTGGTGTGGGACTAAACCACCCCTTTTAATGAGTCGCGACACACACTCGGACACCACCGTCCATTCCACGTTGCGCACTCAACAATATATACTCGTAATGGAGTATTCTAGGTACAAGATTTAAATCCAACACAGCCAGCGTTTACATTAAATGAAGATTAATGCATTATACATTTCCAATAAACTGAGTTGACTTTTATTAATGTAGTAGATTTAGTTTTCTTCAACATATATATAATAGAGTAACAAAATAACAAAATTATATATCCGTCATATGCAAACTCCAACGCAATCCCTTTGATGGACCACCTTCACCGATGCACAAATATAGCACCCAATTGGCCACTAAGAAGAAATACAAAGCCCATCTCGGGATAATCTTTATGCTTCACTCATACCTCTTTCATCCTTTTGCTCATCACAAATATAAAGGATACAACAGTGAAGCCTTTATCCCACTATAGTGGGGTCGGCTATATGGATCCATTGTAACCATTGTGCCCTATCTTTTGTCATAATCTCACTAATGTTTAAGGCTCTGTTTGGCGCGGTGGGGGCGACTGGAGAAGCAGTGGTGAAATAATTAGCTGTTTTGCAGAGTGGTGACAGAATTTGTTAACCTGTTTGGAAGAACAGCGTTTGCAGTTCAGATCTAGAACTTTTTTTTGAAAAAATCTTGTTGATGATCTGAAATCGGGTAATAATAGGGAAGAACAACAGTGAGAATGCCATTACCTAAAATAATAATCCAGCATGAAATCAGGTAGAGCAGAAAAGAGTAAAAAAATTGTGCAGTTAGATCAAAAAATGGGACCCTAAAGAAGATAAAAAAACCAGGCAGGGAGATCAGAAATGGGGAAGATAAAAAACCCTAAACCTCCGGTGAAGGAGATGACTGGCCGGAGTGTTGAGGGAGAGCAGTTGCCAGAGAAGGAGAAGAAGAAGACGAGAGTTGTCGCCGGCGAATCAGGAGAAGGAATCGCCGAGAAGCAGGCTGCGGGATGCGATGGTTGTCGCGGAAGAGTAGTGGGGGGAGTCGCGCGATTTGGAGTCGTGAAAAATTTTCACGACTCCAAATCGCAAGTTTTTCGCGACTAAGGAGCGATGGCGATACCTGCTGGAGGCGGCGTAACTTTTGTTTGGCGGGGTTGATGGAGAAGCAGTGGCGTACTGCTCGAAAAACACGGCGCTAAACAAAGCCTAAGTACATCATGCCTTTCCTTATAGTGTCATTCCAAGTCTTTATTGGTCTACCCCTCCCTCGTTTAACATACCTAGTGACTAGACTCTCACAACGCCTAATTGGTGCCTCTAATGGTCTCATTTGTACGTGTCCAAACTATCATAGACGAGCTTCTTGCAACTTCTCTGCAGTTGGTGCTACTCTTATCTTATCCCTGATACAATCATTCTTAATTTTATCCAATCTCGTGTGTCCACACATCCACCTAAGCATTCTCATCTCCACAACTCCCATTTTTTGCTCATGTACACAATTCACTGCCCAACACTCAAAACCATAGAGCATTGTGGGTCTAATTGCAGTACGGTAAAACTTGCCCTTAAGTTTTAGTGGTACTTTACGATCACATAAGATCCCTGAAGCACCCCTCCACTTCAACCAACCCGCTTGGATTCTATGTGTCACATCTTTATCAATACCTCCGGCTTTTTGGACTATCGATCCAAGATATTTAAAACACTCACTACGGGAAATATCTTGATCATCCAACTTAATAACGAAATCATCCGTCCTTCTTTTACTACTAAATTTATGCTCCATATACTCCGTCTTTGCCCTGCTCAACCTAAAACCCTTCTTTTCTAAAGTATCTCGTCAAGATTCAAGTTTTGCGTTTACACCCTCGGGCGTATCATCAACCAAAACGATATCATCCGCAAACAATAAACACCGAGGTATTGATTGTTGGATATGTCTGGTGAGCTCATCTAAGATAAGGGTAAAGAGGTAAGGGCTTAAAGGTTAACCTTGATGTAAGCCAACAATGATAGGGAATTCTTATGTTAATCCTCCAGATGTCCTCACCCTTGTCACTGAATTTGTATACATATATTTGATTATGTCAATATATAAAACATTTACACCATTCTTTTCTAAGACTCTCCATAAGATCTCTCTTGGACTTCATCATAAGTCTTCTCAAGATCAATAAACAACATATGCAAATCTTATTTTCTTTCTCGATAGTTGTCAATGAGTCTCCTCAAGAGATGTATTGCTTCCATGGTCGAGCTCCCTGTCATGAACCCAAATTGATTCTCCGAGATGTTAGCTCCCGTCTTACTCTTCTTTCAATTACTCGTTCTCATAGTTTCATGATATGACTCATAAATTTAATTCCTCTATAATTAACACAATTTTATATATCTCATTTATTCTTATATAAAAATATCAAGATACTTTCTCTTCATTGGTCTGGTATCCTCTTTGACTTCAGTATCTTATTGAAAAAACATGTAGGTCGCAAAATTCTTTCATTTCCTAGACATTTTTATACTTCGATGGGTATATCGTCTGTCTCAACCGTATTTCAATTGTCATCTTATTTACAACATCATTTACTCTTGATACTTGAATTTTACGATAAAACATTATGTTATTATATTTCTCTGATTTATTTAACTCTTCCAAATTCAATTCATTGTCATTTGTTTCATTATAGAGTTGATAAAAGTTTTTTTTTCATCACTCTTTAGTACCCACATCATCTGTCAAAACTATATTTGTCTCATTATTCATGCATTTTACTTGACTTAAATCTCTTATCTTTCTTTTTCTACCTCAAACAATTTTATATATGTCACGCTCTCCATCTTTGGTATCTAGTCGCTTATAAAATTTTGCATAAGTTTGACTTCTTTCTTTACTTAGTGTCTATTTAGCTTTTTTTGGACGACTTTATACCTGGCTAAGTTTTCATCATTCCTAGAAGCACAGAGTGATTTATAGCTGACCCTCTTTGCCCTCACTTTGAATCGCACTTCCTCTTTCCACCATCAAAATTTTTTATTTGGGAAAGCACGACCTTTTAATACTCCAAGTACGTTTTTTCACTTATTCTTAAATATGAAGACATAACTTCTTATAAGACATTATGATCAACATAAGGGTCATCAATTAGTTGTTCCATAACTACCGTCTTAAAAACAACATATTTTTTCATCTTCAAATTGCACCACCGAATTTTTTACAGCATTTTTATTCTTGTCTTAAATTTATTATATTTAATTTGTACATCTAACACCACAAATATAAAAGATGAAACAGTGCAAAGATCTCTTACTTTTTCACATCAGAAAGTTGATTTCTTTTGGCACTCAATAGAGAATACTTATAATGTAGTAGCTCTATGCAAAATTGAAGCAAATATAATGCAGATCGAGTCACAATCTCGTAGTTGATGGAGAAACATGATGCCCAGCAAGAAACAACTTATGAATAATTGCATTTCTATTACTCTTTATTTGTTGTTGAATCATTCCAATTTATTTGAATTAACATCTTAAAGCATATCAAACAATCATTTACCAACACCATATTGAATAGTCAATGTAACATTACTTCATAATATCTACAATTATTCTTAATTTGTTGTCATCATGTCAGGACTTCATGTCCATCAAAACAAGTGCAAGAAGCAAAACAACTGCTCAAGTTGCTCCCAATCTTCTTCGTCACAATCGTTCCAAGCATCATGTTGGCTCAAGTCATTACCCTCTTCGTCAAGCAGGGCACGACATTAGATCGTAGCATCGGGCCGGCCTTCAGCGTACCAACTGCTAGTCTCACATCCTTCTTCAGCTTCTCGAGTCTCATCTCTCTAGTATTTTATGATAGATATGTTGTAAAATGGATGAGGAAGCTGACCAAGAATCCCAGAGGCATCTCAACCCTCCAAAGAATCGCAATTGGCCAAGGTCTGCATGTCATCACCATGATCGTGGCTGCTTCGATAGAGAGCTGGAGATTGGCTAAAGTTGGGCCTTTGAGTTTCGTGGTTCTATGTCCACAGTTTGTTTTGATGGGAGCTGCAACAACAATGGTGGAAGTTGGTAAGATGGAGTTTTTCTTTGACCAGGCACCGGTGGGGATGAAGAGCTTGGGGAGTTCGTTCTCTACTACTAGTGTTGGACTTGGAAACTTTTTAAGTAGTTTTCTTCTATCCACAGTGGAGAAAATCACGGGGAAGGGAGGGATGAATGGATGGATAGAGAATAATTTGGACGAATCTCACCTTGACTACTATTATGGATTTTTAGCGGTACTCAGCATCTTAAATTTAATCATGTTCTTGGCTGTTTCCAAGTTTTTTGTGTATAATAATAGTGATGTTGTACACCAACTTGAGACTATATTCGTGGAGTCTAATGTACAAATTGTTCCAGAGGCTGAAATCAGTGAAAAAAGTTAAGTAGTGATCAGTTGCGAGATTTGTGCTTTGTGGAAGATTATGTAGCTAAGCTACTCTCTTGTCTCCGTCTCTCTCAAATACAATTAATAGATTTCAACGATCAGTGATGCCAGTAAACTCTGATATCAAAAACTAGTAGGGAAACAGGCAAAAATGTCTGTGGAAAAAGTAAAGCTCTATTTTACTGCTTTAGTTTTTCTTGATGAGTTCAGACTGGGTTTTGGCTTATATTTATGTAGCATTACAAATTGGTAACCCGTTTCTTTAATCTTGAATATTTCTTACATTTAGGCTTGTTGCGGGTGGCCCGGTCTTTTCCCGGTCCGGAGAAATCGGACCGCCTTAGCTCGGAATCGGACTAGACACGCAAACAGTCAAAGTTAACCGCGGCAAATGACAAGACGCGTTTTTTTACGTGGAAAACTCGGAAAGGGTGAAAAATCACGTGGATGGAACTGTGCCGAGCCGAAATTCACTAGCTTTTTGGAGTTTTATAGAGTTTGATTTGGTCTCGGAGGGCGACAGACCGCTACTCCGTTACAGGTGCAGAAAATGAGGAAAAAACAGCTAAGTCCTCAGAGCCTCGATGGAATCACTCCGGCCTTCGAAAGTTGTTGAGCTCGCGGATCCTGGGTGGGAGCGTTCCGGCTGAAAAATTCTCTAAGTCCACAGAGATTCTGGTGGAGGCGCTCTCGTTGATGCGGAGCCATGATGGGAGCGCTCCCGCGGAGGCGGTTGACGAGACTTAGAGGGTGCTGAAGCCTTAGTGCAAAGAGAAGAGCGGAGTGAATTTCTGAGCGGAGAATCGACCTAAGTCCACGATCTCGCCGGAAATCCTCAGAGCTCTTTCTTGTCTCTGGATTTACTTGTCTTCAAATGAAGGTATGGTGACCTATTTATAATTTTCTGGAGGGTCATGATGATAATTGCGTCGGGTAGTGATTTGTGCTGGCGAATGGCGTTGCTCCGTTTCGATCACCTGGATAATCATTTTTGCCAAATTACGAGAGTGCTCCCCGGGCAGTTCAAGCGGCCCGGGTAGGGTGCCCGGAGGCGGCCAGCGGCAGAGGAGGCGGCCAGCGGCAGAGGAGGCGGCCAGCGGCAGAGGAGGCGGTCGGGGACGGCGAGGGTTGCTGGTGGCGGCGACGACCGTTGTCGGCGCGCACGCGCCGTGCGTGCGGCGCGCGCACGCGGCGCGGCCGCGGGGAATACGGTTGCACGGGGGCGCGGTCCTGTGGCCGCGCAGGGGTTGTGTAGTGGCGCGGCTCTGCGGCCGCGCGGGCTAGTCGCGTGCAGGCCGCGCACCGCGCTTGCGCGCAAGCCGAGCACGCCTGCATGGCCCTGCCGTGCGCGTGCGCGGGTTCAGCTTCTTCTTTGGGGTGTCCTGGGGCTTGAGGCTTTGATGCACGTAACTAGTTCGGTCGGGCCCATGGGTACTCGGTCCAGAGTCGTGTTGTTTTGACTTAGAAATTTCAGGGGGAACCCAATCAAGGATCTTTTTGTTAAACCTAATCTCGCAGGCTAGTGACAGCAGCTGGATTAAAAGAATAATGCAGAGAAAACCTGAAGACAGATGCAAGGAAAGGCCACCACATGGTATCAAATATAGATAAGAGTTGGACCAAGTGGTGATATAAGAAGTCAAAATGAAGTAGGATTGTGCTTAGAAATACAAAATAGAAAAAAAATGTTGGCGATATAAAGGTTTCAATGCCATTTGATTATCACTCTTTACTTGCATTGACACTTTTTGGGGTGGTGGTGGTGGGAAACCTGTGGTGGCTTTAGGCTCTATTCTGTTGAACCATTTGGGCGCTGCATGCCGCGGATTTTTACACTGCCCCACCAAACACTATCCATTCACGTCCAGTGCAAAACGCCACCGTACTCAGATCGCGGAACTATGATGATTTGGAGTCGTGAAATATTTTCACGACTCCAAATCGATGCTTGCTTTGTGATTCACCTAAGCCGAGCGATCCTCCCCTTCCGTCAACAAGGCCGCTCGCAGATAGGGGATCTCGTCGTAGAACTCCTCCAGATCTACCGCAATCAAGTGCTCCTCATCCCAGCAACCTTCTCCTCTCGACATCTCGTCCCGACCAGGCTCATTGATTGCAGGAATTCTTTGCTCCGATCTAGGGATTGATATGATTCATGGGTTCAACTGATTACTGGTGTTTTGATCATTAAAAATTAGTGTTTTGGTATGTGAATTATTTACTGAACTATTTTCACCAATAATAAAATGTATTAAGAAAATAAATAATGCACATATATTTAAGAGTAATTGAAGAAATTATCTTAGAAATTTCATTATGATACATAGTGTTTTTAGACGATGTAAAAAAAGACTAGAATTCTTTCGTTCAGAAAAAAAAGGTAAAGAAATTTAAGTTTCATAATAGGAAATTAGAGTTTCGGTTTCTTAAAGAAATTTCAATTACACCGAACAATTGTTATGCCAAATAGCTTAAATAGATTTTTTGTTTAAAACAGTTCTGCAAATGCTTTTCTTCCAAACAGTATCACTGATTGTCCTATCACTCTGCAAAATAGATGATTTTCACACCACTACTTCTTAAGTCGCTGCAGCAGAGACAAAAAGAGCATTAGAGATGTCCAGAAAGCCATTTTGAAAAAGCTGTAGAGCGTTTGGAAATTCTTCATTTAAGTGTTTTTAAAAAAAGTGTTTTACCTTTTTCAGTTTGGGAGAACAACTTTGTAATAATAACAGTTTAGCTTTTAAATTAAAAAATGTGTTTTATGCTAATCACTTCATTCATAGATAAGTAAATATTATATAAATCCTAAAAAGGCAGGTTACAAAAGTTCATCAACGAGAAGAAAAGACAGCGAATAGGTGAATGGGAAAAGAAAACATTTGCAGCGACAAGAAGAAAGAAAGGCAGATCGCGAATGATTGGGGCATGACTTTCGCAAACCCTCGAAAAAAAAGAAAAAAAGCTGAAAGCAGTTTTTAGAAAGGCATGTAAGACCGACTGCTTAAAAAGCCATCAAAAAACCTTTCTTGAAACTTTTTCTTTATAAAATGCCCCTCATCCAGACACCTTAAAAACAACCACGGTGGTGGGAATAGAGTTTTTCTCACCGCTCCAAACAGAGCCTTAATCGTGACCATTTCTTACGCTCAATATAAAACAAACTTTTATAATTAAAAGAGCAAGGTTAAAAGCACACCAAATATGGCTATTAACACACCAATAAATTTTCTAATAAAACAGAAAAACCCTTACACCTCAAGCTTTAAGCGCACACCGAAAGTAAATGTCTGCATGTTCCTTCCGTTCTTGTGTCGCAAGCCGCATGCCGAACGAAATGGCCTCTGCCAGACGAAATCGCCTCTGCCAGACGAAATCGCCTCTGCCAGACGAAATCGCCTCTGCCAGACGTGTTCAGAGGTCCGCTCGTTCTTGCTCTCGCAATTTTTGTTCTTCCGAAAACATTTTTCTCGAGTTTCCGCTTGCAGCGCCGCACAAGATTGCAAACCTTTCTGGTTTTTTAGATCCCGTCGCCAGATCTGTAGGAGGAAGATCATCCTTGTCGTAGATCTAGGTTTTCCGGATAGGAAGGTAGAAACGGATCGTTGGAGGATCGAAGGAGTTTCGTCGTCCACTCCCGTTCACTTCAAAAATTCTCGCGATTTCGGCGGCGGTTTGCTCCTGATTGCTATTTGTGACTTTCTTGTCCCACCGGAGCTCCAAATTTCTGCTCCGGTTTCCGCGATTTTCAGCCATGGTTCTAGATCTGTGGGTTTCAACCATGGCATAAGAAGTGTTGCTAACTGTTTGAAAAACTTAGTGCCATATTTAGCAGGTTCTAACATCAAGTATGATTGTGGTGATTGAAAAATTCGAATGCCAGGTTCGTATATACACACATAAAGCCTGTAATGAATTTTATATTTGGCGTGACAATAACATGATGGTGTGAAAATAAAATATTTTTGTGTTAATATAATTTGGCTGTCAATAGCGTGAATGAGTGTGCTTTTAACGCTGCTCTAATTAAAATATGTGGTACATATATCTAAAGTATTTGTTTCTGAATTCAGTTGTAGTACAACTACTTTTGGATTAAATGCATATTTTAACCCCCCCCCCCCCTCCTTAAGAAGTACCACTTCTAACGTTTCTCTTAATCAAGCGAACTTCTCTCTTACCATTGGTTTGGTGCATGCATGATAAAGTTCAACTTGATTTCGCTCTACAAATTCACTTATATAGTGATGAAGATGGATATGTTTTGTTCAACCATGAAAATTGGATTTTTAGCCATCAAAATGGTGGATATATTATCGTAGTAAAGAACCGTGGCCATGATATTCTCCTCTTGAATATCATTAAGAATTCTTCTCAATTATATAATTTCTCGCATAGTACTATGATGACAACAACTTCGGGTGAGGAGAGTGCAACATATTGTTTTTTGTGAGAAAGTTAAATCACCACACCAATTTTCCATTCCAAAGCCCTGGTCAAAGATAGGAGAGGCGGAGCCCACTATAAGAATGAGTGGACTGTTTGGGTAGGCGGTGTGGGACAAATCTTAGCATGTTTTTTTGGTTCATGCGGGACCGTCCAAGACGCCCCCTAGCATGAACCTGGTTCTGATACCTCGTGAGAGCTTCGTTGTTGCAACCCTACTTATAGAGGAGGACGGTGACATTGATTGCAGATGATCCATATAATACGAGGTATTCTCCATTGTGGAGTATCACCTTATTGCCTTTTTTGGATTAGTTGGCCCATGCTCAGCAAATTTTGTGCTAGTTGGGGCACCAATTTCACATCAGTGATGTACTTTATCTTGCTTGTCTTGGTGAGCGCAACAACCATGCATTTACCTTCAATCCCTTTTGAATTTTCATCGTCCAAGAATGAATACCTCTGAATTGAAGGTTCCATCTGATGATGTAAAAAGTGCTTTGTTATTGCTCATATGACTCGAGCAGATGCTAACTATCACATTGGTGTTCTCACTTTAAGTGTCTTGTTCCATGGGTGTATAGAAAAGAAGCTCCCCATTTTCTTTGACTTCTTTCTCAGTGATGTTGGTTTCTTCCTTTTGGTTGTGCCGACAATTCTTTTCAAAATTATTGGGCCTCTTACACCGTTTGCACTTCCAAAAATAGTCTTTGAGGTCGTGTTTTGCTCTTCTACAGAGAGTGCAAAAGAGTGCAGATTTTTTTTGTGTGAGAGTACCTGCGAGTTCTCCCTCCCCCTCCCTCTACCCACATGTTTAAAAGGATATTTTTGTTACTTGTAATTGCAGTATTGTTCTTTCTTTCTCTTATTTTTTGGGGTTGAATTTTGCTCTGAAATGTTGTCTCTAAGCCCGCATACTTTCTCAGCCTCTCTTTGTAGACTTGAAGAGGATCCTTGTAGATCTGTGAATGTGAGAGTAGAGAGATCTCATGCTTCCTCTATTGCAGTGACAATAAAATCAAATGAGGGAAGAAGGGGTCTGAGTGGCTTAGGAGCAATCTTATTGTCCTCTAAGTTGGTCCAAATCCTTGAGTCGCATGAGCTTAGGAAGCATATGAGAAGTTTGTCATTTATCTCTGTAAGTGAGATCTCCTTGTCTAATACTTTGAGTTCACTCACAATAATGTTGAACATCTCATACATTTCAGCAATTGTCTCTTCAGCTTTCTTCTGAAATTTCTCATATTGGGATATGAGAAGGGACCTTTTGTCGTTTCTTTCATCAAAACTTCCATCAACAATACTGGATAGAGACTCCCAAATTTCTTTATCTTACTGGCAATCAGCTACTTTCTAAAAGATTTTTTCGGGCATGGTTGATACTAGGATGTTCATTGCTTTTGCATCCAGTCTTTCACTCCCTTTTAATCTTTTGTCAATTCAGATCTAGGAACAAGTTCTGTTGTGGTGCTCTAACTGGCATCTTTCTTGAAGGGTATAGGTGATCTTGTAAGAATGTAACCAAAAATACATTCATCAATAGAATTCATGTATAGTTTAATTTTGTCCTTTCAGAGTGTGAACTTCTCTATGTTACACACTAGAGGTCTTGTAGATGTAAATCCTTAAAAGTTATTTGAAATCATTTTGAAAGTATATTTCTATAATAATATGTGTATTCAACTATACAAATCTTTTGATCAAATTGTTAACCTTTATTTGATCAACCTCCATCTGATACTAATTGAAAGTGTGAACAGTTGATTAAAATCTCTGAGAATTCTCTAGAGGGTAGGTGAATAAAAAATTAAAATTTGATTCAATTCTTATTTTTACCTAACATAGATTTTGCATCTACACAAAGTAAGCCAAAAAATAAATACAGTAAATAGAAACACAGCACAGTAAACAATCAAAGAAAAGGCACACCACAGAAGACACTAAAAATATAGTGGTTTCCCAAAATCTGGGTACTTCCACTCTTCTACCAATTTGGTAGGAATATAATATTCCATTGTTGGAGTCTTTTGATAAGTAAACTCTCAGAACCAACAGCTAGACCTTTTAATAAGGAGATATAGAACATGACCAGATATTTTGATAAGGAGATCTTGAATCAAGGACTGAGTCTTTTGATAAGGAGACTCTCAAAACCAGTGATTGCATCATTTGAAGAGGGAATCTAAAAATTCTTTACTCAACAATATAAGAAGAGAAAGTAAGAAAGAAGAAGAATGAATTGAAGAAGTGTATTCAAGATGAGTCATCTCTCAGCAAGAATCTAAGCCCTGTAGGCACTAAGTGTTTTGTATCCCTTCAGTATTTGATAAATCCATGCTAGCAGAAGTTGCACAGATTATATGCTCTTTTGATCCAAATTATTCTCTGATTTTCTTCTCAGAAAGTTGTTGCAGTCACCAGGAAGAAGATGAGAAACTGTTATATGCTCTGTTGCGAATTAAAATTTTGCTTTTAATAGGCAGTATCTTCAGAAGAAATGAAGTTATATTCTTTCAATTCTGCTTCAATAAATCTCGAAATATTCTTTAAAATTTTCTATAAAAACTCTTCTAAAATCTATAGAGAATTCTTTCCTTTAAGCTTTTTTCCAACGACTCAAAACATTTGAAAGAATTCCATATCAATTTCCTAGAAACAAGCCTAGACAGATCACAGATCTTCTGTTATTTCCTTTCTGAATTTCTCTTGACGCTACGTCGATTTCAAGTAGAACGTATATCGAATTCTACCTTTAAAATAAATCCAGTCAACTTGACTCTATACTTCGACATTGCGTCGATATCATATTGACGCATGCATCATCTTCTGTCTTAAATCAATGCCGACTTAACTTTTGTGGTTGCTTTGACTTCTAGTCGAAGAGATGTCGACTTCCAGTCGGCATTGCGTCGGCTTCTTGTCAACGCATATTGAATTCTCTTGAATTTCTTCCCAATTTTAGTATGTCTATCACATGCACTTGACTGAAGTTACTTCCTAGGACATTTATGGTCATATTACCTTTTCTATACAACATGGGTAATAATCGTAGG
This sequence comes from Platanthera zijinensis, assembly GCA_039513925.1. Lineage (NCBI taxonomy): Eukaryota > Viridiplantae > Streptophyta > Magnoliopsida > Asparagales > Orchidaceae > Platanthera > Platanthera zijinensis. Next base: position 46,923,680 of record CM077082.1, read on the forward strand.
TTGTTAATCACTTATAATATAATATGTTATGTTAAATCAAAAGGGTTTTTCCCAACAATTTTCACTCTTAGGATTTTTTCAAGTTAGGAACTTTGTGGACAATTTTCCCAACAAGCTTTATTGGAACCGAATCACAACTTTTGTACATATTTGCAAAACCACTCCCCGATGCATGATTTTTATCTCTTAGATTAGAGTTATGAGTTTTAGACATCTTACGCTAAAATTTTTAGATTCACAACTTTTTGATTATCATGAAAAATTGGAACCAAAAATTATCAATAATCATGTTTTCTAAACAAATATTCAAAACTTTGTCTCATGTCGCTTGGCGATAACTGTTATCGTTAGTGGTAGCCTTTGAATTTTTTTATTGTATTAGTTTTTGTATTTACTTCTTTTTGATGGCTCAGAAGATTATTATCTAGCTTGCTCGACATTGCCTTTTGTGTTTTTCAACAAAATCATTCCATTTTTTTATTTCTTTAATTTTCTTAAAACTCAAAACTAAATAGAAAATTACAAAACAAATCAAAATCATAGAAATATGTTTTTACTTTCTAATTTCTATTGTATTTATCTTTAGGTATAAAAACAAAACCCTAAAAATTGCTTATTTTCAATACTATAATCTGAATATATATATATATATCATTTAAAGATTCATTACAATATATGATTTAATTTTCAGACTTCTTAAATATTGTCTTGACCAAGCTTTTGAAAACCGGACCGGACCGGGTACGCAATCGGTCCGGTTTAGGTAAGAAACCTGCTCCATCTGCGGACCGTTTAGGAACCGCAGAATCAGGCGAGTGGACCGCGGACCGGTGAACCGGTGTGGGTTTTGTAAGCCCACCCGGTTCCAATAACAATTTTAAAATAGTTGGCAGGTGGTTTCAAACCAGCGACCTCAAGGAAGAGAGAGAACACTAACCAACAAGCCAAGATTCCATCTTTGATATATTGTGACAGTTCTTTTACTTATACATATTACTGGTAACATTTTATATATTTTTATAAAAAATAATTATATAAATATATGTATATATAATTGATGGGCTTCACCATCATTTATAGGAGAAAAAGACCCCCCATGATCTCCTCCAAAAGTGAATCATGATGTGTCATCCCCATGAACTCTCATGATGAGAGAATCATGGGGGAGCGGGACCCACTCCCTCTCCCCATGGAAGGAAACCGCCTAGCCGCCGCCGCCTAGCCGGCCTAACCGCCTGGCCGCCCGGCCAGATCGCCGCCTGGCCGCCTCGCCAGGCCGCCGCCTAGCCGGCCTAGCCGCCTAGCCGCCTAGCCGCCGCCTAGCCGGCCTAGCCGCCGCCGCCTAGCCGCCGCCTAGCCGCCACCGCCTAGCCGGCCTAACCGCCTGGCCGCCCGGCCAGATCGCCGCCTGGCCGCCTCGCCAGGCCGCCGCCTAGCCGGCCTAGCCGCCGCCGCCGCCTAGCCGCCACCGCCTAGCCGGCCTAACCGCCTAGCCGCCTGGCCGCCCGGCCAGATCGTCGCCTGGCCGCCTCGTCAGGCCACCGCCTAGCCGGCCTAGCCGCCGCCGCCTAGCCGCCACCGCCTAGCCGGCCTAACCGCCTGGTCGCCGTCCGATTAAGGGGCTAAACACCCACTATCCCACCACTTTAGTGGTGGGGCCCGCCATGATCCTCCCCTGGAGGCTATAAAAGGACCCCCAAGGGCTCCTCATTTTTCACCTTTCTCTTCTCCGGCTCTTCTCCTTCTTCCTCAGGTGAGAGCTCTCCAACCTCCTCCACCAAGTTGGCCTCCGCTCGCCGTAAACCACCGCCAGCTACCAGCAGCCTCCAGCGACCACCAGCGGCCACAAGCGGCTATTGACACCCCACTAACGCACTGACAGCGGAGGGGCACTCAAGATCCGAAGGAAGTTGAAGGAAGAAGACATCCGAAGCAAGCAAGCAAGCGCCGCCCCAGGCACGCGCACCAGAAGCATTCCACGCATTCTCTCGTCTAAGTCGCTCCTGCAGTGCAGTCTGTTGCCCGCAGGAAGCTACGTTCTCTCTATTTCTCCCCCTCAAGTTGTAACGGGAGCGGCCTGTCGCCCCGATTCACCGGACATACTGTAAACCCCGGAAGCTAGTGAATTTGACCGGCACAGATCCGGTCACGTGGTTTTTTACCCATTTAAGGGGTTTTTCCACGTCATCAAGACTTGTCTTCACTGTTTCATTTTCATCGACTGTGTGCGCGCTCGACTGCTTCGTGAGCTGAGACGGTCCAAGATTATCCGGTCCGACCGGGGCCTTGAGTTAGTCCGCAACAGTTTGGCGCCGTCTGTGGGAAGCATTCCCATCATCCTTGGCAGAACAAGTTCACAATCCCTGCAACCGCGATGGCAAAGAGAAGTTTTCGCACTGCCGAAGGGTCCGCACTCGGCGGACACACTGAGCCAGCACGATCTCACTCTCTAATAGACGTGTCATTGACCGCTGAAGCAGTTTTCGCCCCCGTAACCGCTTTGGAGGGGCGTGTTCGCCAGATGGAAGAGCAGCAGACCGAGATGCTCACACTACTTCGGAACCTAGGAGCACCTCCAGCTCCACCAAGGTCGCCTCCGCCAGCTAACAATCCTCCACCACTCAATCCACCAAGGAACCAGGAAGCCCTTGAGGGGCAAGAAAAGCTTGAAGACTACTTTGACGCCGCCAGTTCAGCTCATCCCCCTCCAAGGGAGCAAGGGCGGAGCGCCCCCGCCACGATCTAGTTAATGATGCTCACATCAACCCTCTCCTCACCCGTGAAGAGATCAGGGAGGTCATTGCTGAAGAATACCGCCAAGCCGCTCGGAGGGATTTTCACCCGCATCGGCCGCTCTGCCATGGCTCCCCCTTGGCCCCGCAAATCCTCGACCATCCGATTCCTCAGGGATTCAAACTCCCAAATATCAAAACATTCGACGGAACGGACGATCCACTCGAGCATGTTAATCATTTCACCACTATCATGAGGATCTTCCATGCCTCTGATCCGTTGATGTGTCAAGTATTCCCGACCACCCTCAAAGGGCAAGCTCGAACGTGGTTTCACTCGCTAAGAGCAGGCACCGTTACTAGCTTTGCCGAACTGACCCGACAGTTCTCCGACCAATTCATCGCTAATCGAAGGATCGTTCGCGATCCATCACATCTTTCTGGAATCCTCCAAAACGAAGGAGAAACCCTCAAAGAATTCTTCCGACGTTTCACTGCAGAAGCCCGCCAAATCTCAGGAGTCGACCCCGAACTCCTACGGGGGGTGTTCCTGGGAGGTCTCCGCCCTAGCGGTTTCTACTCGGCGCTTATGAGGGAAACCGTCCCCAACTATCCAGATCTGGTGCACAGAGTCGAAGCACAGATAGCCGCAGATGAGGCTATTGAAGCTCATCGACGACAGTTTGACGGGGTGCAGAAAAGAAAAAGGAACAAAGAGTCGACCCCTCAGCGCCAGGAGGGAAGATTCCCTCAGGAGCGTCGAAACGGACAGCGCAAATGAGATTTCCAGAGAGATCAACCTAGAGATTATACCCCTCTCAATACTTCTCGCACCAATGTATTATATGCCATCCAGAATGAACCAGCACTACAATGACCAAGGCAACCACCTCCTAATCCCAAGAACGATCAGTCTAAGTATTGCGAATACCATCGGACAACCGGGCACACCACTGAAGATTGTGCTCGCCTAAAAGAGGAGATTGAGCGTCTGGTCTGGCTAGGACTGCTCGGTAGGTTTTTGCAGGGAAGGGTGCAGGAACAGCAGGATCAGCCAAGGCATCCCAGGGACCAGCAAAGTGCCCCACCGGCACTAAGAGGAGGAAGGCAGGTGGTAGGAAACATTGAAACCATTGCCGGATCACTGTTCTGACTACACAGATACTGTCGGTACACACCCGAAAGGAATCCCATGAAGATAAGAAGAGTAAGCGAGACACCACCATATCATTTGGAGACGAAGACCTCATCGGTATCCGAACGCCACATCAAGACCCACTTGTAATCAGTGCTGGCATCGGAGACCCCTACTACAACGTCAAACGAATCCTCGTCGATAACGGCAGCTCGGTCGACGTCCTTTTTGCCACCACTCTCCAAAGTATGAATATATCCCGGCAGCAACTAACTCCAGCAGCTGGCCCAGTATAAGTTTTTGACAACCATCCAGTCCAAGTCATCAGAACAATGACCCTACCGGTCTCGTTGGGAGAATTTCCCAGGCAGATCACGCATGAAGTCCAGTTCGTGGTAGTGGAATCAAGCTCAGCATATAATGCTATCTTTGGAAGGCCTGTTCAGACCATCTTCAAAGCTATCCCATCAATCCCTCACCTAGCGATGAAATTCCCTACTCCCGGAGGAATTGGAGTAGTGCGTGGAAATCAGGAAGCCGCTAAGAATTGCTATTCTAAACAAGCACAGCCCACCAAGCCTACCACACTCAATATTGATGATTTCGACCTCAGAGATGAAGCAGTTCTGCAAAGGGGGCGCCCATCGAAGGCCTGATTAAGGTCCCCCTCTCTCCGACAAAACAAAATCACACCGTTCAGCTCGGGTCCCTCTTACCGCAGCGTGAGAGGGAGGAGTTAGCAGCCTATCTTTGAGAGAATAAGGATATCTTCGCCTGGTCCCCGGAAGATATGCCTGGAATCGACCCTCAGGTCATCCGGCACTCCCTTAACATTAATCCCGCATGCAAGCCCGTCATCCAAAAGAAGAGAAATTTCGCCCCCGAGAGACTCCAAGAAATAGAAGAAGAAGTTGAGAAGCTCCTCCGCGCCCAAATTCATTCGAGAGGTTGGCTACCCCGCTTGGGTGGCTAACGTTGTCCTAGTAAAAAATTCCTCAGGGAAGTGGAGGATGTGTGTGGATTACACCAACCTTAATCAGGCTTGCCCTAAAGACAGTTTTCCACTTCCCAGGATAGATCAGCTAGTTGATTCAACTGTCGGACACCAACTACTCAGCTTCATGGATGCCTACTCAGGGTACAATTAGATTCGAATGAATCCATCCGACGAAGAACACACGGCTTTTCGTACCGACAAGGGAATCTACTGCTATAAAGTAATGTCATTCGAACTTAAGAATGCAGGTGCTACCTATCAGCGACTCATGAATAAAATCTTTAAAGAACTCATCGGCAGATCCATGGAGGTGTACGTAGACGACATGCTAGTCAAAAGCATTCGTCGTGATGACCATTTGAAAGATTTGGAGAAATGCTTCAGAATCCTTAGACAGTATGGAATGAGACTTAACCCTAGCAAGTGCGCCTTTGGGGTCACTTCGGGGAAGTTCCTAGGGTTCATGGTTACCCAGCGAGGAATAGAGGCCAACCCAAAGAAGATTAAGGCTCTCGAAGAAATATCTCCGCCCAGATCACTCAAAGATGTACAACGGCTGAACGGAAGAATCACAGCACTCCCGATACGGACGGACATGGAAGAATCCGCACTATCCGATCCTAGCTCGGACAGGAGACAAGTACCTCCCCTTCTTCAAGATCCTTCGAGGAGCGCGAAACACAGGATTTCAATGGACAGATGAGTGCCAGTCAGCCTTCGAATCCTTGAAGCAATATCTTGCCTCCCCCCCCCCCCCCCGCTTCTTTCCAAGCCAGCTCCTGGAGAGATTCTCTTTTTATACCTCGCTGTCACGCCAGCTGCATTGAGTTCAGTTCTAGTTAAAGATGAAGGAGGAGTTCAACGCCCCATTTACTACCTCAGTAAAATCCTTTCTGATACAGAGACCCGGTACCCGGCTGCGGACAAAACAGCCTTAGCACTTGTCTTCTCCGCCAGGAAACTCCGCCCCTACTTCCAAGCACACACCATTAAAGTATTGACCGAGTTTCCACTCCGAGCCATTCTCCAGAAACCTGAAGCATCCGGTCGACTGGTTAAGTGGGCCGTTGAACTTGGAGAGTTCGACATCCACTTCCTCCCACGCCCTGTCATTAAGTCTCAAGTCTTGGCTGATTTCATCGTGGAAAACACTCTACCAGCAGAAGCAGAGGTCGCCCCGGCGGAGGTCGGGAAAGCATGGACACTATATGTGGATGGGGCCTCAGGAGCTGAGGGCGCTGGAGCAGGCCTGCTCCTTAATAGTCCAGAGCTCGTTACTATGGAATATGGACTCATGCTAAAATTCCCTGCTACGAACAATGTTGCGGAATACGAAGCCCTCATCGCAGGACTCAAGCTCGCCGTCAGCTGCCAGGTCAAGCAGCTGACCGTTTACTCTGACTCACAACTTGTTTTCTCGCAGGTAGAAGGAGAATTCGAAGCAAAGAACGAGCAGCTAGCTCAGTACCTGCAGCTCGTCAAGTCCCTTTTTACCCAAATCCCACAGTTTCAAATTCTACATATTCCCAGAGAACAAAACAACAAGGCAGATGTCCTGTCAAAGCTAGCCACATCTTCAACACGGTATCAGACAAGAAGACGCCGGATAGAAGAAATAGCCTTCCCCAACATTCATGGCCATGGGAAGTGACAGAAATTAATAAAGCAGAAGAGTCATGGACAGCCCCGCTAATCGCCTACTTAAAAGAGCAGTAGCTACCTGAGGATCACAAGGAAGCTCGCCGCCTGAGAATGAGAGCGGCAGCGTTCACCTTGATAGACGGAGAATTGTACAAACGGTCCTACGCAAGACCTTACCTGAAGTGCCTATCAGACGAAGACGCCGAATATGTGCTCCGCGAGGTCCATGAAGGGATATGCGGGGAGCACCTTGGAGGAAAAGCCTTAGCCAGAAAAATCCTACGACAAGGGTTTTATTGGCCAACTATGAAGGAGGCAACGGAGTTCGTGCAAAAATGTAGAAGCTGTCAAGTGCACGCCAGCGTTCCCCGGCAACCGCCCGTAGCCCTCACATCACTACAAGGAGTTTGGTCATTTGCACAATGGGGAATAGATCTTCTCGGGCCTCTGTCACTAGCCTCTGGTCAGAGGAAATTCATTATTATAGCAATCGATTACTTCACCAAGTGGGTCGAGGCAAAACCACTAGCCAAGATAACCGAAGAAAATGCCAAGAAATTCGTCTGGAAGAACATTGTGTGTCGCTTTGGCATACCGGCGGTCATCATCACTGACAACGGCACCCAATTCACCAGAAAGTCCTTTACCAAGTTGTGCGAGGAATTGAAGATAGAATTGCGGCACACAGCAGTATCGCACCCGCAAGCTAATGGACAAATTGAAGTGACTAACCGTACTATCCTGAAGGGGATGAAAACGCGACTAGAAGGAGCTGGGGGGCAATGGGTCGACGCTCTCCCTAACGTGCTATGGGCATATCGTACAACAGAAAAGACGCCTATAGGAGAAACACCTTACAATCTCTGCTATGGAACGGAGGCCATTATCCCGGTCGACATCGGCGTCCCTAGCTCCCGGGCATCCAACTTTGATCTCCAGTCAAATGATGAAGCACTCTGTGACAACCTCGACTTGGTCTTCGAAGTACGCGAAGAAGCCGCCCTCCGCGCCGCCGCCTACCAACAACGCACGACCCGCTACTACAATCGACGGGTGAAGCCCCGCCCAATCAACGTGGGAGACCTAGTCCTTCGCACCTTGGAAGCCGCCGGAAAAGGAGCACAATGCGACAAGCTATCTCCGACATGGGAAGGACCATACGTTGTCACCGCTATGGTAAAACCAGGCACGTACAAGTTACGGAGCGCCGAAGTAAAAACTCTTCCCCGTACGTGGAACGCGCAGAACCTGCGCCGCTTTTATTAATGATACGTTATGATTTTCTTTATGTAGTAATTTTACCATTCAAAACTATGTGATTCATATAAGCCGCGGGCCTGATCTCGTGCAAACTATATTTATTCAAAGTATTGCATTTTGCTTTCTGCAAACATTGTGTATTCAGTTAAGATCCAGGGTCTCCCTAACTTACGCAACCTGGAGAGGGCCTGCCCCCTTTCACCAAGCCGCGAGCCAGGCTCGCGCACAAAGCCGTGGACCAGCTTCACGCAACCAAGACGCGATCCAGCCTCGCGCACAAAGCCGTGGACCAGCTCCACGCAACCAAGCTGCAAGCCAGTCTCGCGCACAAAGCAATGGACCAGCTCCACGCAACCAAGCCGCGTGCCAGTCTCACGCACAAAACCGTGGACCAGCTCCACGCAACCAAGCCGCGAGCCAGTCTCGCGCACAAAGCCGTGGACCAGCTCCACGCAACCAAGCCGCGAGCCAGTCTCGCGCACAAAGCCGTGGACCAGCTCCGCGCAACCAAGCCGCGAGCCAGCCTCGCGCACAAAGCCGTGGACCAGCTCCGCGCAACCAAGCCGCGAGCCAGCCTTGCGCACAAAGCCGTGGACCAGCTCCACGCAACCAAGCCGCGATCCAGCCTTGCGCACAAAGCCGTGGACCAACTCCGCGCAACCAAGCCACAGGCCAGCCTCGCGCACAAAGCCGTGGACCAGCTCCGCGCAACCAAGCCGCGAGCCAGCCTTGCGCACAAAGCCGTGGACCAGCTCCGCGCAACCAAACCGCAGGCCAGCCTCGCGCAAACGCCATGGACCAGCTCCACGCGACTAAGTCATGAGCCTGACTCATATACCCTCGTAAGGGCCTACTCCCTCTCTATCTTTATAGCTAGGCCGAAATATTAAAGACAATTCAAACAAGCTCTCAAGGATTTGGGGAGGACGCCACCAACGCCTTCATACACTGCCACTTTGTGGTAAAACACATCTGTGCAGAACATATGACAATGGTATAAAGATAAAGATGTCATAAAGAGACAACAAATCTGAGCCCTAAGGGCGACAATCTCAAAAGCAATGACAAAACATACAACAGCAGATAAACACCACAACTACTCTCCATCAGCATCTGAGTCCGAGGGCTCGTCCCCGGATACGTCCGCAAAGCTGAAAACTAGAGGTATCACACCCAAGGTGCTTGCCTACAAAGCGAAAAGCCTTCAAGACGCCGCGACGGAGCGCCAGCTCGCGTATATCATCCATCTGGGGCTCCACCTCCTTGGACCGAATATCATCACGAACCTCTTCCGCAATCAAGTTGCGATCTCGAAGATAGTCCAGCGACTCCAAGTACTCTGCAAGCCCTGCTTCCTTCAGCTCTGATGCATGGTCGTCAGAGGACAACATCTCCACCTGCGCCTTCGCCGCCCGAAGCTGAGTCTCGAGGCCTGAAACCTCCTCTCGCGCCGCCTGCAGCTGGCCCCCCAAGCCAGATGTCTCCTCCTTTGCATGCTTCAGCATCTGAGTAGTCCTCTCCACCGAAGCCTTCTCCACATCCAAGGTCGCACGCGTATCTTCCATCTCGGACTTCAGCTCTGAGCCAATCCGACGAAGTCGCACAACGTCCCGGTCATGTTCCTCCTTCAAAGAAGCAAGCGAGCTCATCGACAACCGAAGCTTCTCCTGCAAAGCGAGATATCCGTCTTTCAGACTCACATAATGATCGTTCCAGGTCACTGCAATCTGCGCCTGAGTCTCAATCTGCAAAAGAAAGACACACAATAAGTCACTTTCAAAACAAAAAAGGAAGGAAAAAAGATAGTCACCCCCTTACCGCATCACTCATCGCCCTCAAGGAAGAAGACATCCGTGGAGCTGCTGTACTAGCGAGCCTGGGGAACCGGGGAAACAGGTAATTGCACCTCTGGAACTGAATCTTCAGAAGCTACCACCACAACATCAAGGTCATCAACAGGAGCCATCACCTCTTTCCTCTTTCGGCCCCTTCCCTGAGAAGCCGTCTCCACCCGAACCGTGCCCACCGAGATGCCACATCCCAGCAGTCGCTTTTCCTCCACGTAAACATATATGTTGAAAAGACGACTGGCCAGCTCACGAGGCTCAGAAAATCCCAGCACTGGAGAAAATTCCCGTTCCCTCCCTTTCACACGACGGCAGCGATCCGGAAGCGCATTCCACACCTCAGGGAGACCCCAGGAATTCTTCACGTATCCAAACAAAGTATTACCGTGGCGACGATCTTTACGGGCCTCGAACCCCAGCCAAGTCTTGTTGCTACGCACCTCAATCCGCTCACCACCATCAAAGCGCACGTCGCACAAATCCCGAAACTGGTCCAAAGAGAGCGAGCTCCCATGCTCACGGAAGAAAGCAACATAGCCCATGATTCAGGCAACCCCAGTCGGAGCAAACTGGGAGACAGGCACTCCACAGAACCTCAAAATCTCTATCACTTCATCGCATGGCGGAAACTGGAAGCCGGATCTAAGGGACACTTCACAAATCGTCAGCCACCCACGGGGAGGATTCTGAACCCGCTCCTCGGGCGCGGGATCCTCACTTCTAAGTCAGCATTCGCCCTCCAAATTTCCACACCGTCTTCAGTCAAGGAGGAGCGCAAACGCATCGGACCAGAGGAGCGCTTCGTTACCTGTACATGATGAAGAATAAAAAATCAGGTCACAGCTGTAAGGCCGCACAGTACAAAACCACACAACCCTCGCTTGAGCGCGCAAATGCATGCAAAGCCCGCCCACGCGCACAAGACCCGCGCACACAAGCCGTGCAAGAGCCTGCCTGCGCGCGCGCGCTTGCCTTCGCGCGCGGCCTGCCTTCGCGCGCGGCCTGAGCGCGCGCGACCTGCGCGCGCGGCGGCCCTGCGCACGCGCAGCCGGCCTGCGCGCGCGGCCTACCTGCGCGCAACCGGCAAGCGCGCACGCGGCCGGCGCGCATGTAAGGCCTCAGCCCGCGCGCGCGGTCAGCCCGCGCGCCGCCAGCACGCGCGGCCAGCGCCCGCCCCCGCGGCCCTTCTTCGTGTACACCGCGTTGACGCTCGTGTACCGCGTCGGCCTCCGTCCGCAGGTATCCAGAGCCCGCTCTCCAAACCTCCGCGTTCTATCATACCTTAGAACCACGATCCATCGTCACCGCCTCAGATTTCTCGCCTGCACCCACCATGACAACAAGGAACTACAAAAATCTCTCCTCTCGCGTTCACTTCGCTCTCGGACAGCAAATATTTGGGGGGCAATTGATGGGCTTCACCATCATTTATAGGAGAAAAAGACCCTCCATGATCTCCTCCAAAATTGGATAATGAGTGTGTCATCCCCATGAACTCTCATGATAAGAGAATCATGGGGGAGCGGGACCCACTCCCTCTCCCCATGGAAGGAAACCGCCTAGCCGCCGCCGCCTAGCCGGCCTAACCGCCTGGCCGCCTGGCCGCCCGGCCAGATCGCCGCCTAGCCGCCTCGCCAGGCCGCCTCCTAACCGGCCTAGCCGTCGTCGCCTAGCCGCCGCCTAGCCGCCACCGCCTAGCCGGCCTAACCTCCTGGCCGCCTGGCCGCCTGGCCGCCTGGCCGCCTGGCCGCCTCGCCAGGCCGCCGCCTAGCCGCCACCGCCTAGCCGGCCTAACCGTCTGGCCGCCCGGCCAGATCGCCGCCTGGCCGCCTCGCCAGGCCCTGCCTAGCCGGCCTAGCTGCCGTCGCCTAGCCACCGCCTAGCCGGCCTAACCGCCTGGTCGTCGTCCGATTAAGGGGGTAACCACCCACTATCCCACCACTTTAGTGGTGGGGCCCGCCATGATCCTCCCCTGGAGGCTCTAAAAGGACCCCCAGGGGCTCCTCATTTCTCACCTTTCTCTTCTCCGACTCTTCTCCTTCTTCCTCAGGTGAGAGCTCTCCAACCTCCTCCACCAAGTCGGCCTCCGCTCGCCGTAAACCACCGTCAGCCACCAGCAGCCTCCAACGACCACCAGCGGACACCAGCGGCTATTGGCACCCCACTAACGCACTGACAGCGGAGGGGCACTCAAGATCCGAAGGAAGTTGAAGGAAGTGCAGCCTGTTGCCCGCAGAAAGCTACGCTCTCTCTATTTCTCCCCCTCAAGTTGTAACGGGAGCGGCCTATCGCCCCGATTCACCGAACATACTGTAACCCCAGAAGCTAGTGGAATTTGACCGGCACAGATCCGGTCACGGGGTTTTTTACCCATTTAAGGGGGTTTTTCACGTCATCAAGACTTGTCTTCATTGTTTCACTTTCATCGACTATGTGCGCGCTCGACTGCTCCGTGAGCTGAGACGGTCATAGATTATCCGGTCCGACCGGGGCCTCGAGTTAGTCCGCAACAATAATATATTAGATTTATTATATTTATTTATATATAAAATTGTATATTATACGTATATTTTTATATATTTATGAATATTCATAATTTTAATTTAATTTTTGATATTTAACCTTATATTAACACTTATAAATCTAAGACTATAAATAAATAAATATATATATATAACAATAAATATAAATTAATATGTAAAATACTCACTTATATATATAAGTATACAATTATAAAACTATAAGTATACAACTATAAAACTATAAATAAATATATATATATATATATAAGTATACAACTTAGTATTCGTATATCGCTATAAATAATTTTTATATGTTTCAAGTATTTATTATAATATTACGGTTCAACCCCGGTCCGACAGGTCTGGACCGGTCGGACCTTGAAACTTTGACCTCACCGGTTCGATTTTCGGTCTGGTTCTTAAAACCTTGGTCTTGACTATTCATGTCTTGCATAGGATATTTTATTCTACAATGAAAATGATTGTAAAAAATATGTATAAGAATGATTTGTATGGCTCTAAGTATGAGTAATGTTTTATATTAGATATTAATTTATTTCTCACACACGTTTTGATTCCTACATATGCAAATAATCTTGTTCATGCATTAATATGTAGTGTAATAATATAACAAATTGAAATGCACAGATAAATTACATATACACCATTGAATTGACTTTTTGTAATTCATGGACATTCATGCACTTGTTACTTAGAGAAGTTTAGTTACAAAATGAAAATTTATATGTTTGTTAAATAAATGATTTCAGAGTTCCTGGTCACAAAAATAAAAATTTCAAATAATAAATGATAAGAAAATTCCACAAGGCACTACTTCTTATCATGATAAGTCGTAATAAGCATTGTGAGATTGAGCACGTTGGATATAATTGTAAAGTGGCTTGTGCAAACAATCTACAAATACATCATATAGTTTTTCTTCTCTTTAGTACACTGAATCACTAATAAAAGTTAGAATAATATTATTTGATCCACCAAATACTACTTTACTCATTGATTAATCTTAATAAGCGTATGTGAAGAGCCATGATAGTTGTACTATTTCTTATTGTGCATAATATTAAGTGTAAGTAATTTTACTATGGATTTTTGATGACGTTGTGTTTATTCAATTAAATATCTTATGTGTCTTGATTATGGTACTTATATACTTTATTAAAGCACTATTTGTACATATCATTATTTTACATAAATTTTCCGCTTATGAAATTTGGACTGCAACACACAAATACATTATTATTTACAAATGTTAAGTAAATTTACCAGATAGCTAAGCATGTAAAATTTTATGATGAAAGCCGAGAAAAGTCACAAGAACACTCAATCACAATAAAGTAAAATAGAAGTCAACAACATTAGAATTACAAGAGTCTCAAAACTTGGATTTATCAATAACTTCTTTACAAAATGAGACATACATTGCGAGACATGATTTCACAATCTAGCTGATGGAAGCAGAAAAAATTACAAGCAAGAAGAAATCTCGCGGTCTGCAAAGTATAACCGCACAGACCGCATAAGCCACTGACTGCATGCCCCGTCCGCTGAAAATCTCCAAGTCACCAACTGCAACAAGCCACGCGGACTGCCTTTATTGAAAGTTGATGAACAAAATAGAACCCGCTGATAGACCGGGTGAACTGCTCGACTAACCACAACCCGAAGGAAGTGACTTCAGGTCACTGAGTCTGTGACTTGCTATATACCACCACTGATTGTAACCGTGAACTGTTTCACACTTAGCTTCCCAACTAGTTGGCTAGTAGCCCAGTGCTAGCCGTATAGCCTGCGTAGACAAGTCAACTTTACTTAGTCGCGCCAGTTAGAAAATCATAACCACAAGATCAAAACGTGAGCTGAGTTCTCACTGTTCTTGTTGTTTATGACGAGTCGGGAAGCCCTATTTATAGGCGGCAAGAGAAGTGTCGTCACCGCCCATAGCGATATGAGAATTGCTCGTCATCATACAGCTAGCACGTATCCGCACAAGTGCGGATTATAACAGCCTCCTCAGCCCACGACTCAAAAGGACGACCGCCGGCACCCCCAGCACCACACTCGAAAGGGTTCAGCCTGAAATTGTCTGTAGACCATGCACTCCAACCCCTCTCTATCTGCAGGTGGGTTGTTGGAAGCTGCAGCCTTCCTTCTATAAGAAGTGATCCAGTTAAGCGCCCCTATGGGACTTCCCAAGAGGTCACCCATCCCAGGACTACTCCATCCCGAGTTGCTGCTCAATTGGTGATGAGAAGTGAAAGAATTTTATAGTTAATTGTGCTCGAGATGGAGTAGTCTTGTGATGGGTGACCTCATGGGATGTCCCCGTATAGGCGCTTAACTGGATCACTTCTCATCGAAGGGAGGTTGCGGCTTCCAACAACCCACCTGTGGATGGAAAGGGGTTGGGGTGCATGGTCTGCAGACTATTTTAGGTTGAACCCTTTCGAGCGTGGTGTTGGGGGTGTCGGTGGCCGTCCTTTCGAGCCATGTGCTGGGGAGACCGTTACACTGATACCAACATTAGTTCGTCATAGATGAACATCTATCCGCATAGGCGGAAAGAACAACCAGTCTGCCAAGCCGAGCGGACAACAACACCAGTCTGCGTGGACTTATCAATCCAACCATGCATCCTAATCCATTATCAAACCTATGACAGACTGACGGACTCAACCACCAGACCGCGTTGTCCTACGGTCTACGCTTCTAGTCCGCGCACACTGCAACCCGCGACTAAGGCCATATTCATGCCTAGTCGAACTGTCGATCTCTATAAACTCCAGAAGTAGACCGCACAACTAGGCGGTCTCGGCAAACTAGATAACAAATCGTACTTGTCATAACTCCATTACCAAGTCCACACAACCAGCAAACTCTAATATAAGCCGCGTGAATAGGCCCCAAAGAACTGATCAATTAGTAATTGCAGACCATGCTAACCGTCTGCCACTTTGCGATCCAGAGAACCTAACAGCTCCAAGCGGACTGTGCGGTCTCACAGTCCAAAACGCAACAGCCGTGGTTAGCCGCTGCTAACCACTCGGTTACTTCCCAGGGTGCTTGCTGAACAAGACCGCAAGAGAGAACTAAGCCAGCTAAAATCTAGTTACCTGCCAATAGCTAGCCACCAGACCGGCGACGGTCTCCGCAGTTTGTGTGGTTTGCTTAAACAGACCACCCACTCCACTTTACTACCACTTCCACAATTTCAACACCCCCTTGAAGTGGGAAGTGGAAACCAGCCCAAGAAAACCTCATAATCAAGTAAACGATTCCTTCGACAACAGCTTTGTAAAGATATTCGCGATGTTGTTCTGACTCTGCACATACTCAACCATCAAAGACCTCTCCAACACCTTCTCCCGAACAAAGTGATGCTCGATCTTGATGTGCATCGTCCGCGCGTGACAAACTTGATTATTAACCAGTTTGAGAGCACTTTTGTTATCACCGGCTAATAGAGTAGGACCATGTACCTCCTCATAGATGTCCTCCACTAATCTCCTAATCTAGATGGTTTCATGAGCTGCCAAGGCCGAAGTCTTGTACTCTGTTTTCGTAGTGGAGACAGATATTGAATCTTGCTTCTTACTACACATGAGATAAATGTCGTTCCACAAATGAAGACATATCCTGATGTTGACTTCCGATCATCACAATCTCCTCCATAATCAACATTCGTGTAGCCATGCAGTTTGAAACCCGTGTCCCTCTCGTAAAAGAGACTCATATCTGAGGTGGACTTCACATACTTTAGAAAGTTTTTAGCTGCCACCAGATGAGGCTTCCGCGGCTCTGTCATATATTGACTTACACGGCCTACGACATAGGCAATATATGGCCTTGTAAACGTCAAATATATGAGACTCTACACAAGAGCCTGGAATACCAATGGATCTAAAAGAACCCTCCCCTCATCACGCCGAAGTTTCAGACCAACCTCCAGAGGAGTAGAGTTGCTCTTCCCTTCTTGCATGATGAATTGCTTAATGATTCTCTCCACATAGCCCTTCTGGAAAACAAGCGTGTCGCTCTTCTTCCTCTTAACCTCGAGTCCAAGGAAATGGTGGAGCTCCCAAAGATCCTTCATCTTAAACCTGATAGCAAGCTCAGCCCTGAGCCTTGCTACCTCTTCGTTCGAGTTCCCGGTAACGATCATATCGTCAACATATAGCAGTATTAGGACCTGAAGCTCCCCCCTCTTCTTAACAAATAGACATGAATCTGAGTCTGAAGCAAGTATCTGCATAACTGGAGGTATTCTACGATCTTCCCATACCACGCCCGAGGCACCCGCTTTAGACCATAGAGGTCCTTCTTCACTTTACAGACATGTCTTGAATGTTCTTCCGATACATAACCAGGTGGTTGTATCATAATGATGTCATTGTCAATCTCGTCATAAAGGAAAACATTTTTTACGTCGAGTTATCAAATCCTCCACCATTGGCAAGCTGCCAAAGAAATCACCACCTGAATTAAAGTCAACATGGCCACTGAACTAAACGTCTCTTCATAATCCTCCTCGTACTGCCCAAGAACCCGTGAGGTACAAGGAGAGCCTTGTACCGCTCAATGCTGTTGTTAGCCTTCTTATTCAGCTTGTAAACTCACTTGCATGTCACAGAAGTCATGCCTTTGACCTTGGGCACAAGGTCCCAAGTCTTGTTCTTCCTGAGGGTGACCATCTCCTCATCCATGACATCTTCTCACTCCTTAATTCTAGTGGCGTTTTCAAAGCACGATGGCTCCCTCTCATCTAAGGAGCCTGCGAAAAAACATGAGACAAAACTCACTATGTTCTCGTCCCTATATCGAGACGGTGGAATAATGGTCCTTTTGGACCTCCGTAGGGCTTGACCCTGATCCACCACTTCCGTTGTTTCTACTGAACTAGCTTTCCTCGCGGGCAGGCGCGACGGCGGGCGGCGCACGGCGGCTAGCGGCCGGCGGGCAAGCGGCGGCGGCCGGCCGGCGGAATATTTTTCACTATTGTAACTAATTTATTGTAACGACACACATACATTCGTTACCAGAAGTATTAGCGTCGAGCTTTAGAGGACGACCGTTACATAAAGTTTTTTTCGTTACCAGAGAGTTTTTGTAATGATTTTTGGTACTTATTGTAATGATTTAGGTCCTTACTATAAGTGCAATTTGTTGTAGTGTAGGAACGAATGCGAATCACCTGTATCAAACAATGCTCTTGCGGGATGGTCCAGTATAAGTACAAAACCTACAGTACTCAAATTATAAGAAAGCATATCACCAGGTATAAAGTAAAGCTATATACCACTCGTACCTGTGACGACATCGGCCTGTTTGATGGCCTCCTATTGTCCAAGGTTATAGACTCGGGGTTGTGCCTGCGATGTAGAAGACTCCACCACCGTCTTTCCTTTTTCTGCATATGTCGCCCCCGGCTTCTTTTCAACCTTTGGAGAGCCATATCGACAGTCTCGAGCAAAATGTCCTGGCTTGCCACACGTATAAAAAGTATGTGGTCCTTGTCCAGAAGTTTCCCTTGAAGCAACAGAAGAAGGGGCCTGTCCAGAAGACTTGAACTTCTTTCCCCATCTCTTGTGGTACCCAAACTTTTCAAGACGCGGCCCTTTGAACTCGGGCTTTGTCACGGCCAAGTCCCTCTTGCCTTATACCTTTTTCATGTCTTTCTCTAAAGAACGAGCCGTATCCACCAGTGATTGAAACCCTTGGCTCACCGAACTCGAGAGCAGCAACCTCAGCTCATCTCGCAGTCCCTCGTAGAACCTACCGGTCTTACGCTCTTCTTCAGCAAAGATAGAGCCCGAATACCGTCACAAATGTGTAAACTCATGTAAGTAGTCATCAACACTACCTTCACCTTGAGTTAAACGTTGGAACTCAATCTCCATTGCAATTCTCCGCGTCATCGGCAGATGTTTTGCTAAAAACAACCGCGAGAACTCCTCGATTGAGATCTATGTTAAACGTCTGTCGGCCAAGTGATGCAACTCCATTTCATCCCACCATAGTCGCGCCTCCCCTTCCAGCAGGAAGGTTGCTAGGGTGACTTTTTTGTCCCTCCTCTGTCCCGATTGCCGTCATAATCCTCTTAACTCTTGCAAGCCAATCCTCCGCCTGTGTTCGGGAACTCGCCCCTGTAAACATAGGAGGGCTAAAACTCATAAACCTTTTCAACTGCAGTTCAGCTACTCGCCCATCAATCAAAGCCTCAACCGGCACTTGTCTCACACCGGCATGCACTGGAGCCATTGCAGGCCTTGCCTGCCCCATCTGTTGTGCACTCATTACTGCAAGTACTATCTCAGTGATAAGGCGTATAGTTTCGAGAGAAGGAGGGGGTGTGGGCACCTCAGTTGGTGCCGCACTCTCGGCAGAATGTTGAGGTTTTGAATGCCCTGCACCACTTCTTGTCACCTATATGTGTACAAAATACAATTTAGCGACACTAAACACGGCAAACACGAACAGTAGGAACGCACAGGTTCCTCAAACAGGTGTATTTTCATTCCTAAGTAGACATTCTTGAGTTCATTTATGTTCTAACGACGACACAGAATGAGATTCAGTCCAGGCTTGAAAATGTGCCTTTCATAGTTGCAGCACGACGGCTCAACTCACAAAGAATGACACTCACGACCATTAGGGCTTAACAACAAGCTAGCAGCCCCTAAATAATTTCCTGGATAATTCCTACAGTACTTCCTGTTACTTTACTTCACAGGCAAACCACCAAGACTACATACAATACACGTTTTATACGCGGAGTCTTCTCCGGTTCGCAGAATAAACATCACCAATCAAGAACAACATGTACGGATAGACTTCACACAGCATGCCTATTCTGTACTACACATTTTTGAATCTAATGCAAACCCAACAGGGGATATCAACTATCAACCCCAAAGGAATCACTTACGATTTCCACATTTTGGTGGAGGATTCCATGCATATGTATAAAAGAGGACTTCACTTATCCAAGCAGAAGATCATTACCCTTGGAAGCCGTTTTGGTGTCATTGGAGAAAATCTACGCGGATGGAAAGAATCACGTTGCCTTCCTCTTCGCAGATCTATACTCAGATCTCGATTCCACCCACTGGATATCTCCTTCAACAAAGCAATTAGCTCAACCCAGCACACACCCTTTCTCGGTTTTCTGCTTTTCCAGGAAACGATGAAGAAGAAGATAAGACGGAGAATTAATTTCTCTTCTCAAAACCCCTCGGGTTAGAGGGCTCGGGTATAACCCTAGCCACTCGATCTCCCCACTATCCAGTAGCAACGACCTGGATTTGAGATAACAAGTCAACCGCCGCTCAAAGGCCACTCAGAAGCCAAAAACGTCACGATCATACCGCCTTCGACATTCGTCGAACTCAATTCGTCGAGCTCACGGAAAAACGTCGAGCTTACAGGATTTCGTTGAGCTCTGCTCGACGTTTCGTCGAATGGGGAAATAATACCGCCCAATCTCTACTCAACATTTTTGTCGAGCTCTGCTGGATGGTTATCTTCGAGCTCTGCTTGACGTTTGTCGTCCAGCTAGGTCGACTTTTTATCCTGAGCGTTTTGGGGTGTTACAGTTTGACTCTTTCTATTTTATTCTGTTTAATCTGATTCCAGATGGTCAGAATGATTATCCTAAATGGTGGACTCCACTGCACATAATTAGGCCTTGATTCCAATTCTTCTCTATATCTCTTTTTCCTTATCCTTAATTCCTCTTCCTCATCAGCAATTTCGTTGCCCTTGTCTTTGATATCTATTGAGTGGTGGGACTGAATGCAATTACATCATCGATCAGGAGTAGCAGTTATAATATTAGCTTCAGCATCAGCTCCAACACCAACTTCAGGAACTGCAGGCTCATCATATATGATGGGATCTATGCCCAGTGCTTCTCATACTACATTGGAAGTTCAAATTATATGGTTTACACTGGCTCTTATCATTGATGTAACGCCCTTGAATTTTTAATAACTATTTTAATCTTTTTAGTGACGTATTAATGACATAATTGTGTTACATTGGCACGTAGCTAACGGTGCGTCATCGTTAATATGTATTTGCGTCTGTTGGGCCGAGTTGGCCAGATTTTAGACTCATCGGAATTGGGGTTTTAAGCCTTGGACAATTAAAGTATTTAATTTTAGTCGTGCATATAAAGTTTCGTGGCGATCCGAGCTAAATTGGACTCTCGATGATTTTTTTTAAAAGAATTATTGTGGTTGTAACTTCAGGAATTTTTATCTCGAGTTTGGCTCATCGAATTCAGATTTTGACTTCGTCGTTGGATTCATAGCACCGACGCTTAGCTTTGGTGCAAATTTGATCGAAAACCGAGGTGGTATGGCCACTCTCGTCATTTTAAGTATTTTTAATTTATTATAATATTATTATAATATATATACATATATAGAGTTATAACTCTAAGCCCTAATTACTCTTCTTCCCCAAGGATCTGAACCAGGAGAGTCGTGAGAGAACGGCGACCTTTTCATCGTGAATCTTCCGGCCGTCATTTTGGGAGCTTCGGTGGGCGAAATCATTAGCGGAGCATAGATTCGGAAAGCTCTCGTCGAGATCTTCTCGTTGGTAGTAAGCATCTTTGGTTTCGTGGCTTCGCCACGGAGTTCGAGGAAAGTGGAGGTTTCTCCTTTCTTTCTCCTTCGCATATTTTTTCTCTCTATCGTTTCATTAGTCCAGAGAGGTGTATTATCTTGTTGAAGTCCTGTGCATTGAGAGACACTAGCCCCTTGATTAGTTCGCCGGAATCCATGGGGTCGTCAGGTCTTGTTGTAATTCGTCGAGTGATCTCGTGAAGTTAAGTGTAATTTGTCGAGGGAAAAGTGAATTCGTCAAGTGAATAGTAAATTCGTCGAGTGATCTCGTGAAATTAAGTGTAATTCATCGAGTGAATAGTAAATTCGTCGAGTGCTCTCGTGAAGTTAAGTGTAATTCGTAGAGTCATTTATTAGTATTGCAGCTAGTCTAGTCATTTATTCTATTTATGGTATTTATGATATTGTATTATGGACTATTTGGGGTTGTGGGTGTTAGTGGAATGCGTCACCGCCACAGTAACCTATTTTGTAAACCATTACACTTGGTAGGTATCCCCTGGTGTTAGTTCACGAATGGGTGTGTGGGGTAGGTTTCCACCCCTGCAGGTGCCGATTATTCCACGGTTTTGGGTGTGTCAAGAAAGGAGACAACCTTCCTTGGGCCCTTGTGAATATTTGTGACTGTCGGTGTGTGGGGGAGGTTTCCACCACCGTAGGTACCGGTTATTTTTCCGGTGTTAATGCTTGTTCAATGATGAGCTTATCAATCTCATATATATATATATATATATATATATATATATATATATACTTATACATATGTTTTATTAAAGCATAGATTTTTTTATCACACTTGGTGCAACTTAGTATATCTAACTCCATCTGAGTTCCTTCTTGCTTATTAAGTTATGGATGAGTGCTGATGTTTTTCTTTCAACTATTCTGCCTTGGGTTGGTAACCCTTTTGACTTCACTTGTTTATTTACCTTTGGTCTTTTACTGTCACTTATACATTCTTGCTGAGGCGTTTTTTTCTTTTGAATGTCTCAGGCTCAGAGCAATAGCGGTCTGTGCGGCTAGAGTTTGTGGTTTTTGGCGTGGGCTTTTGTAGCAGTGGCCTTCGTGAGATAGTTTTGTTGTCTTCCTTTTGTTCAGACTTACATTTAGATTTTGTGGGTTCGTGTCAGGTTGTTGACACCCACAATGATTTTGTTGTAGATGTTTAGACTATTTGCTAGATTTTATACTATTTATTGCTGAGTCGTTTTGTCTACTTGCTCTTTAGGAAGGTTTTATGTTAGGTTACATGCTATTTATTTTCAAAGTATGAAAAAATCAATGCTTTTATCTCATACTCATAGCATCTCTTTCAATCAAATATCACTCTATTTTAAAGGCCTATAAAAACTCTTTTATACTCATACTAAATCTAGAAGTGTGCATATCATGAGTTGTCTTTTGAGTCTTCACGTTTATGTAGGATGATAAATGAATTCGACCATAGTATTTTCCGCTACGTATATGTATATATTTTACCCGTAGACTAGTTGATCCTCTAAATCGAGGGACACGGTTACCAAAACTTAACTCAAACTATGTTTTCATCACAATAATTTATGATTTTCATGAAAAGTATTAGGAGTAGATTCTTGCCTGAGCGCCTATAGTTGTCCCCTACACGGCATGGCATCACAACGCGTATTTTCTTTTACTCTGATGAATTATTAAATGTTGAGAAAATGCGGGTTGTGACAATTGACCTCTCCTTTTTATGACTTCTTCAGTAACTAGATTGGTCAGGGAGTGCTTGAAGGATGAAATCTTGTTAGCCAAGTGGTTGACACCAACTGTTACAGTGTTCTTAATTTGCAACATATGATCATCAAGGATTTGGTTCCATGCATCCATTCTTCTTTCAACAATTTTTTTGTGCTCTTACACGCGTGCTTTTCTCACAGTATGTACCCTTTCTATGTTTTTAGATGTAGCACACTGGTTTTGAATGATAATACTTTGGCTCTGCTGAATTTGTTAAAGTTGAAGTGTAGTATAGTCGATAGCTGGAGCAGCTCTTAGGAAGAATTTTACTATGTTCTCTCTCAGCTGGTTGACCTCAAATCTGATGAAAGTGATTTCAGTTGAGAGGTCCTTCCTCAGTTCTTTAACTGAATCATCCACATACCTTTCAATCTTTCTTCTTTTCTCATTTAGTAGTCCTTTGAGTTGTGATAGAAAGGAGGTGGGAATCTCCTCATTCAGCTGAGTAGTTCCTGAATAGTCAACTTCTTTATGAATCTCCCTCTCATCTCTTTGCATATCAGAATCAACTATGACATATTTATAAGAGTGGTCTGGAATGTCAATAGGGATGGGCTTCTCCATCTCCTACTCCTTAGCAAGAGAGAATACTACATCTCCTTGGATTTCTCTTACAACAGCATCCACCTCAGCTACATCACCTTGAGTAGGGAGCTCAATGTGAATCTCCCCATCAACTGAAGCAATAGCTGTGTTGAAGTCCCCCTCAATAACAACACTAAGAATGATGGTCTCCCCCTTAACATGGTCATCCTTTACTAGAATCTCCCCCTTAGTGTCAACATAAAACTTTTCCACAACTGTTGCTACCAGATCTTCAACATTCTCCATAAATGTGTCTCCTTCAACATTAATAGGTGGCACTTTTCTTGAAACATCCTTGGGAGAAAGTCCAGAGGATATTGAGACATGCACTTGCATCCCTCCTGTCAGAGTCACTTGAACTGGATAGGTGAGGGTTGTGGGGTTCAGTACTACTGCTACCTGAAGAGATACTGCTTGAGCTACCTTCAGCAACTATTTAGCTATCTTTTTCATCTTCTTTTTAGTCTGCTTAGGGTGATTGACTAGCATCATGCCCCATCTATCAAACATCTTGATATCCATCCTTTTCATGTGATGGATCTTTGCACCTACCCTAATATTCAGAATACCAGGTATAGTATTGGGAAGAAGTTGAGACAAAATTCTTCCCATGTTTGGATTAGGGATACACTCAATTATGTTGTCAAAGATCATCTTGCCCCAATAAGTTTTCTTAGAGAGAATTACTCTGGCCATTAGGTCAAACATCTTCCTTGAGATCTTGTCATGAGATCCAGTGTTGTAGATTAAGGCATTTCCAATGATGTCTACCAAGAACTTTTCCCTCAAGTTCATGTCTTTACTGAGTACAGAACTACTGGTATGTTTGGACAGACCACACCACTTGAAGGCTGACTTAATGTCTTCTTGGTAAAGCTCACCTTCTTCCTCACTAGGTTTGAGCTTGGGTAGCTTCAATCCCTTATAAATCTTCCTAACTGTGATTTAACCTTTTCTCCATTGATAGATGTCTTGATCTTTGTGGAGGAAGAGTCGACCTTGGCATTATCATAAAGTTCTAATACTTCACTTTTCCATATAACTGTACAACCTCGGGCTCGCGGCCCGGCTAGAGGGGCCCAGGCGAGAGGAGAGGGGCCCAGGCGAGAGGAGAGGGCCTAGGCGAGTCGAGGGGATGCAGTAGAGAAGCCTCGTGGCGAGAGGAGAGGGGCCCAGGCGAGAGGAGAGGGCCTAGCGAGTCGAGGGGATGCAATAGAGAAGCCTCGTGGCGAGAGGAGAGGGGCCCAGGCGAGAGGAGAGGGCCTAGCGAGTCGAGGGGATGCAGTAGAGAAGCCTCGTGGCGAGAGAAGACCAAGCGAGAGGAAGAAAGGGGCTCAGCCCGGTGAGAGGGGCCCAGGCGAGAGGAGAGGGCCTAGGCGAGTGAAGAGGATTCGGCCTGGCGAGAGGGCCCTAGTGAGAGGTGCCTCGAGAGAAGGGCCGTCTTAGTTTTAAGGCCAGTTCAGGTAAGGTCGGGCCCACCTTCTGGGCCCCGGAGGTGTTTTTACTCTTTTACCCTGCGTGGGCTGCATTTAGTCTTTTAAGACAGCGGAGTTTAGCTGTTGGCAGACCCAGCCAAGGGTATTCTGGTATTTTCACAGCAGTATAGTTTGGTTATTGGCAGTCCCAGTTCAGAGGCCTATAAATAGACCGGTAAGGTGCCTTAGAGAAGCAAGCATTCTGGACTCCTCTTATCTTCTCTAAGGCACCTAGCTCAGTATTGGCTAGGGAGGGGAAGAGCTCTAGTTTTAGTCTCTTTCGGGTAAGAGGTGGGACCTCCTCACTGAAGCCTCCGGTCTAGTTCTTCGCCTAGAGTGATCCCAAGGGAGTAAGCACAAGCTGCCTCAGTAGTTCCGAGCTTTAGGTGGAATCGGCCTTGCTGGTTCCAACATTTTATGGTGCGGTGTGCGTGGAGCTGCAGCCTG
Source organism: Platanthera zijinensis (assembly GCA_039513925.1). NCBI lineage: Eukaryota > Viridiplantae > Streptophyta > Magnoliopsida > Asparagales > Orchidaceae > Platanthera > Platanthera zijinensis. The sequence goes on from CM077082.1 coordinate 46,948,730, forward strand.
TGCGGAAGAACGAGGGGTTATCTCATGGCGGGAGATGCGGGAGGAGGAGGCGAGAGGTCCCCCAGCCGGGAGGAGTATGTTGGGAGAACGGAGTTCATGACGTCCATTGGAGGGATCATGGATCTCCTCAAACAACTCGCACAAAGAGGCGAGTGTGAGACCCCCTCTCCTCAAGCGCCAGACCTCGCGCCCAGGGGAGGGGCCGACTCGGCGAGAATAGGGGAAGATGCGCCTGGGAGGCGGCCAGGAAAAGAGGTAATGGCGGAAGGAAGTCGGCGAGAGGTGGAAGTAAGGGAGCTCTTCCCTAGTCCGGCGAGTGCCGCGCCGGTGGACCTCGTGGCGCGAGTGGACCAGGCGAAGTCACTGGCGAGAGGATCTCCTTTTTGCGAGTTGGTCCTCTCGGCATCCGTTCCAAAAGGGTTCCGTGAGCCGGAAATGAACTACTACGTGGGGAAGGATGACCCCCTCCAACACTTGCAGTGGTTTGAAGACGCAGTTTCCATCAGACCCATGACGGACGCCTTCAAGTGCCGCCTCTTCGCCATCACTTTGAAGGACAAGGCTAGGGATTGGTTCCACCAACTCCCAACTGGTTCTATTTATTGCTTCGAGGACCTGAGCAGAAGTTTCCAACTGCGGTTCTCAACCTCCAAAAAGAGGAAGAGGAACCCGGAGTCCATCTTCCTGATCAAGCAGAGGGCAGACGAGTCTTTGGCTCAGTACGTAGACCGCTTCCAGGAGGAGATGTTGGACATTCAGGAGGTGCCTGGTTTCTCCCTCCAGATGGCTTTCACCGTGGGGCTAAGGGAAGGCTTCTTCAAGATGAGCCTCACCAGGAAGGCGCCGTTGTCCTTCGAAGGGTTGATGGAGAAGGCCGCGAAAGAAATAGCCATGGAGGCGGCAAACTCGGCATTCGCAAGGAAGTTGGCAAGGTTGACGGAGGTGGAGCAGAGGGAGCCAGGAGGGGGAAGACAGCCGGAAGGAAGGAGGAGAGAGGAATTAAGAGGGCCCGTACACCCGGAGCCGGGGTGGAGACAACCAGGAGGCCCGGTTCAGGGACCTGGGAGAGGTCCTCCGCAGGGGGGAAGAAACTTTTATCAAGGACCAGGAAGGTTTCACCCGCTAGGATGGGGGCATGGTCCGAGGCCACTCCCACCCCCACCTCAGCAGGCTATGGCCATAGGCAGAGGGAGAGGAAGGGGAAGAGATCGCGGAAGAGCGGGAGCAGGGAGGAGGAGGAATCCCCCAGAAGAGAGACGTGAGGAGGGAGTTTTGCCCTATTGTGACTTCCACGAGGAGGAGGGTCACGCGACGGCAACATGTCCCGAGTTCTTGGAGTTGAAGAGAGGAAAAGGAGGAGAAGACCGACAACCGGCAGTGCGGATGGTAGAGGTGCCAGGAGCCGGGGAGGAAGATCGGTGTGTAGACCGGTCAGATACAGGGGATCGAGGGGGGATCGGAGTAATTCATGGGGGGGTGGGAATCGAGGCCACCCGTAAGGCCAGTCTTCACACTATGTATCGTCGGAGCGTCGCCTCGACGTCACAAACCCCGCCCCCGGATGAGAAGATCACGTTTTCTAGAAGAGACCTACCTGACCACGAGGATCCTTTCTGTGACGCGCTCGTGATCAAGACTGCCATCGAGAACTTCACGGTATCTCGCATTCTGGTGGACAATGGGAGTTCCGTTAATGTAATCTTCAAGAAGGCTTTCATCGAGATGAGGGTGGAGTCTCGAAGGGTGTTGGCGGCGGATGGACCGTTGTTTGGCTTTTCAGGAGAAAGGAAGGAGGTTGAGGGAGGAGTAGGACTTCAGGTGACCTTGGGGGGGTTGTCCAGGAATTGTCGTTTCGTGATAGTGGACGCTCCCAGCAGTTACAACGCGATCTTTGGGCGCCCTCTTATCAGCGCCTTTAGATGCGTTCCATCCTCTTTTCATCAGTGCCTGAAGCTCAATTCGGGAGGAACCCAGATCAGGGTGAGAGGGGACCCGAAAGCGGCTCGGGAGTGCTATGTGACGGCGGTCAACACCATCTCGTGGATGGAGGATGCGGAGGAGTTGGGAGCGAGGATAGAGAGAGGGGAGTTGGGAAGAAGGGAAGCAGGAGTGGAGGAAGATCGGGTAGCGGAAGAAGAAATGGCTGGAGGAGAGGAGTTGGAGATGGTAGTGGAGAGGGGCATTGCGGTGGAGCCAGGGATGGCTGGAGAGCAGGTGGCTGGAGGAGAGGAGTTGGAGATGGCAGTGGAGAGGGGCATTGCGGTGGAGCCAGGGATGGCTGGAGAGCAGGTGGCTGGAGGAGAGGAGTTGGAGATGGCAGTGGAGAGGGGCATTGCGGTGGAGCCAGGGATGGCTGGAGAGCAGGTGGCTAGAGGAGCAGGAGGGGAAGGAAGTCTGGTAGTGGAGAAGGAGATGTATGAAGGAGACGGGTTGGAGAAGGGAGAAGGAGGAAAGGCCCAGGAGAGGGTGGCTACTGTGGAAATCTCAGGAGTTGGGTGCGGGTCGAAGGATCTGGAGGAAGAGCTGAGAGAACAGGAGGAGGAAGAACCCTCGAGGTTGAGGGCGGCGGTAGAAGTTCTGGAGGTCGAGATCCTCACCGAAGATGGGAGAAAAGAGAAGATAAAGATCAGCGGTGAGCTCACTCCGCAGGACCAGGAAGAAATTCGGAAGTGTGTAGAAGAGAACATTGATGTCTTCGCCTGGAGCGCAGCAGACATGCCGGGGGTCGACGCGGATGTGGCGTGCCATCGTCTCGACCTCGACCCCGGGGTTCGCCCCATTCAGCAGAAGAAGAGAGCCATCGCCTCCAAGATGGCCGGGCCCATCAGAGAAGAGGTAGAGAAGCTGCTCCGAGCGGGATTCATATCGGCTAACAGGTATCCGGGATGGGTGAGCAACGTTGTAATGGTGAAAAAGGGGGAGGGCAAGTGGAGGATGTGTATCGATTTCTCTCTCTTAAATAAAGCTTGTCCTAAGGATTGTTACCCCCTGCCTCGGATCGACGCGCTGGTTGACTCAGCCGTCGGTTTCTCACTAATGAGTTTTTTAGATGCTTTTTCAGGGTACCACCAGATACGCATGCACCCTCCGGACGTCAAGGATGTCACCTTCGTCACGGAGGATGGTTGCTTCAGCTATAACATGATGCCCTTTGGGCTAAAAAATGCGGGGGCAACCTACCAAAGGATGATGGACCGGATCTTCCGTGAGCAGAAAGGGCGGAACCTCGAAGTCTACGTGGACGACTTGATGGTAAAGAGTCGGGACCTCGGGTCTCATGTCCTAGACCTACAGGAGACCTTTGCAACCGTTAGAAAGTATAAGATGAGGCTTAACCCTCTGAAATGTGTGTTCGGGGCCAGCCGAGGGAAGTTCTTGGGACATCTAATCACCCCTGAAGGGGTGGAGCCCAACCCTGACAAGGTAAGGGCGATACTGGAGCTGGGATCTCCTAGGAATGCCAAAGAAGTCCAACGTCTCACTGGTAAACTAGCCGGTTTGAGCAGGTTCCTCTCCAGAGCGGGAGAAAGGTGCTCTTCTTTCTTTCGAACCCTGAGGGGAGGGAAGGAGTTCGAATGGACCATTGAATGTGAGAAAGCCTTCGCGGCTCTAAAGCAGCAACTCACTCAGACGCCGCTACTTCAGGGGCCGAGGGAGGGGGAGAACTTGCTCCTCTACCTCGGGGTAGGGACGGGGGCGGTCAGCTCAGTCCTCGTCCGCGAAGAAGGGAAGAGGCAGTTCCCAATCTATTATGTAAGCAGAGTCCTCAAGAAGGCAGAGCTGAAGTACCCCATCCTTGAAAAGTTGGCTTTCGCTCTCATTGTGTCGGCCCGGAAGCTCAGACCCTATTTCCAAGCCCACGCCATCCAGGTTGTGACGGATCACCCCCTTCGCCGTATCCTCGGAGGGGTCAAACACTCGGGGAGGTTGGCCAAGTGGTCGATAGAGCTCAGTGAATTCGACCTCTCCTACGTTCCTCGAGAAGCTATTAAAGCACAAGTGGTGGCGGATTTCTTGGCAGACTACGTACTGGAGGCCGAAGAAATGGAGGTACCTCCCGTAGCAGCATGGAAGATGCTGGTGGACGGAGCTTCTGGTAGGAATTCTTTCGGGGGAGGGGTCATCCTGGCGAGTCCTGAGGGGACTAGGATTGAACAAGCTCTGAAAATACACTTCACCCTCACCAATAATCAGGCGGAGTATGAGGCCATCATCGCCGGACTTCGGTTGGCCAGGGAGTTGGGTATACAGGATATCAGGGTCTTCACGGACTCCTTGGTGGTGGCGCGACATATCAGCGGAGAGTTCGAGGTGAGGGAGCCGACTCTCCAGTTGTACCTAGTGAAGATAAAAGGCATAGTTGGACAGTTCCATAGCTTCTCCATTCAGCATATTCCTCGAGAGGAGAATGCTCGGGCAGACCTGCTCGCGAAGCATGGCCCTCAGGCCGGAGGGACCATGACCGAGCTCTTCAGACCCTCCATAGAAGAGGGGGAGGTGATGGAGATCGACCAGGAGAGGTCTTGGATGGATCCCTTTGTGACTTTCCTGGCATCGGGACGACTACCCGAGGGGGATCTCGAGAAGAAACGAATCCGATACAAGTCGGCATACTATTTGTTGAAGGAAGGAGTACTTTATCGAAAAACGTTGTCCGGACTGTTAGCCCGATGTGTATCCGAGAAGGAAGCACCAAGGGTGCTGGAAGAGGTCCATTCGGGAGAGTGCGGGAGCCATTCGGGGAGTCGAACCTTGGAAGGGAGAGTGCTAAGGCAGGGCTACTTCTGGCCTACCCTACGAAGAGATGCAGAAGAGCTTGCTAAAAGGTGTAGGAAGTGCCAAGAGTTTGCTCCTTTGCAGCTCCTTCCAGCGCAAAGGCTGCGAACGATCACCTCCCCTTGGCCCTTCGCCATATGGGGATTGGATCTGGTAGGACCGTTTCCTCAAGCCAGTGGTCAGAGGAGGTTCCTACTGGTTATGGTGGATTACTTCTCAAAGTGGTTAGAAGTTAAGGCCCTGGCAAAGGTAACCTCGCAGGTGGTGAGGAATTTCGTATGGGGGGAGATTATTTGCCGGCACGGGCTTCCTTTAGCAATAGTCACCGATAACGGGCCGTAATTTGCTAGCAAAGAGTTTGTGGATTTTTGTGCACAGCTCGGCATAGACCTTCGGTTCGCCTCGGTCCATCATCCACGAAGCAACGGGCAGGTCGAGGCAGCAAACAAGATTATAGTGAACCTCCTGAAGAAGAAAGTAGAGAACTTGAGGGGGAGCTGGGTGGAACAGCTCCCCTCTGTCCTGTGGGCTCTGCGAACTACACCCAACACGGCCACCGGGGAAACGCCCTTCAAACTCTCTCATGGCTCCGAGGCCGTCATACCTGTGGAATTTGAAGTTGAATCGCCTAGGGTCACAGCAGCCAGAGAAGGAGAGGAAGGGTGGCAGTTCGATAATGGAGAGGAGCAGAGACTTACTCTCGACCTCGTGGAAGAGCTCAGAGAACTAGCAACAGTCCGACAGGAGGAGGTCAAGCGCCGGATGTCCCGGTACTTCGATAAGCACATCCGGATCAAGCAGTTTCAAAAGGGGGATTTGGTCCTCAAGAAGGTAGATGCTGCAGGGAGGGGAGCCTCGGTGGGGAAGCTCAACCCCAATTGGGAAGGTCCTTTCATAGTAAAAGAAGTCTTAAAGTCAGGGGGGTATCACCTCCAGGATGTGGACGGGATACCCCTGGACTGCGCCCGCAATGGCGATGATCTGAAACGTTTTTATCCATAATAATAAAAGTCTTTTGAATTTACTTGAGCGTATCGTTAATAATCCTCCCTCTTTTGAATATGCTAATACTATACCGCAGGGCGCCCTCCTTCAGAGGACGAGAGAGCGACGGTTGGAGGAGAAAGAGGAGAGGAGACCCCGAGAAGACCCGCTGTCCAGGCTACCATCGAGCTGGCAGGTCTGTAGGCTCACTCGGTGGTTGGAGGAGAAAGAGGAGAGGAGACCCCGAGAAGACCCGCTGTCCAGGCTACCATCGAGCTGGCAGGTCTGTAGGCTCACTCGGTGGTTGGAGGAGAAAGAGGAGAGGAGACCCCGAGAAGACCCGCTGTCCAGGCTACCATCGAGCTGGCAGGTCTGTAGGCTCACTCGGCGGTTGGAGGATAAAGAGGAGAGGAGACCCCGAGAAGACCCGCTGTCCAGGCTACCATCGAGCTGGCAGGTCTGTAGGCTCACTCGGCGGTTGGAGGATAAAGAGGGGAGGAGACCCCGAGAAGACCCGCTGTCCAGGCTACCATCGAGCTGACAGGTCTGTAGGCTCACTCGGTGGCTGGAATAGATGGGAGAGGAGGGACCCAACGCTCTCGGGTCCTCTGCGAGCGAGTGTTTGGGTTTTCGTGTTAATGTCCGCTAGCAACAACGGAGGTCGGCTAATCGGAAAAACCTATCCCCCCTAGCAAAAAAGGGATGCTTCGGAGGAAGTCACCACATAAAGAAAAAAAAAGAGAGAGGAAGGAAAAAAAGGGAGAGAGGGAAGATAGCAAGCCCTCCCTGTCCACTCGCACTGAGAGGAGCCGTCCCGAGAGCCGAGGGCGAGTAAACACTCCTCTCGCTCACGGAAAACCAGGGAGGCCCACCCACTCGCCCCAGGAGCCAAGCCCACGAGTAATAACTAGGCGAGAGGAAAGGCTGTTTTTCTCTCGCCTATCGATAATCTCGAGGTTTCCTCGAGCAATCCCGGCATAAAAGAAAAGGCCGGCCCTAAAAAGGCGCGAGCAAGAATATATATACTTATATACATGCACGAGTCATGTCTATATTTTAAGACAACGCATTCGTAAGATAAGGAAGAAGCGAGAGGCGAGCAAAAAGTAAGAATTTAAACATGAGTCATAACAGCGTTCAAACATCCTACGGCTATGAAATAGGAAATATTACAATCCCAGCAAAAGAAAGGAAAAAGAGGGCCCTAACCCCTCTCACTCGCTGAGGGATCCTCGTCCTCGCCATAGATCTCGGGCACGAGGTCTCGAGCAGTGATATCTTCGCAGCCGTCTTTTACAACACCTAGCTCCCGCATCATCTTGAGGATGAGCTCGGCGGTCCTTATGTTGGCATCCTTACAAAATTCCTCCACATCATCGTGGGTATAGCGCGCGAGAGGAAGTGGGGAGGCCTGCAAACGGGGAAGGGGAGCTTCCTTGAGCCTGGCGTTCTCCGCCTTTAGCTCTCTTACTTCGGCCTCCAGCCCTTCCACCCGCGAACATAGCCGATCGGCCGTCTCGGCATCCTGCGAGAGAAAAGGAAAGGTAAAAAAGTGAAAAAGAGAGGGGGTACCGGGGCAAGTGCCCGTAGAACAGTGGCGGGGTGTTGACTTACCACTCCGCCGCTAGCTTTCGCCAGAAGGCTTTCGGACACCTCCAGCCGCTTGGCAAGGTCCCCCGACTTTTCGCGCTCGGTCTCCAGCTCGGTGTGTATCTCCTTCCAGCTTTTGGTGTTGAAAATCAGGCGCCGCGAGAGGCGGTGCGACAGCTCTAAAGTGCGCAACTGCGAGTGTGCCGTCCTCAGGACTAGGTCTCGCGTGGTGGCTGTGTCGAGCGGATCGGGAGTAAGGCCTCCATATAGGCCGAAGCCCAAGGAGAAAGCGTGAGCACTGGGCTCAGCCTGCTCTCTCCAGGAGGGCAGGAGGGTGGAAATGGAGACTCGGTAGGACCCCTTATCCCAAATCAGAGAGGGGTCATTGTTGCCGTCAGGGACCGCCGGCCCCAGGTCGAAGTTGAGGTGATCGGACGGCGGGGGAATTTGGGAAGTCCCCTCGCGAGAGGGGAATCGAGGAGAAGGGCAGGATGAACTCGCCAGGGGAGCGAAGGGGGCTGCCCCCTCGGGGAGCGAGGTCATTTTACGTGGAGAAGTTAGAGGAGGCGAGTGGGGAGACCGGGACCCCACGGAAATAGGGCTCAGTGATCCCGGCGTCCCCGCGAGATCGGCAGGAGCTTTGCCCTTCCCGGAGGGGAAGGAGACGGTCTTCTTGGTCTTCATCCGCATCTTCTTCGAAGGACTAAGGCGAAGCGGCGCGGAATCCTCGGCCACCCTCTTTTGGGGGAGAGGGGCCAGCGATTCTCTGGCCGCCTCGGCCGCCATAGTAGCGAGAGCCACATCGGGGGAAGGCTTAATGGCGCTTCGATAGGGGGGATGCATTGGCACGACCCTCTCTCCTGAGAAGAAAGGAGAGAACGAACATCAGAAGAGCTCTCGCGAGAGAAAGAGGCGAGAAGTAATAAAAAGAGAAGTTCGAAGTATACCTTCCCCGGGGAGCACGGGGGGTAGAGAGGTGAGCCCTCTTCTCAACGAACTTCAAAGTTCTTCCCTGCAAGGTATTCACAGAGAAGTCTATCCGTTCCGCCTACCTGAGGGGAGGTGTAGAAGGTTTCAGCAGGAGACACCGGCGCGAGAGGAACTCCGCCTAGATTCCCGCGAATGAAAACAAAGCGAGTGAGCCAGTGGTGATTCTTGTTAGGGGTCTCGCACACCTTCAGATTCAACCCAGTAAAGAAGGACACTCCGTCCTGATTGGCGTGGTACACGAACATCTTACGGAAGACGGTAAGACTGAACTCTATTCTCTCCCTCCGCATGTAGCAGGCGAATGCAATGATGACGGAGATGGCATTCGGATTCAGTTGAGCGGGTACAACACCGAAGTACTTCAGGACCTGTTTTACCTCTGGCCAAAAGGGAAGTCGAAGCCCAGCTTCAAAGTGGGAGATTGGGAAGGCGAGTTCTCCCGGGTAGAAAGTGTTGATGCTCTCACCGACCCGGGGAGGGCGCGACTCGAAGCCTTCTGACAGGTAGTCGCTCCGAAAGGCCTCGTAATCGTCGGCAGAAAGGCGACCGGGGGGGAAGTCGTGGTCGGTGAATCGTTTCCCGCAGCGGCTGCGCCCCTCACTCCCTTCAGACCTCCTCTTTGCCATCTTGAGCGCAGGGCGAGACTAAAGGGAGGGACTGGCGAATGGGGAACGCGCGAGTGTGCGCGAGAAGCGGGAGAGGCGGGAGAGCGAGTCGAACAGCAAGAAGAAGAGTACTCGCGGGTTGGAGTCTAAGGAAAGCATACCTCTTGTTTTGGCAGGGGGGGTATTTATAACCTTCCCCGGTACCTCGGTACGGACAAGGTGGTTGCGTCAGGAGAAGGGAAGAGTCGGCCGACCCTTCGCCCTCCGGGCCTCGGGCAGCGGAACGCCAAGTGAACGGCCTTCTCGAAAAAAGAGCGGTGAAAAGACAGCGGGACAGACAGTTAATGATGAAAGCCAATAATGTGAAATAGAAATCATTTAAAGAAGCAGTAGTGACGATTAAACCGACATTATGAAATTAATTAATCCCGCGCGTAGCGGGCGGCGAGTTCAAAAGGGCGCACAGCAGGCGCTATATCTGTCAATACTATTACAGCTAAGAAGAGAGTTATTTGGCGGAAGGCGGGAAGCGAGAGGCGACTGCAGGGGGAAAGAACGTTCGGGCTCCGTCAGTTCTTGTCCCACCTCCATCGTCCTCCACGACCTCTCACGCAGGGGGGCGATGGGGGAAGTGGAAGGCGCGAGCAGCCGCAACACCGCGCCGGGCGTAACGAAGCTGTTGATCGACATCGTTCAGAATCGCTAGAGGATCAGTCTGGTCCACCTCCGTGTCGACATCAATCTCATTCGACAGGCGAGCACATTCCATTTCGAGCCAATCAATTCGGTGGTCCGCGACCTGCTTTCCTTTTTCCAGTGCTTGGATGAGCAACGCGTGTTTCCGCAGCATCTCGGCCACCTTTCGCTTCATCTCTATGGGGTCCGCGGGATCGCCCAGATAATCGTCAATCTCGTCTACTGGCGGAGGAGGCGAGAAGGCTTCTCTCCCAGAATAATCCTCAGTCGGCGAGTCAGCGGCCAGAGTGCTCTCGGCAGGCCTCCCACTCGCACCTGCCAGAAGACCAATATTGGCTGGGAGTGGCGGAAGGAATAGCAAGGACGGAGCAAGTCAGTGATAAGATCTCTTACCAATTCGGCGAGTGCGGTCCGAAGCGGTGGAAGGGTCATCCCTCTTCGTCACCGGCGTAGAAGGGAGGGAGTCCTGGGGTGAGAGGCGCTGAGAAGGGAATTCGGAGATGTTTATTCGGATGGTCTCGGGGCGCTGAGAGGCCTCCAAAAATCTCTGAGAATAGACAGCAGATAAAGAAGGGGCAGTAGCAAGAAACCCGAAAAGGTTGGAAGAACGTACTTCTTTCCCCTTGAGGCTAGCGGGGGCCGGGGGCGTCGATCCCCTTGGATGGGTGCGAGAGGGTTCCTCAGCCAGAATATGAGGCTCCAGAATTTTGGTCCTCTTAGGAGGTGAGGCGGATAGCGGTAGCGAGGGAGGAGCGCGGGCAGGGATCTTGTTCAGACCCGCCGCCGTCGCCTTGTTCCGTTGGCGCACGGCCGCGATGCGATCCCGAAAACCTTGACTGAGAGACATGTAGGCAGATGTCCGGAGGGGAGGAAAGAGAGAAAACACCCCCTTATGGGGAGGAACTCTATATTTATAGGCTGTGCAAGGGGCCCACCAAAAGATTCCCTCAATAAATTGGCCGTACCATCGCGAGCCTCGGTTGGACTATCTTTCCGAGTTTGTGCCAACCTCGAAAAGAGCGGGGATTGTGTACAACCTCGGGCTCGCGGCCCGGCTAGAGGGGCCCAGGCGAGAGGAGAGGGGCCCAGGCGAGAGGAGAGGGCCTAGGCGAGTCGAGGGGATGCAGTAGAGAAGCCTCGTGGCGAGAGGAGAGGGGCCCAGGCGAGAGGAGAGGGCCTAGCGAGTCGAGGGGATGCAGTAGAGAAGCCTCGTGGCGAGAGGAGAGGGGCCCAGGCGAGAGGAGAGGGCCTAGCGAGTCGAGGGGATGCAGTAGAGAAGCCTCGTGGCGAGAGAAGACCAAGCGAGAGGAAGAAAGGGGCTCAGCCCGGTGAGAGGGGCCCAGGCGAGAGGAGAGGGCCTAGGCGAGTGAAGAGGATTCGGCCTGGCGAGAGGGCCCTAGTGAGAGGTGCCTCGAGAGAAGGGCCGTCTTAGTTTTAAGGCCAGTTCAGGTAAGGTCGGGCCCACCTTCTGGGCCCCGGAGGTGTTTTTACTCTTTTACCCTGCGTGGGCTGCATTTAGTCTTTTAAGACAGCGGAGTTTAGCTGTTGGCAGACCCAGCCAAGGGTATTCTGGTATTTTCACAGCAGTATAGTTTGGTTATTGGCAGTCCCAGTTCAGAGGCCTATAAATAGACCGGTAAGGTGCCTTAGAGAAGCAAGCATTCTGGACTCCTCTTATCTTCTCTAAGGCACCTAGCTCAGTATTGGCTAGGGAGGGGAAGAGCTCTAGTTTTAGTCTCTTTCGGGTAAGAGGTGGGACCTCCTCACTGAAGCCTCCGGTCTAGTTCTTCGCCTAGAGTGATCCCAAGGGAGTAAGCACAAGCTGCCTCAGTAGTTCCGAGCTTTAGGTGGAATCGGCCTTGCTGGTTCCAACATAACACATGGCTATGACAACACAAATTCCAGTTCTATGACTGTTAGAAAATGAATAACTGAAAGAATTTCTTCAGGAGCATCTCTGAATCCATTTCAAAAAACTTCATTGCCCTCGAACAGGAATTCAGCACCCTTGGGAGCCATTGAATCCAAGATCTTGAACAAGGAGGAGAAGATGGTGTGAGAAATCTAGGGTACGGGACAGAGAAATTTCGAAGGGCAATATAATGATAAAGTTTATTCTAGGCTCAATTTCTGTTTATACCCTATTCTATCAGAGAAGGTGGAGAGGCACGTACCTTATCGTGATTTTCAATTTATATGAATGGATGTGATTTACCCTGATAGATTTGATGCTTTCCGACCCTTTAGAATGAGTGCGTCGAGTCCATTCGATGCCTAAGGTGTTCACTCGATGCCTTCGACGTCTGGTGTTGACTCAACGCTTGACACTTCATTCAACACCAAGTCGGTTTGCCATTATCTTCTTTATGTTCTCCTGCAAGAGGTTAGCCTCCAAATGCACATATAGGAGTTGCTATTTTGAATTTTAAGAATGGCTTGGGAAAAAAATTAAATTTAACCCATGTTTAACATCCCTATTTGTTTTCCTTTTGGAAAAATTGTTATGAATATTGAAAAACAAGCATGTCCCCAAGCATGACAGGGTGCATACAAATAATATAAATGCTTACATAGTCATAGTTATGAATTAATCTAGCAAGCATGAAAGGGAAAGATTGAATTTTCATTGAATAAAGAGAAGGATGAAGTATTTATCTAAACAGTTGTACAAAAGAAGGGACACTAAACAACATTAGATAATGATTTTCTTTTCTTTCCCTTTTCCCATAAGTAATATCTTAGTTCTCCTACTCCTATCCTCTTCTTCTAATAACTGATAAAGCTCCATTTCACTTTTTCACTTCCTAGCGTCTCTTTCCATGATCTGACGGATGATGGATGTATTTCCAACAGAAGTTGAAGCATGTTCTGCAAAAGATCCTTCAGATGGAGGTTTGAAAAAGTGGGCAATGTGATTCTTCACCTTGTCTCTGTCTTCTTCCATCCGCCTCCTTATCTGATTCACCTTGCAGTCATCCACATGTCGTTGAAGGACTAGGGAGACATTGTCAACTGTAGTCCTCATCTCAGATAACTGAGTAGTGAATGAGCTTTGAACCATCTGCATGGTTCTGTTCATGTGAAGAATAATGGTGTTATATTGCTCTTTGAGCAATAGCCTTATGCGAGCATCATTGGTTGATCCTTCTTCTCCATGAGTCGCCATTGATTTTGCGCTAGCACTTAAGTTTGAGGGTTTGAGGAGGAGTGAGAGGACGGAATGAGGCTAGTCTATGACAACTTACCAAGTCTCATAGAAAGTATTTATAGGTAAGAATGTCAAGCAGAGATATACATTATTATATTAAGTTTTACTTGGAATGTGAAACGTTGCCAAACCCGAGCTGTTAGATAGATTATATTTATAAATGAAGGGATATGATTTATTTACCCCGATTAACAAGTGTCTCGAGGGGTGAGCACAATTAATGGCTAGATAACCTCTCCCGTATTTGTTGACATTTGTTAACGTTGATGATTTGACGTTCAGCAAGAACCCCATGGCATTGCACCCTCGCAAAGCCGTCAAGAAGATGAGGATGATAATAGAATAACTTCTTGTCATAGATATTATGCTGGAACAACCATTGTCCAAGCACCAACATAATTTCCTATTGGTAATTGAACAAAACCGGCAATAGCAATTTAATATACCTTAGGAGCCCAAATAATTTTGGGTCCTTGGTTCTTGTTAGCATAAACAAGAATATTTCATCCAACACTAGCCTTGGAAAGAAAGCTCATCTTTGCACTTGGCACGCTAGGGTTGTGTCAACAGTCAATGACAGTGTCCCACCTTGGCACAACACCAGCACGCATGAATATTATATCTTCTCTTCTTTTCAGACTTAGATGTATAAAGACCATCAGACTTTAATTTTTTTTGTTCAGTTGAGAAGACATCAACCTTCTTCCAATTTTTTCAGCTAGAATCCGGCTGAATGTTAGCCTGCAAGCAGGTTCTATTGATTGATTCTGTTTGACAATAACATGTGTCTACTTTACAGCTGACATGGTGTTGATGACATCAGAAATGATCAAGTGTGAGTTGATTGCAATCTTGCCATTTGCCTGCTTCTTTGCTGGATGATTCTGGGAAGAGGCAACTGTCTTACCCTTAAGTGTAGGGGTTGCAGCACCAAATATAAATGATCTATGATGGACCATTTGAATTTCTTCATGAGGGGCTTTCAAAGTACTCAACCCTATGCCCTTTCTCCTCCCATTATAAGGTCCACTATTGCCTTAACATGAGAAATTTTCATTCCAGTGATCATACATGATGTCATGGTCATACTTGTTAGAAAGGAACACTACCTTTTGAAAGGTGGTTTGAGGCACACTGAAGCCTTGTCTTTCCTCTTGGAATGAGCTGCTCCAGCATTCCACTTGAATCTCAATCCCCTTCTATTATTTTGGAAGGTGAAGGTATCAATGAATATCAACACTGTTTAGGCTTGGAGAATTTCTCCACTAGATTTCTCTCTTTGAGGAGCTTTTTTTCAAGAGCCTTAATGATCTTGCTCTTCTGGCTAATGGTGCTCACTTGGATAATGGTTTTTATTCTCAGCTGACTTATCTCTTTGCTCATCTGAGCTAGTTGGGTAGCTGACTTAGATTACATAGTTGTTGTTTGTTGTAGAGATATAGTCTCTTCAGCTTGCCTTTTGATAAGTTTTTTGCACTTTTTTAGAGCTTCCAGGAGAACACCATATTTATCAATCAATTGATTGACATCTTCTTCAGGTTCTAATTCATCCTCCTTATTGGATGAAGAGGATGCCTCAAAATCTGGGCCAGTTTCATAATCAGATTTCGGAAAAGACATGGTTGAAATGATTACCTCATCGGGATTAGATTTATCCTGATTTTCTTCAGTCATGGTCATGAGGCTGCAGTCGTCTTCATCTTCACAATCACTATTAGTAGAGGACAGTGGTGCCCCGATACCTACCTTGGCTGTTGGATGATTTGTATCCTCTTCCATGGAGAATAGACCAATATAGACATTTTCATCTTCAGATTTTGAAGTCTCAGAATCACTGTCAGACAAGCTTAATTTCTTCTTAGCCAAAAAGCTCTTGTCAACCTTCTTATCTTTATGATATTTCTTATCATCTGACATTTTATTTTCTTTTCTTTTAACAGGACAGTCAGCAATTACATGTCCTGACTTGTTGCAATAGTAGCAAACTATATCAGTTTTTTTTAAAAAAAATCTGTTTAGATACATACCTTTCTCCAGTGGACTCCTTTCTGGATTTGTCATGGTTGGCTTGGGGATTTCTTGAGTTGGAGCCTGTAGTGGCCTTGTTCTTCCACTGTCTTTATCTGCTGAGCATATTTTTAAATTGCTTGGATAAGAAGGTAAGTTCTCCATTAAACAACTCAACTTCTGATGAGTTGGGTGCAAAGCTTTCTGACTCAGCAGCCCTTCTTGGGGAGGAGTCTTCTCTTTGCTCCTTCTAGATGCTTCAGATTTGAAGGCCATAGACTTCTCCCTAGTGAATGACTTGGAAGAATCTTCTTCAGCCTTTTTGTAGTTCAGCTGAAGTTCATGTGATAGCAACTTGCCAAACAGATTTTGTGGTAGTATGTTGACTAAATTTCTCACCTCCCTTTATGGCACAGATCTTGATCTCTCACTCTTTGTTGAGTGACCTCAAGAATTTGTTATTCAGTTCATAGTTAGAGAATTGTCTGTCATAAGTTTTCAGATCATTTATAATCATGAATAATTTCTAATAGCATACAACTATAGAATCCTTCTTGTCTTTCCTGAAAGCCTCATATTGTTGATTTAGGAGAGATTTTTTGATATCTCTCACTTCCTCAGTCCCTTCCATGTAGACTATCATAGAGTCCCGCATTTCCTTTGCAATTGTGCAATGAACAAGGTTTTAAAAGAATGAGTTATCTATAGCATTGACAATAATATTCTTGGCCCTCTTCTCCATGGTAGCCAGAACAACCTCATGATACTGACAATAATGTTTTTGATGCTCAATAACCTACCGTGGAATATTCTCATAGATAATTCGGAGCCTTCTGCGGAGATTTGGTTGGGGATGTTGCGTCGTTTAACTGCAATCGGCTAAGTCCTAATTACCCAATATTCCCGTAGATAATTCAGAACGCATTTGGGTATGAGAGATGGTGTTAGTCCCCTCTTATAAAGGAGGTCGGGAGTTCTATCCCGACACTCAACAACCTATCGCGGAATATTCCCATAGATAATTTAGAGCCTTCCGCGGAGATTTGGTTGGGGATGTTGTACCATTCGACTGCAGTCGGCCAGGTCCGGATTACCCAATATTCTCGTAGATAATTCAGAGCCTTGGGCCCGGCCTGGTTTCTAACAGACTTGTATTCATCATAATTTATGACATTTCGATAACTTTTTTAATAAACTTAAGGATACCAATTAGCGAACGTGGTATTTAATCTACTCCCACGTTAATCCGGTCCAACCAAATCCTTCACTCTGAATCATGGCGGCAACCGCATCATTGAGCGACACGGGCCCTTCCATGGTCACAGCAGCTTACGGACTTAATCGACATGGAGAGATTTTATGCTCAGGACCGTCGCCTTGCAATGACACCAACTTACGAGTTGGTCGCCACCACAAGACGGCAACCCTGTCGGCAGGGACGATCATACACATGGCCAATGAGAGTAGTAATATAATCAAGTCCACAATCACAATAATATATAAAACAAAATGGTCCACAATGAGATACAGAATGAGTAAGAGAAACAAGGTCTTATGCCCAATACATATCCAAATCACAAAACTCTCTCTCTCACTCAACTAATGCAGAAGCTAAATCAAAAACACTCATCAACCTGTCGTCGGGTAATAGTAGTGCATGGCAACTGCTCCTCAAGTCCTGCCTCCACGTGTTGCTGGCCCTCCGAGACGTGTTGCAGCTGCGTCACCATGCACTCCTAAAATTATGTGGTTCACTGACCGTTAGTCAAAATAATAAGCTATTATCATCCTCGTCTCACCCCCGCGACTCCTAGGTATCGCTCGGGAGGAAGGAAGAGGACGATAATAAAGCAGAATGGAAAAAATAGGTGACATGACATTATTTATGAGTTTATATAATAATCAGTAAACAGCCGAAGTAATAACAATTGAAGCAGTATGCAAGTAGACAATAAGCAGTATGTAAAGTAAGTAAGAACAAATACACTATCATTATAGAACCGTATCTTAACTTATATGAATGCACATACATACTTATAAGTTAAGATTTCCATTTAAGTTAACTCATCATATAAAGTGTCCATACTAATTTATATGATGAGGGTCTGCAAGGAATGAATGTCTAGATATGTAATGCAATGTTTATGATTCATGCAAGTATAACTCGCCCACACAGGTCGACTCTGTGCGCACAGACCTTTTGTTCCCACTCTTTGGAGGTACCTAACCCCTCGGGCACCCCCGTCATGTTCAAACGTTGGCTGGGGATCAGGCACTTCCCCACTCCTAGGAGGGTATAAACACTACCAGGCCTAAGCCCTCTATACACCTCTGTACACATCTCTAGTGTACTCTAGAGTCTCTGCGTACCTTTTGTTGGAGTAACCCATCTTAACAGCCAAGTGATAAGTCTTTAGGAAAGTTTCACACTCCAGACTAAGCTGGTCCTCTAGACCTTATCAACTTGCCAAGTCCACGTATTACCGTCAATGTGATTAATAGGCTAGAACTGAGGACCTATCACATCAAATGCACAAGCAAAATATCATTCACATCCTTCCGAACCTTCAGTTCGTAGGACTAACAAGTCCTTGTATCATAACCATCCTGAGCATCTAGATTACAGAACTAACGAGTCCTGACCCACTCCATCCCATAATAAGGATGAGGCTCATTGTATCTTTACTCTTATACTTAGACTAGTCTGGTCTATTGTTAAATATACTTAGGACTTAAGGTGAATCTTGGACTTCCTGAGTTCTACCCGGTGAAGGGCTCGCAGCGGTACTATGAGATATGATGGGCTGAATCCCAAATCTCCCTTTCCAATATATTTACTATTATTGGTGTTTACCCTTTTATGCCACCCTTTTCTCAAGTTACTCTTGATCTATCCTAGGATAGGTTATACCTCTTATAGGAAAACGACAATCTTTTGTCGATCTCCGAGCTTAACTACTTCCCTTAGGATCCATGTACACTAGCTCACATCACCTCTTGGTAAGTACCTTAGGACTCCAACCAACATCATATTATAATCCTAACCTTACCCCCAAACTGTCTAGATCAATTTTAGTATCGCTTCTAACCATCACCCCTTTGACATTACTATTTGCAGACCAAATGAGTGATTTGAGCCTAAGGGTTGTAATCACCAATTATTTGATCCAAATGCCCTACAATTAATTGCAGGGGTCTAAATACTTAATTATGATGAAATTCCACAGTTTCCCCAATTTTCCAAATTAAATTGATCATAATTGAATATTCCTAAAATATAAGTCACTAGTAGATTTGTACAAGAAGTATAACTTCCAGGGGTCAAAATAGTACAAATTAATTTTCATAAGAGCAAAATGATAAATGAAAGATCTGGACCAAGTTTCATAATATTCCAGTAATATTTAATATTTAATTTCTAATTATCAAAATCTGATCTACTAGTTCATTTTATACATGAGGTACTATAGATGCTCATCTAATAATTCCAGAAAAATTACTAGAGATTAAGGCTCTATTTGGGGGGGACTTATTTTTATCGGTCAAGCGGTTACGACCGCAGGTCTGGTTCATGCGGTCGTAATGCTTGACCGGTGAAAATAAATCCCCCCAAACAGAGCCTAAAAGTATTAAATAATTAACTATTCCAGAAGTTTAAAATTTTATAACTCTATTTTACCACAATTACTTTAATATTATAACAGGTGACAAAATTATAATTATAACTGCAACTCTAAGAGTCGGACTTTCAAAAATTCCAAATAATATACCAAGAATGTAAAATCCTAAAATAATACTACTGGCAAATTTTTATGATTTTTGCATTTATTCATGTCACATTAATTCCATTTATACATATGCATAACAATATGAAAAATAATTCAATTTTTAATCAAAATCAACTCCAAATATTCTAAAACTCTTTCAGGAGGTGTATTTTCATTAAATAGGTGCATGTACAAAATTTCACTGTATTTGACCAAGTCAATCTTGCTAAATAGACAAGATACATCTTTTTGGCTAAATGCACATCACACACCTTAAGCCATAGCCTCATACATTAGAATACACCCACCTGTAGAGCTCTAAATGGCCTCAAACTTTTTCAGGGTCTTATAAAGAGCTATTGAACCTCCCACCCAAAATTTGGGTATATATGAGTTGTCTAACCACTTTTATTCCAA
The DNA here is from genome assembly GCA_039513925.1 of Platanthera zijinensis. Lineage (NCBI taxonomy): Eukaryota > Viridiplantae > Streptophyta > Magnoliopsida > Asparagales > Orchidaceae > Platanthera > Platanthera zijinensis. The sequence continues at coordinate 46,967,770 of CM077082.1, forward strand.
TAATTTAATAAATCATATATTGGACAAAATTATGGAAAAATGTGCCCCCAAAATTCTGATTTTTGGTCGCATGGTGTATCTAGGGTATATACAGGTATGGTCAAAATTTTAGCTTTATGAATGCATCTATGTGAAAGTTATCACAATCAAATTTCTGTCCTTCCCAAGGACCAGTTCTAGTAAAACTGTCCTACCGGGATCTGTATTGCACCAAATGGGTTGAATTCAATTCCTACTGAAAGTAGACCCCAAAGTCTTAATTTCTGAATGAAAAACTCTATTAAAGTGTGGCAGAATTTATATATTAATTAACATATACTATAATTTATATTAAATACTATGCATCACTAATCTTAAAGCAGTTTGAACGGGATCTGTTCATCCCCTATCTCCAGCCAATGGTCTAGATTAACCCGACCTGGAGTCCATGCAAACTTGATTTCCGGGCCACCTCCCCGGAGGGCCACCACCACCATCTTCGTTGAGGTGGTGGCTATCGATTGGTGGTGATTTGGCCGCCGGAGGTGGCGGTTTCCGGCAAACCCGACACCACTCCATATATCTGAAATTTCTTAATTTTCTCTCATGGCATCGGGCTTAATTGAGCCTGATTTCTCTCCTAATGGATCTAGGATGCTAGCACAAGGGGAGAGGAGGAGAAATGGACCTATAATCGGGCTTGGAGGCGGCTGCTTCGACGGGTGGCCATGGTGGCGGCGGTTTTCGGCGATCTACCTCTCGATTTTGATTCTCCACCAAATGCAGTGATCCAAAACACTATTTTGATTGCTTGAGAGGTTCTGAAGGAGATGAAAGGTTTCATTGGGGATGAGGAGGGCTATTTATGGAGTTGCCATGAAAGGGGTGGTTAGGTTATGGTCATTAATGGCTCTCCTTGATGGTGGCCGACTGGAATTGATGGGAAATTCATCCCCAAGCATCAAGGGAGATCAAAGGATGGTTCGGAGGAGATGAATGGGGTAACCCATGGTCTCTCCTAGTAATTCCTCTTTTCACCATTAATTAATGGGTAATTTTCTAATTTTCCATTAATTATCAAATTATTTTCCACTAATCGGAATACTTAAAATAAAATAATATTAGTGGGTTGCAGGGTGGGCCATAGTTCAAGGCTTTGGCCCATTGGAATTTGGTTGAGCCTTTATTTCTCTCTTTTAGGCTCAGTTTTGACCATGGTTGACTTGGGGTGTTGACTTGGTCATCTGAGGGATTGACTGATCACATGGGTTTTTCTTGAGTCATATGACACCACCCTAGGTGGGTTGTGCTATGATGGATCTCCAATTGGGTCAATTCATCTAATAGGTGTTTGTTTGACCAAAATTGTTCTAGGTTTGACATTGACAAAATTGGAGAAATTTGTGCCCACCTGATGCGGATTTTGGGTATATTGGGTCTCTAATGGTGTTATAAGGCGAGGGGTGAGATCAATTTGATGTAGTGAATTCAATTAGATGGATTGTCTTGTGCACCTTGGTGTGCACTTAACAATTTTTGCCTTTGTTCAAGGAAACCTAGGTCACCTCCTTGCTCCAACTCACAAACCATGTCATAACACTATCAAGGGGTCTAGAAGAATTAGGGGTGTTACAAATCGAAATAAACTTTTGACCCCGAAATTAAAGTTCGGGTCTACGAGGTTCTAAGCATTAATGGAAGTACGAACATTTGCATGGGTGTTTAGGTTATACCTGAAGTGAAGAGCTCCGGATGGCATTGCTGCATGAAATCCATGGGCTCCCAAGTGTGCTCCTCCTGCCCATGATTTGACTACAACACCTTGACCAAGGGAATGTTATTTTTCCGCAAGACTCGGACGATTATATCATCGATCCGGATCGGCTCCAAACGAACTGACCTATCAGATGCTACTGAGCCCGAGGTGGAAGTGATGTGCTGCTCTGGCCAAAGTAAGGCCCTCCGAAGTGAGGAGACGTGGAATACGTCGTGTAGGTTTGCCAACTCTGGCGGTAGCTCTAGCCTATATGCTAAGGGACTGATCTTCTTTAGGATCATATAAGGCCCCATATATCGAGGGATGAGCTTGTTGTGTCATGCACCCGTGAAACCCTGTGCATCGGATGCATCTTCAGAAACACCATGTCCCCCACCTGGAATTCCACCTTTTGATGCCTTGCATCATAATACTTCGCTTGTCAGCTTGGGCCTCCAGCATCCAGTTTCTAATCAGTCGAATGTGCGCATCTGTATCTTTGATGTAATCAGATCCATGTGCCTTCGGATCCTCGTCATGTACTAATCTGATCCATGTGCCTTCGGATCCTCGTCATGTACTAATCTGATCCATATGCCTTCAGATCCTCGTCATGTACTAATCTGATCCATGTGCCTTCGGATCCTCGCCATGTACCCAGGATAGTAGTGTCTGTCATTTTCTCCCGTACAAAGCCTCGTAGGGAGACATACCAATACTGGCCCGATGGATGTTGTTTTAGGAGAACTCGATCAAAGGTAGCAGCTGTAATGCCTACATTCGTCACATGGAATATAATAGAGGGTCCGGCCGGGGCCCCACGCCATATTTTACAGACAAACGGCAGAATCACTTGTGAATATCAAATTTACTTTCTACTCGCATCTTAACTCAGAGCATTCTAGCGGAAGTTTATTATTTGCAAGAACTCATCCAATGAATGTCCACTAAATATATAAATAACACATTTATATATAATACCAGGAATATATACAAACTCACAAACGCTCACGGCCTTAAGACCTTACATGTTTCTCTTTACAAGAGGTGGTTTCATACATCGGCACGCAGGCTGGCCACACATGAAATCAAATTCTTCACACGACCTTCAAGGGCCTACAAGCAGCAGCAGCAAGGGCTTCAGCCCGCTCAATCCAAGTCAGCATCAGCAAGGGCAGCACCTGCATATGGACGTCCACCCCAAAAGTGATAAACAAAGCAACGGTCGGCACTCAGCTAACCAATTATAATGACCCTATCCTTTACCCGGGGCAGTGGTTCCTTCCCTGCATGCATTGCAATCACAACATATATATCACAACAAGTGCACTCACGCACAACATCATCACAAATGCAGGCCTTCGTGCCAGACGCTCCGTGCACTCAGGGCATACTTACGGTGTACCGAATCATTCCTGGGTCCCACCACCGATTAGAGGTTATTAGCTTGTTGGTCGGGCACTAGTCTACTACAACACGCATGCTGGAGACATCCTCGCTCATACCACTCAGAGGTGTTCACCTCACGGCAATCATTGAGCACTTTAGATCGACCTACCCCCGTAGTGTAACAAGCCGGGAAGGCCCGCAGCCCCCCATTTACGTTGTCACCAATTGATCGCTTACAACGCAGGTACAAAGTACCTCTAGATCGACCTACCACCATAGTGTAACACGCTTGGAAGGCCCGCTGCCCCCCATTTGCATTGCTACCAATCGATCTCTCAAAACACAGGCACACAGTGCCGCTTTATGGTTCAGCATACAGCTCACGCAGAGCGTGCACTTCCAATGCCACAAAGGCTCCACAATCACAAAGAATGGCTCTCACGGCCACCTCACATATAGCTCGTGCATAGCATACAACATAAGGAACTCACAAGCATCCTCACAAACTCCGTAACCTACACATTTTATCGAGTACTGCATGTGATAGGTGCACGTGTCTCCTTTTGTTAAAAACTCGCTTTTTAGCAGTCCGCGACGTTCGACCAATTGAACCAATCATCTAAATAAGAGTCGGCTTCACGGCCATCAACTACCGTCCAAATGTCTGTGTGTATCTCTCTGAACCTATTGCACAAGCACCACCTTTGGGTGAATGATTGCGCGCTAGTCTCAGAGAACTCCCTAAAATATGTGAAACCGTAATCTCACAAACTGAATCAAAAAGACCACTTTGGCGACAACGGTTCTTAACAATCTACGAGACTCTTTCACACCGGGATATCTGAATATTGTCCTAGATTAATATCGTGTTTCATTTGCTTAATGACGTACGAACACTTAATCTTCTGAAGAAACCCAGAGTTTTTGTCAGTGATTAATTAATGAATAACTTTTGAATTTCAATCCCAAAATTTATTTCTCTCTAATTTACTTAATGAGTTTTTGAAAATGGTGTTCTTCAATTGAATTTAGTAGAGAAATAATTTCTTCAAAATTATGAAGGAGACTAATAGGCTTAATTTAACCTCGTTTTGATACCAACTGTTAGAAATTTATTGAAGTGTGCGTCGCTACGATGAATTTATATTATCGAAAATTCTATTAAATGCAACGACTAATGAAGCTCCAAAAGATCGTTTTTTAACCAAACATTATTAGTCTCTCATTCGAGTTTTATACCAATTTTATTTTTCTAAATTTAAGAATACAAAATGAAGCGAGTCAGAATGAATAGTAAATGAAGTGCGAAATTAATTTATACATTTTGCTCGTGCTTCATGATTGCAAATATTTGCAACAGCCGTGACGCGTCGCTTCTTATGATTTTTGCAGCGCTAGCGGAAATCACTAACATATAAAAAAAATAATTTGAAGGTGGACGCTTTAAAAAAAATAATAGTCAGCATAAATCTGTCAAGTGTGCCATTGCAGTTGTCAATATTTTGGTTATGCTAAATTAAAATAAAACTAAAATCTGAGAAGAAATCGGGTGGATATATATATATATATATATATATATATATATATATATATATATATATATATATAAAAGAGTGAACTGCCACCTATGATTTTAGTTTTAATCTAGAATTCAAAGACTTGTAATTGCATGGCCTCAATTGATTAATAAAAGAAACCTTCAGTCAATGGTGCCTTTTCTCCAGGCAATCGGATGTATATGTTCTGAATAAATGAATCGGTTGATATAAGCAAACCTTCAAAATAGAGAATCAGGTTCTGTTGGGTCCATACAAAGATTTTTCAGGTTCCTCTCTATTGGAGATCTTCTGATGCTAAGAACAGGAGTATACAGATCGGCACTAGTGAAGATCCATGGCCAAATGATTTGATGTTGTTGTTTATTCACAGATCTGAATGGCGCCTTGATCCAGTGGAGGAGAAAAGTCAGTGTTACACGCCGGCGACTTTTAGGAAGAGAATACTGGCCGTGCAGATGCAGGGATGAAGATCGCCGGGCAGTTTTCCAAAAACAGCGAACGATCTCCTATGGGCCGGCTGCAGTTACACGATGAAGAGAGAGGAGCAGGCGATTTCAAAACGATCGGGATTTTTCACCCATGTTCACGTCGAAATGGATTGAGTCACAAAAACTAATTTTGGGTATTAATAGGCAATACCCAAAATAGGATTTACACGAATTTGTTTTAAATGGATGAAATTAATTCCAATAAAACCACAAAATAAACTCTATAAAATCATATTCATGACTATGTCAAAATCGTGTCAAGGGCTAGATCGAGTTCACGTACTAAATTTACGAGACAATCTGACCCACCTATCACAAGCTTCGATCATTCGCGCGTCTGAATTAAGGCACGCTCGTGGGAGTCTGAATAGACTTAAAAACTCGCGTACGATCTCACCAGGACGTCTCGATGAGCCAAGTCCACTTAACGGGAAATTTTCATCATTACTTCCTTCCACACAAGCAGACACGAAATCAGGAAAAGGGGTGTCGGTCTAGGAGAGAAACAATGGCATGCGCTGAAGTTCTGGAGTATTTATGTCCAATAGTAGATCTGGAAGACAGCAATCTCTTCTCTTCTTTCTTCCACGATTTTTGTATTATTCCCGGACTGAAATAAGTAATGAAGTGAGCGGTTCACGATCGAAAGAGAAGACGAAGAAGCACCGCCGCTGGATCGCGCTTCGTTGAAGAAGTGCATTCACAAACAGCAACAATAACTTCAGCAGTGGATGTTCGCACCAAAAATATGTTACCATTCAAATAGTAGAACACCACAAATTGGAGATTTCATTATGCAAAGATAGGAAACAAGATAACTGAGCAGCAGCCCTGAATGAATTGATGGTCCGGCAAGGTGAGGAAGTCGCACAGAATAACAAGAAGCACAAGAACAAACAATACATTCCGAACAAATGATACATACGCGCAGATACAACTATAATTTAAACTGTTAATACGAGGTTTTTGTGAACTCAAATACGACTGTAATTTAAACTGAAAATACAGTTCAATTATGATCATAATTGCAATTACGACTGTAATTTAAACTGAAAATACAATCCTCCCACGATCCTTATATACCCCGACCGTACCAAAAATTATCCCCATACATTCCACATATCTTAAAAAGACCTCACATCAACTATATATAGAGATTCATATAAATAATATTACAAAATTACCCTTAATATAAAATAGAAACGCATCAAAATAGCGGGAAGTTGTGTCGTTCCGGAGCAGAAATTGATGAGAAAGAAGAAACTCTGCAAGTGTTGTTAGGAAGAAAATAATTGCTATAACTGCAAGCATCTGTTCATCCTTGTTCACCAACAGATGGAAATGAAAACTTCTCACACACGACCGATCTGATTTGAAGTCCCCCTATTTAGGACACACAATCTAAGGCTTAATTTCAGCATCAGACCATTAGACAATTCTTCTTGTTGATATAGTCGATAAGAGCTTTCTTGTTTTTGTCTAGTTGATGCGGTTGTTACAGCCCTTCAACCCTTATCCAAGATTATTTAAGTGATGTAATTATTTTCAATCATTAAGTTGATGCAATCACCATTTTGCTTATCATCTAGTTGATGCAGTCGATATTTTCTTCTCAACGTCCAGACGGCACAATTGATGTTTTACTTAGCATCCAGATGATACATCAAATATTTTACTTAATCATCTAGATGATGTAGTCGATATTTGACTTGGTCATCTAGACAATGCAGTCAATATTTTACTTATTCATCCAGACAATGAAAATAATATTTTTCTTAACCAGATTTATTGACTTCGCCTTCAAATCTCCTTAACTCTAATTGACTTTTTCTTGGCAATGACAAGTCTAATATAGGATTAGGACATATATCAACATGAGTTTTGCACCTTGAAGGATTATAAGGGAAAAACTCTATTTGAGTGATCATAAGCCTAACACCATATTAGCCAAGCATTTATATTGTACCTGTCAGATCAACAACTAATAAATGCATAAAATACGAGTTGTGTTTATTGTCATCTTGGAGCTTCTTCAAATCAGGAATCTTGTGGTCAATATTCTCAACAATCTTCCCATATTTAAAAAAGTCAGAACCTCATATAACAATAGACACATAGAGATGAATAATAACATAAAAGACATAAGATATAGTGCAAACATTCCATTATACATATTAAAATTAAAATATTATCAACATTAGAAAAAATTGACTGTAAATCCCAAAAATGTCTAGTCTATTACACGCTCCTTCTCCAGTAACAATCACTGGCTCCTGCAGCATTCCTCTTTTGTCTTTCAAAATAGCTTAAAGGCTTTGTAATGTATCTTAGAGGAGGAGGTGTTCCATTGTGATGATTTCTCATGTGGATCCTCCTATTTGACTCTTCCTTTTCATACTTATTCCATTCCATAGAGCTTTAAAATCTTGATGTGTGAATATTTTCTCTTCCAAAATTGTGTCATGTAGTCAAGAAGATATGTTTGGACTTTAGGCTCCATTCCTCATAGCAAGGTAGATTCCCTTCTTCTTTGTCTGGCAAGCATCTCTTCTTCTGATGGAACAACTTTTTTATTATCAGACGGCTCTACAAAAGCAGCTGGGGAATCATGAAATTCAGGCTTTGGAGCGTAGTTTATAAGGGGTAGATTCAAGACAAGCCTTATTATATTTGAGATCCATATTGCCTGATTAGTAGTGTGATGTGTGAAAGCTTCCTCCCCCTTTCTGACTTCTTCAAATACATGTTGACAGATGTTCCCTTAAATATCATATAGCTTTTTCTTTAGCATGTTCATCCCTCCAGTAAGATGATCCTTTATTTCCAGAAGATTGCCATCGAGTATTTGACTGCAGAAGTCTACCCTTTCTAGCACATTCATCCTATGATTAGCCATATTGGCTGTTATTGCATGGAAAAGCCTGATGTAGGCTCTTTGAAGTAGCAACCTGATTGGCTATAATATCATGGAGTCCTTGGTGAGTCAGTTCTTGTTGTTGGGTTATGTGGTCTACTGCATGGGCAACCTTTATGAAGAAATGGAGAGCTTGAGCATTCAACTGATTCATCTCAGATTGAAGTTCAGTGATTGTCATTTCATTTCTTAGTCCTTGGACTGTCTTCTCTATATTGCTCTCAATTTATTTCCTTTGATTATCAAGCATTATTTGCATTTGAGCCATGATGGAACCAGGAAGTGCTTCACTGGTTGAGGGAATGGTAGTTCTAGGCTCTTTTATAGCTGCTCTAAGTGATGGATCTATCTCAGATTTAGAGTCCTCATACATGCAATCAGGCATACTAGCTTTAGAAGTCTTCTTTGAAGTATCTTGTTCTTCCACAACTTTCTTCCCTTTTCATAGAATAATCTCTTTTTTAGAAGGTGTTATTTCTGTTGTTTCATTCTAAATAGTCTCAGGTTCTGGTGTTGGTTCAGGAATGGACTCAACAACCTTTACTATGACCTGATCTACAACATTAACGTTATATGCATTCTAGGTAGAGTCTACCCGTTAAGACTCCCCCTCAATGATTTCAGTAGTAGTCCTCTCCTTTTTCTAGTATTTCAGTTCCTTAAGCAGAGTTTTCCATGAAGAACTCTCACATAATAACTTCAATATTTTGGTAAGAAAATTCTTAGTGAACTTTTCCCTCAACTACAACTTCTTTTTCGTTTCTGTATAGCTGATGTGGTCGGTACAGTCCGATAGAGTTGATAAGAGCTTTTTAGTTTCTATCTAGCCGATATGGTCAATACAGTCCTTCAACCATTTATCCAAGATTATCTAGCTGATATACTTCTCTTCAATTTCTGCTTAACATCTAGTTGATGTAGTCCATATTTTCTTCTCAACATCTAGACGATGTATTTGATGTTTTATATAGCATCCATACAATGCATCCAATATTTTACTTAGTCATGCATACGATGCAATCAATATTTTACTTAGTCATCTAGACAATACAAACAATATTTTCCTTAACCATATTTATTGACTTTGCCTTCAAATCTCCTTAACTCCAGTTGAATTTTTCTTGATAATGATAAGTCTAATATAAGATTAGGGCATATATCAACATAAGTTTTGTACCTTAAAGGATTTTAAGGGCAAAACCTTATTTAGGTGATCATAAGCCTAATGTTGCATTAGCCAAGCATTTCTGTTGTACCCGTCACATCGACAACTAACAAATGCATCAAATATAAGTTATGTTTATTATCATCTTTGGGGCTTCTTCAAATCAGGAATCTTGTGGTCAATATTCCAAACACATTCTGTTAAGAACTTCCCGACATGGAGTATTGGGAGACGATGACACAAACTTTCCAAGTACTTGGTGAAAGGACCTTTATGTTGCCTGGAGGCACCGTATCTGCCAAAATACTCACCTCATCTATTGGACCTAACAATCTTGATAACTTTCTCTAATTGTTTCTCGACTTTAGTCTTGAATATCTTGAATTTTCCACAAGCCTCAGACTTGTTCTTAATGAAAACAAATAATCATAACGAGAGAAATCATAAATGAAAGTAATGAAGTAGGTATTCTTGTAGAACGTAGATGAATAAGGTGTAAGACCCCTTTTTTTTCCTTTTCTCGACACTGGGGTCTTAGCTCAGAACTGCCGCTTTGCGGTGGCACCGACTCACGGGAAGGCCGCCACTACAAAGTGCCAATTCTGCCGGCCCTTTTCGATCACAAGAGAGAGAAGCAATTATACATAAATGTAAACAAGTCCACAGAAATATGTAAAAAAAAGTAAAATCACATCCGGTCCATTAGTAGATAATAACAGGAAATAGATAACAGAAGTACTGCAAAGATACAGTTCAAATGAAATATAGATAAACGGGCTCGAGCCCGATACATCAGAGTCCTCACTACAAATCACTCATCGTAGAAACTATAAAAGTACTAATCACTCACGGAGCTGGTCGCAGGTGCATCGGTGCTAGACTGACCCACCTCCATGCGTACCGTACTCCGCTGGTGCTGGTCCCTGTCTCCCATCCGGAGCTCCTGTAATGTTGTGGTTCGAAAACCATTAGTCATAAAGACTAAGCCCTATCATCCCTACCCCTCCCCCTACGGCTCCTAAGCACCGAGCGGAGAGGAGGAAAGGGAAGCTACAAAGGTGGAGAATAATCAAGCAGGTGACAGGGGAGTTATTCTAACGACTATCTAGAACAAAGTACGTTTAGCAATTCTACGGCAGTAAGTAATAAAGAAAACATGTAGTAAGTGGCAGATATAAAGATGGCAGATAGAGAACAAAAATAAAGAAGTAAGTAACCTTAACTTATATGAATGCTCATACAAACTTATAAGTTAAGGGGTCTTCTGCAAGGCTCCCATCGTATAAAAAGTCTCATACCGATTTATACGTTGGGGTGTCGGTTGTATGCAAATATGAGTGTAGTGATATGATATGCCATGATTCATGCAAGTACAACTCACGCACACGACTCTATGCGCACAGACCTTTTGTTCCCCCTGTTCGGGCAGCTAGCTTCACTCCCAGGAACCTCCGTAGTGGCAAACGGAGACAGTGGGTCGGGACCCCCACTCCTAGGCGGGTATCCACGCTACCGGGCCTAGCCCTTCCGTACGCCCCTAGAAGAACACAACCTAGAGTATCCGCGTACTACTGCTGGCTATACCCACCAGACTTTCTTTGGCTAAGTGTACCACACTGCCGAGTCAACGTACCGATGCCGGTGTGAACGACAATCAGATATCGAAGACCCACCACCTTTATTCTGTACTCCAACCCTCGAGCCCTCGGCTCCCCGGACTGTCCCATCCGTGCATCTACCTTCAGAGCTACAGTCTGAATGGCAACCAAACCAATTATTCTACCTTCCTAGCTATCGGGGTGTATGTGTGTGCAACCTTAATTATACTAGTTGCTCTTTAGATTATTAATTCTACAGTTTACATTAGCCCAGGACTGCCCCCGGTATTCCCCGTGAAGGGCTCTCAAAGGGCACTAGGAACTATGATGGTAGCTGAAGCCCACCGTTCCCTTTCGCAAGACACTTATTGTTATTGGTTGATACCCATTACCCGATCCCCTTTTTAAGTTACTTTAGATCTGGCCCTAGCGTATTAAGACTCTTCCACTACTACTCGGGGTGGACGATCTTTCGTCGTTCCCGTACGCTACTTAACCTTAACCAGTCTCACACTCTACCTATCCTGACCCCAATAATAGACTTAAACTTAGCTTGCCCTAACCAACCAGAAACTACCAAAATTCCATCTCCCAAAGTTCATTATCCGCTCTAGTTCAGTTTCCGTGGTTTTACTATATGCAGACCATCCTAAGATACGTGAGGAGTATGAGGGGAGGTACTCCAATTTGTCTTCCGAATCTCCTATAATATTTACTGGAGGTCTATCGTGACATAATATAGCTAAGACCAAGATTTCCAAATTTTCCTATTTATCGGGCATTTAATTTATTTATTCTAAGATTTCAAATGCCCTAGTATGAACATGAAGTGCACTAATGAGCCAACAATAAATCATCATAAAATCACTAAAAATCCTATAACACATTTCAATAGCAATTCCAAGTTTTGAGAAATTCCAGAAGTGTTTAGGCCTATATTTTCTAATTTAACATTTTAGGACATTTCTACTATATTATGAAGGAAGTACTGTAAATATGTATCCAAAAATCCCAAGAAAATTATATAAGCTTTATGGTGACCTAAAACCATCATAATCCAAGTACCATAATTTTTATCAAACATTTGGGCTCTGAAACTATTTTAATGTAAAATACTGACTTTCCTATCTTAGAGAAGGAGATGCTATTTTTAATCATCTAAAATTCCATAGAAAATTACAGGGTGACTAGAATAACTTTAAACACCCACTGACCAAATTTCATAATTTTTCAGACAGTAATTGGACATTATTTGTATTTTTGACTCCATGTCACAATTAGTACATTAAAGAATAAAGTACCCAAAATAATTAGATAAAACTTCCAAGAAAAATACAAAAGGTATAACATACTATAAGATGCCCTAATCCAAGGTTTCATAACATTCCAGTGCATATAAATTCCAAAATCATCAAGATAAATATCTAGAGCACAATTAGAGTTGTAAATGAAGTACTATATAAATTAACCCAAAAATCTCAACAAAATTATAACATGGCTATTTAAATTAGAAAATCACCCTACTCCAATTTTACTTGATTTAAAGTTCATTTGACAGCTTAATAATTCAAATTAAGGTTGGTGACCTAAACTAGAGTTAAGATTTTAGGTGGCCTAGCTGTCTCCAAATACCCTAAACTTTTGTCCAGAGAACTATATTGGCCCTATGGTTCTCTCCACCAAATTTTAAGTCAATCCAAGGTCATTTGACCCCATGACCTTCACAACCCCAAAAACCACCATTATGGGATTTTCCCTATGGTACTAGGGCTACCCTACACCAAACCACCCCAAACTCCCTTGGAGGGTGTGTCATGCCCTAAACAACCTTTGGACAAAATATCAGCCTCTGTTGAGGTGATATGACCACCCAAATACCAAGGGGGTGTTTGATCCTAGATTATCCTATAAGGACCAACCTAGGGTTGGATAAAAACTTAATCAAAACATCTCCAAATGAGATGAAATTTTTACCAGAACCTTATGATAAACCCAGGGACCAATCACCAAAATTTGGGAGGGTTTGGAAGTCATTTAGCCATCTAATTAAATTATGTTAGGATTATTGAATTTTTCTAAAAACTATAGAAAAATATTTTCCAAAAAATCCTAATTTTTGGATAACACTTAGATATAGGTAAGATTAGGCCACACCCCAAATTTCAAGTCATTTTGACGACTGGATTGGAGTGGGAAATTTTTCTAAGGTCAAGACAGCCCTATGGATAGACCTCACCAAAAAGTGTGTTGTGGTCTAACCAGGACTCCAAATTGAGTGAAATCAATTTTTAATTAAACTAGACTTCAAGGGCTACATTTTCTATGTTAACCACTTTTTATGTTTCAGCCCCTACGGGCTATAATTTTCAGTTTCAACCTAGTATACAGTAAAGAGAATTAATTCCTAACTATACATTATATAATATAATTAAATGTTACTGTTCACCTTCTTCTTTACCCGAACCCGAACAGCATCAGAAAAACAAACACTTCCTGTAGCTTTTTTAAAGCTATTTCCCGGCCACCCAGCCATCTCTCTGGCCGGCCACCACCACCACCACCTCTGTTGAGGTGAGGGCTACCGTCGGGCGGCGGCACGGCCGCCGGAGAGGCGGTTTCCGTCGAACCCGCCGCCATGAAATTTTTGGAAAACCATGGAAACGCTCACCCGATCCTGCTCTTTTGAGCTCGATATCTCTCCCAATGATTTCTAAGATCTATCCGCAGAAGAAGAGGGAGGGGAGGTCCTTGTTCACGGGCTGGAGGCGTGCAGACCGTCGGGAAGCCATTTGCGCGGTGGCGACGTCACCGGAAATTCTTCAACAGCAAGGGGAGGAATCTGAATCCGTTTGATCGAGCGTGTAACCTTCTCCTCTTGCTCTAAGGAGGCTGTTATAGATCTCCAAGTGGGGAGGGGAAAGGATGAAACATTCATGGCCATGAATGTTTTTCTTAATAACATTTCGGTTATGATGTAGGGAAGAGGAAAAGGTGGAAGATGAAATGGCTGATCCAGGTGGCGATTTTCTATTGGACCTCACTCTCTCTTTCTATTAAATAATTAGAGACGGAAACGACCCATAAATATTCCTGCTGTACATTCCCATAATCAGAATTGATTATGACGTCGGTTACCGAAATTTCCAGTCTGGTTGACGTTTCGGCCTTGGTCACGGGCGTGACACATAGGTCACGGGCGTGATAGGCCTGGGTGGCCAATTCTGAGTTCGACGATCGTCGAACTGAGATCGACGATCGTCGAAGGGTGGTCACGCCCTAGGTCACGGGCGTGACACATGGGTCACGGGCGTGACAGGGTCATCAGGCAAATCCCGCGCTCGGCGATCGTCTCGCTGAGATCGACGATCGCTGAAGGGGGTCACGCCCCTGGTCACGGGCGTGACACCTGGGTCACGGGCGTGACAGGGCCATGACGCAAATTCTGTGCTTCGACGATCGTCCCGCTGAGATCGACGATCGTCGAAGGGGTCACGCCCTAGGTCACGGGCGTGACAGGCCCGGGTTGAAAATTCTGCGCCCGACGATCGTCTCCCTGAGATCGACGATCGTCGAAGGAGTCATGCCCTAGGTCACAGGCGTGACGGGTCGGTCACGGGCATGACCAACCCGTGACCCGAAATCTCAATCGATGTATTTCAATTTTTGGGCTTCCTAGCGTTCTGTCATGACCAACCGACTCCTAGGGGTCTAGCCAGAAATGGGATGTTACATAAGGTCCACTAATGTTTGTATGAATAAACTCCAACAAATCTAGACTACGTGTAGCATCATTCTTCTTTATTTTGGTCATTTAATCTCAACAACAATCAACAAACATCTCTAGGTCACTAAAGTCAAAAGCAGGAAGACTGTTATTCTTAATTAATCTATCCGCACAATCCCTAGAGATATGGCTAAGTCTTTTATGCCACAACATAGAAGACATTTCCTTAATTTTAGGTCTTTTCAAAATAATTTTTTTAATACTAAATGAAGTCGCATAAATTTTATTAGGAGCAATATGCATTATATACAAATCATTAAACAAAGTGCAATGACCAACAATATGTGATTCATAAAATAACTCAATTAAACTACCAGAAATGTTAAAAATCATAATAAAGCTGTCTAATGTAGAACCAAAAACTAAGTTTTTTTGAAATGCAGGAATATAAAAAG
The DNA here is from genome assembly GCA_039513925.1 of Platanthera zijinensis. Lineage (NCBI taxonomy): Eukaryota > Viridiplantae > Streptophyta > Magnoliopsida > Asparagales > Orchidaceae > Platanthera > Platanthera zijinensis. Next base: position 46,982,797 of record CM077082.1, read on the forward strand.
TGTCTTTTAAGAAAACTTAAAATTAAAATCTAAGATTGAGCAAACAACTCCTATGAACTCGACTTCAACTTCAGTGTTTTTCCCAGAGTGAGTCTACACTCATCCTTGCTTGGACTCCTTCTGTTGGTGGGCCTCTGTAATGTTTAAGCAACATGATTAGTTGTTTCACAATCGAGCCACCAAGAAACGGATGAGGCTTTAATTAAATTAGATTCATATATGACGAGTGTAAGAGGATTACCTGTATGCATGAGGACACATTTTTCCATCCAAGCCTTAATTTTAGACACTCTTTTTCCACGTGTCCTTTCATCCTGCAGAAGAAACATGTCAGAAATTTTTAATGACACTAACAAAATTCTTTGCTTTATTGCAGTAAGAAAATTCAGCACATCAACAGTCTTTAGTAATCCACAAAGAAGGTGCTCGGAAATGGATCTCTTTATAGCCAGCAGACATATCGTATTGGACTTATGTCACACAACATAATGATCTTTTTGGGTACGAGTACTATTCGTAGTCAACTCTTCAGGCTTATCAGATGTCAGAGCTAAATTTATGTTCGTCAGTTGCACAACAAATATGATATCAGACTTCCACTTCTTAAAGTTTGACTCAGTGAATTTTTTAATGGTCGCTAAATTATTAACTGTGAAGATAACTAGAAAAGAAAATAGTGCAATATTTTGCAATAAGGACAAGCGTGTTCTAAAATCGTAAATAAACACACATATGAGAATATAAACCTGTCAACACGTAATAACTTTGGGCAGAATATGTGTCACGCAGTTACAAATTCTCTACACCGAGCAAGACACGGCGGTGTTTAAACTTTTGCAAAACTAATACCTTTGGGTGAATAGATCACTAGAACCCTTGCACTCCCACTCAAATGCTCATGTGTAATCCTCTAATCATATCACGCAACCACCACCTTTGGGTGAATGATCACAAGGTAGAACTAGAGTAATCCCAAAGTCGCGTGCGGATGAAATCTCACAAATCAATCGAACAAGCCACTTTGACGGCTATCGTTTAATTAACCCACAAGATCTCGTTACACTGAGATTATCTTAATTACCCTTAAATTAAGTGTCGTGATCTAATAATTAATGACCAATGGGCATTGAATTTTCTAAAGATTATGATCTCTTAGCAACTTATCATTAATGTACTTCACAAGACCCTGTCGTATTGATATTCTTTGAAATGAATTAATATGTTTTATTTGTATGATCGCTAGTGATTAATTCAGATCAACTATGTCATAAATGCATGAAACTAATTAAAATGTTCAAGTTCCCTCTTATACAGAATGTTAGAACTTTATATTAAGTGCATTAGGTCACATACATGTGAAAAATATTTGATTAAAATTAAACAACATAATGTGGCGTATGCAAATTAGATTGTTTGACGCTTAGCCAAAAAGTCCCTATCCTCCTCTCGCCCGGTTATGGACTCCGAGGACTTGGGGGAAAATTAATGATGTCCTCCATTTATAGGAACTCCGGGCAAAGTAAGGTTGACCCACACGAGCACACCCCATCCTCCACACGAGCGCTCCCCGCGCGCACCCATTTATAGTTAGTGAGGGTCATGGGGCTAAGTCGGGTTGACCCAAGTCAACCCCACTAATCAAAGTGGGAAACCACACCCAACAATCTTGAAATTCTTATTTTCAAGGCTAGCTAAACACCTAGTGGAGGGTGAATAGATTTTTGTCTTTATTTAAATCTTCTTAATTGTTAGCCGATTTTTATGCTTAGTGATTAGGTTAGTTTTAGCTTTCAAGAACAATCACAGACAACACAACAATTTTATAGTGGTTCTCCAATCTTGGGTACGTCCACTGTCCCTCTGTGCCTTTCTAACAGTGTGTTAGACTAGGCTCTTCCCCCAAAACTCGGCTCCTTTATAGCTTACAACACAAATCCCGAAGGACCTCACGGGTCACACAGACCTACCACTTAGGCATTAAGCCAAACCACAGATCACAAAGACCATAGCCTTTATAATACGGTCTTACAAAATCAGAGTCACAAAGAATCTATACAAAAGAAATAAATGGTGATTTGATTAGACACCAGAGCAAGAACTCAATGTCTACTTCTTCCTAGACTGAGCATATATCAAAACAAGCTTTTGTTGTTGAAGACAATGAAGTTGGCAGTTGAATATTTCTTCAAATAGCTATCGTTTCTTTGCAGAGCTTGTAGATCTGCTTCCTCAGAATTGCTTCTGAACCTGCTGTTGTAGATGGTGATTGCTTCAGCTATCTCTTTCCTATGCTAAGTTTTATGTGCTGAATAGCTTCTTCAGGCTCGACAAGAAAAGACGAGGAAGAAGATGAAGTTCGGCCGCACTTTCATTTTTAGAAAACCTAGATAAGGATTCAATTGATTTGCTCTGGCCGATTTGCTTCTTTTTATTCTTTGACGGCCAATCGAGCAGTGGGCCCACCACCAGGATTGATGGCTGAGATTTAGCCACACAACACATTCTTTCCATTTAATCTTGACTCAACGGCTCTTTGCTGTGTGTGGGCCCCCAGCACTTAAAAATGAAAATATTTTTTTCCAAGTGCAGAGGATGATGACAGCTGGCCGCCAGCGCCTCTGGCAGCAATCCCGTAACATTTGAATTTTGGTTGACTTTTTTACTTTGCTGACGTCAGCATGACTCAACATCTGTGGACTTAGACAAAATTCAAGCATTATAAGTAAAGGCATTGAGTGAGCAAGCATCACTCAACGCCACAACACTTAGACAAAATTCTGTCTATCTAGGCACTCTGATCTCTACTCAAAAAGCTCAGTTCGATGAAAGCTAAGCTCAGTTCGATAAAAGCCAAGCTTAGTTCGACGAAAGAGTAAATTCAGTTCGACGAACTACAGGCTCAGTTCGAAGAAAGCCAAGCTCAGTTTGACGAAAGAGTAAATTTAGTTCGACGAACTCCAGGCTCAATTCGACGAAAGCCAAGCTCAGTTCGACGAAAGAGTAAATTCAGTTCGACGAACTCCAGGCTTTTTGCCTTAGCCAGATTTTCTGAGCCTTGTTGTTGAGAGAGTAAGCTCCACTCAACGTCAAACTACTTAACAAAATTTCTCTATTATCTGGCATTGAGTGAGTAAGCTACACTCAATGCTTTTGGACTTAGCCAAATATCTGTGTCTGAAAACACATAAGCAAGGATACAATCAATGTTATTGTTCCATGATATTGAGTGAGTAAGCTACACTCAACACCTTGCTACTTAGATAGATTTTCTGTCATGGCATTGAGTGAGTACACTACGCCCAACGCCTTGCTACTTAGTTAATATTTTGCCCAACTTTTACTGTGGTGTTGACAGGCACAACAACACTCAACGCTAAACGATGTATGACGTTGAGTGAGTAGACCATATTCAATTCCTGTGGACTTAGCAACATTTTTAGCTAGATAATATTGATTCCTTACATCTGGCGTTGAGTGAGCTTGCTCCACTCAATGCCTGTGGACTTAGTGAATTTTTGTTATGTCCAACAGTCAATTGTTGTGTCCACTTGTCCAATCAATGTTATATGGACTAACCTGCACTCAATACCTCAAATACACATCAAATACAATTGATGTGTGTGATATTGACCTGTTTGACATCTCACAAATCAGGGACATTGGGAAAAATGGACCCAACAATCTCCCCCTATTTGAAAAATTCAAAACCCTTATCTAAATTGTTTTCTTTCTTTAGTCAATAACACACACAACCTATACAACAAAATAAATATTTAATTCTGACATAGCAGCATAAGGAAGTGTACCTCATTTCCTGTCTGAATGGTGAGCATCACCTACTCCCCATGTTTTGTTGTAAGGTGTTTGCCCTTACTTGAGTGCCTTGATCACTTTCTCCCCTGTATGGGAACAACTCTTTCTCCCCTTGGGTTTGCTGCATGATAATGATCATCTTCTTGTCCCTTAGTTGCCACATGTCCTTCTCTGGATGATTGGGTATGTCCTTCTCTCCCCCTTGCCATCTCTCCCCCTTACTATGACCTTCTCTCCCCCTTTTTGACTTTTGCAGAATAGGCATATATGGGTTATCCCTTCCAGAGTAACTTACTCTCCCTCAATAGAAGCATCAGTTAACTGATACCACTGGGGAGTCTTTATCTCCATCAAGAGGAACAATACCTGTATCACAAAAAATGCAAAAGGGAGTGCCTGAAGCTAGGCCAAGTTCAACATACTCAACTCAAATTTGAAGGTGTTGAACTTTGCTTCATTTAATGGCTTAGTGAAGATATCAGCCACTTGCTTGTTTGTGGGGACAAACTCAAGACTGATGTCTTTCTTCTCCACATGCTCCCTCATAAAATGATATCTGGTTTCTATGTATTTAGTCCTACTATGCGAAACAGGATTCCTAGCAATAGAAATAACACTTGTAGAATCACAGTATAGAGGATTTCTACTTACCTGAAGGTTGTAATCCTAGAGCTGATGCTGAATCCATAGCAGCTGAGCACAGTAGCTGTCTGCTGATATGTACTCTGACTCAGCAGTGGATATAACCACACTAGTTTGCTTCTTGCTGCTCCAAGATACTAGCCTTCTTCCTAAGAACTGACAGGTTCCAATAGTGCTTTTCCTGTCTTATTTGCAGCCTGCAAAATCTGCATCTGAAAATCTTGTTAGATCAAAATCCATATTTCTAGGGTACTATAGGCCAAGATCTGGTATGCCTTTAAGATACCTCAAGATTCTCTTTGCAGCGGAATAATGAGATTCTTTAGGGCATACCTGATACCTAGCACATACATATGTAGCATACATGAAGTCATGCCTACTAGCAGTCAGGTATAGAAGGGAGCCAATTATCCCTCTATACAAAGACTCATCAATAGGTTTCCCTACCTCATCTTTGCCTATAGACATACTTGACCCCATGGGAGTTCTCATGGTTGAGGTATTCTCCATACCATATTTCTTGATTAGTTCCCTGGTGAACTTGGACTGGGATATGGACAATCCATCATCATTCTATCTTACTTGGAGTCCCAAGAAGAACTTGAGCTCACTCATACTGCTCATTTCAAACTTCTCTTGCATAAGTTTAGCAAACTTCCTGCAAAGGTTGTCATTAGTAGATCCAAATATAATGCCATCGACATATATCTGGAATAGGATAAGCTTGCCCTTTAATTCCCTTAGGAATATGGTCTTGTCTATCTTCCCCCTTGAGAATTTGTTCTCAATGAAGAAGCTGGACAAGGTTTCATACCAAGCCCTACGGGCTTGCTTTAGCCCATATAGACCTTCCTAAGCTTATAAACAAACTTTGGAGAGTTATGATCTACAAAACCTGGTGGCTGATCCACATATACTTCCTCTTTTAAGTCCCCATTCAGGAATGTTGACTTGACATCCATCTGGTAGACTCTGAATCCTTGATATGCAACAAATGCAAGGAATATCCTTATTGCTTCCAATCTGGCTGCTGGGGCAAAGGTCTAGTCAAAGTCTATGTCTTCTTCTTGCATGTATCCTTTAGCCACCAGTCTAGCCTTATTCTTGACAATAATGTCATCTTAATCCAACTTGTTCCTGTAGATCCACTTGGTTCCTATGATATTTTGTCCTTGTGGTCTGGGAACCAACTTCCAGACCTTACATCTCTTAAATTGGTCCAGTTCTTCTTGCATTGCTCCAATCCAGAACTGGTCTTTGATTGCTTCTTCAAACTTCTTGTGCTCTTCTTGAGAAAGAAAGCTTGAGTAGAGAGTTGTATTCATGCTCCTGCTTCTGATCTGGACTCCATGATTTGCATTACCAATGATTTTGTGTGTTGGATGGTCCCTTAGATGCCTGGTAGCTGGAGGCAATCTAACTGCAGTTTGCTGATCTTCAGGGTTTTCAGCTAGCTAGTATTTAATTTCTTTAAGTATGTCTTGCCCTTCTCTTGGAATGGATAACCCATCATCATTATCTTGGACTGTGAGGGTAGCTTCCTTGATGGACAGCTTGTCCATCATCTGCTCTGTACCTGCAATACTATAAGAGGAGGAGCTAAGCAGCTCAATGTTAACCATGTTGGATTCATCAAAAACAACATGCATTGACTTTTCTATAACTTGGCTAGTTAAATTGTAGATTCTATAAGTCTTATTATTAGTGTTGTACCTAATAAAGATCCATTCATAGGACTTGGTAGCAAACTTAGTTAAATGGACTTTTCCATTATTGAGCACATAGCACTTGCAACCAAATATCCTGAAATAGCTCAGGTTTGATTTTCTGCCCTTCAAGATCTCATAGGGAGTCTTCTTGTGGCTCTTGGTGATATAAGCCATATTAAGGACATAACATGTAGTGTTAATGGCCTCAGCCTAGAAGTATTCTAGGAGAGATGAGTTAGTTAACAAGGTTCTACCAGTCTCTATGAGAGTCCTATTTTTCCTCTAAACAATTCCATTTTACTGGGGTGTTCTAAAAGAGGAGAATTCTTGATGAATCCCTTGCTCTTTACAAAATCTTGTCATGCACTCAGATTGAAACTCAGTCTCATGGTCACTTCTGATTTTGACCACAGCGCTGTTGAATTCATTCTGAATTTGCTTGATAAATGTCTAGAGGATATCAGGGGTTTCAGATTTCTTCCTTAGAAAGAACACCCAGGAAAACCTGGAAAAGTCATCAATAACCACAAGGGTGTAGACTTTCCTGCCTAGACTTATAATTAGCATAGGACCAAACAGATCCATATGCATGAGGTATAAACACCTCACTGAGTCTTTGGTGTCAATGCTCTTGAAGGAGGTCTTAGTCTGTTTCCCTTTTGGCATGCAGAGCAGATACTCTCCTTAGTGCATATAGACTTAGGGTCATTCCTAACAAGCTCATTGCTGAACAGCTTGCCTATGGTCCTATAATTTAGATGGGCTAGCCTCTTATGCCACTGGACATAAGAATATGCTTTCTCATCTGCAATTAGGCATATAAGTGAGTCTTTGCTTAAGCATGCATAGGAAATCTAAACAGTAAACATTTTCACTCATAGTGCCTGTTAAGATGACCTCTTGGTCACTTAACCTCTTAATTTTTCACTCATCCTTGTGGAATGTTATATCATAGCAAAGATCACAGAGTTGGTTGATGCTTATTAGGCTATGTTGTAACCCTTCCACATAGGCTACTCTAGTGATTGTGACTATGCCATTAGAGATCTTACCATAACCTCTAATCACCCCTTTTTCTGACCCACCAAAGATAACCTTTTGTCCATTCCTTACTGAAGCATAATCCTTCATCATGCTCCTTGTTCTAGTCATGTGCCTGGAACATCCACTATCCAAGTACCATATAGGGGTATGGGCACTTGGACTAACCTGCAAGACACAAATCAGTTAACCTTAGGACCACAACTTTTATTGGGTCCTAAGTGCATATTAGACTGAAAATGATTATGCCTACCTATAGCTTTTCTGACAGGCACGCTAACATTGGCTCTCTACACATTATGATTGTGTCAACAATCTACCACAAAGTGGCCTACCTTGCTACAACACCAACACTCATGGACGTTGTACCTTCTTTTCAGAGAAGGTCTAATGGTTGTGTTAATAGTAGCTCTTTGTCTAGAAGGAGCAGCAGTAGTCCTGTTCTTTAGTTTCCCAACCCCAGTCTGACAAGTGGTGGGTCTGGCAGTAGAAGTGCTTGGGATATCTTGAGCCCTTCTATAAGCTGCTTTCTTTTCAGAAAGCATACTCTTGATGGCCTTAGAGATGCCCAGGTCTGATCTACTGACAACCTTGCCCTTTGTCTTAGAGTTGGCTAGAAGATCTAGAGAACAGACAGCAGTTTTGCCCTTGATTGAAGGGCTTGGTGCACCAAACACAAATGGTCCATGATGGGCCAGTTGTATTTCCTCATAGGCTGCCTTAAAGGCACTTGCACCCTTGTTGTATCAACCATCGTAGTGTGGAACATCTTTGTTCACACTAGAGGGTATAGCATTCTTCTAATGACCATAAATACTCTCATGGTCATGCCTGTTAGAAGGTAGTTGCACTTTATTTAATTTAACAGGAGGCTTAGAGGCTAGTGGATGCACTTGAGCTTTGCCCTTTCCCTTGGGATTGGCAGCTCTTGTCCTTCTCTTGAAACCCAACCCTTTCTTTCGCTTTTGGGAGGAGAAGGAGTCTATCAAGGGTAGCACTATGCTAGGCTTGCAGTAGCTAGCCACCAATTCCCTCTCTTTTTGGAGCTTTCCTTCAAGATTTCTGATATGGTTATTCTTAAAGGTTATGGTGCCCATCTGAATGATTATTACATTCTTCAGTTTGCTGACTTCTTGGATCTTTAGATCTAGCAGTTTTGTTGATTCTGAAACAGTAAGCTAATGAGAAGCAATTTCCTGAGCCTGCTGTTTGGCCAGGAGCTTGCTTTTCTTTAGAGCCTGTCGGAGTGCACCATAGTTATCAATTAATTAATTGATGTCTCCTTCAGATTTTGAGCCATCATCATCATTTGATGCAGAGGCACAAGAATCTAGAATTAATTCATAATCTGATCTAGAAGAGCTAGTAATAGAGATTATCTTGCTTGGACCAGGCTGATCCTGGCTGAGTTCTTCATCAGGCCTAGCCATCAGCCCAAGGCAACAGCTGTCTTCTTCATAATCCACCTCTAAATCACCATCAGACTGTGATAAAGGGGCCCTGATTTCAACCCTGGCAGCAGGAAGAACCTTCTAAGCTTATTCTGATATATCAGCCGACCTCTTATTGCAGTCTGCTTCTACAGCTCCATCTTCAGTATAACATAGCCCTATGTAGGCTTCTTCTTCTTCTTCTTCTGACTTTGATGAGGAGGTGTCAGTCCAGCTTCTTTGCTTCTTAGCAATTAGGGATTTCTCCTTCTTGCCTTTTTGCTGGTGGTCCTTTTTCTCACCATGTTCCCTTCTTTTGACTGGGCAGTCAGCTATTATATGCCCAAGCTTTCTACAATGATAACAAGTCATGTTAGATGAAACCTGTTTACTAGTTTTGGAACCATACCTGTCCTCCTTAGAGGATTTCTTCCTGCCCTTGTATTAGTCATCCTTGGGATGAGAGGAGGAGGAAGGTCTGCCTCTCCAGTGCTTCTTATTCATGAACTTCTAGAATTGCCTGGTGAAGGCAACAAAATCTTCATCAAACTATTGACAGTCTGATGTGCTTTTCTTTAATCTTTCAGAATCAGATCTAGCATCTCTCCTTGGTGGAGAGGGAGGCTTTCTCTTATTTTTGTTGGAGGCTTTAGCTTTGAAAGCTACAGCCTTATCTCTTGCCTGAGACTTGTTGTTGTTCTCCTCTTCTTTTATGACAGCCAGCTGCATCTCATATGATAACAGCTTCCCAAAGAGGGTGTGAGGAGGAGTGTCACCAAGCTTTGCCACTTCTCTGATGACACGGATCTTTGTGTCCCAATCTCTAGTGAGAGATCTAAGAAACTTTTCATTCAGTTCATAGTGGCTGAATACCCTTCCATAAGTCTTCAGTTCATTCATAATCCTAAATAATTTTTCATAACTGGTCGTTATGTTATCCTCCTTGGATTGCCTGAAAGCCTCATGCTCTTGGTTGAGCATGGACTTCTTATCATCTCGAAATTCATCCGTCCCCTCAATGTAGATCACCAGTGTGTCCCACATTTCCTTTGCTGTTGTGCAATGGATCAGATTCTGAAGTGTAGAGTCATCAACAACACTCATAATTACATTCTTTCCTCTCTTATCTATTGAGGCCAGGACAAGCTCATCCTTAGTCATCTTATCCTATGTCTTGGGTGTCTGGACCTTTGCATCTAGTGTCGAGACCTTCATTGGGATGAACGGTCCATATTTGACTATAGTATACATCCTAGGGTCAGCAGCTTCCATGAACTGCCTCACCCTTGCTTTCTAGATGCCAAAATCTTCCTTCCTATAGATTGGGAGTCTCACAGCACTCAGCTCCCTATTGGTCATTACTGAACCCATAGAGACAGACTTCTAGCTAACCTTGAAGATCTACTCAGATTGTTAAGCCTTTAAAGAGTAACCTCCCTCTGATACCACTTAAAAGTCTTGTTTTCAAGGCTAGCTAAACACCTAGAGGGGGGTGAATAGGTTTTTGTCTTTATTTAAATCTTCTTAATTGTTAGCTGATTTATGTGCTTAGTGATTAGGTTAGTTTTATCTTTCAAGAACAATCACAGATGACACAGCAATTTTATAGTGGTTCCCCAATCTTGGGTACGTCCACTGTCCATCTGCATCTTTCTAACAGTGTGTTAGACTAGGCTCTTTCCCCAAAACTCGGCTCCTTCAGAGCTTACATCATAGATCTCGCAGGACCTCACATATCACACAGACCTACCACTTAGGCACTAAGCCAAACCACAGGTCACAAAGACCTTAGCCTTTATAATACATGCTTACAAAATCAGACTCATAAAGAATCTATACAGAAGAAATAAATAGTGATTTGATTAGACACCAGAGCAAGAACTCAGTGTCCACTTCTTCCTGGACTGATCAGATATAAGCCCAAGCTTTTGTTGTTGAAGACAATGAGGTTGGCAGTTGAATTTTTCTTCAAACAACTATCGTTTCTTTGCAGAGCTTGTAGATCTGCTTCCTCAGAATTGATTCTGAACCTATTGTTGCAAATAGTGATTGCTTCAGCTATCTCTTTCCTCTGCTAAGTTTTCCGTACAGAACAACTTCTTCAAGCTCGACAAGAAAAGGTGAGGAAGAAGATGAAGTTGGGCCGCACTTTCATTTTCAGAAAACCTAGACAAGGATTCGATTGATTTGCTCTGGCCAATTTGCTTCTTTTTATTCTGTGACAGCCAATCGAGCAGTGGGCCCACCACCAGGACTGATGGCTGAGATTTAGCCATACAACACATTCTTTCCATTTACTCTTGATTCAACAGCTCTTTGTTGTGTATGGGCCCCCAACACTTAAAGTTGAAAATATTTCTTTCCAAGTGCAGAGGATGATGACAGCTGGCCGCCAGCGCCTCTAGCAGCAATCCTGAAACATTTGAATTTTGGTTAACTTTTTTACTTTACTGACGTTAGCATGACTCAGCATCTGTGGACTTAGACAAAATTCAAGCATTAGAAGCAAAGGCGTTGAGTGAGTAAGTATCACTTAACGCCACAATACTTAGATAAAATTATGTCTATTTAGGCATTGAGAGCGATTAGCTCGGCGAACGTTGAGCTCCGTTCAACAAACTCTGATCTCTACTCAAAAAGCTCGATTCAACGAAAGCTAAGCGCAGTTTGATGAAAGACAAGCTCAGTTCGATGAAAGACTAAATTCAGATCGACAAACTTCAGGCTCAGTTCGACGAAAGCCAAGCTCAGTTCAACGAAAGAGTAAATTCAGTTCGATGAACTCCAGGCTCAGTTCGACGAAAGCCAAGCTCAGTTCGATGAAAGAGTAAATTCAGTTTTACAAACTCCAGGCTTTTTGCCTTAGCCAGATTTTCTGAGCCTTGGCGTTGAGAGAGTAAGCTCCACTCAACGCCAAACTACTTAATAGAATTTCTTTGTTATCTGGCGTTGAGTGACTAAGCTACACTCAACGCTTTTGGACTTAGCCAAATATCTATATCTTAAAACACATAAGCAAGGATACAGTCAACACTATTGCTTTATGGCGATGAGTGAGTAAGCTATACTCAACGCCTTGCTACTTAGACAGATTTTTTGTCATGGCATTGAGTGAGTAAGCTACGCTCAACGCCTTGCTACTTAGTTAATATTTTGCCCAACTTTTACTGTGGCGTTGACAAGCATAACAACACTCAATGCTAAACGTTGTATGACATTGAGTGAGTAGACCACACTCAACGCCTGTGGACTTAGTCACATTTCAAGCTAGATAATATTGATTCCTTACCTTTGGCGTTGAGTGAGCTTGCTCCACTCAACGCCTGTGGACTTAGTGGATTTTTGTTATGTCCAGCAGCCAATTGTTTTGTCCACTTGTCCAATCAATATGATATGGACTAACCTGCACTCATTACCTCAAATACGCATCAAATATTATTAATGTGTGTGACATTGACCTGTTTGACTTCTCACAAATCAGGGACATTGCGAACAATGGACCTAACAAGTCTCTATCTACCGCACACAGTGGAAAAACCGCGATCATGATGGCCCCTAGCCATCCACTTGGTCGGATGCCCTTGGTCGTGTGCCCGTATTGCGCAGCCACGAGACCTTATGACCGGCCACTCGGCAGGCCTCCACCTTTGCACCCAGTGGGCGTAAGCATGTGACTGGGAGGGGTCGTGGTCGGCCTCATGGTCGGTCATCGATGAGCCTCGTAGCCGCACGCACACAACCGCTAAGGCTTGTGGCCGACCTTCCGGCAAGCTGCTACAGTGCCTCGTGGCCCCACACATGCAACCGCAAGGGCTCACAATCGGCGTCCCTCCCAGTTGCACGCAAGCGGTCGCGAGGGCCCGCTACTAGCCTCCAGGCCAGCTGTATCCACACCATATGGTTGCACGTATGCAGCCGGGAAGGCTTGCGATAGGCCTCTTGGCCGACCGCAATCTCATCTTCGGTCAGCCTTCTCCGCTACCGACCCTTTCTCCTCGGGTCGTCCTTTCAATATCTAGTGATTGACCGCTTGGTCGGCCTCCTACCGACCGAGTCTCTCCATCGTAGACCGGCCCCCTCACCATCGCCGACCGGGCCTTCTCCGATCGGACCGCTGACCGTCATGCAATCTCCACAGTCCGATTGTTGATTTACCACCTCGTGACCATATATCATGGGGGTATGCATAGACAAATTTATATTCGGTGTATATAACGAGTCATCTAAAATGGTGCATATTAAATTGTAAGGTATTAGTATGCAAATAACACAAAACAGTTATGGTCTGTGAATAACTGCGTAACCACCATAACAACCCTTGAGACCTATAAATAGAACCCCAAGGTCCTCCTTCAGATCCATCTTTCTCCATTGGGATTTTCTCCTTCGGCCTCCTCCTCCTCCCACTTTGCCTTTTACGCACGCGAAAACTCTCCAAGGAACCCCTTGAAGATCTCCTCTGTTTTTGAATAATCCTTCACAAACCTTTGAAGGCATTTAAAGATCTTTGACTATCTCCAAGCGCCCCTTAGAGGACCCAGCCTGCACACACTTCGCTTTGTGCACTCTCCATCCTACACACACTTCATCTAGCGCACGCCCCACTCTATGCTTGCTACTCACGCGAAGACAGCTCCACGCACTCTGCAGCCTGTCCTTTGGGCATCAACAAATCCACCACTCTAAACTCCTCCGCAAATAACAAGAGATAAGCTACAGGCTTCAAGCAATACAGGGCATGCAACTCCAGCTTCTGAACACAAGCAAAAGACCTCAAAGCGCAGTGCTCCCTGATGGGGATGAAGCCCCATTTATAGGTTTAGGGGTGAAATTAGCCACTCCCCCATGATCACCCTCATAAGTGGAAATCAGGGGTTTGACCGGTCAACCCACTTCCCATGATCTCCTCCATAATAGGAGGATCATGGGGGGCCACCCTTTCAAAAACTACTACAGCCGGCCGCCATGTTGGGTACATTAGACACAATGTACTTAATTTGAAGAAGCCCTTTCAACTCAATGATATATACAAATATATATTTGATGTATATTTTAGTTCATGCTTGTAGGTTGCCTATGACATATTGATTTGACAGGTGGTCCAAGTTACATTGACATGTGCACTCTAAGAAGCTAACTAAAAAGTGAAGAAAAACTATTTAAGTACAAAAGCGTCGAGTGACGTCAGCAAAGTGCTGAGTGAAGTCAGCACTGTCAGTATCTAGCAACTTGTAGTGCAGAAAATTGGTTAAGTACAAAAGTGTCGACACACTTCAACTATATCGACACCTTTGCAGAAGTTGTGTCAAGACAAGTCTGTTATCTCGACACTTTGAAGACTAAGTCGGCAGTGTCGAGACAAGTCAGCTATCTCGACACCTTGAAGCTTAAGATAATAGTGTTGAGACAATACAACTATCTCAGCACATAGGAGACTGACGTGTAGACAAGTCAACTGTCTCGACACAAAGAAGACTGAAAATTATACTAAGTAAAATAGTGTCGAGACAAATCAACTGTCTCGACACAATGAAGGATTAAAGCAACTATAAAAGTGTCGACACCGACAGACTAGAGTGTCGAGACAATTCAACTATCTCGACACAGTGAAAAATTAAAGCAAGTATAAAAGTGTCGACACCGGCAGACTGGAGTGTCGAAACATTTCAGCTGTCTCGACATGGTGAAGAATTAAATCAAGTATAAATATGTTTACACCCAGCAGACAGTTGTGTCGAGACAATTCAACTGTCTTGATACATTGTAGATTTACAGATATCGACGCAAATGATAGTTGTGTCGAGACAAATCAACTATCTCGACACTTTCAAGTTCAGCCTGAAAATTATTCTAAGTAAAATAATGTCAAAACACTTTGGACATCTCGATACTTATGTTTCTGAAGATGTGCAGAGTCAACACATATGTGTCAGGACAAGTCAGAAATGTCACATCAGCTACAGTGACATGGTATCTCAACAGAAATAGTTTAAAGGAGAATTTGAAGTATGATGTCACATGTTGATGTCATCAAATAGAATCCAACAATCCACAAAGGCTATAAATAGAGGGGTTATCTTCACAGAAGAAATCAATTCTTAACAGATCAGAAAATCTCATTCTAATTTCTTTCAAGTCAGGGAAGGACGACAATTCCAAGGAAGAGGAGGAAGACAAAAGTCTTCAAGAAGATCTTCAGATCCTTTCATTAAGTGATCAGAAAATTCAAGTGGATCTGTACTACAAATTCTTCAAAGAAATCAAGTCAATCATCAAGAAGTTTGCAGATCCAAAGAAGTATCTCTTCAGCCAGATTATTCATCAAAATTTGTTTCTTTACAGCTGAATTGAAGAATCTGAATTCATTAAGATAAGTCAGATTACAGATTTGTTTTCTGAATTTTTTTCCTCTTAATTTTGTAAGATCTCCTTGAGATCTGAGTGGGTAGGAGAGTTTATCTCTGAGTTGTAAGCCTAATTTATAAAGGCTAAGGTAGGGTTCTTTAGGGACCTGGGGTAGGTGATTTGAGTGGGATCAATGAGGTGTAAGCCAATGTTATAAAGGCTGAGGTAGGGTTCTTGAGGGCCCTGAGGTAGGAGATTGAGTGAATCTCTGAGGTAGGACCTGTTAGTCTGAGTGTAGGTTTCTTAACTGAAACTGAGTCTGTATGATCTTTTGATCTGAGTTGAAGAGGATGAGCTATAACCTTATCTAGCACATTGCTAGTGAGGAAGCAGGGGAAAGTAGATGTACCCTAGATAGGGGAACCACTATAAATTATTTGTGTGATGTGTTCTGAGATTTGCATTTACTGTGTTCTGTGGTTCAATTGTGCTGAGTTAATGTGAAGGTAATTTCTCAAGTATATTATCTGTTGAACATTTAAGTGACAAAGAATTAACACAAAGGATTTTAAAAGACACCTATTCACCCCCTAGGTGATTATCTACCCATATGATTACCTTTCAAGTAGTATCAGAGGGAGGTTATTCAAGAAAAACATAATAGTCTGAAAATGATCCAAAGGGTAGTTGAAAAATATCGGATCTAATGGCTTCTGAATCTCATAGAGAACTCAGCTATATGAAACTGCCAATTTGCACTAAGGATAACTTTGTTATATGGAAGCAGAGAGTGAGATTGTTTATGGAGGCTTCAGATCCAAGAATCTTTATCACTGCACAAGAAGGACCATATATTTCAATGAAGTTATCAGTCTTGAATGCAAATGTTCAAACTCCTAAGAAACTATTTGAAATGACAAAGGATGAGGTAGTTCTTGCCAGCATAGATAAAAGAGCTCAAAACATAATTGTCAGTGTTATAGATAATTCAACTTTTCAGAATCTAGTGCACTATAAAACATCCAAGGAGGTGTGAGACACTCTCATAGTCTACATGGAAGGAACAAAAGAAGTAAGAGATGACAAAAATTCTCTACTAAATCAGTAGTATGAGGCATTCAGATAAGGAAAGACTGATTCTATAGAACTATGCTATGAAAATTTCTTTAGAATAATAAATTACTTAAGGAATTATGACAGAGAATTCTTAAATTATGAGCAGAATGACAAATTTCTGAGATCCCTAAATAAAGAATGGGACATCAAAATTTGTGCTATAAGAGAAATGGGGAATCTGAGAAACATCTTACCCCCAAGACGTATATGGGAAGCTATTGTCACATGAGCTTCAGCTAAATTTTAGAAAAGTTGAAGCTGAATCTGCCAGAAGTTCAACTCAGACTAAATCTGTGGCCTTCAAAGCAAAGACATCAAAAAAGTCTAGAAGAGAAATCTCATCATCACCAAGAAGGGATGAAGATATAGATAGTACTGGAACCTGTTCTTCATTAGAAGAATTATCAGATGATGAATTGGCACTCTTTACTAGGCAATTCAAGAAAATGATGAGAAGAAGGAAGTAATGGAATAAGAAGAAATCTACTGGACCAAGTTCTAGTAAAAGCAAAGACAAACACATAGACAAATATGTGGTCAGATATGATTCTCATCAGAATAAACAATTTAATTAAACTGACATTATCTTCTATTGATGTAACATGTCTGGGCATGTCATTGCTGACTGTCTAGTAAAAAGAAAGGAGAACAACAAGTCAAAAGAAAAGAAGTTCTATAAATACAAGAAATCAAAAAAGGGTTTGATGGTAAAGAAGCTAAAGACCTTATCTGATAGTGATACATGTTGGGTACATTGGAAAATGTGTACCAGATTTGGAGAAGCCTCATCTTAGTCAATGATATGCATCAATTTGTATTTAATAGATGTTTAAGTTACATTGTGTAGGTTTTAGCATTTGAAGGAAATTTTCTAAGTACAAGTGTCGACACTTGCGAAGAAACTATGTCGACACCCAGAAGCTGTGTCGATACTTATGAAGAACTTGTGTCGACACTCTGAAGTTGTGCCGACACTTATAAAGAAGTTGTGTCGACACTCAAGTTGTGTCGACTTTTATGAAGAAGTTGTGTCGACACTCAAGATAAGTCGATAATTCTGAAGAAGCTGTGTCGACACTCAAATTATGTCGACACCTGAGCCAGGAGTTATGTCGACACCAGAAGTAATTGTGTTGACACATAGGACTTGTGTCGACACACACTCAACGCCGTCTGTCGACAACAGCTATGTCGAGACCAGAAGTAGTTGTGTCGACACACAGGACTTGTGTCGACACATACTCAACGCCATTTGCCAGCAACAACTGTATCGACACAGGAAACATTTGTGTCGACACACAGGACTTGTGTCGACACATTCAACAGAAGATGTGCCGAGAAGCAGAAGTATGTCTGTGTCGACACTTGGAGTATTGTGTCGACACCATGAAAACTTGTGTCGACACTTGGCCAATATGTGTCGACACATATGAAGCAGCCTGCTGAGTGATTTGTACTGAGTTGGAATGACTCTGACATATCTACTGACATGTCTGGTGACTTGACAACTGTCATATCCAACCGGTCTGACACCTCTGACAGATCTGTCAATAGTTTGTTAGAAACCGGATCAGCCGGTAACCATGAAGCAAACTCTATATAAGAGACAGATCGGAAACTACAAAAAAAAGATGAAGGAAGAAAAGGTTTAGAAAAAAGAAAAAGAGAATTTTGTGAAGAGAAACAGATTCAGAATTGTTCTGCAAGAAAGATTCAGATTTCAATCTGAATTTAAGGAAGAAGCTGACTAAAGATCAACTTCAACAGCAAGAAGATCCACCTTATTTTGTTCTATCAAGAAGCTTTGAGAAGCTAAGTCAGGTTGGATCAGAAGGATCAGTTCAGTCAAGAACTGATCAAGAAGGCTACACCAACAGAGGAATCTAGCTGGTGAATTTGTTTGTTTCTTATTACATTTTATTTCTTGTAAGATCTATTATCAGATCTGAGTTGTAAGCCTAGTTATAAAGGCTGAGGTAGGGCTGAGGCCTGAGGTAGGATTCTGGGGAAGAATCTGAGGTAGGACTTGTGGAAAGTTTGAGTTGTAAGCCTAGTTATAAAGGCTAAGGTAGGGCTGAGGCTTGAGGTAGGATTCTAGGGAAGAATCTGAGGTAGGACTTGTTATGTCTGAGCTGTAGGAACCATTTTGGTTCTGAGATTGTAAGATCTAAGGATTTGAGCCAGTGGAAGGAAGATAGGCTGAATCCAGTTATCTACTGGATAGGCGAAGGGGAAAAGTGGATGTACCCATATCTTGGGGAACCACTATAGATCTGGTGTTTGCTGTGATGTGTTTATGTTCTGTGATTTGATTAATCTGTGTTGAATAACTATCTATCTGTTTGCCTAAAAAGGACTTTAAAAGATTAGAACCTATTCAACCCCCCCCCCCCTCTAGGTGTTTAGGCTCTTCAAAAAGTCTTTCAAGTGGTATCAGAGGGAGGTTACTCAAAGATTGACTTAACAGTCAGAGTTATTCTCCAAGGCAAATAATAGATATCAAGAATGTGTTCAAATGAGAATCAAAAGAAATTTGGATCTATGAAATTACCTATATGCAGGAAAGAATCCTTTGGCATTTGGAAGGAAAGGGTCAGGTTGTTTATGGAAGCATCTGATCCAAGAATTTATATCATAGTACAGGAAGGGCCCTTCATTCCAATGAAGGTATCAGTTCTTGATGCAAACATTCAAACTCTAAAGAGCTATTCTGAAATGACCAAAGATGAAATCATCCTGGCAACACTAGATAAAAGAGCACAAAACATTATTGTAAGTGCTATAGATGATGCCACTTTTCAGAATCTGGTGCATTGTAAAACCTCCAAAGAAATGTGAGACACATTGATTGTCTACATGGAGGGCACAGAAGAAGTCAGAGAGGACAGGAAGTCAATGCTGAACCAGGAGTATGAGAGCTTTAGACAAGCTAAATCTAACAGCATAGCTGAATGCTATAGGAAGTTCTTTAGAATAGTGAATGAGCTGATGACCTATGGAAGGGTCTTCAACACTTATGAACTGAATGATAAGTTTCTTAGGTCTCTAACTAAGGATTGGGACACTAAGATATGCGCGAGAAGTGGTCAGGCTGGTTGATACACCTCCACCTACACTGTTTGGAAAGTTGCTATCATATGAAATGCAGCTTACTTCCAGAAAAGAAGAGGAGAAGGGCAGCAGATCTGAGATTAAGGAAAAGTCAGTGGCATTCAAAGCTGAAGGCTCAAGAAAGGGTAGGAGAAAATCTCCTTCTCCACCCAAAAGGAGTGTTGAGGCAGAAAAAGGAAATTTTGACAATAACACATCAGATAGTCATACTTCTGATGAGGGCTTTGCTGCCTTTACAAGACAAATCCAAAGGTTTATGAAGAAAAAGAAGTGGAAAACCAGGCCATCATCTTCATCCTATTCCAAGGATGAGTACTGTAGGAAGAAGAAGACACCCAAGGAGGACAGGTATGCCTTTAAACCTGGTAAACAATCTAATACTAAGATTGTGTGTTATTACTGCAACAGGACTGGACATGTCATAGCTGACTGTCCTGACAAAAGAAAAGAGTCAAAGGATAAGAAGAAGCAGCAGATCAAAGGTAAGAAGGAGAAGTCTCTAGTTGCTCAGAAGGAGAAGAGTTGGACAGACTCTTCATCTTCAGAATCTGGAGAAGAAGAAGAAGAAGCATATGTTGGGCTATTCTCAACAGAAGAGGAGTCTAGGGAACTAGGATTCTTACAGATGCTGGACTCCATAAATGGAGTTGAAAAACATTTCTGTAGAGGGCTGATGGCTCAATCTGAAGATGATCAGTACCAGGATCAGCCTGGACCAAGTAAGGTAAACTATTCTCCCTTAGTTTCAGATTACTTTACTGTATCAGAATTAGAAGCATCTGCTTCAATAGAAGTGGATGGATCTGAGTCTGAAGGGGATGTACACCAACTCATTGATGAGTATGGTGGGTTGTTACAAGCTCTGAAGAAGAGCAAGTTTCTTGTTAAAGTGCAGGCTAAAGAGATTGAGTCTCTTAAACTGGCTGCAGCAAATTCAGCTAAGATGTTGGATCTAAAACTAAATGAGGTTGCCAAATTGAAGAATATTATAATTATTCAAATGGGCACAATCTCTTTCAAAGAGAATCATATCAAGAAACTGGAGGCAAAACTTCAGCAAGAGAGAGAGCTAGTGGCTAAATTCTCCAAGCCAAAATCCGTCTTACCCCTAATAGACAATTTTATTTCACAAAAAGGGAAGACTGGTCTAGGCTTTAAGGGAAGAACTAGGGCTTTCAATTCACATAGAAAATGTAAGGGCCCAGTTCAGCCTCTAGTTGTTGAACCCCCTATTTTCTTTAGGAAGGTGGTGAATCCTACTAACAGGTATGATCATGACACTACACATGATCACTGTGAGCTTGGAAATCACATGGGCAAAGGTGCAAATGCTTATAGACCATACTATAGGCATACCCATCAGGTTCAAGAGGATTTCTTGAAGAGTGATGTTTCAGCACCAACATTCAACAAGACTGCTGACAACAAAGCAGTAAAGTCTTTACCTAAGAAAAGGTATAATAGGTTTGAGTGTTGGTGTTGTGGCAAGGTGGGGCACTTTGCCATGGATTGCTGGTTTAACACCAATGTTAAAACCAAGAGCAGTTTTCCTGTTAGAACAATTGTAGGATTTCAAACTAACAAGGACCTAGGACCCACTAGTAAGTTGGGTTCTAAGGGTAAGTAATTCTCTATATGTTGCAAGTGAATCCAAGTGACCATACCCCTATATGGTACTTGAATAGTGGTTGTTCCAGACATATGACAGGAATAAGGAGAATGTTGAGGGACTATGTGCCCATAGAGAATGGACCCAAAGTTATCTTTGGTGGATCAGAAAATGGTATTATCAAAGGATTTGGTAATATTACTAGTGATTCAATTATTATCACTAAAGTGGTCTATGTGAAGGGTTTAAAACATAACCTAATTAGCATAAGTCAACTTAGTGATCTAGGTTATGTCATTTCTTTTCTCAAAGGAGAGTGCCAGATAAGAAGGTCAAGTGATCAAGAGATCATTTTGACTGGCACTAGGAAAGGAAATGTGTATTGCCTTAACCTAGATTGTGAGTTTAACAACTCACCAATTTGTCTGGTTGCAGAAGAGAAAGCTTCTCTTTGTGTCAAATGGCACAAGAGACTAGCTCATCTTAACTATAAGTCTATAGGACTGCTGTTCAGCATGAGATTAATGAGGAATAGTCCTCAAATTAAGTGTATCAAAGAGGGTGTGTGTTCAGCTTGCCAAAAAGGCAAGCAGACTAAGTCCTCTTTCCAAGCACTTGACATCAAAGATTCAATGAGATGTTTGTATCTCATTCATATGGATTTGTTTGGTCCTATGTCAGTTCACAGTCATGGTAGGAAAGTATACATACTTGTTGTTGTGGATGACTACTCCAGATATACATGGGTTTTCTTCTTGAGGAAGAAATCTGAAACCCCATCTGTTTTTCAGACTTTTGTTAGACAAATACAGAATGAATACAACAGTTCAGTGGTCAAAATCAGAAGTGACCATGGAACTGAATTTCAGTCTGAATGTATGACAAGATTCTGTGAAGAACTTGGGATTCATCATGAATTCTCTTCACCTAGAACTCCTCGGCAAAATGGTGTTGCTGAAAGAAAGAATAGGACTCTAATTGAGGCTAGTAGAACTCTACTAAATGATACTACTCTCCCTGAATACTTCTGGGTAAAGGCAGTTAATACTGCATGTCATGTGCTCAATAGAGCCTCCATCAACAAGAAACACAAGATGACTCCCTACAAGATTTTGAAAGGAAAAAAACCAAACATAGCTTACTTCAGAATCTTTGGTAGCAAGTGTTTTGTACTAGTCAATGGTAAGCACTACCAAACTAAGTTTGCTGCTAAATCCCTAGAAGGGATATTTGTTTGGTACAATAACCATAGTAGAGCATACAGGATCTACAACTTGACTACCCAAGTTGTAGAATAATTTGTGCATGTTATATTTGATGAGTCAAAATTTATTAACAATGAATTGTCTAGTTCTTCTGTTAGCTCTACAGGTCTTACAGATAGGCTGGACAAGCTGACCATCAATGAAGATGTTCCTCCTAGGTTAGATGAAGATAAAGATGTCAATTATCCAGGGGGAGAACAAGTCTCTCTGGATGAAGAAGAAAGTGTGGAGCATCAAGTTGAGGAAACTGGTGAAGGCCATAATGTTAACAGATTTCCTCCAGCAAGGAGACACCTGAAGGATCATCTAGTTCACCAAATCATTGGTGATACAAGTCAAGGTGTTCTAACAAGGAGCAGGAGCATGAACACAGTTCTATGTTCTAGCTTCCTGTCTCAAATAGAACCCAGGAAGATTGAAGAAGCAATGCAAGACACTAACTGGATTGATGCAATGCAAGAAGAGCTCAGTCAGTTCAAAAGGAACAAGCTTGATTAGAATGACACCATAGTCAAGAACAAGGCTAGACTGGTAGCAAAAGGCTACGGGCAAGAGGAAGGTATTGATTTTGATCAAACCTTTGCTCCAGTGGCAAAGCTGGAGGCTATAAGCTGTTCTTGGCCTATGTTGCCTATCAAGGGTTCAAGGTATACCAGATGGATGTGAAATTAGCATTTCTGAATGGTGATTTAAAAGAAGAAGTCTATGTTGAACAACCCTCAGGTTTTGTAGACCCTCACTTTCCTGATTATGTATATAGGCTTAGGAAAGCTCTATATGGTTTGAAACAAGCTCCAAGGGCTCGGTATGAAACCTTATCTGCCTTCCTTATTGAGAATAAATTCTCTAGAGTAAAGATAGATAAAACTCTATTCTATAGGGAATCAAAAGGCAAGATAATTCTAGTCCAGATATATGTTGATGACATTATCTTTGGTTCTACTGAAAATAACCTTTGTAGAAAGTTTGTCAAACTTATGCAAGGGAAGTTTGAGATGAGCAGTATGGGTAAGCTGAAGTTCTTCTTGGGACTTAAAGTTAGACAGACTGAGAATGGATTGTCTATATCCCAGTCTAAGTTCACCAAGGAGTTAATTAAGAAGTATGGTTTGGACTCAGCTTCTATCATGAAAACTCCAATGAGAACAAGTATGCCTATAGGCAAAGATGAGGTAGGGAAATCTATTGATGAGTCTTTGTATAGAGGGATAATTGGCTCTCTACTCTATTTGACTGCTAGTAGACCTGACATCATGTATTCAACATGTGTATGTGCTAGGTATCAAGCTTGCCCTAAGGAATCTCATTATACTGCAGTTAAGAGAATTTTGAGATATCTTAAGGGTACACCTAATCTAGGCCTTTGGTATCCTAAGAATAGAGATTTCCTACTAACTGGTTTCTCAAATGCAGAATTTGCTGGATGCAAAGAAGACAGGAAGAGTACCACAAGAACTTGTCAATTCCTTGGTGGGAGGCTAGTGTAATGGAGCAGCAAAAAGCAAACTAGTGTAGTAATATCAACAGCTGAATAAGAGTATATAGCTGCAGGTAGCTGTTGTGCACAATTGATATGGATAAAGCAACAACTAGAAGATTATGACATCCAGGTAAGTAGAATTCCTCTATTTTGTGATTCTACAAGTACTATTTCTATTGCTAAGAATCCTGTATCACATAGTAGAACCAAGCATATAGAAATTAAGTTTCATTTCATCAGAGAACATGTAGAGAAGGAAAATATTAGCCTAGAATTTGTGAAAACTGATAATCAAATAGCTAATATTTTTACAAAACCTCTGGATGAAACTAAATTCAATTATTTTAAAATTAAATTAGGAATGTTGAACCTAGAACAATTAGCATAAGTATCCCTAAGGTGAATAAGTAAGCATCAAATTTCTCTGGAAATTTGTCTAAGTACAATATTTGTGTCGACACAAACAAGCTGTGTCGACACACTCAATATGTTGTGTCGACTAAATAAAAGGAAGTATCGACACAGAAATAGTATTTGTGTCGATAGAAGAATTGTTGTCAACACAACTTTATCGAGATCATATGTCGAGAGGATTTATGTGTCGACACACAAAAGCATGTGTCGACACAAGTCAGTCGAAACTTAAGTAGTAAGTGTCGACACAGACACAAGTTTTTCGACACATAACTGTGTCGACTTAACATAAGTTGTCGACTCTGACATTAGTTTGTCGACACATAGTCGTGTCGACTTAAATCACGTATTGTCGAGACCTAGGTCATTTCTGTCGAGACGTATGAATACTTGTCGACTATGGCACGTCTCTTGACCTGCCCTTACACTTATACTATAAATAGGTGAAACCAAAATCTGGTCCACTACGCTTTCAGTATTCTTGACTTTCAACCTTCTGTCGACACAAGTTTTCATTTCTCTTCTCTTCTCTTCCAACTCTTACGTCAATGGCGCCTTGTCAAGAAGACAAAGTCAATGAAGGTTATGAACAGGTTCGTAAAGGTTTCACAACAGCTTCAGATGAAATTCAGGGTGTTATTGCCCTAATTTCAGAAAATAGATTGGAGTACTTGGTTTCTGAACTAACAAAGATATGGAAGAAAGAAGTTCTGGAGTTTTATTCAACTACTACAGTGGATTCTGCAGGCAAAAAAATTAAAGGGACTGTTCAAAATTCCCTAGTGAAACTCACACTAAAAACTATCAGGAAATCACTTCAGCTTCCATCATTCAAGGATACAGATGACATAACCCCTTACCAGATTACAGAAGCTTTAAGCTGGTGTGGGATGAGCCCTAATATAAAGATTGGATCATCTATTAACAGAAAAGGGATGAATTTCCAAGGAAAATTCCTATCTGAAGTAGTTGGCAAAGTGATTCTTTGCAAAACTGGTGGACATGATAGAATCTCTGTCCACATGTTCAATCTTATGGTAAGGATCATATTCAAGATAAACACTGACTGGGATGCAGTAGTATTTTATAAAGTTCGTAAAGGAACTAAGAAACCAAATATGGGAAGAATTCTGAGTTTATGCTTATCTGCTGTAATACCAGATGTACTGAAACAAGTGGTTGGATCAAAAATAAATCACATGAAGAGGTTTGATGTAAGAATTCTATCAAGGTGGGATAGAGTTTTGACCAAGGAAGTCCCTGCTCCTCAGGAGCAAACCAAGAAAGATAAGAAAAAGAAGAAAGTGGTTCCACAGGCTGGATCCTCCAGTGATTCTGAGGAGGAAGTGGTCTTCAGTTCTGATGAAGACCAGCAACAAAAGGATGCACAGAACAAGTGCAGGGCAATGTGCCCCAAGAATAACAAATGGAAACAACTCCAGGGGGAGAACACATAGTACAAGCAACTGAGTTGCCTGCCCAAGGGGGAGGCATTGATGATGCAGTCTTAGAAAGTGACTTGGTTGCAGATACTGTCATGAATATATCATCTGAAATCAACATTGCATCTCAAGAATTTGTTGAGACAGGAGCTCAAAATGAGCCAATTCAACAGGAATTCACCATGGATGACATATTCTCTGATCTTCTTCCTGCAAGGACTGAGGGGGAGCTGATTGCACAAGAAAAATATATTCCAAGGACTGAGGGGGAGTTGTCTAAGGATGCCCCAGCGGAAAAGAATATAGTTGATATTGAAAGTACAACTGAATCTTCTGAAGATGAAGAAGCCACAATGGCTAAGAAAAGGAAACTAGCTGCTTTGAAGAAAAAGAGTTCTGGATATAAAAAGGCATTGCAAATGAGCATAGCATCATCTGTACCAAGCTTGGACTTCAGTTCTTTACTGGTCCAGATGCAGATTAAATTGGATGAACAAAGATAATCTTTAGAAAAATATGTGGATGAAACTCATAAAGAGTTACAGTTTTAATTGGCCTAGGACATCAAATCTATTAGATTTGAGGTGAATCAAAATAAGAAGGAGATGACAGATTACTTCCATAAAGGAGGTAATGTTGTGGTGTTCCTGGACGAGCAACAACAAGCTATCAAAGTTATGGTGGAAGAACTTGAAGTAAAACAAGGATATGTTCTTGAAAATCAGATAAGAATGAATGACAATCTTAAAGATTCACACTTTGCTATACTGACAAAGATAGATGATTTGTCAACTACTGTGAAAGATGAAGTTTCAAAGCAAATCAAGGAAGATATAGCTGCGGTTCAGGCCACCTTTCAGGCTTCTCAAAAGAATATATCTGATTTCTTGATAAAATTCAGAGATTACTTTAAAGAAGGAACTGACCATGTTGTTAATCAGGTTAGGTTTCAAAAGGATGATTTGAGAAGTCATATTGAAAGAGAAGTCATAAAGGGGGAGAGATTACTAGTCAAAGCTAGCTCTGACCATGCTAAATGGATTTCCAATAGAATCAGAGCCATTCTTGGATATCATCCTCTTTGTGATGATGATAATGTAGCAGAATCTGGGATACAACCTGCCTATCTTGAAGGAGATCAGCCTGAAGTTGTTCAGGTGATCTACCCCCCAGCAGACTTTGAAATGGTTCAAGAAGAAGTACAGAAAATGTATAGTCCTCCACAAGAGGCTCAAAATGTAATTCTGGAAAAAGTAGAGATGTCAGAAGCTGCCTTAGAAGCTCAAAAGGAAGCTCAACTATCCAAGAAGAGATTCAGAGAGCAGGCTGAGCTGAAGCCAGACTTTGAGAAGTGGAGTCCAACTTCTAGAAACATTATACTTACTGCCTGGAAAGCTGTAAAGGATAAAACCCATGACAGGGGTAAATGGTATTCAGAACAGGAATGGAATAAATACCAAGCTGGACAAGAAGCCATTCTTCAACATAGAAGAAGAGCTAAGGCTGGGACACTATCTGCTAATGCTCAGGAGCCAAGCAAGTACTTCCCAAAGCCATTCCATTATTTTGAAAGGCAGAAAATTAAGGCTGAAGAACTAAAGAAGAAGGCCTTGAAAGGGAAGAAGCCTGCTGAAGATGCTGAACCTTCTGTACAGGCAAAGATCAAGGCTGGCAAAGGAATTGTCATTAAGGAGCCTAGTCAATAATAGGATAGATAGACTTATGTGTTAGAATAATGTAACATTTTGTGTTTTGATCTTGAAAGAAATCCTTGTAAACTTGATATTGTTTTTCTTTTCTAAAAATTGAATGAAATCAGTTCAGTTTTAATTTCTTTGTTGTTTACAATGATTATGTGTTTACCTGCTGAAAATTGAATGTTCATCTATTTCTATTTCTATTGCTCACAGTAAAATTTGGAAAACTGTTGGAAGCTCTTGTAAATAGCAAGAAGCTTGTCAAAGAACAAGCTATAGAGATTGCATCATTAAAAGGTCTTAAGTATCATCATAAGATGGATACTCAGAAAATAGGTCTTCAAAGCTCAAAGTTAGCAAAGCTGACTAAGATCATTGATGATCAAATTATGTTGATAAAATAAAAAGATACAATCATTTAGGAGTTAGAACTCAAACTCCTGAATGAGAAAAGACTAGTACGCCTATTTTTTAAACCTAAAACTGTGCTGTCTATAATAAATACCTTCTTAGGAACACCTGAAAGTTGTCTTGGATATATTAAACCTAAGAGAAAAAGTGGTAAAAAGATGACAGGACAAAAGGGTCCAGTCATTCCACAACCTATAAGGGAAAAGAAACCCAGAAGTCTGGACCAGTTGGATCAAGTTGATATGTGAATAGGAAAGTTAGTCCTAATATGTCTGCTCCAAGGAGAATTGTTGTAACTGAGGAATGTCAACACAAAATACCTTTTTGCTCCCAAACAAAATACAACTGTCAAGTTTGCTGATTCCTACCCTAAGGAATGTCAACACAAAGTTCCTTCTGTTGGAAACCCTAGGTGATTTGGGCTAGGTTCTCTTCTTAGGTTGTGACCCATGTTGTATAAAAGGGTCAAATGTTATGTGTTTTTAGAGTCTAGGCCATGTCCTTAAAGTCAACAGTAGAAATGACCAGCCTCCAACACTGTCAGAGACTCAAGACTTAGAAGATTCAAGACTTAATAAAAAAGAGATCTGCGTTCGTTGAACTCCGGTCGACGATCGTCGTGCTTCGCTCGACTAACCCAGAGACAATTCTCTGAGCTGAGCTCGACGAACTTAGATCTCAGCTCGACGATCTCTGAACAAAGTGATAACTCCTCTGTCAAACTTCAGTCGACAAACCAAGAACATTAGGTCGACGAACTCTATCCTCAGTTCGACTAATACTTCAGCTCTCAGAGGCAAAGATCTCTCAGTGCCAAAATTGACTCAGCGCCACAGTTCATTCAAAGGCAAAGTTTACTCAGAGCTAAAGTTCACTCAATGCTCTCAATGCTATCAATGACTCAACACTCTTAAACGACTCAACTCTAGAATGGTGATCTAACACTCAAAGCCAGAGGACATCTCACTCAATGCCATATCAATACTTCAACACTCAACATCAGAAAATATTCTAAGTCTAGACTGCAGACTCAGCTCGACGATCTTGGATCTCAGCTCGACGAACAGCCGTTCTCAGGTCGACGAACTTAGTGCACAGAATCAGTCAGTTTATGCAATGCAGTTGTTCGCAAAGCTCAGGTCGATGAAAGCTGATCAGAGGTCGACGAATGCAGAGGTCGACGAAAGTTGATCAGAGGTCGACGAAATTACAGGTCGACGAAAGTCATTCTTAGGTCGACGAAAGCTGTTCTCAGGTCGACGAAAACTATAAGGCATATTGTCATTTATTCTTTCCTTTTTTGTCTCCTTATTTTATACTATTATAGGCCGTTAATTCCCTGGATAATCAATGCTCTTATATCCTTTGAATCGAGCCGTTACTGGAAGCATTGATTACAAATATCCTTCATGGAATTAACTACTTATATCTCGGGACAGACATAGAATAGAATATATGACAGCATACTTGCCATTTTCATTTCCGAGATTCCGGCTAAGCATTTATTGCAGGTTTTTGAATTCGGCCAAGTTGCAGTTATCATTAGAGGACCTCTTAGCGAAGATCTCAGAGCTAAGAAAAATAGAGAAGAAAAGAGATACATAAAAACTTGTGTGCTATCAACAATTAAGCAAGTGACGGGAAAAAGCATACAGACAAGAAAAGTGCAGTGAAAATAGCTCTCAGAAAATATACTGCTCTCAAGAGAATAAGAAGGAACAACCATCACCATCAAGAGTCCTTCCTTTCTCTCTTTGTTTTCAGGGATCTCAAGTGACAAGTTATTCAAATCAGTCAAGGATCTCTGAAGAGATAAAAGGCCTACTCACCCTTTTGCAAAGCTTCCACTCCTGAACCAGTCAAGATCTCAGGGGGAGCTTTGACAACAACACAAATCCACTTAGTCTTCTCATTTTGATTTGAGAAAAGAAGACTTCCATCAATCTCTCTTCCCACCTCTGTAAAGGGTTTTAATTCCCTTCAAAATTATTCCTGGTTGCAAGTCTCCTAACCAAAAGACTTGAGGTTTGGTTTTTGAGCACCTGATCAAAAGCTCATTGGTGGCAGTCACCTGATCAAAACCTGTAGTGAATTCCTACCTAGAGTGGTAGAAGAGTGGATGTACCCAAGTTTGGGGAACCACTATAAAATTCTTGTGTTGTCTGTGTGGCTGTGTTGTTTTTTCCTTTGTGCTTGTGTTGTGATATATTTTTATTGTGTAGCTTAGTTATCTCTCTCTTGTTTATCTGCTACACTTGTGCACCTATACACTTATACTATAGTAACATATTTTATAAAAGATCTTTTATTTCAGTAAAACTTAAAAGATTTCAATAACTATATTCACCCCCCCCCCCTCTTGAGTTTTTCAGAGCTTACCCTATCTTTCACCTTCTGTTCCTCCAAAGAGGAGGTACAACAAATATGAATGTTGGTGTTGTGGAAAGGTAGGACACTTTGCCTTGGACTGTTGGTTCAATTATATTGTGTCTTATGTTCAGAAAAAATATCCAGTTAAGAAGTTCTCAGGTGGTCTCAATTGAGCCACAGCTAACAAGAACCAAGGACCCAAAAAAATTTGGGTTCCTAAGGAAAAAAATTCTTATTTTACAGGAATGTCCAAGCACCAGAGATAGACCAATCTGGTACTTGGATAGTGGGTGTTCCAGAAATATGACTAGAACAAGAAGCAATTTGAGGGAATTTATCCCTATGAAGAATGGACCAAAGGTGATCTTTGGTGGAGCTGACATAGGAATCACCAAAGGCAATGACACATCAAGCACAACAGGAAAAGACTTGAAGCTAAAGGAGCTGTCTATAAAAGATTCAGTTCCAGCAAGCCAAAATATATAAGATAGAGTCAACATTGTTGAAGAAGTGCTTGCACAGGAACAACCAGGTGAAGAAACTCAGCAACAAGATGTAGCATAGACTTTGATCAAACCTTTGCATCAATGGCTAGATTGGAAGCTATGTGTGTAAAGCTCCGAAACTCAAAAGAGGAACGGATAGCATTTTCAGGCCAAGTTGGAGTCTGAGTAGGTTGACACGGCCTGTGATACGGGCGTGTCACAAGCCGTGTCGTGCTTGAGGTAGACGAATTTTTGGGAGGTCGACGAAATTGCGGTCAACATTTGGCCGGGCACACGGCCTGGGACACGGGCGTGTCCAGAGCCGTGTCCCGCTCGGGCTGTTAGCCGGGTTGTGTCGAATGAAGAACACAGCCTAAATCAAGGGCGTGTTCTTCTCGATACGGGCGTGTCAGGATCAACACGAGCATGTCAGGATCAACACGAGTGTGTCGATGGCCCGTGTCCCTTTTGGGATGTTTGGTCATGTGTCGATTGAGGAACATGCCCCTCAACACGGGCGTGTACTCTCTGACACGGGCGTGTCAAGTTTTATACGGGCGTGTCTAAGCTCGTGTCCTGGTCGGGATGCGATGGTTTCAACGTCATTTGGGGCATACAGCCCATGACACGGGCATGTCCATGGATGACACAGGCGTGTCCCAAGCCGTGTCAAAGGTCGTGTCCTGTACTAGATTTCCTGGTTTACGGCGAGTGTGGAACACGACCTTGGACACGGGCGTGTTGCAAGTCGTGTTCAGCCTAGAGATGTTATTTTTAGAGCGAATCGTGGTCGTTCGTTTCTTTCAAAAGAGATCCAAGGGCCCTGGCTGGTCCTTACAGGGTTTTATGGCCGGGAATAGGGTTTCAAACCCTTATTCCATCTTCTTCTTTCTCTTTCTAAGCTTTAGAGAGAGAGAAGAGCAAGGAGGAAGGAGAAGGTACACTCTGGCCGCCGGTGGAGCTTCGGAGCTCCGATTCTCGAGCCGAGCCCAGATCCGCAGAGGCAAGATCGTTGCGGTGCTTTTCATCCGACTAAGTTTTTCATGGCTAGGAAGAGGGGTCGTAAGGTAATGACACTTCTCCTCTCGATTTCTAGGATGCGTACATAACATCTTTTCCTTTCAAGCTTTTAGGCACCAAATCTCTTAAGTGAGAGGGATTTGGGTCGCCATGGTTCAAGAGGAACCACCGGGTCGATTTTGTCCGTCCCCGGCATGATATTGCATTAAAGTTCCGCTCCGTTAGTAGATTAGGCATTGTGGGTGAAGCTGTAGTCGCGACCGTTAGTCCGACTCGGTGATGTTGCATAACGAGCCTTAAGGATTTTGTAGAAATCCGTTGCGACAAGATGTCGTTTGTGAGGTATGTGTTTTCCCCTTTTTCCAAGTGAGTACTTGTAGCCGTAAGCGGACAAGGTTAGCTCCGCGTTGGCGGTAGATGGTTTTATTGGTGCGCAGGAATGTTGCAGTACGAGTGATGTATTAGGGTGGGAAAGGTTATGGATTGTGATGTGTTAAGGTGCGGCTTTATCTTCGTGGTCGACTGGCTATCCCGTGACGTGCAAGTCATGTGGGGAGAGTGTCTCGGCGAGACTAGTCCCCTTCTGTGAGACTGACGAGAATGTCAAGCTTAGGGCAAGCCCGGGCAATGAAGCCATGAGCGGGTGGGGTCCAGCAAGGGTTCTTTGAATCGGTTTGTGTGTGAGACGGAATCCTGACCCGAGAAGTTAGAGTTTGCAGGCAAGCCCGGGGCTAAGACCCATGAGCGGGTGGGGCCTTGGCAAGATTTCCGTGTGTCGGCTTTTAGTCCGTTAGGGGAATTGCAGTACCCTTTTTATTTGCGGCTTTACGCCAATGAGGAATTGGAAGTACCCAGATGTTATGATGATGTGCTAGTTGCATACGTGATAGGGTGCCTTGGGCGAAGCTCGGGTTTGCATACATGCTGTATAGTAGGCCCCTTTTTATTCTATGCTCAACATAGAGAACGTGTTGGTGGTTGAGACATCCAAACCTGTTTTAAAAAGCTTTACATTTTTATGTATATGGCATACGAAGTGCGTACTTGCAAGTTAGAGGGGTACCCCGGGGTCTGTTAGGGGCGGCCGGGAGGAGATGTGTTGGCTACACAGTAGAGGTCAGCCTTTGCTGACCCACGTTACTGCAAATTTTTACAGGACAAGGATCACAAGAGGGAGCAAGTGCATCGACCGAAAATCCCTAAGCCTCATGAAGTGATCGTTGTGCTTACTAGCTTGTTTTCTTATGGATTGTTATGCTCCATGTTTTGGGTATTTTTCGGCTTGCATGCTGAGGTAGTTTAAGATTGCTTATGCACGTTGATGCTATTGTTGTTATTGGAGTTTTGAACTCTCTTATGTTGTACAGCCTTAAGGCCATCTTGATACTCCTGTTTAGTAATGGATAACTTCTTGTTGTTTGGTATGTTTCCGCTGTTACTTTATTGTGAGTTTTGAGTTTGGTTGTTAATATCATCTTTTAATGCTAAAGTTGTGGCATTCGTATGTTGTGGGGCCCCGGTCGGACCCATATTATATGGTCATTACAGGGGAGGTGTTACAATTTGGTATCAGAGCCAGGTTAGGTTCCAAGGAAAGTATTAGTGGTCGAATGTCATAATCAAATCGTGTAAGAGGAGTTATCCACATAGGAGTAGTGCAGGACCATGAGTGTCCTTGTGTTGGAGTCTTGTGATTATAGACAATTTGTGTTTACCTTGCTTTTGTAAGGGTGCAAGCAGTGAGGCAGGGATGTCAAGGCCACGAGAAGAGCCTTCGGCGAGTAGTGCTACTGCTCCAGATCCGTTGGGCATGGGGGTAACCCCGGCCGATTTTTGCTGCATGCTTGTAGAAGAAATGGTGGCAGCCCAAGCTGCAGCGACAACACAAGTAGCAGCCCCCGTTGCTCAGGTAGCAACTCCTGCTACCCCGGACACGGCGCCGGTCGTGCCGAGCGGAGAAGCCAGGCAAGCAGAGCCGTTGGCCGAAAGGGTGGTTGTCGGGCATGGGTACTGGCAGATGAAATATTTTCTGAGCTTCCATCCTCCAACGTTTAAG
This sequence comes from Platanthera zijinensis, assembly GCA_039513925.1. NCBI lineage: Eukaryota > Viridiplantae > Streptophyta > Magnoliopsida > Asparagales > Orchidaceae > Platanthera > Platanthera zijinensis. The sequence continues at coordinate 47,016,253 of CM077082.1, forward strand.
GGAGTCGGTACGCCGGCTGATGCAGAGGATTGGTGGACACGGATGCAAGAACTTCTGAGGGAGGCAGAGGTGCTAGAGGAGAAGAAATCTGAGTTTGCAGCCTTCATGTTGGAAGGAGACGCAAAGCTGTGGTGGGTAAGCCATAACGGTCGACAGTTTCCTGGGCGCACCCCGTCCATTGAAGAGTTTGGGAATGCTTTCCTAAAGAAGTACATTCCTGCGTAAACAAGGTTAGCCCTTCAGAGGCAATTTCTGCACTTGGTGCAGCGGGACAGGACAGTGGACGAGTATGTTCAGGAGTTCACTCGGTTGGGTCGATATGCTGGAACGACCTTGGCAGAAGATGAGGAGAGGGACAACCTCTTCTACTACGGACTGAGGGAGAACATGAGGCAACCCCTCATATCTTTGAAACACGCAGGTTTCAATGAGCTGGTTGCGGCTGCCAGAATTTTGGAGAGCGATATGGAGTGAACCCAACGTCGTAAGGGTTTCACACCCAAGCAAGGGGAAGGGAAACCTTCTCAATCCCAAGGGAAGTCTGAAGGGAATAGATGGAAGAAAAAGTCTCACCCTTTCAAGTCCGATGAGAAAAGCAACTGGACGTCCGGAGGATCTCGCTCTAAGGGACCACCGACGTGCTTTAATTGTGGCAAGGTGGGGCACATAGCTCATTTTTGTACTCAAGGAGGCGCTGAGCAGGAACCAAGGCATGAGCAGACTGTGCGCTCCGGTCCCAGCGCCGCAGAGAAAGGGAAGATGGCGGAGTCTAGCGCTTCTCGGTTCCAACCGGTGCAACCAAGGGCTCACAACCTTGGGCAGCAGGAAACGATCCGTCAACCCGATGTGGTGACAGGTATGAGAAAGTTTAAAGTTAATAACTTTGTACTTTCAAGCCTGTTTATGTTTGTTGCATGTGTTTAGGCTTTGTGTTAGTTTCTGGATACCCCGCTAGGGTGTTGTTTGATATGGGAGCATCACACTCCTTTCTTGCGGGAAGCTTTATCCAGAGGATTGGAGTTGAGTTATTCTCTACGGCCGCAGAGCTGAAGGTGCGCATGCCCAATGGGTCATCCATGACTACCGGGTCGAAGGGGCGCATTTGTTGGAATCTAGGCAAAGTGGACTTCATGTTGATAGCAGCGGTTCTACCGTTGGTTGAGTTCAATATAATATTGGGAATGGATTGGCTAGCAGAGCAGCGTGCCAGTATTGACTGCCTATACAAGGTGGTTACCCTGAGAAGCGAAGGTCAGACAGAAGTTAAGTTTGAGGGCCTCAGTGGAGCGGATTTTTCCCTGATTTTGGCCATGCAGTTGGTGCAGGCAGTTAACCAGGGAGGAGTAACTTTTGTAGCTTTGTTGGAGGTTCGACTTTCCAAGTTATCACTTGGACAAGTACCCGTAGTGTTAGAGTTCGAGGATGTGTTTCCTGATGAGCTCCCTGGAGTACCTCCTCGACGGGAGATTGATTTCTTGATTTAGTTAGTGTCATAGGCTAGGCCGGTGTCACGTCCTCCTTTTAGGATGGCACCAAAAGAGTTGGCCGAACTCAAAGTACAGTTATAGGAACTGTTGGAGCAGGGTTACATCAGACCCAGTTCTTCACCGTGGAGCGCGCCGGTGTTGTTCGTGAAGAAGAAAGACGGTAGTATGCGGTTGTGCATAGACTACCGAGAGTTGAATAAACTGACTATCAAGAATAAATATATGATTCCTCGGATAGATGACCTGTCCGACTAGTTGGTGGGGTCAGTGGTGTATTCAAAGTTGGACTTAAAGTCAGGATACTATCAGTTGCGAATTCGAGACGAGGACATACCCAAGACAGCGTTTGGTACGAGGTATGGTCACTTTGAGTTCTCGGTGATGTCGTTTGGTTTTACGAACGCACCATCCGTATTCATAGATTTGACGAACCGAGTATTTCGCGAATACTTGGACTCTTTTGTAGTTGTCTTTATTGACGACATCCTGGTTTACTCCAAATCAGAGGTGAAGCATGAGACTCACTTGAGAATAGTCTTGCAAGTGCTGAGAGAGAACCAGCTTTAGGCAAAGTTCTCGAAGTACGAGTTCTGGTTAAAGAAGGTGGCAATTTTGGGCCATGTGATTAGTGAGGATAAGGTGGCGGTAGATCCAACAAAAGTGGAAGCCATCAGAGATTGACCAATTTTGAGAACCGTGGCGGAAGTCCGAAGTTTTCTTGGACTATTCGGGTACTATAGAAGGTTTGTGGAAAACTTTTCGCTGATAGCTCTACCCGTCACTTCACTAACTCGTAAGGACCAGAAGCTTGTGTGGACTCAGGAGTGCATTCAGGCATTTGACACCCTGAAGGAAAGGCTGATGATAGCTCCAATCCTAAGTCTACCGAAAGGGACTGAAGGATTTCAAATTTTCAGTGACGCATCGGGATGCGGTTTGGGTTGCGTATTGGTGCAATATGGTAGTGTGATCGCCTTTGGATCTAGGCAGTTGAAGCCTCACGAAAGGAATTACCCCGTCCATGACTTGGAATTGGCGGAGGTAATTTTTGTGCTGAAATTGTGGCGGCACTACATTTATGGTGCTGTGCGAATAGAACCAAAACAGTCCGGAAACTGGAGTAATGGAAATTTTATTATCCAAAAAACTATCTATTACAAAGGTATAGCCTCCCTTATATAGAATGGAGGAGATGAGATAGAGTAGAAATACCCAATGTGGGACTAAATACAGAAATACAGCATATACAAAGCTAACCGCCTAACCGCCTAACCGCGCTGTTAGTAAGAACACTAACCGCTCGGTTACCACCAGGAGACGAGCCGCCGACCATCGATATCCCAGAGAGTAACCGGCTAACCGCCCGGTTACCAAACCGCCATGCCAACCCGCTATCGTTGCTCAGATATCAGACCGTCGGAGACAACCCGTCAACCCGCGCGGCTACCAAACCGCCCGGTCTTTAACCGCCTGTCCGCCCAGGCCTATACAGCAACAGGTGCGAAGGTGGAGATCTTCACGGACCACAAAAGCCTAAAGTATCTACTAGATTAGATGGATTTGAATATGCGGCAGCGCAGGTGGGTTGAGTTCCTTGGAGACTACGAGGTGGCGATTCAGTATATGCCAGGCAAAACCAATGTGGTGGCAGATGCCTTGAGTAGAAAATACTCTGGGCAAGGGAATTGGATCGAAGCTCATGATGAGCGGTTGGTGCGAGATTGGGAGTCCCTTGGCATGGAGTGTGTAGCCAGAGGCGAGTCTAGCGTGGCTCGGTTGAACTAGATTGAAATGCAGAATGACTTGTCTGATCTTATTCGGGAAGCGACCCGTTTGGATGTGGAGTTCCAGCCATTTGTGGTGGAAGCTCAAAAGGTCGAGGGTAGCACCTGGGAGTTGATGGATGGGATTTTGAGGAAGGACGAAAGGATTTTTGTATTGCAATTCGGCAAGCTCCGTGAGGAGTTGATGTTTGAGGCACATTTTACGAAGTATTCCATTCACCCGGGCAGTACAAAGATGTACTTGGATATGAAGAAATCCTATTGGTTGCTTGGTCTGAAGCGGGACGTAGCTTTGTACGTGAGTCGGTGCCAAACTTGTGCCTTGGTGAAGCCGAGTGTTAGAAGCCGGGCGGGTTCCTGAAGCCTCTTCCTATTCCCGAGTGGAAATTTGATGACATATCCATGGACTTTGTACATGGGTTACCTAAATCGCAGCAGGGTAACGATGTGATTTGGGTGATCGTGGATCGTTTGACAAAAGTGGCACACTTCATCCCAAATCGGAAGGAGGACGGCTGGAGAAGCTGGTAGAGTTGTATGTTCACAACATTGTGCGACTACATGGGATTCTTAAGAGTATAGTTAGTGATCGCGATGGACGTTTCACATCCAAGGACTAGAGGTTGATTCAGAAGAGTCTGGGGACGAAGCTCAAGTTCAGTATGACTTTCCATTCGCAAACCGATGGGCAAACCGAAAGGACAAACCGTACTATGGAGGATATGCTGAGGATGTGTACTCTTGACTTTGGTAAGAAGTGGGAAGATCACCTCTTCATGGTAGAGTTCGCTTGTAACAACGATTACCAATCAAGTATAAAGATGGCGCCATACGAAGCTTCGTATGGGAGGCGGTGTTGAACACTGATGTCTTGGACAGAGGAGGGAGAAACCAAACTTTTGGGAAAAGAAGTGGTAGCTGATGCATGCGAGTTGGTGCGAACCATTCAAGAGCGCATGAAGGTAGCCCAAGATCGGCAAGCAAAATATTTTAATGCTCGCCACAGGAAGGTGGAGTTCGCGGTAGGTGACTGGGTCTATCTAAAAATCAAGCCGTTCAAAGGCGTTTCGCGGATTCGCCGACTCAAAAAGCTGAGTCCGACGTTTTTGGGACCTTTCGAAGTTATAGAACGGGTGGGAAAAGCAGCGTACCGGTTGGCGTTGTCCTCAGAGCTGAGTGGATTACACAATGTCTTCCATGTCTCCATATTATGGAAAGCCTTGGTAAAGGCTAGTGTGGTGATCGAATCGGCATCACTGCCAATAGAAGAGGACTTGAAGACGCGAGTTAGTCCAGTTAGTATAGAAGATTCAGAAATTCAGCGGTTGCGGAACAAAGAGATCAAACTCGTAAAAGTTTGATGGGACAACTGCGGTCGTGAGGAGCTTTCTTGGGAGCGAGAGCAGGCCATGCTTGAGGAGTATCCCGAGCTCTTCTACTCAGGTACCGTTTAAGTTTGAGTACTTTTTTTAAAAAATTTCGGGACGAAAATCTTTTAAGGGGGGGAGAATTGTAACGCCCCGAAACTCAAAAGAGGAACGGATAGCATTTTCAGGCCAAGTTGGAGTCTGAGTAGGTTGACACGGCCAGTGACACGGGCGTGTCACAAGCTGTGTCATGCTTGAGGTAGACGAATTTTCGGGAGGTCGACGAAATTGCGGTCGGCGTTTGGTCGGGCACACAGCTTGGGACACTGGCGTGTACAGAGCCGTGTCCCGCTCGGGCTGTTAGCCGGGTTGTGTCGAGTGAGGAACACGGCCTGAATCACGGGCGTGTTCTGCTCGATACGGGCATGTTCTACTCGACACGGGCGTGTTAGGTTCGACACGGGCGTGTCAGGTTCAACACGGGCGTGTCGATGGCCCGTGTCCCTTTCGGGATGTTTGGTCCTGTGTCGATTGAGGAACACGCCCCTCAATACGGGCTTGTACTCTCTGACACGGGCGTGTCAAGTTTGACACGGGTGTGTCTAAGCCCGTGTCCTGGTTGGGATGCGATGGTTTCAACGTCATTTGGGGCACACAGCCCATGACACGGGCGTGTCTATGGATGACACAGGCGTGTCGCAAGCCATATCAGAGCCCGTGTCCTATTCTGGATTTCCTGGTTTATGGAGTGTGGAACACGACCTTGGACACGAGCGTGTCACAAGCCGTGTTCGGCCCAGAGATGTTATTTTTAGGGCGAATCGTGGTCATTCGTTTCTTTCAAAAGAGATCCAAGGGCCCTGTCTGGTCCTGACAGGGTTTTATGGACGGGAATAGGGTTTCAAACCCTTATTCCATCTTCTTCTTTCTCTTTCTAAGCTTTGGAGAGAGAGGAGAGTAAGGAGGAAGGAGAAGGTCAACTCCGGCCGCCGGTGGAGTTTTGGAGCTCCGATTCTCGAGCCGAGTCAAGATCTGCGGAGGCAAGATCGTTGCGGTGCTTTTCATCCGACTAAGTTTTCCATGGCTAGGAAGAGGGGTTGTAAGGTAACGACGCTTCTCCTCTCGTTTTCTAGGATGCGTGGATATCATCTTTTCCTTTCAAGCTTTTAGGAACCAAATATCTCAAGTGAGAGGGGTTTGGGTCACCATGGTTCAAGAGGAACTACCGGGTCGATTGTGTCCATCCCCAGTATGATATTGCATTAGAGATCCGCTCTATTAGTGGATTAGGCATTGTGGGTGAAGCCGTAGTCACGACCGTTAGTCCGACTCGGTGATGTTGCATAACGAGCCTTTAGGATTTTGTAGAAATCCGTTGCGGCAAGATGCCGTTTGTGAGGTATATGTTTTCCCCTTTTCCGAGTGAGTACTTGTAGCCGGAACCGGATAAGGTTAGCTCCGCATTGGCGGTAGATGGTTTTCTTGGTGCGCGGGAATGTTGTAGTACGAGTGATGGATTATGGTGGGAAAGGTTATGGATTGTGATGTGTTAAGGTACGGCTTTGTCTTTGTGATCGGCTGGCTATCCCGTGACGTGCAAGTCATGTGGAGAGAGTGTCCCGACGAGACTAGTCCCCTTTTGTGAGACTAACGAGAACGCCAAGCTTAGGGCAAGCCCGGGCAATGAAGCCATGAGCGGGTGGGGTCCAGCAAGGGTTCTTAGAATCGGTTTTTGTGTGAGACAGAATCCTGACGCGAGAAGTCAGAGTTTGCAGGCAAGCCCGGGGCTTAGACCCATGAGCGGGTGGGGCCTTGGCAAGATTTCTGTGTGGCGGCTTTTAGTCCGTTAGGGGAATTGCAGTACCATTTTTGTTTGCAGCTTTACGCCAATGGGGGAATTGGAAGTACCTAAATGTTATGATGATGTGTTAGTTTCATACGTGATAGGGTGTCTTGGGCGAAGCTCGGGTTTGCATACATGTTGTATAGTAGGCCCTTTTTTATTCTGTGCTCAACATAGAGAACGTGTTTGTTAGTTGAGACATCCAAACCTGTTTTAAAAAGCTTTACATGTTTATGTATATGGCATACGAAGTGCTGACTTGTAGGTTGGAGGGATACCCCGGGGTCCGTTAGGGGCGGTCGGGAGGAGATGTGTTCGTTACACAGTAGAGGTCATCCTTTGCTGACCCACATTACTGCAAATTTTTACAGGGCAAGGATCGCAAGCGGGAGCAAGTGCGCCGACCGAAAAGCCCTAAGCCTCATGAAGTGATTGATGTGCTTACTAGCTTGTTTTCTTATGGATTGTTATGCTCCATGTTTTGGGTATTTTTCGGCTTGTATGTCGAGGTAGTTTAGGAGTGCTTATGCACGTTGATGATATTATTGTTATTGGAGTTTAGAACTCTCTTATGTTGTACGACCTTAACGCCATCTTGATACTTCTGTTTAGTAGTGGATAACTTCTTGTTGTTTGGTATGTTTCTACTGTTACTTTATTCTGAGTTTTGAGTTGGGTAATTAATATCATCTTGTAATGCTAAAGCTGTGGCGTCCGTATGTTGTGGGGCCTCGGCCGGACCCATATTATATGGTCATTACAGGGGAGGTGTTACAATGTGACTCTTCATGGTATATGCAGCCTACAAAGGATTCAAGGTCTACCAAATGGATGTAAAGTTGACCTTCCTTAATGATAACCTCAAAGAAAGGGTCTATGTTGAGCAACCCTCAGGATGTAAGGAAGACAGGAAAAGCACATTAGGTTCATGTGAATTTCTTGGGAGAAGGCTGGTATTTTGGAGTAACAAAAAGTAAACAAGTGTAGCAATATCCACTACTGAATCTGAGTACATTTCAGTTGGAAGTTGTTGTGCATAATTGCTTTGGATCCAACATCAATTACAAGATTACAACATAAAGCTAAGTAAAATTCCTTTATTTTGTGATTCTACTAGTGTTATTTCTATTACAAACAACCATGTGTCACATAGTAGAACAAAACATATTGAAATTAGATATCACTTTATTAGGGAGCATGTAGAAAATGAAAATATTAGTTTAGAATTTATTCCAATAAATAAACAAATTGCTGATATTTTTACTAAGCCCCTAGAAGAAGAGATATTTAATTTCTTTGAGTTTGAATTTGGAATGTTGAATCTTGAGTAAATGATGCACACATAAAAAACTGATACAAAATTAGAATAAAGTAATTAATCAGTAATCAAGTTTACTTATTTAGAGATCAAGGATAGACCTCATAAATGTCAAGTATCTTTAACTTAGAGAACAAAATTTTGTCTAAGTTAAAAGTTGTGTCGAGACACCAGAGAATGTGTCGAGAAACCAGAGAATGTGTCGAGATATCTAGTAATGTGTCGAGACACAAGAAAGTGTGGTGACACAGCATAACTGCAAAGTGTCAAGACATAAGGGTGTCGAGAGCCAAAGATATATGTCGAGACACATTATCCTTGTGTCGACTTGTGTTGACACATCTCGACAGACAATTTTTCCCTGTGTCGAGACTAGGTATTTACCTTAAAATTTTTGAAAAAGTCTAAATGCAACGCGCCCTTTCGTCTTTAGGAAAGATTAGACTATAAATAGGGTGTGATAGTAGGAGTCGACTACGCTTTCTTGATTTCTTAAGCTTTTGATTCCTGAGTGTCGAGACCTAGAATCCTGATTAGTCGACACTCGTCAATCCTTTCTCTCAACTCTCATGGCTCCCAAGAATGACGACAACATCTTTGAAGGTTATGAACTCGTGCGCAATGGATTCATATCAGCGCAAGAAAAAATTAGGAACGTCATTGACCTAATCACTGAGGTAGGTCTGGAATATCTACTTTCAGAACCATCAAAAATCTGGAAACGTGAAGTTTCAAAGTTCTTCTCAAATGTTAAACTGGATTCAAACTCATCAAAGATAAAGTCTAAAGTGAATGGAGCTAAGGTTAAACTCACAACCAAAAGGCTGGCAAGGATATTTCACATACCAAGAATTGATCAAGAAGATGACATAGACTCCGCCAGAACTGCAAAAGCATTGGTGTGGTGTGGTTTGGCCCCAACCACTAAGATTGGAAGCACCCTGAACATGAAGGGTATGAATTCACACAAAAAATTCATGTCTGAAATAATTAGGAAGGTGATGCTGTGTAAAATAGGAGAACATAACAGGATATCTTCTCAGATGTTTGAGCATATGACAAGAGTAATTTTCAAAATCAAGACTAACTAGAGTAGAGTGGTCTTTGACAAAATTGCTGAAAGTATCTAGAAGCCCAATATGGGCAGAATTCTAAGTCTATACTTGGTTCATGTAATTCCAGCCAGCCTCAACCTCAAGATTGGATCCAAGATCAATCACATGAGGAGAATGGATGTGAGAATATTAGCTAGGTGGGATAGAGTCCTATCCAAAGAAATACCTGTAGTTGAGAAGAAGAAAGATAAAAAGAAGAAGGCTGTAGTTGTGGAAGAATATTCTTCCATTGAATCTGGAGAATAAGAAAGTTCGAGCTCTGAAAAATAGGATGATACAATAGCTGAAAATTCTCCAAGGCCCTCACTTGGAACTGGTGATCAGGTGCAGGAGGAGAATGTACAAGAAAAGGATCAAATTGAGGGGGAGAACCTCAATGTACTGCCAGAAATAGATATGGATAGTGTTAACACTATTGTAATGGAAGTAGTACAAGAGCTAGACACAGCTCTGAAGCAAGCAGAGGTTCCTGACCAAGAAATGCCTGATAGAGAGATTGAGCATACAATCTTCAAGGAAACTGAAGAGAAAAATATTCTGAATACAGATCTAGATATCCAGGGGAGATAACTGCTACTCCAGAGGACCCTATTCCTGATGCTGAAGTTCAGCAAGATGAGGATAACTTAGAAAACATCAATATTGATGAAGAAGGTGCAAGGGTTGAGGGCGAGTTAGCAGATCAGGCCCAAACTACTGAAACAGCTAAAGAGCCTACATCTGTTGAGGTGGTTGGTTCATCAGAATCTGAGGAAGAAGAAGCCTCTCAGTTAAAGAAAAGAAAATTATCTGAACTTAAAAAGAGAAGTAGAAGTTATAAAAAGATTATTCAGTCTGGACCAACATCTGCTCCTTCTATGGATTTAAGTTCACTTATAGTTCAACTACAAATAATGCTTAACCAACAAAGAACTTAACTTGAGAAGTATGTAGATGAAAGCAATAAAGAGTTGCAGTTTCAGCTGGCTCAGGACATAAAATCTATTAGATTTGAAGTAAACTTGCTAAAGAAAGATATGACTGATTTCTTTCAGAGAGGAGCAAATGATGTGATATACATTACTAAACAACAAGAAGAATCAAAGAAAATTGAAGATGACATAGCTATTAAACAAGGCTATGTCCTAGAAAATCAAATAAGAAGAATGAGAATATGATAGTTATGCATGATGCTACATTGACATAGATAGCTAAGACAACTACTACTCTGGAGACCAAGATAACCTCTTCCTCAAAGGATATTGACACTCAGCTATCTACTCACAAAGACTCTATGATTAAGGAAGTGAAGGCCTTTGACAAAGAATTGGATGAACATTTGCTCAAATTTAAGAATCTTATATCTTCAGGAATAAATCATCTAGATTGTCAAATCAGATTTCATAAGAATGATTTAAGGAATTATGTAGAAAGAGAAGTCATAAAGGGGGAGAGAGTAATGATTAAGGCAAGCTCTGAGCATGCTACTTGGATCTCAAATAGCATCAGAGACACTTTTGGCTATCCTCCCATATGGTATGATGGAGACCAAACTGTTGAGTTTGCTTGCCAACCAGCTCCTTTTGATGCTATTCAAACTGTTGTCCAGTCCATGTACAGTCCTCCACCACAAATTCAGAATATTGTATGTGAAGATTTGGACATGACTGCTTCTGCATTGTTAAAGGAAAAAGAAGCTCAATTATCAAAGAAAAGATTCAGGGAATATGCTGAAGCAAAGCCTGATTTTGAGCAATGGAGTCCACCTTCTAAATCCATTATTCTGATCACAGCATGGAAAGCAGTCAATAACAATACAGTTGATAGGGGAAAATAGTATTCAGAGCAAGAGTGAGTCAAACACATAAAGAAGCAGAAGATCCTCTACAAATTCAGAAAAGATCTGAAGGCAGGGAAGATCCCATTTGACTCTATTGAACCCAAAAAATATTTTTCCAAACCCTATCATTATTTTGAGAGACAAAGGCTCAAGCAAGAAAAAATTTCTAAAGCTAAGGATGCTAAGGGAAAGGAGAAAATGGTTGATGACAAAGTGTCTGAAGTCAAAGCTAAAATTCAATCTAGAAAAGGCATTGTCATCAAGGAGCCAGAAGATTCTTAGTTTATTTTTCTTTTCTAAAAAACTATAAAATTTTGTTTTAAGAACTTTGTAACAAACTGAAAGATGTAATCTTTAAATAAATTCGAATGAAAAATTTGGTTGCACCTGGTGATATCTGTGTTATTATTATAAATATATTTTGGTATTGTGGTGTATATCATTAAATTGGGGTTATGACTTCTCCAAATAAAGAGATATTGTTAGGTATATTGGACACAATGTACTTGATTTGAAGAAGCAATTTCAACTCAATGATATACACAAATATATATTTGATGTATATTTTAGTTTATGCTTGCAGGTTGCCTATATCATATTGATTTGACAAGTGGTCCAAATTACATTGACAGGTGGACTCTAAGAAGTTGACTAAAAAGTGAAGAAAAACTGTCTAAGTACAAAATTGTCGAGTGAAGCTAGCAAAGTGCTGAGTGAAGTCATCACAGTCAGCATCTAGCAACTTGCAGTGCAGAAAATTGGCTAAGTACAAAAGTGTTGACACGCTTCAACTATGTCGACACCTTTGCAGAAGTTGTGTCGAGACAAGTCTGTTATCTCGACACTTTGAAAACTAAGTCAACAGTGTCGAGACAAGTCAGCTATCTTGACACCTTGAAGTTTAAGACAATAGTGTTGAGACAATACAACTGTCTCGACACATAGGAGACTAAAGTGTAGACTAGTCAACTGTCTCGACACAAAGAAGACTGAAAATTATACTAAGTAAAATAATGTCGAGACAAATCAACTGTCTTGACACAATAAAGGATTAAAGCAAGTATAAAAGTGTCGACATCAGCAGACTGGAGTGTCGAGACAATTTAACTGTCTGGACACAATGAATAATTAAAGAAAAAAAAAGAGTCGACATCGGCAGACTGGAGTGTCGAGACAATTCAACTATCTCGAAACAGTGAAGAATTAAAGCAAAGTATAAATATGTCGACACCCAACAGACATTTTTGTCGAGACAATTCAACTGTCTCGACACAGTGCAAGTTTACAGATGTCGACACAGATAATAGTTGTGTCGAGACAAGTCAACTGTCTCGACACTTTCAAGTTCAGCATGAAAATTCTTCTAAGTAAAATAGTGTCGAGACACTTTGGACATCTCGACACTTATGTTTCTGAATATGTGCAGAGTCAACACAGATTGTGATAGGACAAGTCAGAAATATCACACCAGTTACAGTAACGTGGTATCTCAACAGAAGCAGTTTAAAGGAGAATTTGAAGTATGATGTCACATGGTGATGTCATCAAACAGAATCCAGCAATTCACAAAGGCTATAAATAGAGGGGTTGTCTTCACAGAAGAAATCAATTTTTAATAGATCAGAGAATCTTATTCTAATTTCTTCCAAGTCAGGGGAGGACGACAATTCCAAGGAAGAGGAGGAAGACGAAAGTCTTCAAGAAGATCTTCAGATCCTTTCATTAAGTGATTAGAAGATTCAAGTGGATCTGTACTACAAATTCTTCAAGAAAATCAAGTTGATCATCAAAAAGTTTGCAGATCCAGAGAAGTATCTCTTCAACCAGATTATTCATTAAGATTTGTTTTTTTGTAGCTGAATTGAAGAATCTGAATTCATTCAGATAAGTCAGATTACAGATTTGTTTTCTAAATATTTTTTCCTCTTAATTTTGTAAGATCTCCTTGAGATCTGAGTGGGTAGTAGAGTTTATCTCTTAGTTGTAAGTCTAATTTATAAATGCTGAGGTAGGGTTCTTGAGGGACCTGAGGTAGGTGATTTGAGTGCGATCACTGAGGTGTAAGCCTGTGTTATAGAGGCTGAGGTAGGGTTCTTATTGAGGGACTTGAGGTAGGAGATTGGGTGAATCTCTAAGGTAGGACATATTGGTTTGAGTGTAGGTTTCTTAATTAAAATTGAATCTGTAAGATCTTTGGATATGAGTTGAAGAGGAGAAACTATAACCTTATATAGCACATTGCTAGTAAAGAAGAAGGGGAAAAGTGGATGTACCCTAGATAGGGAACCACTATAAATTCTTGGTGTGTTGTGTTCTGAAATTTGCATTTGCTGTGTTCTGTAGTTCAATTGTACTGAGTTAATGTGAAGCTAATTTTTCCAGTATATTATCTGTTGAACATTTAAGTGATAAAGAATTGACAAAGTATTTTAAAAGACACCTCCTCTAGGTGATTATCTACTCATAAGATTAACTTTCACGTCGTCACCAACGCCGTCCGCCGCCGCCGGTAACCACACGCTAACCACTAAGTTAGTGGGAGGGGGGCATGCCATCATTAAAATAAATAATCCCCTAAACCTTGAATTAATGTTTATGTAGATGGTTACAGTGTGCGGATAACCGCGTAACCACCGTAACCACCTCCTAGAGGCTATAAAAGGTGCCCCAGGCTTCCTCATTTCAGACGTTTTTTTCGGGGCTCCCAGTCTTCTTCTTCCTCAGGCTAGAGCTCTGCCGAATCATCGTCTCCCAGCCACCTTCGAGTCACCCTCAGACCGCGATCGAGCCGCCACCAAGTCACCAGCGAGCAGCGGAGACGCCCAAGTCCCAAAGCGCGCAACTCAAGGAAGAAGACAGCCGCCGCAAGCACGCGCTCACGGCTTCGTCTTGCAACTAGCACTCCTTCGGCGCAGCCTGTTTCCCGACGCGAGTCATAGAATTCTCTCTCTCACCACATAATTGTAGTGAGGAGCGGCCCGTCGCCCTCGATTCACCAAGCGCTCTATAACCGCAAGCAAATTGTGGATTTTAACCAGCACAGACCCGGTCACGTGATTTTTTATCCAGTTGAGGGGTTTTTCCACGTTAAAACCTCTTGTGTACATCTGACCCATTTCATTGACTGTGTGCGCCCTCGACGGTCCCGAAAGCTAAGACGGTCCAATTTAATCCGGTCCGACCGAGATGCCGAGTCAGTCCGCAACACTCCCGACAACAGCCAAGAAGATACTTAGGCTTCATTTGGTTCGGCGGTGGCGGGTCGATCCGGCGGGTAGAAACGGAGTGTTCGAACCGGAGGGGGGAGGTGGCTGCTCCAAACAGAGCTTTTTGAGGCATTTCTCAAGGTGGGCGGGTGGAAACGGAGCAAACGCCGCCGGAGGTTCATTTGTTTACCCTCCTTTCCGCGGCGTTTGTTCCAAACGGAGCAGCAAAATGCCCAAACAAATAGAGCCTTAACCCCATCTTTCTTCCCCTTTACAAGCTGTAACGAGGTGCGACCCATCGCCCTCAACTTCTCTTCAAAGTCTTATACAACATCAAAGAATAGTGGAAGTTTGGCCGACACAGTTCCGGCTACGCGACTTTTTACCTATTTCTGAGATTTTTCACGTTAAAAAATTGTCTTGCCAGTTGCCTTGTTTATCTCAACCTACATTGACTGTTTGCGCCCTCGATCGCTCCCAGACAAAGACGGTGCAATTTAGACCGGTCTACATGAGCACCGAGTTTGGCTGCAACAGCTGCGATGTAGAGAGAGGCTGCTCCGAGAGAGAATTTTCTGTGTGCTGAATGCACCATAAACATGGTGCACAAACCTTTTTTCTTACAAAATTATAGTTGTAATGTAATTCACACTTGCAATGAACTATATTTTTACACCTATTTTTGTCGCAGAAATACAAATGTAAAATAACTAAAAATACACATATTCGTTGCAACTTATTTTTACATATTTTTATTCCAAAACATATATACATGAGTAGTTCAAATGACCGCAAAAAATACATAAATTAATATTTTATTAATTTTTTTAAAATATAAAAAAATTATAAATAATTTCATTTTTTAGAAAAAATCTCAACTCGCTCCAATTTTTTTTCCTTCTCTAGATCATAAAAAATATGAAACCACCATCAAAATAAAATGAAATTACTAACCTTTTAGAATTTCGCTACCTGGCTGGCCCTACTTAGGTTCTATTTGTTTGGGCGTTTCGCTGCTTCGTTTTGGGCAAACGCCGCCGGAAGGAGGGTAAACAAATAAACCTCCGGTGGCGTTTGCTCCGTTTCCACCCGCCCACCTTGAGAAACACCCCATAAAGCTCCGTTTGGAGCAGCCACCTCCCCCCTCCGATTCGAATACTCCGTTTCCACCCGCCGAATCGACCCGCCACCACCGAACCAAATGGAGCCTTAGGCTCTGTTTGACACGATGGTCACAGTTATAAGCATGAATTAAAACGTCATTAATTTGTTAACAAACAACAAAAAACCCCCCACCACAGTGCCAAACAGAGCATTAGAGCTAACAAATGACGTTTTAATGGAAGCGTTTAGGACATCCACCACCGTGCCAAACAGAGCCCTAGATTTGAAAACTAACTTCGCCCTCATTCCGTCAGCATTCTTCCACTGAAAGGAACTCTGAACTCTAAAATCCTAGAGAGATCAGCGAGCGAGAGAGACAGAGCGGGAGAATCTACCTTTGCTACTCTTCCTCAGGTTACATCGTTTTCTTCTTACCTATCGAAATAGGTTTTTTCTCATTCCCTAAGAACAGATGCTCGGAGACGGAAGCGATGGTACGGCGTTAGGCATCCCTAAGAAGATCTTTACTGGCGTCCGCTTCGTCCTCTTCGGATTTGATTCCGTTTCTGAGGCCCAGGTCTGCTACACGTTCACCTGACCTCTAAATGTTGCAAATTAAGCTTATATGCTCATGGTAAAGCTGCTTGAAATGCTAGTTTGGTCTTTTTCATTGTCTACGTTGCCTGGAACAGGGTTCTTATTTGTGCATTTTTCTTTCTCTGTGCATACTGTTCTCTGTTGAAATCTCTTTAGTCATTGCCATAATTTTTTCTTTTTTTGGGGTGGGGGTGGCATCTCATTGATTGAAAATTTATCTTCTAAATATTGACAATTCACTTTGCTTGTTATCAGCATATTTAAAAGTGGGGTAGTAGAATGCTTTAATGTAGGAAGAGCAGTTCGGTTAGATTATCCATCAGTAGTAGTGATTTTATGAATGTTGGTCCTCTCCCTTTGATTTATAAATCAACTGGCACAAGAGGTTTATGTTATTAAAGGCGCGCCTAAGACTCAAAGGTTTCTGCCTTCACGCACGTTTTTCGCATCTTTGGAGCGTAAATGACGAGGAATAAGATTTTGCTATTAACCTTTGCTTTCAAAATTTAAAAAGAAATAATGTAGTAGCTCAACATATTTTAATTGATCTAGTGTTTAATCAAGCGTTGACACTTCGATATAATATAAATGATCTCATTAATCACATTTTGTAAGCGATATAGATTATAATAATGAATGATTGATGAGTAGAATGAATGAAGAATTTGATCAAGAAGTTGAATTTATCTTTGATGATAATTATTTAAAATGAGATGTGATTGTACATATGGTTCTGAGTGCTGGGCAGTGAATTGTCTACATGAGCAAAAAATGAGAGTTGCGATGATAAGAATGCTTAGGTGGATGTGTGGACATACGAGACTGGATAAAATTAGGAATGAATGTATTAGGGATATGACAAGAGTGACACCAATTGCAGAGAGGATGCGAGAAGCTCGACTAAGATGGTTTGTACACGTACAAAGGAGACCATTAGAGGAACCTGTTAGGCTTTGTGAGAGTTTAGTCAATATGCATGTTAAAAGGGGGAGATGCAGACCAATAAAGACTTGAAATGAAACTATAAGTAAAGATATGATATACTTAGGCATTAGTGAGATTATGACTAAAGATAGGGCACAATGGCAACGAAGGATCCATATAGGCGAACCCACTTAATGGGATAAAGGCTTGAGTGTTTTTGTTTAGATGTGATTGTACCTTGCCCTTGTTAGGCCTGTGCTCGCGCCTTGAGCTTTGTACCTAAGCTCCAACCAAGGTTGCAAATAGTGCTGAATGGAAGCCTTGCCCCAAGCTTTTGCCCACACATTTGCATAAATAGTTTAGGAATTTCACATTATTGTCCGATATGGTCATTCTCAGTATAATGTGTAAAAAAATAATTTCCAAGTAAAATAAGTCAACAATGTGTGACATTGTTAATCTTGTGTCATTTGGTGAAGTGTGCTATTTTAGAAAATCTATCCACATTAACCATGGTCAAATCCTTCCCATTTGGATACAATGCAAACCAAAGACAAAGCTTATATGCCAACCCAAAGAAAACCAAAAGTGGAGTATATATCACCGGAATTTGAATTGAAGTCATTTTCAATTTTGCTGTTTGGCTAAATGCAAGAATTTTGTTAGATGAATTGGAATTGATAATTCCGATGTTCGGCTGTATGTTATACTTTAGTGAATGAAGTTAAATTATAAATTTAAAACAATGATAAAATTGAAATATCAGCCACATACACACATACGCAAACATACACACATACGCAAACATACACACATACGCAAACATACACACTTATACAAATATAATTATGCAACCTGAGTCTTATCAAATTTTGTTTCCCGCATTTTATCTTGTGGACGCACATGCTTTCAAGCATGTTTATTTTTGTTATTGTTTCTCACGTTACTAGTGCATGTATCTTGTTTCGCGCATCTCACTCGTGCATGTTTGTCCGGCTTGTTGGCGTGACCAACCAATAAGTTCCTGAATAAAAAGGTCCGTCAAATTAGGCTAGGTAATATTTAGGGCAAGCTTTGAAATGCCAAGAATTTTTATTTGCACATCTAATTTTAATTTTAGAAATTATAATTTTAATATAAATATTTTAATTTCTGAAATCAAGGTTAATCCATTTTTAATGGAGAATATAAAATGAAAAGATATCTTTTATTCCATCATTATCATCTCTTAAGAGGGGCAGAAAAAATAAAACTACCCCCCTATTTTATTATTTGAAAACGTCCTTTTTCTGTCTTCATTTAACACCAAAAAAATCCTTCATTAATTAATAAAGTTAGCCTATGTCTGTTCCCCTCCTTTTCAATATTAAAAGCTTGCTATTAAAAGCGTGAACCGCCTCCTCTTTAATATTAAATTTTTTTTTGCAAAAAAAAAACCTATACCGTCTCCTCCTTGCCCATATTGGTTAGAATCGAGAAATAGGGAAAAGAATCCCCTGTTTCTCGGTAATACCAGCCGAAGCTCCCACCTTCCCGCTCGTTTCTATTTTCTTCAGCCTCGACGCCCCTTCCTGTGGCCTGCACGGTCCCCGGCGTGCGTCCCTGTGTCGGCTCTGCTTCCAGCGAGCTTCACACGCACCAGTTGCCCCTTTTGCGATGACCCCGCCTGCTCCAGACGCCTCGCCGGAACACATGTTCACCAGCCACCGCCCCCTTGGGCTCCAACGATCCGTCATTCGCCTGTTCCCGCCGGGGCCGACGAAGCCGCCACCGTTTCCATTTCTCCCGGTCACGCTAGGGAACATGACCTATCTCCATTGCCATGTTCCCTTTCAGCCAACCAACGCTACCTCCAGATTTCTTCCTCTTCTCGTCGACTATTTCCAGAGTCCGAGCGCAGCTAACTAAAACCCATTCCTATTCATGAATGATTCCGGCTCTGCACAGGTCAAACTCCTTTTTCCAGTCGTGCTCCCTAAAGTTAATGTAAGTTTATTCTTAATTTTTAATTTGATCTTTAATATTTAGAGCTTGTCTTAGCTATTGCTTTACCCATTTGCCATCAATTTAAAATTTTGTTTGTTCTCGCACTTTCAATTCTCGATTTGCAAGCTTGTGGATGCCGTATATCATATTGCGAAGTGCACACAAATGTTTAGCCTTATGAGCGTACGCGAACCCTAGATCAAATATCGCTAGATAAAGCTCGCGAACATTTGAAAGGCGTCGCTTAATTTAATTTGTTTTCAAATATTATATTTTAAGATTATTTCTGTTATTTCAGTGTACATTAGTTTGGTATCAGAATAGGTTGGATTAACTCCTATCTTGAATCCAATGATCCAAAAAAATGTAAAAGTTATTTAAAAACTGAAAAATTTAAGAGTATTTAAAAGAAGTTGTCAGTTTTAAAACAAAATACCTTTTTAAAAAAACTTTGGCTTTATTTTAAAAAATAAAAATTAGAGTATTTTAAAATTTTTTCTTTCCTTTTTTATTTTTAAAAAACTTTGTGCTACTTTTTTTAAGTCTTAAAAAAAGATTTTTAAAAATGGAGAGTTTTGACGAGCGTCTTAAAAAGTTAATGAAAAACGTTGAGATTCTCTCCTGTAATATTCAACATGAAGTGATCGAGATGTGGACTATAGTGAAAAGACTCGATGCGAGTATATCCAAGCCATATGTTTTTCCTGATTACCTCTCAACTTCGTGTCAACAAGTGGAAACCAGGTTTAGGTCTACTAATAGTCCTCTTTATAGTCTCGTTATTTCCCCCACGTGCACTTTGGCCCCACCTATCCCCACCATGACACTACCTTCAGTCAATGATTTTTTTTTCTGAGCCCCATTTCTAGGAAGAAATGCTTCTTCCTTCTCATCCCCTCATCTTGACTGGAATGGTGTTTTCACTTGCTCACACTAAAACACAATCTCTAGTTCCGGGCACTCCTCCAACAATCTCTCAGAAAGACGAAAACATAGCATGAATGCATGAAATAGCTTCAGGAAACAAGAACAAAGAGCCAGTTACTTATCAAAAATATGAGGAGACTGCCTATTTGTAACACCCCTTCCCAGTTTTACAATAATCAGCCATCCGACCGGATCAGCGATATAAAGAGAACTAGGAAAACTAGTATGCAGCAGGTAATAATAAACAACTACTAAAGATTTAAAACTTACAACGGAAGCTGAGAAAGTAAACTAAGGGTAACCACATACCTCAAATCTGGATTCACAGAGGCACTAAAGATGAATAGAAGTGAAATGACTGAAAATCTAAATTAACATTAATAGTCTGATACAAGGCATATAAAACATTAACAAGGTACATGTCCACAACTACAAGCGTATGCTGAGGGTAAAGAGAAACTGAAAGGGAAGATACTACAAACTGACGCCAGCATAACGCTCATCCTAGGTGTAGTTTCCCACCTGAGTCACCTGTAAAAACATTGCTCACGAGGGATCAGAGTAAGGAAAAATAACTCCTCCTAGTGACACTGAAAACATTTTTTCACATGACGAATGCATGTCTTTAGAAAATAGTTTTGTGCTTTAAAATCATTTATGCTATATGTTATGCATGCCTTCGCAATATTTCCTGGTCAAAACATCTACTTGTTTTATGTTCGTGACTTTCAGCTCAATAACTCAAGTCCCGATGTTCACTGACTAGTGTACTGTCTCACGTCAGGTCTATACTTGAGTTCTAGGTGGATTCTAGCCTACACATCTACTTGGAAGGCTCTAGGCAGAGTAGCTCCTCACGCGCATCTGAAACTGACGACCCGAGACCATTTTGCGAACTCAATTGTTCTAGTGTCGCGCGGACACGGTCTCGAATCTACTAACTGTCTCAAAGGGGAGTCAACTCCCAAGACTGTACTGCTCATAGGGTACCATATGCCTTATGAGAAAGGTAGTGCGCCTCTATCTAGCACGAAAAAACTTATGTGTGCTTACTGACCTTTTTCGGTCTGATGCTACTCTGCTTGAGACATCTCTTTTGTGTACTACTGAGCGATCCTTGACTTTCTCGTGGTCGACTAGAAGGGACATTCACGCTCTTGGTTGAACAAATTCCAAGCTTACGTACACGGGTAGAGGTTTCGTACCTAACATTACTGTTCATAATTTGACTACTTTGGTCTTGGAGAAGGGTGTCATCCTACACATTTTCCGCGACCGTTTTTCTATCACCACACCTTTCTATGCATAGTCATGATATTTGTACAAAACCTATACATGCGTATACAAAAATATATTTCTTGCTATGTCTAATTAACAGGAATTTGGTTTCCTTACAGTGGTGGTGCGGCGCTCGTACACTCGGCGCGACGACATTTGATTTTCCGAAGAAAATCCAACTGCTGGGGACTTTCAGAATCTTGCCCCGAGACCACCAAAATTCATGCAAACTAAGGCAAACCCTAAATTTCACATTTTTCCCCTAGGGTTTCTGTTGGAAAAATTCTAATAACTTAGAGTAACCCAAAATCAAAGGATAACATAGTCTATTACCTTTACGTGGGAGTGATTGAGACTCTCAATGCGCCCAACTCCAATATCGCGGTGGATTCCGTACTACAAAACCTAATTAGGGCAATCGAATGAAAACCTAGGTTAGATTAACTTCCAAATCGAAGGATTTCCATGAAGGAATAGAGACAAGGGAGAAACAAAACTCACCGGAAACAAATGATTTCAACTTCCGCAGGTTAGGGTTGAATCCGGCTCTTCCACGGCCAAGGAAGGAAAATGAACACCCACCGACGCCCGTAGAGGAAGGAGGAGAAGCCTGCGTTGCTATCTGGAGGGGGATCGGCCGGCGGAAAGGGCTGCGGGAGGCGTCGGGTGCGGCACCTGCGGGAGACGGACGACGGCTTTTTCCCGTAAATACAAGCTTGCGGTTTGCTTTTCTCCCGAGAGAAATGAGAGGCGTGTGCGGGTTTTAATAATTACGGGCTTGCGGTTTTTATTATAACCGCATGAGGAGAGGGGGTGAAAACTGTTATTGGCACCCCATAAGTGTTATTTCACATTAATTCCTATGAACACAAACCATCTTGCCGCGCTTCGATACTAAAATTAAAATGTGTAACACTATCATTATGACTAACACACTTCTCAAATTAACGGACGCGAAATTTAGGAATAGTAGCATTGTACCTTGACGACGCGCTGCCTCGATCAAAATCCGTCGCGACTCGACCCTACAATTTAAATAAAATTTCGCGTCAAAATATGGATGTTACACTATTGAAGTCACTAAAAGCTAGAGATAGCAGGACTGCAAGAGCAGAGGAAGTTACCTATCAGAAATATGAGGAGACTGCCAATTTAAGTCAATAACAACCAGAGATAGCAGGACTGCACAGGCAGAGACAGTCAGATAGCGCAGGAAATTAGCTGTAATGAGCTGAACGAGAACGCCTCCGCCAAACGTTGCCAAAAATAGCTTGAATGGGCCGAACAACGCCTGAAAAAGGAGTAAATCAGGTCGTCGGAGGGCACAGGGAAGATGAATAGGGTTTTCCTTTTTGACTAGGCGGCAGCAGCAGTCGGGCAAGATACAAGATAAAATAATGGGTGCTGGGTCCTTTTTAATATAAGCAACGGTTTAATGAACCATGAATGGAGAAATTGGATCCTTAGGATCGCAATCCTATGATTCCACACGCAGTCCATTAAGGCATTGAGTTGATTTTGATCCCGTATGCAATTTAGATCTAAACTTAGGCTCTGCATCATAGGATCGGCCGATCCTACGATCCGGATTGCGATCCTGACAACATTGTATATAATATTTTAACAGTACCCCCCGTGCAGCCAACAATAATATTTCAACCGCGACAGTGCCTCAATGCGAAAGTTCTCTCGACTGGAGAGGGGTCGGGGTCGAAGGGAGATTTTGAGTAGGTTGCGAGCTAGGAAGTTTCCGTATAGATATTATAAATTGCGAGTAGTTAAGGGTGTTTCCGCATAGATATTATATATCTATATATACACACTCTCTAAAAACGTTATTAGTTATAAAAAAAAACATATATATTTTGTAGCGCTAATAATTTTTGATTTTAAACTTATATTTTTTCCAATTATAAACAATTAAAAAATAATGTTGAATATAACCCTAAATCAAAATATAAAACTTCAATGCTTCATCTTCTATAACCACTCCTATCCGGATATAAAAAGTATAAATATGAAACAATTTGAAATAGTTTAAAAGTAGAAAAATCCACCATGTCTAGCATCTTATTACAATTATATTTATATCTATGCAATTATATTTATATACATATAGTTAGTATATTTATAATTTATAAGTTATATTAGAATTGTTATGATTAATTTTTTTTATAAGTATTAAAAAAATAGCGCTGCAACCCTTTTTCAGGGATGCATCATTGCCTGCTGCGGGTCCCCACCCGCGGTAGGAAATTTCGGCGGTGGCTTCTTGTCACCGCTTGCACCAAATAATATGTTTGGTTGGGCGGCAGAAAAAGATGTCGCATGCAACAGCTGTGCCGCCCTGCCAAACTGGCACTCAAGGGTCTGGACCGGCTCCGTGCATGCATGATTTGATTCACGTATTATTTATGAGTTGTAGTTTGGATTTAATTTGGGTGTTTCCACATGTTCCCAAGGTTAGAACCAATTATACATGAAAATGTGCCTAACATGTGGGATGAATGTAGAAACCGTTAACATATGTGAGGATGTCATTTGAATGACTCGAGCTACAGACATATTTTTGTCAGATCACATTGCGGAGGATGGTAGCACGAGGACTTTGGAAGTGTATGAGATGGTGATGCGTAGAGCAATGAGATGGTGATTCGTAGAGCAATGAGATGGTGATATGAAGTTTAACATGAATTGAACCACTTGAGCTATATTGCATGTAAATGATTTCCTCAGGATATAAGACCACACATAACATGAGTTGATTGTTGGCCTTTGATACCGGTTGATAGAAGCTAGAGAACAAATTTAAGATGCGTAGTACAATGAGATGGTGACGCGAAGTGCAATGAGATGGTGACGTGAAGTTTAACATGAATTGATACACATGAGCTATATTGCATGTAAATGATTTCCCCCGATATAAGACCACATGTAACATGAGTTGATTGTTGGCCTTTGATACCAGTTGATAGAAGCTAGAGAACAAATTTAAGATATGAGAGATGAAAGAGAAATGATGAGCGTACAGGATACAAGAAGAAGAAGAAGGAGAAGAAGAAGAAGAAGTGGGAAAGGCAAGAAAGCGAGGAAGATGGGGAGAGATGTAATCTTGGTAGATTTTATTCCTATAAAGTCATAATTTACTTGCAATCCTAATAAAAAAAGTATAGATACGCACGTCTTCCATCCCAAAACGCGAGGTGGAAGGAGGATGGGCCTGGGACTTATAAGTACATACAGGTGAGTGAGTGTATGCAATGTTAGACTAATACAATAGAACAAGCCACATTGAGAATAATCCAACATAATGGTCTCACACAACACAGTGGACTCGCTGTAACTAGGTCAAACAACTCACCTCCAGAATGGGTTAAACATGGCTCTTATATCATGTAAGAACCCCGGTCTTCCATCCCAAAAACATACAGTGAAAGGAGAGGCTTGAGACCTATAAGCATATACGGGTGAACGAGAACAAACAATGCAAGACTAATTCAATAGACTGGGCTACGTTGGGGATAATCCAGTGTAGTGGTCCCACACAACGCAGTGCATTTGCTGGAACCAGGTCAACCAACATGCCCTGTTGTGGGTCAAACATCACTCTGATACCATGTAAAAACTTGTGATTTCCATCCCAAAACCCCAATTGAAAGGAGGAGCCTGAATCCTGTATGCACAGGTGACTGAACAAGTGTTGACAATGTGAGACTAATACAGTAGAGCGGGCAACACTGATGATAATCTAACATAATGGTTCTGCACGAAGTAGTGAACTTACTGGAACCAAGTCAAGCAACACTCCCCCACAATAGATCAAACCTCACTGTGATATCATGTAGAAACCCACGGCTTCTATCCTAAAACCCCTAGGTGAAAAGAGTGGTACCTAAGACCTATCCTAAAACCCCTAGGTGAAAAGAGTGGTACCTAAGACCTATAAGGACAGATGGGTGAACAAGTGTCAGCAATGTAAAACTAATACAACAGACCGGGCCACGTTAGGGATAATCCACATTGTGGTCCCACATGACACAATGGACTTGTTGCCAGGTCAACCAACATAAAGGAAAAGAAAAGTAAGATTTTTTGCTATCTTTACAATTTATTGAAATATGGTGCAATATTAAACAAAAGTAGGGCACAATGGCGACAAAGGATCCATATAGCTGACCCCACTAAGGTGGGATGAAGGCTTGAGTGTTTTGTTGTTGTTGTTGTTATGGTGCAATATTAAAATCTATCTTGTTCCTGATTATCCACAGGCGGTAGTAAATTATTTGAAAAAAGGAACCTAATAATTATTTGAGTAGATGCTTGTTTCCTAATATGAAATAAATGCAACCTAATGAAAAATTACATTTAATAATCATCCACAATTGGTTAATGATTTATTTACTTACATAAATCAACCTAATAATTACCAACAAAATTATTACATGTGTACATAATTATTCCATGCATCAATCCTTCTCTGATCTCTTTCTTCCAAAGGAAGTGGCATTTACACCCACTTTGTAAGTGAATTGGATGAGAGAGCTTAGCAATGGGAGTAACTCTCATTCAAGTTATCTAATACTAGGGTGGAAATTTTCAGTTTGGTTGAGATAGTCATCATGTCCATCATACTTAACAGATAAATCGGATGAAGTTTTGTTGTTGTTTGCAATCTGTCCCAATCAAGCATTACAATCCAATTTTTTTTATAATTGTATACTCTATCCTTGGTTCCTGTTAAAATTTTTAATTAACATCTATAGTTTTATGATATGTCTAATATTAAACTATTTCAGTACCGATCAGAGCTTGTGGATGAAGGGGGAGTTGATGTTGGCCGGTATGATTCGAGTTGCACCCATGTGATTGTTTCTGGCCGTGTCTTTGTAAGTATCACATCTATAATTATTTCTCCTTCTTCCATTATCTTTCTCAACCTGATTACATCCTGTTGATTATCTTAAGACTGTGGTTGTATATATGTTTGGATTAGGATGAGCCTATTTGTGTAGCAGCAAGGAATGATAGAAAAATACTGGTTACAGAATTGTGGATTGATGACGGTTTGGACATTGGGATGCCTGCAGATTCTACGAAGGTCTATGTTTGTTTTCTTTTGTAATTTGTTTTTGTTGGAATATCTTAGTTTTTCTGGGATTATCCTACGTGTAATCTTATTTGTCCCATTTGCATTGTACAGGTTTTATACAGACCTGTTAGAGATTTAAGTGGGATTCCTGGCAGCAAGTCGTTACACATTTGTTTGACAGGGTATCAGAAGAAAGAACGTGATGATATCATGGTATACATTAATGTTGTTCGGTAGATATAAAATTAGATAAAACTGTGGTCCCTGATATATATTTGTTGTTCACTTTAGGAACATTCTAAAGATATTCATCACAGTGCTTTTGTTTGAGTGGTATCATTTCATTGAAACTTCTTTTTGCCAGCTGCTTTTTTGTGCATTGTATGTGGGAGCCGAGATATATATTGATTTTTCTGTTTAGTAGTTACTCATATTGCGGTTTTTGTTTGAGATTTCTTCGACCTACTATTTTATTATTTCTTTGCCCAACTTATGCATCTTGGGGCCTGTATGACTTACAACCATTACTTCTGCATTATCTGAGTTGTTCACCCCTTTCCTCTTTCAAGAGCATGTATTGTTTCTTTTATGATGCCTACTTTTTCTTTATTTCCTTTCCTGACTTTTGCGCCTTAGAACCGACTTGTGGGTCTTGCAACCTTTACCTTGTGCATAACCTGAGTTGTTCACCTCTTTCTTTTAAGAATTTGTTTTGTTCATTTTTTGTTTCCTAATGGTCAATCAATCAACAAGTAAACAAGTTTTGACTATCAATTTAGCGATTGATTTACATTAACTAACCATTATAAAATGTAACTTTACATTGGACAAGTTAATCAACTTAGTAGGTTAGAAATTCATTCATATCAATGATTAGCTGATATGCCTTAGATGCTTTATGACCAAGCTTTATGCATCATTGGTACTTTGAGGCCAACTAATGCACCCTTGGTTACTTTCCTCAACAAAATTGACACAATCCAAAAATACTATAGATATCACTTGATGCATCCTAGATGTCTGTCAATTGAAGAGTGATTAGAAGACAAATTTAAACTACAAAATCACTTAAAAATGTAATTAATAAATTAAAATTGCTGTAAAATTAATCAGAAGTCCGGAAAATACATAACTTTAATAGAATATTATATGCAAAGTTAATCATACCCTCAACTTTAATGGACCTTAAATTCTATCTAAAAGAGTAGCTGAATCAGCCCAAGTTGCAGCGCAGAATACGTAACATAGATGAAAGATACAGGTGGAAGGATGAACCTTGGAAAGGATGAAGGGAGAAGCACTCAGATGATTAAAGGATAAACAAATATGGCGACCCACATGGCAACAACCACAAGCACAATATTTCTAAACTTTGTCAAAACTCATTTTGATTTCCTGTTGTGTTATATTATTGAGGAGAATAATAATAATCCAATAAATTTGGGGAAAGGTTACACGATATATATAGGAGGGAAATCACAAAATAAAAAACATTACACAAGTACCAACACCCCACTCAAGTTGGGCGTGTGATGTCAACCATGCCCAACTTGCCAATAATCTTTCCACAGACACCAGTGCACAAACCCTTAGTGAAAATGTCGGTCAATTGTTGTTCGGACGGAACAAAGGGGGTAACTACAATGCCTCTTACAATGTTTTCTTTGATGAAATGTCTATCGATCTCAATGTGTTTAATACGATCGTGTTGCATTGGATTATGAGCAATACTGATGTCCGCCTTGTTATCACAGTACAATCTGATAGGCTCCTCTCCTTTAAGACCAAGGTCCTTCATGATAGTTCGGGTCCATAGCCCTTTACATATCCCGTGGGCCATAGCCCGAAATTCCGCCTCTGCACTGCATCTGGCGATGACATGCTATTTTTTGCTTCTCTAGGTAACCAAATTTCCACCCACCATCGTGTAGTGATTTGAGGTGGACCGACGATCATCACCCGATCCAGCCCAATCTGCATCAGTGTAAACCTCAATAGTCAGATTATCATTTGGTGAGAATAGAATTCCCTTCCCGGGTGAGGATTTGAGGTATATAAGGATACAATGAGCAGCATCCAGATGACGAGTTTTCGGAGAATGCATATATTGGCTGACTACTCCAACCACATATGAGATATCAGGGCGAGTATGAGACAAGTAGATCAATTTTCCCACAAGTTTCTGAAAGCTGGGAATGTCTCCAATAGTTTCACCATCATCTCTTCCAAGTCGGTGGTTAGCTTCAATTGGGGTGTCAGCAGGTCTACACCCACTTATTCCTAAATCTTTAAGGAGATTAAGAATGTATTTCCTCTGCGATATAAAGATACCATGTTTGGACCTTGCAACCTCAATGCACAAGAAGTACTTAAGGCTTCCTAAGTCTTTCACCTCAAATTCTCTCGTCAACCTCTCTTTTAGACTATGAATCTCATCCTGATCATCGCCTGTTATGATGATCTCATCCACATAAATTATTTGAGTTGTCAACTTTCCATCCCTGTTTTTGATGAGTATGGTCAACAACATTGCTCTGGGAGTATCCAAAGCAAGTCATGGCCTCGTGGAATCAATTTTCCCCCAAGTAGATCAATTTTCTCACAAGTTTCTGAAAGTTGGGAATGTCTCCAATAGTTTCACCATCATCTCTTCCAAGTCGGTGGTTAGCTTCAATTGGGGTGTTAGCAGGTCTACACCAACTTATTCCTAAATCTTTAAGGAGATTAAGAATGTATTTCCTCTGCGATATAATGATACCATGTTTGGACCTTGCAACCTCAATGCACAAGAAGTACTTAAGACTTCCGAAGTCTTTCACCTCAAATTCTCTCGTCAACCACTCTTTTAGACTATGAATCTCATCCTGATCATCGCCTGTTATGATGATGTCATCCACATAAATTATTAGGGTTGTCAACTTTCCATCCCCGTGTTTGATGAAGGGAGTATGGTCAACAACATTGTTCTGGGAGTATCCAAAGCAAGTCATGGCCTTGTGGAATCTCTCAAACCATGCTCTAGGAGTTCTTTTCAGGTCATACAAAGTCTTTTTCAGCTAGCACACCTTCCCTTTCGATCCTTTAAGTGAAAGATCAAGAGGAAGAGCCATGTATACTTCCTCCTCCAGATCCCCATGAAGGAAAACATTCTTGACATCCGGTCGATTAAGATTCCATCCCTTACAGGCAACACAAGATAGGAGTACCCTTATAAAATTCATCTTTGCAACTGGAGCAAAGGTCTCTTGATAATCAATCCCTGCAATCTGCGTGTACCTTCTTGCAGTCAACCTTGCATTGTATCTCTCCATAATACCCAAAATGTTCTGTTTGACGGAAAACACCCATTTACTTCCAAAAATAGTCTTCCCTTTAGGCAGATGCACCGGGTCCTATGTGTGGTTCTTGTCTAGAGCATATATTTCTTCAAGCATAACTGTCTTCCACTTGTCATCAGAGAGAACTTCTTGCCACGAAGTAGGAATGGATACACCAGACAAGGAGAGAAAGGCCCTATGGGAAGCCGTTAAAGAGGAATAAGAGACAAACTGAGATAAAGGATGTTGTGTGGAGGTACCTTCCCTTAAAGCATTAGACCCAAACAACGGGTCAGATGTTGGCTCCAGAACTATGTGAGGGGCTCGAGTGTTTGTTCCCTTAGAATGACGAGAATACACCTACACAGGAGGGACCCGAGATCGTGTCACAGGAGCAGCAGGAGTTGGCACAGGAGTAGCAAGAGTTGGCACAGGAGCAGCAGGAGTTGGCACGGGCAACGAGAGAGGATGTCGAGTGGAATTGATCCAAAGGAGGAACGAGCAACATAGTAGTAGAGAGAGAATCACCAGGCGCAAAGGAACTCACTTTCACCATACAAGAGTTCCCCCCCTCGAAGTGAGAACCCATAATAACTCTCAGATTCATGAAATGTGACATCCATGGACAAAAAAACTTTTTGTGGATGGGGTTAAAACATTTATAACCCTTTTGAGTGGGGGAATAGCCGATGAAGACACACCTGCGAGCACGAGCATCCAGTTTGATTTTTTGATGGATATGAACAAATCACACATCCAAACACACGAGGTGGTAAATTTGTTGGAGGGACACCAAGAGTGGTAAGGGGGGATTTATACCCCCGAACACATAAGGGCATACAGTTAATAAGGTAAGCCACGGTGAGGACAACATATTCTCAATAGTACTTGGGAAGTGCATATGAAGAAGAAGGCACCGGACAACCTCTAAGAGACGACGATTCTTGTGTTCGACCACCCCATTTTGGGCCGGTGAGTAAACACAAGAAGTCTGGTGGACAATGGCGTGAGTAGCAAGATAGTGTTTGATGGTGGAGTTAATGTACTCACGACTATTGTCTGTACGAAGAATTTTAATAGTGGTGTCAAACTGTGTAGAGATCATGTTGTGAAACCGTTGAAATAAGGAGAAGACTTCACTCTTGGCTTTCATTAAGTATACCCAGGTAGTCCGGGAAAAACAGTCGATGAAAGTAACAAACCAGAAACACCCAAAAATAGAAGCAATGGGGCATGCCCCCTGACATCATTATGTATAATAGTAAATGGTGCAGAACTAAGAGAAGAAATATGATTAAAAGACACACGACGGTGTTTTCCAAGTTCACAAGTATGACAACAAAAATTATCAACTAAGACAGGTAACAAAGTTGAAAATAAATGTTTCATAGACAAGATAGAAAGATGTCCAAGGCGACAATGCCACGACTCCAAAGTAGCCGACTGAGTAGCATGACGGGCCGCGGGAGGAGGACAAGGGTGGTAGGAGTCAAACACGTAGAGCCCATCCCCCAGTTTACTAGATTCAATCACCATTCCCGTTTCCAGGTTCGAAAAATACAAGAGGAAGGGAAGAAGGTCACATAACAATTCATAGAATTGGTTAGATGACTAATGGAGAGAAGATTGCGAGAAAATTTTGGTACATGAAGCACAGAGTAGAGGGTGAGAGAGGAGCAAGAGATGAGTCCTTTCCCAGTAATTGGGGAGAAAGATCCATCTGCAGTGGTCACCTTGCCCCTACCAGACAAGGGAAGGTAAGAAATAAAACCTGTGGCTGAGCCGGTCATATAGTCTGTGGCGCCAAAATCAATGATCCAATGAGTAGACGGATGAGAAGACCCAACATGAGCACTAGAGGATCCAAGTGTGCATAAGAGGAAGAAGCAGGGGGTTCAACAGACTGACCTTGCATCAATCGACGGAACACATGAATTTCATCAGCAGATAGAGCCACAGAGGCAAGAGCGTCGGAGGAAGGCAAGGGCTATGTCGAGGCATCCAAAAGATGAGCAGACCGAGACTGAGTAGAGCATCCTTGGGAGCAACCATAACCACGACCTCCGCGTGGTGCAGTACCACCCCGTGGTGTAGGAAAACCATGAAGACGGAAGCACGTGTCCCGGGTATGATGAGACTTCCCACAGTAATCACATAGCAACTGATCCTTGTCAGTGGACTTGGACCTGGGATCACTAAGAGCCCGACCACTAAACTGAGCAGCGAGGGCAGAACCGTCTGGAGCAGCATCAGGAGTCCATGTCTGTCGTCGATCAAACTTTTGCTGAACAAGACTATAAACCTCTTGGAGAGAAGGTGTGGGAGAGTGCCCAAATATCCGAGCACTAATCTGATCAAAATCCCGATACAGACCGTGAAGGAACTCAAAAACTCTGTTTTGTTCTTCCCTAGCCTGAACAAGGATATCGTCCTCGGGAGATACAAGGGTGAGCGAGTCAAAATGATCACACTTCTGCTAAACTAGGTGAACTCCAAGTAATAGACTGAAGGAGGACGGTCGCTCTGACGGAGGAGAAAGATCTTTCGTCGCAACTGATAAATTTGGACAACATTCCCCCTGCAGGAGTCAGTAGCCTCAACCCTCTTCTAAATATCGACAATAGTGTCTAAGAACAAGTAATTTCGGGCAATAGAGTCCACCATGGAATTGGTCAGCCAGGACATGACAAGAGAGTTCTCAGACTCCCAATGCAACCATTCAGGGGAATCCTGGGTAGGCGCCTTTGTAGTACAACATAACCAAACAGCCGTCTACTCTTCAAGGCAAGAGTGACAGCCCGAGACCATAGCAGAAAGTTTGAGCCATCCAGACGTATAATCGTGATTTGAGGAGTATTGTGGTCATGACTGGGCCGAACAGGGCCACCAAAGACCTAAGTAGCCGAGGACACCCCATCCGCAGAAGAGACCGTGGGAGAGTCACCATTCCCTGACATGATAAACCCAAAATAAAAATCAAGGAGCCAAGGGAAAAACACCACACCGCCAATGGAGAACCTAGAGTATACTCATAGAAAGAGGCCAACAAAGTCCATATAGGAGCATCAAGGTGAGACTGACACCGGAAATGCCTTCAAACTAGGTCAGTATATCCGGTGCTAAGCAAGGAGCGACAACAAAACATGGAGAGAAGCCCTCTGGAGGACTGCTGGAGAAGAAGACCTTTACTGGAGAAGACAACCGGGAGAAGACTTTTTCTAGAGAAGACTTCGACTGGAGGAGAGTTCTGTTGGGGAAGAGACCTCTGTTGGAGAGAACCCGACTGGGAAAAACTCCGGCTAGAGAAGACTTCGGTCTGGAGAAGAATTCCAGAGAAGACTTCTGCTGGAGGAGAACTGCTGGAGAAGATCGGCGCTGCTGGAGGACCAGCAGGATCAGCGCTGCCCGAGAAGACCGACGCCGCTGGAGGCGAGGCAGAAGGGATGGATCGGCGCTGCTGAATGTGAGGTGGGAGGGCTGAAAGTAGATCGACACACGAGAAGCGGAATCGCGAGGGGGGCGGGCTCGACAACCGACCTAGGGCTCTGATACCATGTTAAACCATCGCACCCATTTTCCATTCCAAAACCCGGGTCACAGATGGAGAGGCGGGGCCTATTATAAGGCACGAGTGGACCGTCTAGGTATGCGATGTGAGACTAATCTTGACATGCATTTTTGGTTCATGCTGGACCGTCCAACATGACCCATCGACGTGTACCTAACTCTGATACTATGAGGAGAATAATAATAATCCAATAAATTAGGGGAAAAGATTACACGATATATATAGGAGGGAGAACACAAAATAAAAAAAAACATTACACAAATACCAACAATTATATAATAGGCAGAACTAGTTCCTCAGCAACAACAATACTCTATTTGATAGGGAGCAATATTACAGCCGTAGATCCAGTCTAACTCAAAATTGCCAACTAAGATAATTTGAACGAGTCATCTCTAGGGATATGAGTTTAGAATCACTACCTTGTTGTATTCTATATGTTAGAAGAAAAATGTGTAAAGGCCCAAAGCGAGGCTCATTTCGGGCCGTCTTCCTCCTTATGCTTTAGTCCTACATCTTAGATTGAGATTGTTCTATCTCTTTCTTTTTCTATATTAATGTACAAATACATGTATGGATATAATTTTGGGAGGTATAATAAAAATTTTATTTTATTTATCTCAAATTCTCGTATTGTTCTACATGATATCAAAGCGAAAAATCGGTCCTAAATGTGCTTTGGCCTGTTCTGCTCCTTGCTCTGGGCGGTTAGATTTTCTCTTACCACACATTTGCTTTGGCCTGCCCCGAGCGGTTAGAATTCCTCTAACCGCAAGTTTGCTCCTTTTTTCTCTTTAGCTCCTTTGGTCCCCCCTTAGCCCCCACCTCTCTTTTTATACTACTTCACTGAGGCCATTGGCTCCCACTTCTCCCATCCAGCTCGCCTAGCCGCCTTCCCTTGACACAACAAACCGCTGCTCCCTCGACCACTGCTTCCAGTCGCACCTTGCTTCTACCTCCAGTCGCCTCTGCCGACAACTTACCGCGGCTCGCCACTACCACAGCAAGCTGGTGTTTCCTTGATGCGAATTTCTAGCCGCTGCTAGCCGTTGCTAGCCGCTATTTCCTTGCCGACGATTTTAGTCGCTGCTAATCAATGCATCATTGCCAAAGATTCAAGTCACTGCCTTGCCGCCGCAACTCGTGTCGCCGCTCCTAAACCGCTGTTTTTTACCCGTTCTTTTACTCGGCTCTTGCCGCATGCTTTTTTGCCTTGCTGCACTACTTTCTTGCCGCCAGTTATCTCTTGCCAGCATCTACTCGCCCGACTCTTTATTTGCCGCAAGTTCCTAGCCGCCGACGGTGTGCTCTGTCTGCAGGGATTTTCCCGCTGCTTCTCTCTTGTCAATAAGGTGCCCTCAATCCGCAGGATCAATAGTGCTCTGCTCTGTGCATATCTTGCCGCTAGCTACCCGCTTTGTCTAGTTGTAGCTCCTACTTTGTCTAGCCTTTGCAGAGTGCAGTTTGACTGCTCTTTCCGTTATTTCTCCTGCTTTCCTAGCCGCCTGAGAAAGCTTCATGGCGTTGACTGATGTTCAATCCCTTCCTGCTGGTGCTGCAACTCCTCCTATCAAAGTTCGTGTTGATCTTCAGATCACCACTATTTCGCTTAGTGGGAAGAAGAATTTTATTGAGTAGGTACACTCAGTTCGTGTGCTCTTCAGACCAAGGGGCTTTTACATCATCTAACTATGGACATCTCTTCTGCGCCCACCGATGTCTGACTTCGAGATGATTGTCGTGTTCAGACATGGATCCTCAATTCCCTGAATAGTGAAACTTATCGTATAACCATGTATCATGAGACGGCCAAGACTCCGTGGGGGGAACTGCATTCCCTCTATTCAGGCAAGGGCAACCTTCAACATCTGTTTGACATCAATACGAACCTTCAATCTCTCGACTCAGGAGGTGTTGACGACCTAACCTCCTTTGTTGTGCGGTCCAAAACCTTAGTTGAGGCATGAATTCAACATCAAGCACCTACTACTAACCTTGTTGCGCAACGTGCTCAAAAAGAGGTTGTTGGTATTGCAATGATGATGACTTGTGTACCGCCTCCTCTCCACATTGTCCAGTCTCAGATACTCTCCTCCTCCACTATTCCCTCTCTCTCCGATGTTTGCTCAATGTTGTTGAAGGTGACACCACCCCCTCTAGGACCTCCCTCTCCGGCCCTCCTCCAACACTCAACTGTCTCTCACCCTCCTCCTCCATCTACTCGAGGTCTCTCTGGCTACCGAGGGAGAGGTCGCAATGGCCGGCCTAGGTACAAGTATACTTACTGTGGCAGGGAAGGACATCTCGAGGCCACTTGTTATCGTAAACATGGTTTGCCTAATGTCTCCGTTGCTGCTGACACATCTTCTGCTACTCACGCCGATATTGACGTCTTGCGCCTCTAGTTCCAACATCTCAAAGGGTTACTCAATTGTCCATCTAGCTTTGTTGTCTCTATCTCCAATGAAGGTATCGTCTGTCTCACCCATAATCCACATTTGATTGTGGACTTAAGTGGCACCCACCGGATCACTCTGTAGAAACTCCCTCAATACTTGCCATCTCACCATCCCAAGTTTATCACAGTGGCCAATGGTGACACTGCTTCTATCTCCGGCTCTGCTAATATGCTTCTCAGCCCCTCTATTTCTCTTCGTTCTGTTCTTCACGTCTCGGGCTATTTTTTCAATTTTCTTTATGTTAGTTGTCTTATTGAAGATCTTGACTGCTCTGTGACCTTCACATCTTCTTTTGTGGTACATGATCGACAGATGCAAAATATCATTGTTAAAGTACGGCTGTGTAACAAACTCTACCTTCTAGACGTCTCTCCCACCATTCTCTTCGTAGTCTGTTTGGCATAAGCATCTTGGGCATGCTCCTCTACCAATTCTCAAGAAGGCTCTTCCTGATTTACCTCTTCCTGCATTTACCTGCGAATCAATTATCTTTGGTAAACAACATTGTTATTCTTTTTCTCTTCATTGTACTCGGAGCAATGTTCCTTTTGATTTAATACATTCTGATGTTTGAGGCCCGAATACGATTGCTAGTATTTATGGTTATTGCTATTTCATTACTTTTATTGATGATTATTCTCGTATGACGTGGTTATATTTACTCCGTGATCGATCAGATCTAACTCGTGTGTTTTGGGCCTTTATTACTGAGACTCGTATTCAATTTTCCCAAAAATTTAAAACTATCTGTATAGACAATACTCGTTAATACACTAGTCATCCGTTTGATGATCTTTGTACTGAGTTTGAGATTATCCATCATACCTCTTGTGTTATACCCTCCAACTGAATGGTATGGCTGAGCGTAAAAATAAACATCTTCTTGATGTTGCGCTCCCTTATGTTTCAAATGCAAGTTCCCAAGGTCTATTGGCATTTTGTAGTATCTACAACATGCTATCTCATCAATCGTCTGTCTTATTCCACTCTCAACTTTGCCACTCCGTTTAGTCTTCTCTTTCCCTCCAAACCGCCTTTCTCCATCACATCGGGTATTTTGGTTGTACCAATTATGCCCATAATTTTTGTCCTTCCATTGACAAGCTTGCTCCTCAGGCTACCAAATATTTGTTCGCTGGTTACTCTCGTACTCAGAAAGGATATGTGCGCTGCTCTCCCACTAATCGCAAGGCTATTGTGTCTGTTGATGTTACCTTTTTGGAAGATCAACCTTTTTACCCGTCTCCTTCTTCTACTCTTCCACCGCCATTATTGCCATGTCATGCTATTCCTGTTACTTTTCCTCTCCCACCTCTCCTTCCAACACCGGTTTTCGCATCGAACAAGCCACCTCTTCTTTGTGTCTACACTCGTCATCCTCCTCGCTCTGACACCCCTCAAAAGTCGCCCTCTACCTCTGGTACCTCGCGGTCTACTGATCCGACTCCTATCTACACGATACATCCCCTGACGAATTATGTTTCCTTTCATCGCCTTTCCCCGACGCTTCTCAAATTTGCAATTTCTTTATCCTCTATTTCTACACTCTTTGCATGAGGCTCTCCGACATTCGGGGTGGCGTGCGGCCATGAATGGGGAAATGACCGCCCTCTGGGCTAATCAGACCTGGGATCTGGTCTCTCTTCCTCAGGGACAGACTTGTGTTGGCTGTAAATGAGTATTCATGATCAAACATGCTCCAGATGGGACCATTGACCGTCTCAAGGCTCATCTTGTGGATCGTGAGTTTACTCAACAACAAAGCCTCGATTATGATGAGACTTTCTTTCCCGTTGCCAAGTTGAATACTGTTCGAGTCCTAATTTCCTGGCTGTGCATCGTCAGTGGCCATTACATCAACTCGACATCAAGAATGTCTTTCTCAATGACGACCTTCAAAAAACTGTCTACATGCATCAATCTCCCGGGCTTGAGATCACGGGGGAGTCACTTGTCTGTCATTTCAATAAATCTATTTATGGTCTCAAACAGTCTCTGCGTGCATGGTTTGACAAGTTCAGAAAGGTTGTTCGTGAGGTTGGATTCAGTCGGAGCTCGGCGAACTTCTCTCTCTTTACTCGTCATCAAACAACATGCACAGTGAGTCTCTTAGTTTATGTCGATGATATTCTAATTACATGAGATGATTCCAACGGAATGCAAATGATCAAGCGACACTTGAATTTAGTTTTTCAAGCTAAAGATTTGGGAAATCTTCGGTACTTTCTTGGCCTAGAAGTTGTACGACGTTCTGGTGGTCTTTTCCTATCTCAACGGAAGTACTGTCGTGATTTTATTCATGATGCTGACTATTCTGGATGCAAGACTTCTGATACTCCTATGAATGTCAATCACAAGCTCTGTACTCTTGTCTTTGGCACCGATCTACTTCTTTTTAATCTAGAGTATTATCGACGTCTTGTAGAAAAGTTGATTTATCTTACAGTTACAAGACCAGGTATCTCGTTTGTTGTTGGTGTTATCAGCCGATTTATGCATTCTCCACGGACGTCTCACCTTCAGGCTGTCGAGCGTATCCTAAGATATCTGAAGACTGCTGCCGGACAAGGGTTAGTATACAAACCCTCTTCCTCTTCTACTCTGTCATTAATTGCTTATTCTGATGCTGATTATGCTGGCTCCTTGGATGACAGACATTCCACAAGTGAATTTTGTACTTATTTCGGAGGACACCTTATTACCTGGCATAGCAAGAAATAGTCTATGGTTGCTTGCTCTTCGGCCGAAGCCGAGTATCGGTCGATGACATCTATAGTATCTGAGCTTACGTGGTTAGAAAGCCTCCTAGATGATTTGAGAGTCAAGCTTTCCTCACCTGCTACTTTATTTTGCGACAGTCAAACGGCTATACACATTGCTAAAAATCCTGTTTTTCATGACCGAACCAAACACATTGAAGTAGACTACCACTTCATTCGGGAGAAAGTTCAAATGAAGAAGCTTGAATTAAATCATGTCCCGCTGCTGATTAAGTTGCTGATATTTTCACTAAGACTTTACCACGATTGTTATATTATCAGTTCTTATCCAAGCTTGGTGCCTACGATTTGTATGCTCCAGCTTGCGGGGGAGTGTTAGAAGAAAAATGTGTAGAGGCCCAAAACGAGGTCCATTTAGGGCCCTCTTCCTCCTTATGCTTTAGTCCAACATCTTAGATTGGGATTGTTCTCCCTCTTTCTTTTTCTTTATTAATGTACAAATTCATGTATGTAAACAATTTTGGGAGATAAAATAAAAATTATATTTTATTTCTCTCAAATTCTCGTATTGTTGTACTCTATACTTCCTGGCCTCATGAGTTACAAATATTTCCACTAAAAAATTATTTCTCGTTATTTATAATGTTTTGGAATGTGATCTTTAAAAATCCTATGAATACTGTTAGAAAAGCCCAATTAAGGGTCCATGTTTTCTCTCTTTTCTCTCTCCATGTATTAGTCCCACATCTTGTATTTAGGATTTCTCTTCTCATTCTTCTCCTATATAAGTGTATTCATACTTGTAACTATTCATTTCAAGAAGTATATACAAGCTTTGAGGCCTTTCTTTACATGGTATCAGAGCCAGGTTGCCTCCTTTTGTATCCGGCCTACCCGGTTTCTTCTCCTAACCGCAACCGGTCTCTTCTTCTAACCGGCTGTCCGCACGGTCTTTCCTTCCCGCGGACTCCTGCGGCTTGTTTTTTTCTATCCGCTTCCCCCCTCTCTCTGTTTCTTTCGTGGCCTCCACCTCCTCCCTCCCTCTCCTCCTTTTTTTATATACTCCTCTCTCACGTGGGTCCACCTTTCTCTCCCCTTCTCTTCCCGCGTGGACAATTTCTATCTGCTGCGGCCTCTCCCTGCTTCTGATTGCTGATCGTGGCGACCTGCCTCTCCTGCTCACCGCGCGGTCTCTCCATCCGCCGCGGTCTCTCCCTGCTCGCTGATTGCTACTCATAGCGACCTGCCTCTCCTGCTCGTCGCGTGGTCTCTCTCTCTCTCCGCTGCGGCTTCTCCCTGCTCGCTGCCCGCAGCGACCTGCCTCCCCTGCTCGCCGCGTGACCTCCTTCTATTCGCTGCGATCTTCCCTGCTCGCTGATCGCGGCTCGCAACAACTTGCCTCTTCTGCCCGCAGCGACCTGCTTCTCGCTTATCACTGCGACATCGCCTATCCGCTGCTGTCCTTCCTACTCGCTACTCGCCTGCGGCCTGTCTTGTCGCTTGCGATCTCCCTCTGCTAGTCGCATTTTTTGGTCGCGATCTCCTGGTCGCTGGCGTGTCCGCCGAGACCGTGCGACTACCTTTTTCTTGCCACCCGGCCTTTCTCTGCTACCCGCGCGGCAATCCTCTTCTAATCGCCCGGCCTCTTCTGCTGGCTGCGCATGGCGTCCGATACTTCTGCTGCTACTTCTGCTCCGCCAGCCCGTGTGGCTGCCTCGGCTTCCGAACTTCGTGATGAATTACGGATTACGACTATCTCCCTCACTGGAAAAAGGAACTTTGTTGAATGGGTTCACTCGGTTCGCCGTGTTCTGCAGACGAAGGGTCTTCTTCACCACTTGACCCGAGCCCCTCCGACCGCTCCCTCCGATGACTGGCTTCGCGACGATGGTCGGGTCCAGTCCTGGCTTCTCAACTCTATGGATCCCGAACCCTACAGGATGGCTATGTATCATGATACGACTAAGTCCATGTGGGAGGAGCTTCACGCCTTTTACTCTGGTCATGACAGCCTACAACATCTGTATGATATCATTTCCGATCTTCAGAATCTTACCCCGGGTGCTCCTGGTGATATGCTCTCCTTCGTGGCTAAAGCCAAGAGTTTGGCAGAGGCTTGGATTCAGCATCAGCCTCCTACTACCGATCTCACCACTCAACGCAACCAGAAAAAAGCTGTCGCCATCGCCATGATGATGTCCCGAGTTCCTCCCCACCTGCATAGTATTCGGGCCCAGATTCTATCCTCCGCCACAACACCTTCACTGTCTGATGTATGCTCCATGCTGCTCAAAGTCACGCCTCCCTCTGAGGTTCCTCATGATTTTGCCCCAGCTCTTCTTCAGCAGCCTCTCCTTCCGAACCCTCCTACTCGTGGATCTTCCACTCGGGGGGGGGGGGGGGGCGGCCACCGTCTCGGGGACGAGGACGTGGTGGTCGTTCTTCTATAAAATGCACTTACTGTGGCCGCGATAATCATCTCGAATCTACTTGTTACCGCAAGCACGGCCTGCCTCCTCACCTTACTGCTACTACCTCTGCTGCTCCTACTCCCACTGAGCCTTCTGCCCCCGATCTGGCTTTCACTACCCGTCAAGATATTGATGAGCTTCGCACCCAACTCCAACAGCTTCAAGGTGCCCTCAGCCGCTCCTCCGGCTCCGTTGCGTCCTTTTCTGCGGAAGGTATAACCTGTCTCTCTCATAGTCCTTGCTGGATCGTTGATTCCGGGGCCACTCACCATATTACCTCCCAGAAGCCCACAAAGTACCAACGGACGCCTCATCCCCTTTGCATCACTGTAGCCAACGGTGATACCCTTCCTGTCTCTGGCACCGCTGCTCTTCAGCTTACTCCGACTCTCTCTCTTTCCTCGGTTCTTCATGTTCCGGGATCCCCTTTCAATTTACTTTCTGTTAGTCGTCTCACCCACGACCTTGATTGTTGCATAACTTTTTCACCTTCTTCTTTTCTTATGCAGGATCGTCGCACCCGGAGTACCATTGGTAAGGGATAGCTGTTGAATGGGCTTTATATCTTGGAAATCCCACCTACTACTCTATCTGCTATCTCCACGGTTGATTGACATCGCCGCCTTGGGCATGCCCCCTACCGATTCTCAAGCGGGCTCTTCCTGATGTACCTCTGCAGGAGTTCTCTTGTGAATCCTGTATCTACGACAAACAACATCGCTCTTCCTTTCCCCCTTCTTGTATCAGGAGTAGTATTCCTCTCTCTTTAGTACACTCTGATGTATGAGGTCCTTATCGTGTCCCCAGTATTTTTGGTTATCGTTATTTTGTCACGTTTATTGATGACTACTCGCGTACTACATGACTTTATTTACTACATGATCGTACTGAACTTACTTATGTGTTTCGTGCTTTTTTGACTGAGATGCGTACGCAATTCGCCACCCCCCTCCAAGTCATCTGCACCGATAATGCTCGCGAATATACCGGGCGTGCCTTCTCTACTCTTTGCATCGAGTTCAGTATCATCCATCAAACTTCATGTGCCTATACCCCTCAGCAAAACGGGGTCGCCGAACGGAAAAATCGCCATCTTCTTGATGTTGCGCGCTCCCTTATGTTCCAAATGCAGGTTCCGGTCGAATATTGGAATTTTGCCGTCTCCACAGCCTGTCATCTTATTAACCGCCTCCCCTCATCTGTGCTAAATTTTGCCTCACCGCTCCAACTTCTCTATCCCTCCACCAACCCCACCTCTCTCACACTACGGGTCTTCGGGTGTGTGTGCTATGTCCACTATCTTGGCCCTTCTTCCGACAAGCTTGCTCCTCGGGCTGCCAAGTATATGTTTGTTGGCTACTCACGGACTCAAAAGGGCTATGTCTGCTACTCTCCTTCTGATGGTCGACTGGTTGTTTCTGCAGATGTCACCTTCTGCGAACACCAGCCCTTCCACGTACCTTGCCCCACCTCGTCTTCTGCTCCACCTCTTCCCCGGCCATTCGTACTAGTCACGCCGTCGTCTCTACCCTCTTCTTCCTTTTCTCAACCCGCTCTTCCTCGGGTTCCTCCACCACTTATCCGGGTCTACTCTCGACGTCCATCCAAGGATACTCTTGTGAACCAACTCCCCGCTACCAGCGATACCTCGGCTACGGCAGATTCGTCTCCCGTCTCTACAGCTCATCCCTTGGCCAACTACGTCTCTCTCCATCGGCTGACACCACCTCTCTACGCCTTTGCCACCTCTCTTTCCTCTATTTCTATTCCTAACTCTGTGCAGGAGGCGCTTACACATCCAGGGTGGCGGGCAGCCATGGAAGATGAAATGCGGGCTCTTTGGGCTAACCAGACCTGGGATCTGGTCCCTCTTCCTACTGGCCATACCTCTGTGAGCTGCAAATGGGTCTTTGTTGTAAAGCATGCGGCGGATGACACTGTTGACCGTCTGAAGGCACGCCTCGTGGCTCGGGGATTTACTAAGCAACATGGCCTTGATTATGAGGAAACTTTCTCTCCAGTGGCCAAATTGAACACGGACCGCGTTCTTCTTTCCTTGGCAGTTCATCGTCACTGGCCGCTTTATCAGTTGGATATTAAGAATGCCTTCCTCAACGTCGATCTGCAGGAGACAATTTATATGCAGCAACCTCCCGGGTTTGAGACCACGGGGGAGTCTTTGGTATGTCACCTTCAGAAATCCATTTATGGTCTCAAACAATCCCCGCGTGCGTGGTTTGAAAAATTCAGTAAGGTGGTCTGTGCTAGTGGCTTCACTCGGAGCTCGGCTGATTTTTCTCTCTTCACCCGCCATTGGTCAACCGGGACTGTGATTCTTCTGGTCTACGTTGACGATATCCTGATTACTGGAAACGACACGGCAGGAATACAACAGATCAAGGAACAGTTAAATTTTGCCTTTCAGACCAAAGATCTGGGCAACCTTCGATACTTTCTTGGGCTCGAGGTCGCACGAAGCTCTGATGGTCTTGTGTTATCTCAAAGGAAGTACTGTATGGACCTCCTTCATGATGCAGGTTATTCTGGGTGCAAACCTGCGGAGACTCCTATGGATGCCAATCACAAGCTCTCGGCCCATAGTTCTGACTCTGACAAGCTGCTTACAAATCCAGAATATTACAGACGCTTGGTTGGGAAGCTGATCTACCTTACGGTGACTCGACCAGACATCTCGTTTGCTGTAGGAGTTGTGAGTCGGTTCATGCACGCTCCTCGGACATCTCATCTTCAAGCAGCCGAGCGCATCCTTCGATATCTCAAGATCGCCCCCGGACAAGGACTTGTGTATAAGCCATCCACATCTCTATCACTCGTCGCTTACTCTGACGCTGACTACGCAGGATCTATCGATGATAGGCGCTCCACTATGGGGTTCTGCACTTACTTTGGTGGTCATCTCATAACATGGCGTAGCAAGAAACAATCCGTGGTTGCTCGCTCTTCTGCTGAAGTCGAGTACCGAGCTATGGCTGC
Organism: Platanthera zijinensis; assembly: GCA_039513925.1. Classification (NCBI taxonomy): domain Eukaryota; kingdom Viridiplantae; phylum Streptophyta; class Magnoliopsida; order Asparagales; family Orchidaceae; genus Platanthera; species Platanthera zijinensis. Next base: position 47,059,626 of record CM077082.1, read on the forward strand.
GGTTGCTTCTGAGCTAACCTGGCTTGAGAGCCTTCTGGGAGACTTGGGTGTTCGTCTCTCATCACCGGCTACCTTATTTTGTGACAGTCAGGCAACAATACATATTGCCAAAAATTCGGTGTTTCATGAACGCACAAAGCATATTGAAGTTGATTGTCACTTTATCCGAGAAAAGGTACAGTCAAAGAAGATAGATTTGGAGCATGTTCCTGTTAAAGACCAAGTTGCGGATATCATGACAAAAGCTCTCTCCAGGCTTCTATACTATCAGTTTTTATCCAAGCTTGGTGCCTACGACTTGTACGCTCCAGCTTGCGGGGGAGTGTTAGAAAAGCCCAATTAAGGGCTCATGTTTTCTCTCTTTTATCTCTCCATGTATTAGTCTCACATCTTGAATTTAGGATTTCTCTTCTCATTCTTCTCCTATATAAGTGTATTCATACTTGTAACTATTCATTTCAAGAAGTATATACAAGCTTTGAGGTCTTTCTTTACAAATACAACAAGTTTATGTCTGCAGTTTGCTACTTGCTTACGTGCATTTTTACTGTTAAAAATTGTCATAATTTTCTTATTACATTTTCATGCCAGCCTTAAACTAATTCTGGCATGCTCAATTTTATTATTTTGATTTGTAGAGAATGGTTTCTTTGATGGGAGGACGTTTTTCAAAGCCTTTGATAGCAAACCAAGTTACTCATCTCATTTGCTATAAGTTCGAAGGTATTCAACTTTTCTTCTTGTATAGTGCTATATATTCAATTTCAACCTTACTAAGTAGAAAACAGTGGAATGCCTATCTGCATCTTTTATGACTAGGCATGGTTTTTCAAGCTTAGTCCTTATGATGGGGTATGGACCGTATGGTAGCCCAACCTAATTTTTTTTATCAGATTGAAAAAATGAGGTTCTTTCAGTTGTTAGAATCGATGATGCGCAATTCAACTCATGCTTTACCTATATTCTCAATGTGAACAACCTCACTTTTGACCCACATTTGAGATTGACCCTGACACTATATCCTGCAGTAGTTTCATCAGAGATTGATTCCACTTTATTCGTTGGACTCAGAGTTGAGAAGATAAAACCGAATAATACTTGGGATTAATCAACCATATACTCTTATATATAGAGTAAGGGAAAAACGTACAAAGACTAAAATACCCTTATGAGGGTAAAATACTAAAATACAATAAAGCATAAACAAACTTGATTTCAACTCTCCCCCTTAAGTCGAACAGTTGGTATCTGTCATTCCGATTCTATGGATATCATCAATTAAAACGTCGCACCCTAAGCTCTTGGTGAAGACATCGGCCAACTGATCTCTAGATGGTTTTTGATGAAATGACGATCAACTCGACATGCTTAGTTCTGTCATGTTGGACCGGATTATGAGCTATGCTGATAGCAACTTTGTTGTCATAGAACAGAGAGATGAGAGCATCCTCCTGAAGGTCCAGGTCTTGCAATAAGGTGTGCAGCCATAAACCTTCACAGAGACCTTGGGACATAGACCGATACTCGGCTTCAACACTAGATCTGGCCACCACATTTTGCTTCTTACTACGCCATGTAACCAAATTTCCATCAACGAAAGTGCAATACCCTGTTGTAGATTTCTTATCATCATGCCTTCCGGCCCAATCCGCATCAGTAAAAACGTCAATCTTTAAATGATTGTTCTTTAAAAACATCAGCCCCCGACCTGGAGCCTTCTTTAAGCACCGAAGTACGCGGTATGCCGCATCCTGATGTCTGATCCTGGGGGCATGCATATACCTACTCAAAATTCCAACTACATATGTGATGTCGGGACGAGTGTGTGAGAGGTATAAAAGCTTTCCCACCAATCTCTGATAACTTGAAGCATCCGTGCGATCATCATCAATATCTTCATCAATCCCATGGTTCTCTTTGATGCGGGACCGGAGTCCACCGGCTCCGCCACCTTGGCATCACACCAAGGGGCCCACCTGGAGTCAGCACCAGGCAGCTTTATCAGGCCCGCGGGCCATACACCTCAACCAGCTCTCCGTCACGGCATCAGCACCGCGCGGTAGGTTGTTGAGGCCAGGGCTCGATCCCCTGACCTCCTAGATAAGAGGCCCTCACGCAACCTCTCATCACCAACTGATCCGCATCAGCACCGCGCGGTAGGTTGTTGAGGCCAGGGCTCGATCCCCTGACCTCCTAGATAAGAGGCCCTCACGCAACCTCTCATCACCAACTGATCCGCGGATCAGTTGGTGATGAGAGGTTGCGTGAGGGCCTCTTATCTAGGAGGTCAGGGGATCGAGCCCTGGCCTCAACAACCTACCGCGCGGTGCTGATGCCGTGGCGGAGAGCTGGTTGGGGTGTATGGCCCGCGGGCCTGATAAAGCCGCCTGGTGCTGACTCCAGGTGGGCCCCTTGGTGGTGATGCCAAGGTGGCGGGGCCGGTGGACTCCGGTCCCGCATCATAAAAGTGCAAGGACTCCGGTCCCGCATCATAAAAGTGCACTTTTATGATGCGGGACCGGAGTCCACCGGCCCCGCCACCTTGGCATCACCACCAAGGGGCCCACCTGGAGTCAGCACCAGGCGGCTTTATCAGGCCCGCGGGCCATACACCCCAACCAGCTCTCCGCCACGGCATCAGCACCGCGCGGTAGGTTGTTGAGGCCAGGGCTCGATCCCCTGACCTCCTAGATAAGAGGCCCTCACGCAACCTCTCATCACCAACTGATCCGGATCAGTTGGTGATGAGAGGTTGCGTGAGGGCCTCTTATCTAGGAGGTCAGGGGATCGAGCCCTGGCCTCAACAACCTACCGCGCGGTGCTGATGCCGTGGCCGAGAGCTGGTTGGGGTGTATGGCCCGCGGGCCTGATAAAGCCGCCTGGTGCTGACTCCAGGTGGGCCCCTTGGTGGTGATGCCAAGGTGGCGGGGCCGGTGGACTCCGGTCCCGCATCACTCTTCCATAGAAGTGTTAGCGAGAACACACCCTAGCATCCCAGCCTCTGTTAACAAATCTAACACATACTTGCGTTGCGAGATGAAGATATCCTGATGAGAATGTGTCACTTCAATTCCTAGTTAGTAACGAAGCCTTCCCAAGTCCTTCACTTCAAACTCAGCTGATAGAAGAGACTTCATCTTTGAGATTTCATCCGAGTCATCTCAGGTGATCACAATGTCATCAACATATACAATAAAAACGACAATTTTTCCCTCATTCTTCCTGACAAACAAGGTATTATTAGAATGTCCCTGTTTGTAGCCAAACTTGATCATGGCCTTATGGAATTTTCCAAACCAAGCCCTGAGTGACTACTTCAGCCCGTATAAAGACTTCCTTAAGCGACAGACCAAACCTTCTTGTCTCCTCTTCACAAAACCTGAGGGAAAGGTCATGTACACATCTTCATCAAGGTCACCGTGTAGAAACACTTTTTTGACATCCAATTGATGTAGATCCCAGCCCAAGCACGCAACACAAGATAGAATCACACAAACAGAGTCCATCTTTGCTAACGGGGCAAAGGTCTCCTGCTAGTCGACTCCTTGAGTTTGAGCGTAACCACGAGCCACCAGACGGGCTTTAAATCACTCAACTTTACCATCCTGATTTTGCTTAACAAAGAAGACCCACATAGAGCCGATGACTTTCTTGTCACGAGGAAGTGAAGAGACATCCCATGTGTGATTTTTATCCAAGGAAGACATTTCCTCCATTTCTTGAGCCCATGTTGGAATGCAAACCGCCTCCTGCCACGTCTTAGGAATAGTGATCACAGACAAAGAAGATATAAATCCCTGATGAAGTTGAGAAAGGTGATCATAAGCAACATGAATAGAGATGGGGTGTTCCGTACACACAACCTTACCTCTGATTACAACAAGAGGAACATACAAATCAACATCAGAATTTGAGTCCAAAGACGGCACCGGCAGCGACGGAACAACGATGGACTGTTTACTTGTTTGCTGACGATGATATAAATGAGGGAACAGAGAGATGAGGGACAGATGATGATATGTAGGAGAAAACGACGTAGATGTAGGTGACGAAGGGGATGTAGCATGTTGGTGAAGGAGGTGTAGGAGGAGTAACTGTAGGAGGAATGATAGGTATTGAAGGAATCAGAGGGATTGGCACTGAATCGATGACATCGTTCTCTCCCCGACTAGTGGAGTGAGTCGAACCTAAGTAGTAAGATTTCTCCTCGCGTAAAGTCACATCCATGGTACAAAAAGTACGTCTGGAAGGGGGGTGATAACACTGATATCCCTTAGTGGTGGCAGAATAGCCCAGAATGACACAACGGAAAGCCTGAGGGTCAAGCTTCCCACGATGAGGCTGATGGACGTGAACAAAACAAACGCACACAAACACACATGGTGGAAGATGAGAGGTATGGACGACGGAAGTAAAGGAGAGACGGGCTAGGGGGATAGTATAGGCTAGAACCCGTGAGTGAAGACGATTGATAAGATGAGTGACAGTAAGGATGATATCACCCCAATATGATTTTGGGAGGTGCATGACGGTGAGAAGACATCGAGCAATATCAAGGTGATGCCAGTTTTTTCATTTAGCTACATCATTTTGGGTGAATGTGTAAGCGCAAGTGGTTTGGTGAATAATTCCATGACTAGTGAGGTTTGAGCCAAACGATCCTCGATCATCGTATTCCCCCTATTATCACTACGAAGAACACAAATTGTACCATTGAATCGGGTTTGCACCATTTTATGAAAGGTTTGAAAAACCAGAACACTTCATTTTTTTCAAGAGATAAACCCAAGCAGTGCGAAAAAAACAATTGATAAAAGTAACAAACTAACGATAACCAGCTAACGATACAACAGGGGAAGACTCCAAAACATTAGAATGTATAATAGCAAAAGGAATAGTACTAGGAGATGATAAATGTGATGACGAATGACGAACATGTTTTGACGTTTCACAAACATCACATTTTAAAATTTGAACAAACGACGATAAAGTAGGAAATAATGTCTGAAGGTAGACATGAGAAGGATGACCAAGGCGCAAGTGCCAACGTCGAGAATTAACATCAGTAACAACATGAGAAGAGAGGGCGAGGGACGAGGAAGTAACATCCAGATAGTACAGGTCACCACGGTTCCTACCACCGCCAATGATACGCTTCGTACCCAGTTCCTGAAAAACACAAGAATTAGGAAAAAAATGTTACAAAACAGTTAAGAGATCGAGTGAGATTACTAATGGAAAGAAGAGTGCGAGGGAATGAGGGAACATGCAAAACAGAAGAAAGAGAAAGAGAAGAGGAACATGAAATATTGCCCTTGCCCGCAATAGGGGACAAGGTGCATTTGCAGAGATAACCTTGCCCTTACCAGACAAAGGAGTGTTGGAAGAGAAACCTGAGGAGGAGCCGGTTATGTGATCAGTAGCTCCCGATTCAATGATCCACTCAGACGGAGGTGTCGCAACATTGACACCGGGCATAGCAACAGTAGTAAAGGAAGTAGAAGTACCGCTCGTGGTAGAATGTCCCGGGGAGTGTCTGGCTGGGAGTGTAGGAGGCGGCGGAGAGCATCCAATTCCGACATGGTAAAATGTCATGGGAGCTGACCATGATGGTCATCGTGCACCTCAGTGGAGTAAGCAACATCATAAGGGCGAGAACCACTCTGACGGTATCCCCCTCGTCCTGGACCACGACCACGTCCTCGACTGGATCCAGGTGGAGCAAGATGAGGATGGAGCTTGAACCACACGTCCCTAGTATGACCCCTGCGACCACAACAATCACAGGTAGGAACCACATTGGTATGGTTGGAGCCACCTCGACCAACACTAGTAAGAGCAGAGCGATCAGAGAGAGGAGCAGCCGTGCTGAGGGATCTCTGACGGTCTTTCATCGCCAAGAACCATGCTAAATCTCTCCCGAAGAGATGGAAGGGGAGATCAGTGTAGAATATTTGTTCGAACCATATCCATTTCCATGTTCAAGCCCATCAGAAACACATGAAGACAAAATTGTTCGTTCCTTTTCTGCAACAGAACTGCATCGCCAGTACACGTGGGAGTAAACTGCTCAAAATAATCCAATTCCTGAGAGATTTGCTTGAACTCAGAGAAGTAAGTAGATACCGTCACAGTTCCCTGACGTAACTCCAGCATCCGACCCGTCAACTCATAAATCTGAGTGGAATTTCCGATCAGAGAGTAAGTCTCACTTGCCCGAGTTCAGATCTTATAGGCAGAGTCCATCAACATATAGCTACGATACACCTTAGGAGACATGGAATGAAGGAGCCAGGAGACAACAAGAGAGTTCTCCGAGTGCCAACGCCTCCAAGAAGGATCACCCAGAGGAGGTGCCACAGTGGTCCCATCAATATATCCAAACAGCTGTTGGCTGCGAATGACATGTTGTGTCACTCGAGACCATTCAGGGAGCCAACGTGACCAGAAGAGGTCACCCATTTGGGGTGCCACACCACTCGTCGATGTAGAATCGATAACTGCTGAAGAATCATCCATGGGAAACAACTGACAGAATCAAACAAGAGAAGACGTCACCATGCAGACAAGAAAAAAATTGCAGATCTGGCGCTGGAACATCACTCAGCAACTCTGGAAGCAACAACAAAGATCTTCGGCGGCAACGATAGCGACAAACGACAGATCTGGAGAGTGGAGGCAGCGACAACGAAGAAACCAGCGGATATGGATGAAACCAGCGGATCTGAAAGCCGTCAGAGAAGAGGAAGCAACCAGCAGTCGTCTTGCACATGAGAAGAAGCAGTCGATCGACTGGATCAAAAGATCGGCAGGCACGACTTCCGACCCAGCAGCCCACCAATCGATCACAAAGAAGAAGAAGCACGACTTCTGGCAGGGAAGAAGCACGACGTCAGCGCAGCAGGGAGAAGCACAGACGGGATCAGGCGCGCAGACGGTCGATCATTGGGATCAGGCACACAGACGATCGCAGAGACGGAGTAGGTCGACGGTAACCCGACGTGTGTCATGAGGAGATGCGGTGGTCTCCTTCAGCGCGCCCCACCGCCGACGAGGAAGCCGCGGTTCACCATGGAGGCGACATCAAACCTGCGGGGTGAGAGGAGGACGGAATGGCGCAAGCAAGCGACGAGCGACAGAACGCGAGATCGGTTTCGGGATTAGGGTTCTCTTGGTCGTTCCTCTGATACCAAGTTGAGAAGATAAAACTGAATAATACTTGGGATTAATCAACCCTATAGTCTTATATATAGAGTAAGGAAAAATCGTACAAAGACTAAAACACTCTTATGAGGGTAAAATATTAAAATACAATAAAGCATAAATAGATTTGATTTCAATTCTCAGTGCAATGTTATCCACTGTAGCTACATTTGTTTTGAATTTACCCAAAATTAACCCCTTATCATTATGATGAAAGTCCCTAGCAAAGATAATTTATCTGAAAGGATTAGAGGTTTGCTAAATCTGTTAGTCAAATAAAAGTACCTTGATGCATTCTCCTTGTTGAATTGCATGAGGATTGATGTTTTTGACCATATGATTGCTACTATAGAACTTATAAAAGGCATCATTTTGTTATGGGTCAATCTATAGAACAATGGTGACTTTGCCGGAGGATTACCGGAGGTGGAGAGAGATGAATAGGTTACTATGAAGTCGGAATTGCAGCTGCCTTATTGGGGTGTGCTCAAGAGAGCTACCAAAATCTCTTACAAGGGGGCAAGAAGGATATATTAATTACTGCATGCCATATCACTAGCCTTAAGGGATTTTAAATAAGCATATATGACTCCACCCTCTTAATGAATCCTACCATCCAACTACCTCCTAATAAAGAACAATTAAAAGATAAAGACAATATTTCTCGATGTCTTGACAATAAAAAACAATTAATAAAAAGCAACTTGATAATCATGCCCGAGGCCCATAACATTTGTGGACCCATAGGATATTTCTAGTATACAAAGCAAGCCTTGGCCATTTTATTTCTTTTAGGAATGAAAGTATAAGGGATAAGACAGGAGTAACATCAATTGCAGAGAAGATGCGAGAAGCCCGTTTAAGATGGTTTGGACACGTACAAAGGAGACCATTAGAGGCACCTGTTAGGCATTGTGAGAGTCTAGTCACTAGGCATGTTAAATGAGGGAGGGGTAGACCAATAAAGGCTTGGAATGAAACTGTAAGAAAAGACATGATGTACTTAGGCATTAGTGAGATTATGACAAAAGATAGGACACAATGGCGACAAAGGATCCATATAGCCGATCTCACTATAGTTGGATAAAGGCTTGAGTGTTGTTGTTTTGTTGTCTTTTATTGTTTGGTAATCACATCGTAATGCCCTGGTAATTGCGGGGATAAAAATAATCAACTTTCTTTAAGAATTTGTGAATGAAATTCAAAGTGTACTTCATTAAGGTTTTGCACATCCCTAAGATTTAGTACCCAAGTAATGACATGTCTAAGGAACTTTATGTTGTATACTTGCATCAAATTTCCTTGACATTACCTCAGACTGTCTTTTCTTCCACCGATTTTCTACATAACCCATATGATAGAATTAATTATGAATATTCTGCTTAAATTGTTCTCAATTACCTCTTAGTACCCAGCCCTTTCATGCAAGTATTTCACTTTGACAAGTCATGCTGACTAAGCTCTAATTGGGCAAAAAAAACTTCATAATGAGTGTCATATCTCTATAATGTGAAATGTTTAATATTGGTCAATCCATACCTTTAATGTTTTTGATTGCTTCATCACAATTGAGGGGTTTGTACTTTGTACCTTTGCTACCACCTTCAAAGGATTAGTTGCATTTCAAATGTTCTCTTCTGGCCTCATTTGGACAACTCTCACTGAGACACTCATTCAATGGTATACTACTTCGACAACTTGATCGAACCCCTTTGCGTGTTTATCAGACCGACTTCATTGACTCGTACATGGGTGAATTTATCAATTTTGTCACCCATGTTCTGGGTCATCCACCTGATCACTACTTTGGCTATTTTATGCATGGATTACAACATCATATATGCGCTCTCCTCTGCACCCTCCATTCGTCTGCCGTTAATCAAGCCATGGACCTCCCTAGTCGTGATGACCGAATTTCTTGGGTCTTCTTGGGTCCCTCATTCTATATCTCCTTCCAAACCATATTTTGACATCATACTAAACGTCTAAACCTTCACCGCAACCACCTCCTCTACCTCGCTCACCCCTTATGCCTCCATGCAACAACGCTCCTATCCCTACTCACCGCCTTTTCAACTAAGAGTATCATGACTTGTGGAGTAAGGGCCCGCATTTCCGTTGCAATCATTCATACTCTTCTCATGATTATCCTGTCAAAGAGTTCCGACCCCTCATCAGTGATGACTTGGAGGAGATCGACATAGCTGGCTTTGACTCCCTTACGATCACAGATGCACCGCTGTACGGAGCGCCCGACACCTCTGCGCCAGCCCACCCACGAGCATATCATTACTAGACGTCGTGCAGCACCTCGACCTTGGGGTCAAGGTCTATTTTCAGGCGACATATATTGTTAAGCACTTGCACACAACATTTTATTTTGTATTATGTATCTTTAATTTTTATGGGCACTATGGTAATATGTATGTAAGCTCCCCTCCCTATATAAACAGGAGGCTTGAGAGTTTTAGTTATCTTTTATGCTTAGGGTTTGAGATCTCTCCTTGTGAGAGGAACTTCAAGGAGGAGCCATCCTCCTAGGGTTGGGTACGAGTATTTCTCGTGGTTGTATTCAATTTCTCGAGTATTATTGCAAGTTAATTTTTGTCTTGGTAACACTATCAGATGTGACCGACTTAGGAAGCCATGCAATCTCACAACCTCTTTAAAGAAAATTTCAACGAAGTTTACTATACCGGAGTTTTTCGACCCAGTATGAAGTGCGTCGTCTTTGAGAAGCTATCTACCACTTCAAAAATAGTCTCCTTTCCTCTGAGTGTGAGGAAGTTATACTACGAAATTCATTGAAATGTGTTGAGATTATTAGTTTATATTCATATATAGGTCTATTAAAGTCGTTATAAGTGAGTGGGTTTAGTCCCACATCTTGAGTCGGTATTTATGAGTTTTGTTGTAATCCTATAAAAAGCCCCCTTGAGAATGAATATGATGTACTTTTATTTTCCATTTCTTCTCTTCCAACATGGTATCAGTGTTGAAGTTGACTGTGAAATTTTTCGTTGCCCTAATTTGTTGGTGACCTAAAATTCTCAGCTTTTCTCTTGATTCCGTAAGCTTGTGCCTCTCCACTTTTGTTCCCGTCAACCGCGCCTACTAGCGCTTCCGTCGAGCACCTCTGTTCCCGCTCCCGTCGATTGAATCGTCATTTGATTTCATCAACAGGAGCGGCTGCCCTCCCCTCGTCGTGGATGATCTCTCTGCTATCCCTCAGATCTCGCTGCTCCCGTCGCTACTTCTCTCGATGCCAGATCCCGCAGATCTCGCTGCCCCATCGCTACTTCTCCCGACGCCAAATTCCGCAGAGCTCGCTGCTCCTGTCGCTACTTCTCCTGACGTTGGGTCCCGCAGATCTCATTGTTCCCGTCGCTACTTCTCTCGATGCCGGATCCCGCAGATCTCACTTGTCTCGTTCTCATCAACGAAACCGCCCTTCTTCTGTCAATACCATTTCTAGGGGGAGTGAATGTTGCGCCTATTCCTCTCCTTCGATCCAGTCCAGATTCCTGTCCCGTTCCCGTGCCGCTGCTCTCGTGGACGATGCTTCTCTTTGCGTTGGGCTCCCTCTTTTGCTCTCCGCCGCTTGAGCCTTCTGCTCTCCGCTGCTTCAACACTCTACTCGCAGCTTCTTGAGTCTTCGGCTCGCTGCTAGCTTGTGCCCGGGCTATGCTCGCTACATCTTGGGTCGTGTTCTCGCTGACAGCGATTCTCCATTACCTTTTTGTTAGTAGTTATTTTATTTGTATTGTCTTTTTTATTGTGTTCTATGCCTTCATGCACGTGTTTTCCACATGTAGGGGAGTGTTTGGGATGAGGGTGACTCAGATGATCTTTCCCGTTGTTCGCCTTTGTCCTACACGACCTTCAGGCTTATGTCATATGTTGCTATGTGTCTCTCTATATTTCATTTGATTGGTCGTGTGCTGGTACACGACTGATGTTGGTGTTCTAGTCTCAGTGGACTGTTTCGTGTTGGAGCATGTCGTGCGGGACTGTGTTGTGTGGGACCACCCTTTGTGCGGATCATCCCCGACAGATTATCTCTGACGGATTATCCCCGGTTGCTTGTTTGATGATTTGCTCTACATCGTTGGTTCCCTTTTGCATGTTGTGTGTATGTGATGTTAGTTGACTGGTTTCCAGTGGGTTCACATCGTGTGTGGGTCCTACGTCGTGTGAGTCTGCGTCGTATGTGGCTATGTCCTCAGTTTTATTCCCCGATTTGGTATTTTTCCCTGATGGCTTATCTGATGTTTTGTCCAACATCGCCTATTTCTATTGCCGTTATTATGATGTCCAAGATGAAGGTTCCCCCTTCAGCTTGAGGGGAAGTGTTGAGATTATTAGTTTTATATTAATATATGATTCTATTAGAGTCGTTTGGAGTGAGTGGGTTTAGTCCCACATCCTGAGTCAGTATTTATGAGTCTTGTTGTAATCCTATAAAAAACCCCATTGAGGATGAATATGATGCACTTCTATTTTCCATTTCTTCTCTTCCAATAAAATGTCATCCAACGACCTCAAGTAATGCCACAGAAGTGTAAAAACCAGTGTTTTTTGCTTGACACTTAAACTACTGACATGTGGTGCAGTGCTTAATGAGATCTAAAATGCTTTGTTTCATCTTAGGTCAGTAGTACGAGATATAACCATTTAGATTGGCCTACATGCCATCTTACACCTGTTGACTCTAAGGTCTCCCTAAGTGGTCCTTCATTAATGCAAAGTTGGCTTCCTTTAAATAAGTATCCCTCACTCGCGACGTATTGAGTTGTGATATTAGTTCCTTTGTGATGACTGATGACACGAGCTCCAATTGTCTCTGAAGAATGGATCAGTGGCACACAAGTCTCCTGGGAGTCGAAGTCTATGATGCGCGTCCGAAGGGTGATGACTAAGTGTGAGCGTTGGCTAAGGGCATCATCTACTCGATTAGTGGGTTCTGGTTTGTGCTTGAGATGAAATGTGAACTACTGAAGATAGGCAATCCATTTGGCATGCCATTTGATATTTCTCTGTGATCTCAAATGTTTTGGTGCTTCATGATCCGTGTTCAACACAAACTCACGCTGAACCAGGTAGTGTCACTGATGATAGAGAGTCTGAACGGTGTCGTCGATACTCGATATCAATGTCATAAATCAAATTTTGAATCTTTGCTTCGTTAAACTTCTCACAGAAATGCAACGGGCAACCCTCTCGACCCAAAAAAACACTGATGTATATAATGGATGCTCCATAGTTAACTCATTTTTTTGGTCAAAAAGGCAAATTGGCGCGCCAGTAAGTCTCTCTTTTACCCACAGAAAGGCTCGCTCCGCCTCTTTAGTTTAAATGAATTGTCCCTTTTTATACAATTAGTAATGAGAGCACTTAGGGTATTAAATTGGGAATAAATCGACAATAAAAAGATTTCAACCCATTAAATCTCGGAGTTTCAATATTCATTAACTTTAATATCCTCATAAGAAATATGCATTTCTTCACATTTGCATAAAATTTGTTTTCTTTTAAGATATCTAATACTTGCCAAGTTGAATCAAGTGCTGATCGGTCTGTGCTATAAATCTGAATATCGCCAAAATACACCATTACGCGGACTGCAATGAGTGACCTAAGTGTTTGATTCATCACCCTCGTAAATGTACTAGGTGCCTTAAAAAGATTAAAATGCATATACAACCACTAGAGCTGTCATGGCTTCAATTTTGTTCCATTTCCATTAAAATCAAGTATCGAACCATCTAGGTAACAATTCTTCAAATTAGAACTAGTGCTTTATCTGGTCTGACCGATTTTGGTTCTAACATAATTTTTTGGAACCATCGTGTCTACACAAGAATCAAACTAATTATTCACTATCGGTTTGGTTCTGTTCTATGTGGGTTTGGTTCGATTTCTATTCCTAATGAATCAATATTAATAGAGATCGATGGGGATCTGATGCATCCCAAATTTGCATCTTTGTTTTATTTTATTCACAATATTTTTATTTGAAAGAACACGTATTCAGGCATTTTATGTTTCAGTTTTCACACATATGTTTGTATCTGCATGTTACTCGCCTGCTATCGTACAACTTATTTCTTTGACCGGCCAATAAGACCATGAACGAAAAGGTCCGTTAATTTAGGATTAATGTTTGTTAAGGCAAGCAAGAAATTCTAAATAAGTATTTTATATTATTAAAATTAAAATTAATAATTTTGAAAAATAATGTTTATTTGCAGAATTATTTTGGTGAGGGAATACCTAAAAGCCACATTCATGCTACTTTATTCCTTTCAAAGCTCCTCATAATCAAGCGTCTTTTTTTCTTTGAAACCCCTCATTAAAAAATATACCTTTGTTTTTTAAGCAAACCGAACTTATGAAACCCTTTCTCATGAATGCATTTTAAAATACTTTGCTTTATATGAATTGGCCCACACCTTTTTCTGGGCAGCTGGAAAACAAGTCGAAGATAGACAAATTTTATTCTCTGTTTTTGTAACCAGTCAATTCCTTCACATCGTTTGCAACCGACGAGCCTCGCCACAACCACCTATGCCTCTTTAGGTCTCCATCGACGCCATCTCTGGTGCGCAGTCGCTGCGAGTCCTTCTCCTCGTCCACCCCTGGTCCTACGGTTTTAACGCTCAGATTCCATCTTCCAACCGATCGGTTCCCCTCCAGTTTGCTGCATCATCTTTGTCCAATCCGCCTCCTTCAAGCGGCCTCTATTCCACCTTCCATACCATTTCCGACACCCCTTCGCTGTTCCTAGTTTCTTGCAATTTCTGTACGTGATCAGTAAACTTCCTCCAGAGGTTTTTACCCTTGAACTACGTTACCAGCCATGCCAGGAACTGTCAGCAGGCCTTGCTCCACATGGTTGGGCTTCGTCGTGTCGTGCCTGATCCCTTGGTATGACCCTCACCTCATCTCTTGTCTCGATAAATTTTAGTATAAATTTTATACCTCATTTTATAGATCTTAAACTTGAGAGCTTGCTTGCTTAGACTAACAATAATCCTGATTTGACGTTTGCCCCAAAACTTTATTCGTAAGGGTCAACCACGAACAAACGTTAGTCATTTTTACGCTTTTTTGCAAGTGCTAAGGCGACTATCGATTGACATTGCCCGTGCAAATTCCGCTAGTGCCTCTTAATTTAATTTTGATCTCAAATTTTAACTTTTAAAATTCATCCATCGATTTTGGAATACATCGATTTGATATCAGAGCAAGTTAGATTCACTTTTATCGTGAATCAGACAATCTTGATTTTAATTAAGAAACCAAAAAACAAAATGTTGTTTTAAGATAAATATCCAATAAAAAATAAGTGGTGTTATAGGCACACCAATTTTTTGGATATATGCAACCAAAATATAAATGCAACTCAATTTCATATATTTGCACACCAAGCCTATAATTGCACAAAAAAAACAGATTTTTAAAATTTGCAAATCAACTTACAAAACCACTTAGTGGGCACCCAACTTGCTTTTGAGTTTTTTTATTTGATCATTTCTTCTACTAGTAATATTAGAACTTCTTTCAAGACAAACAAAACACAAGAAATTTGTAGAAATAGTTTCGACAAAAAATAAGTTAACCAACATACTATTCTTAACTGTCCATTATACAAAATGGGTACATTTCCTCAACAATCTTCTGTTCATTTTCATTTAGCCTTATATCATAGCTATGAGCCTCAAAATGTACAAATTCGCAAATCACATTTGACTTCAACTTTCCATTCATTCGCACATGATTTTTTTGGGTCAAGTAAGGAAAAAGGGCATCCACACCTTTTGGACCTTGTTTTTCTTATATTTTTCTTCACACAACCCTTTGAATGTTGATTATCACAAGGAGAACCGCCCTTATCACAACTTAGAAAAACACTTAGTTTAGGTCTTCCATCAAGCTTTTCTGCTCTATGTATAATAACAACAAACCCGACTCCTTTAGCAACATTACGAGCCCACTTAACTAGGTCCTCTTTATTAGAAAAAATTGTATCTGTCACAAAGTGAACCCCGACATCTACTGAACTCGTTCTACGTTGGTGCTCAACTACCGACAATGTATGCTCCACATTCATTCTAATCTATAAATACAAAAAAATTTGGTAAACACCATAATAGAACACCATTTATCACAAAAGTACAACCCTAAAATCAAAATAATGATCTTTGATCCATAAAATGGAGATAAAAAACTAGAAAAATGAGAAGTTATACTTTTATAAGGGCAGCAAAGTGAAATAGAAGCAAATCTTCAGATGGTTTGGAGAAAAACACACAAGTATGGTGCAAACATGTGCTTTAGGTCAGAAACCCTAACCAAAATAAAGAGCTTTGAATCCAAAAAAAGATATATGAGGGAGAAGGGGCACGCATACCGGTCCAGAGGATGGATTTGCCGATGGCATAGGTGGCCAACAGTGGGGTATTTGGCATTGGCGACAAAAACCAGGCAGAGTTCCTCTTTCATGAACAATTTCGCGAAACAGGTGGAGGCGCAGGGGAGAAAGAATTGGTGTGCGTGTATAGGAAACGTTTTTTTAGATTTTGTGTCTTAAGGTTACTTTTTTGGTGTGCACATATCCATTATAGGTGCGCCTATAACATCACTCTAAAAAATTTGTTTAAAAAACATGAGAGAAAAAAGTTACTTAAATTTTCTTGTATTTCATTTTTAAAATAAATTTATAGTACTTTTAAAATTGCAAACAATCGTTCAATTATTTCTAACTATTAGTAATTTTAAAATTTTATTTTCAACGGAGTGTCGTGTAGATCGTATTGAAACTAGTGTCAAAGACTTAGCTAGACACATGAGTGAGTTGGTAAAGAAGATAATGCACTCATTGCCATCATGAGAGATTCTAATCAAGTTGTGAATGGATTAAGAACCATCGTCACTAATTTAAAAGACACTCATCACCTAGGTTTGAATCAAGCACCTCCCCAAAAATCTTGACATGAGGATCACAATCCTAGACCACCAGAGCCTGCACAACCTGAGCCTGGACTTCTACGCTAACCCCATTGAGATGATGAAGTTAAGGTAGATGCAGGTGATTTTGAAGGTACCTAGTGTCCAAGAAATGTCTTGATTGGTGTGAGCGTGTGAAGAGATTCATGGCATGAAAACAAATGCCTATGAATCGGCAGTTGAATATGTTGTCCTTAGGCTTAAAAGGCCAACACTAGTCTGGTGGGTTCAGTTAGAGCGTACACGTTTGACCTTAGGCCTAGCGCTTATAACCACATGGGTAGAATCTATGACGTAATTGTGGAAGCGATATGTTCCCTCAGTCTATCTGCAAAATCTATATAGAAGGTTCCACAACCTTCGTCAGGACAACTTTTCGTGGACTTGTACACCCACTAGTTCTTAATGTTGCAGTCTAGGGTAGATCGTCATGAGAGGGACGACATAACAGTGTCCCTCTATCTGAACGAGCTCCGTTATGCTATTAAAGACGAGCTTGAGTTGCATGACTTTGTAGATTTGGGCGAAGTGTCTGGTAGAACCTGTAGAGTAGAGGCCGCACTTCTGAATAGGATATATGGTCATAGAACTACTGAAAGACCTACTTCGAGCACAGTCGCCACTGCACCCACTTCTAGGATTTCAGATCTCCCTCGCACTCATATCACTACTGGGACCCCAGCTCCTCACATTGGCCCGTCCCGGAGTAAGGAGCCCATAGGATTCAAATCCAACACTGGAGTATTCCGACGCTTCAAGTGTATGAAGCTTCAAAACAAATCTTCTGAGTGCTCGCGATACTATTTCGTCGCAATTATTGATTCCACTGATGTGCATGAGCCTGAATATGGAGAATTCCTTAGTGACTCCAAGCCCGAGCCCGAGCTCAAGTCTTATAGCATGATCGAGGTTGAAGGAGAGCAATTAGAGCACTTAGTTTATGTCCTTCGCTTTACCTTGGTTTCCCCTAGCGAGACCACTGAGCAAGGTTTTTAGAAGAATGAAATTTTTCGCACTATTGCACGAATTCATGGACAATTTTGTTTTATCATTATTTATAGTTGTAGTATGAAGAACTTTGTTTCTCTACTCATGATAGAGATGCCAGGACTCATCCCTTAGAGCAGCCCCACCACTCATCTGAGGTTAATAGTCACTTGACTATGCCCGTTACTCATCACTGTCCTGTGGAGTTCTCTATATTGGACGTGTATCAGGATTCTGTTTTATGTGATGTCGCGCTTATCGCTTCTTTATTTTATTTTTTTCGCAGTTTTTTTATTTGAGTAGCGCACGTCTTCGCGCATTTTATGTTTTAATTTTCACATATACGTTGTATCGTGCATGTTACTCGTGCACTATCGTACAACTTATTGGTTTGACCGACAAATAATACCATGAATGCAAATGTCCGTTAATTTAGGATTAATGTTAGTTAAGACAAGCAATAAAATCTAAATTAAGTATTTTGTATTATTAAAATTAATAATTCTAAAAAATAAAGTTTATTTTCAGAATTATTATGGCGAGGGAATACCTTAATACCACATTCATGCCGCTTTATTCTTTTCAAACCTCCTCATAATCAAGTCTCTTTATTTCTTTGAAACCCCCTCGTTTAAAAACAAAAAAATCTTTGTTTTTTAAGTGAGCCGACCTTATAAAACCCCTCCTTAATGCATTTTAAAATACTTTGCTTTATATGAACCGACCGACAGCTCTTTCAGGGCAGCTGAAAAAAAAAAGTTGAAGACAAAGGAATTCTATTCTCTGTTTTCGACCTAACCTACCGGTTCCTCCACCTTGCTTGCTACCGACGAGCCTCGCCACAACCATCCACGCCTCTCCTGGTTTCCATCGACACCACCTCCGGTGAGCCAAGTCGCCGACGAGTCCTGCTTCCTCGTCCGCCCCTGGTCTGACGGTTTCAATGCTCGAGCTCTACCTTTCAACTGATCGGTTCCCCTCTAGTTTACTGCCGCGTCTTCATCCAGACCGCCTCCTCCAAGCAGCGTCCATTCCACCTTCCCTTCCATTTCCGATACCCCTTCTCCGTTCTTAGTAATCGACGAATTCTAGATGTGATCAATAAACTCCCACCATAGGTTTTCCCCCTTGAACCACGTTACCGGATATATCAGGAACTGTGTAGGCCTTTCTTCACATAGTTGGGCTTCGTCGTATCGTGCTTGATCCCTTGGTATGACCCTTATCTCATCTCATGTCTCGATAAGTTTTAGTATAAATTTTATGCCTAATTTTAGAGATCTTAAATTTCAGAGCTTGGTTTCTTTGACTAACAATAATCTTGCTTTGACTTTTGTCCCTCTTTTTTTCCTTTCACTGCCGTGCCTATGGAAAATTTATTCGTAAAGGTCAAATGTGAATGATTGTTGGAGAATCGCTCTAATCGACGCTAGAAAACTTGCTTGGTCGTCGAGGTGACGCTCAATGGTGTCGTGGCGGGCGTCAGTTATCACGCGAGTGATCAGGCACTGTCATCGGGGCACCAGAAGCTGACGTAGTTGCTCTGGCGGGTGGACGAGCGCTGCGGGGAATGTAATGAAACAAATCAGGCGGTGAAGAAAGATGGTAGGAGGCGGGCTGGTGGGCGCAGATGGAACGAGTCAGGGGAAACAAGATTTGGCGGAGACCGTAACACCGTTGTCGGGTGCTGCCGATCCAAGCGTCAGTGAGAACTGGAGTGTCCGACGACGGTGAGGGTTGGAGCGGCAGGTGTCAACGAAATGATCGGCGCTGAGGCATTGGAGACGCTGTTGACAGAATGCGAAGCAGACGGGTCGCGCGATCTCGTGCCGATGTCGATGAAGAGGTAGGAGTGGAATGATCCCGACGGGACACGATGTAGGCAGGGAGGCTAGGTCGGTTCATTGTTACGGGTGGGGGGAAAACGAAGGAACTCCAAGGGGAAGATCCCACTTGGCCAACCCTAGGCTCCAATGTATTTTAAAATCTCAAATGCATGTTCATCCAAAACAAGAAATAGCTAGGAGTTATATAACCCCTCCCGGCACATGCAAAAACGCTAAAGAGAACACGACAAATAAAATAGAACGAAACAAAAGACGACCATGCCGTATCATGCTGTTTTAGTCTTGTCCGCTGTCCCACTCCTTCAAGAGTATACTCACCACGTCGACGATGCCCCTTCTTCTAGGACATCCTCTATGTTCGCAACCGGCAGCTTCGGCGAATGCGATAGGGTAACATTTCCTCTTTGATGTGCCCCATGGTTACACCATAATTTTTGAATTAGTCAAAAGGTCATTTGATGAAAGCCATCCATTCATACCGGGCTCCTTAACAATTCATTTCTGAAACTCAATAATAAATGTTGTTTCTTAATTTTCTAGTTTTATAGTTTGTTATGATTAATTTTAAATGTGATTTTGGACCGTGATTTCTTTATTACAATACGCCATAACCTTTGTAGGTGAAAAATTTGAACTTGCCAGAAAAGTTAATATAAAGCTCGTCAATCACCGATGGCTTGAGGACTGGTATGCATTAATCTATGGACTGAAAATTATTAACATTCTAAATTTGTATGTACATTTTCTTTTCATTCCTAAACAGTTTGTATATATTTTCTCTTTGATACTTTCATTTCAGTCTGAAGTCTTGGGAGATTCTGCCAATAGATAACTATACCAAAAGGTTAGGGACCACTTGAAAATTTGAAATTAGTCATACATCAATAGGTAAACAGTATTGAGTAAGTTATTATTTATGTTTTTTTTTTGTTTAACAACATTATTTTCTACATTCATTATGTTCTTTGCAAATCCATAATGTTGGTTGTGTTGTGTCCATTTAAGCTACTCGATGAAAAACAATACGATCTACTTGTAGTTATCTAATGAAATTAATGCACTTTAGATAGATTTCTATTACATCGAAGTATTAAATAACAAAATGCGGCGTATCAAAAGACAATTAAAGAGTAATTTTAGACATAATTCAGTTGTAATCAATATATTCGTCAAGTCGTTGTTTAGCGTGTCTTACCTTTCAGGGTTATTTTGGTCTTTCTGTCCCCCTTTACTCAAATATATATGTATGAATAAAGGGACCTTTCATAATCATGACATCTTTTTACTCTTTCAACTTTGTATCAGAGCCTTAACCTAATCTCCCGCCGCCTGCTTCCGCCAAAATCTCTCGCGGTCTTGCCGATCTCATCTCGCGTGCCTACATCCGCTGGTTTGACGTCCTCTCGATGCTGATCTGAGGTGCTCTCGTCGGCGGTTGCACGCGCTGAAGTAGACTGCCACCCCTCCTTGTGACGTGCACTGATGGACCGCCGCTCCTTGTGCTAGCAGCTTCCGTCGTTGCAAGAAGCTCCACCAACTTCATTGACACTCGTGTTCCCCAACTGCCTCCAGCGTCTGCTCCTGTCGTCTTCCAGATCTATCAACGACTGTTTCTCCTGATCTAGCGATAATTGTTTTGTTTCCAAATTCAACGATGACTACTTCTCCAGAGGTCGTCTGTTTTCACAGGGCCGATTCCTTCTTGCTCTAGGCAGCTTCCTTCTACATCATTTCTTGCTCCAGGCAGCTTCCAGGGTTGATTCCTTCTTCAGGGCCGATTCCTTCTATAGGGCCGATTCCTTTTTGCTTATTTCAGGGCCAATTCCTTCTTGCTTATTCTAGGGCCATTTCCTTCTTGCTTATTCTAGGGCCGATTCCTTCTTTAGGGCCTTGGTTATTACCGCTATGTTCTTGAACATTTCTTGTCGATAGTCCATCATGGATGATTCTCTTGCCATGGTTGATTCTTCTACCTCCCCGCCAAGTGTTGTGATGCCCCAGATGAGTGACCCTCAGCGGACTCATGACCACACTGGCTTTTTGAAGATCACCACTGTGCCTCCGGATGAGACGAATTACCTTGAATGACCTCGTGCGGCTCAACATGTATTTCACAGTCATCAGCTGCTCGGATATATAGATGGGGCGGTCACGACACCTCCTCAGGATGATCCTACTTGGACTCGAGCACGCAAAACTTATTCTCAGATCTTAAATTCCACCCAGATTTATGAGCTTATACGTCGTATTCTGGAGTTGCGTCAGGGATCCATAACAGTGACAACTTATTTCTCTGAGTTCGAGCGTCTCTCTCAGGAATTGGATTACGTTGAACAGTTTATTCCCGCTTGTACTGCCAATGCAGTCCTGTTGCAGAAAAAGGGCGAATGGTTTCGTCTACATGTCTTTTTGATGGGTTTGAACATGAAATTGGATATAGTTCGGACCAATATTCTTCACCGCTCCCCTCTTCCCTCTCTTCGGGAGGCATTTAGTATAGTTTTTGGCGATGAAGATCGTCATAGGTCTCTCAGCATGACTGCACCTCTTGATTGGTTTACCCTTATTAGTGTTGGTCAGTGTAGTGCCAACCACCCCAACATTGTTCCTACTTGTGATTACTGTGGCCGCAAGGGCCACACTCGAGATGTCTGCTTCAAGTTCCATCCTCACCTTGCTCCACCTGGACCCAGTCGTGGTCGTAGACCAGGACAGGGGGGAGGGTCTCAACAAGTGGTTCTCGATCTCATGATGCTGCTTACTCCACAGAAGTCTATGACGACTGTCAACCCCTGAGAAATTTTATCGCGCATGAATTGTATGCTCTCCGTCTTCTTCTCCATTCCCAGTCGGACGCTACCTTTGGTACTTCTGTCTCCTTTTCCACTCCAGCTATGCCCAGTACTAATGTTGCAGTGACTCCTCCGTCTAAGTGGATCATCGACTCGAGAGTCACCGATCACATGATAGGATCCTCCTCAGGTTTTATTTCCTACACCCCTTGTTTGGTAAGGACAAGGTTATCTCCGCAAACGACACCTTGTCCCCCATTGCGGGCATGAGCCACATTTCCTGTTCTCCCTCAATTTCTCTTTCTTCTATCTTACACATTTCCTATTTTTCTCGCACTTTACTTTCAATTAGCAATATCACTCTCTATTTACTGTTTTGTAACCTTCTTTCCTGACTCCTGTGTTTTCAGGAACAAGGTACGAAGCGGATCATTGGAAGTGGTAGGAACCACGGTGGCCTATAGTACCTGGACTCTAAGACATCGTCTCATGCTCTTTCGTCTTGCTGTTACTGCTGCTGACACTCGACGCTGACATTTGCGTCTTGGACATCCCTCTCCTGTTAACCTTCAAAAATTATTTCCTGCTTACCATTTATTTAAACTTTAGCTTGTGATATTTGTGAAATATTTAAACATGTTCGACATTATTCGTCACATTTTTCTTCTCCTAGTAGCACCCCTTTTGCTGCTATACATTCTGATGTTTGAGGATCTTTCCTTGTTTCATCTTTATCTTGTTTTCGTTGGTTTGTTACCTTTATCGACTGTTTTTCCCGCACTTCTTGGGTTTACCTCTTAAAGAAGAAAAACGAAGTGTTTCCGTGTTTTCAAGCCTTTCATAAAATGGTCCAGACACAGTTCAATGGTAATTTTTGTGTTCTCCATAGTGATAATGGGGGGGGGGGTGGATATGATGATCGTGGAACGTTTTACTCTTATCTCACAAACAAAGATATTATACATCAAACCACTTGTGTTTACACCTCTTCCCAAAATGATGTTGAGCGAAAAAAATTGGCATCTCCTTGATGTTGCCCGGTGCCTTCTCACTACCATGCACTTTCCCAAATCCTTTTGGGGTGATGCTATCCTAATTCCTGTTCATCTTATCAATCTTCTGTCTTCACGGGTTCTAGATTATGCTACTCCTCTAGCCCATCTCTCTACTACTTTTATTGTTCATGCTTCTCATCTTCCACACTGTGTCTTTGGTCGTGTATGTTTTGTTGACATACATCAGCCTCAGCGTGACAAACTTGATCTTTGGGCTCACCGCTGTGTCTTTATTTGCTATTCTGCCACTACAAAAGGGTATCGGTGTTATCACCCTTCTTCCAGACGTGTTTTATGTACCATGGATGTTAATTTCCATGAGGAGGATCCTATTACTCCACTCGTTAGGGGGAGAATGATGACATGGATTCTTATTATACTGTTTCTCTCCCTCTGATTCCTCCTACTCCTACCATGTCTTCCACCATAACTACTCCTATGCCACCTACGTCCCCTACGTCTTCTACACAACTTTCCTTTTGTCCTTCCCTCATCTCTTCGTTTCTTCATGTATACCATCGTCGTCAAACTAGTAAATAGTTCATCGTCGTTTCCCCGCTGCCGGTGCCTGCTTTGGGCTCAAATTCATGTGATGATTTACATGTTCCCCTTGCATTGCTAAATGGTAAAGTTGTATATACACAACACCTTATTTCTAATCATGTTGCATATGATCACCTTATCCAGGCTCATCAGGGCTTTATATCTTCTTTGCCCTTGATTAGTATTCCAAAGACGTGACAGGAGGCTGTGAGCATTCCGCTATGGGCACAAGCGATGGTGGAGGAAGTATCTACCTTGGACAAGAATCACACATGAGATGTCTCTACCCTTCCTCCTAACAAGAAATCCATTGGTTCAAGGTGGGTTTTCTTTGTTAAGCAAAACCAGGATGGTAACGTTGAGCGTTACAAGGCTCGACTTATGGCTCGAGGATGCACCCAGACTCAGGATGTTGATTACTAGGAGACCTTTGCTCCTGTAGCAAAGATGGATTCTATTTGTGTTCTTTTATCTTATGCTGCTTGCTTGGGCTGAGATTTTATTAACTGGACGTTAAAAATGTCTTCCTGTACGGTGAATTTGATGAAGAAGTGTACTTGACATTCCCTTCTGGATTCGTGAAGAAGGAATAAGAAGGGCTTGTCCGTCACTTAAGAATGTCGTTGTATGGTCTAAAACAGTCTCCCGGGGTGTGGTTTGATAGTTTTTTAAGGACATGATCAAATTTGGCTACAAATAGAGACAATATGATCACACTTTGTTGATCAAGAAAAATGAGGAAAAAATTGTGATACTTATTGTCTACGTTGATGACATTGTGATCACTGGTGATGACTCAGAGAAAATCGCAAATCTAAAGGCTCTCCTGTCTGCTGAGTTTGAAGTAAAAGATCTAGAGAGTTTACATTAATTCCTCAGGATTGAAGTGACAAGATCAAACCAAGATATCTTCATCTCTCAACGTAAGTATGTTTTAGATCTTATAGAAAAGTGGTTCAAATCTTGTATATATTTCTTGAATACAAAAATACAAGTATGAGTACAAATATATAGGAGAGAGGAGAGGAGGTTACAAACAATGTGAGACTAAAACACTAATCCTACACGGGTCATATTAATGGGTCAATATATCATTTTTCCTAATATTCTTCAACACTCCCCCGCAAGCTGGAGCGTACAAGTCGTAGGCACCCAGGTTGGATAAGAACCGATGGTACATTTGTCGTGGTAATGCCTTGGTGAGAATGTCGGCAACTTGCCCTGACGCAGAAACATGCTTCAACTCTAACTTCTTTAATTGAACCTTTTCACGAACGAAATGACAGTCAACTTCAATGTGCTTGGTCCGCTCATGAAACACATGATTATTCGCAATGTGAATTGCAGTCTGACTATCACAAAACAAGGTTGCTGGTGAGGATAAAGTGACCCCCAAATCACCAAGTAGATCCTCAAGGTAGGTGAGTTCAGATACAACGACTGCCATTGCACGATACTCAGCTTCAGCAGAAGAGCGAGCAACCACAAATTGCTTCTTGCTACGCCAAGTGATAAGATTCCCCCCAAGTAGGTACAAAAGCGTGTAGTGGAACGTCGATCATCCAGGGAGCCCGCATAGTCCGCATCTGAGTATGCAATAAGAGATAGAGAAGAGGATGGCTTATATACCAATCCTTGTCCAAGAGCTGTCTTCAAATATCTGAGGATGCATTCTACTTTCTGGAGATGAGAAGTCCGAGGAGCATGGATAAATCGGATGACCACTCCAACGACAAATGAGATATCAGGTCTTGTAACAGTTAGGTATATCAGCTTTCCCACAAGATGCCGATAATACTCGGGGTTCATAAGCAGAGAGTCAGAGTCAGACCCATGAGCACTTAACTTATGGTTGACATCCATCTGAGTTTTCACAAGTTTACACCCAGAGTAGCCAACATCGTGGAGGAGATTAAGACAATACTTCAATTTTGACAGAACAAGACCATCAGACCGTCTCGCCACCTCAGGTCCAAGAAAGTACTTGAGAACCCCCAGATCTTTTGTTTGAAAGACGGTGTTCAAGTGTTGCTTGATTTACATCATCCCTGTGGTGTCATCACCAGTAATCAAAATATCATACACATAGACCCGGAGAATGACAGTTCCAGTTGATTAATGACGAGTGAAGAGAGAGAAGTCAGCCGAGCTGCGCTTGAATCCCACATCGCAAACGACCTTACTAAATTTCTCAAAGCACGCCCGGGGAGATTATTTGTGACCATAAATAGATTTCCGAAGATGACAAACACGAGACTCCCCCATGGTCTCAAACCCGGGTGGTTGATGCATGTAGACCGTTTCTTGAAGATCGTCATTCAAAAAAGCATTTTTAATGTCCAGCTGATGAAGCGACCAGTGACGATGTACAACCACAGAGATCAAGACCCGAACAAAATTCAACTTGGCAACGGGAGAGAAGGTTTCATCATAATCCAGTCCCTGTTGTTGAGTAAATCCGCGAGCCACAAGACGAGCCTTTAGCCGGTCTAATGTCCCATCCTGAGCATGTTTTATAGCAAACACCCACTTGCAATTGACACAAGAATGATCAGGAGGAAGAGAAACCAGATCCCAAGTCTGGTTAGACCAAAAAGCAGTCATTTCTTTTTCCATCTTCCATGACCGCACGCCACCCTGGATGTAGAAGAGCCTCATGCACTGAGTTAGGAATAGAAATGGTGGAGAGGGAGAGAGCAAACTCACGAAGAGGTGGAGAGAGGCGATGCAAAGAAACATAATTAGCCATGGGGTGAGTGGTAGAGGCTGATGCTGATGCTGGATCGTCAGTCCGCGAGACATCAATGATGAAGAACGGTTGTTGTAGAGCTTCAGAAATCGGGGTACGACGAGTGTAGACACGAAGAAGTGGTGGTTTGGGTGGTGGAGTTGGAACAGGTGTCAGAAGAGGAGTGGGAAGAAGAGGTGGTAGAGATGACGTGATTGGAACAGTCAGACGCGGAATGGAAGGGGAGAGAGAAGGAACTGTGGTAGATGAGGAGTCGTAGAATGATTGAGTCTCCCGAAAACTGACATAAGCAGAGACAATAACTTTGTCAGTAGTCGGAGAATAGCACACATAGCCTTTCTGGGTTCGAGAGTACCCAAGAAACATACATTTATTTGCCCGAGGAGCGAACTTATCCGTTGTCGGACCAAGATTGTGAACATAGCAAGTACATCCAAAGACACGAGGCGCAAGAGGAAACAAGGATTGGGACGGAAAGGAAGGCCAAACGGAGTGACATATTCGAGCACAGAAGAGGGAATGCGATTGATGATGTGACATGCCGTAGAGACAGCAAAGTTCCAAAAACGAATAGGAACCTGCATTTGAAGCATGAGTGATCGAGTAACATCAAGAAGATGGCGATTCTTTCGTTCTGCCACACCATTCTGTTGAGTCGTATAGACACACGAAGTCTGATGTATAATATCAAACTCGGTGCATATGTTCGCAAATGTCCGACTAGTGTACTCCCTGGCATTGTCCGTGCGAATGAATTTTAGAGAAGAAGAGAACTGTGTACATATTTTGCTAAGGAAAGTACAAAATGTAGTAGTTAGTTCAACACGATTCCAGAGTAAGTATAACCAGGTTAAGCGCGATTAATCATCAATAAAAGTGACAAAATAACAATAGCCAAACATACTGGGGGTTTTATAAGGTTCCCAAATATCAGAATGCACTAATGAGAATGGAGTATCACTCCAAGTACAAGTAGAAGGTAAAGAAACACGATGCTATTTTCCAAAGATACAAGATTCATAAGAAAACTCATGCATGGAGACATCCAGAAGAGTCTTCTTGATCTGGAGAGGAGCATGCCCAAGACGACGATATCAATTGGTAGCAGAGATAACAGAAAGAGCAGAAGGAGGAACATCGAGGAGGTACAGCCCATTTGACAGCCGACCCTTACCAATGATATTCTGCGTTTTCCGATCCTGTACAACAAAGGTAGAAGGTGAGAAAGTAACACGACAATTAAGGTCTTGTGTGAGACGGCTAACGGAAAGCAAGTTAAATGGGAACCGGGAACATGAAGAACAGAAGTCATAGAGAGTGGGTGTGAGGGGTATATCAGCAGCACCAGAGACAGGGGTGGTTTCACCATGTGCCACAGTAATGAACTTGGGGTGAGCAATCACCGAATAATGCGGAGGACATTACGAGGTAATATGATGTGTGGCGCCCGAATCCATTATCCAGTGAGAGCTCTCTGAGAGACAAGCTATACCTTCATTGAAAATAGATGTGACGGAGCCAGGCGAGCGAAAAATCACCCCTTGCAGATGTTGGTGCTGAGTGCGTAGAGCATCAATGTCTGCCCGAGCAGAGGCAGCAGAATCCAAGGCAGGAGCAGTAGGGGGAGAAACCATAGCAGGAGCAGCAAGATGTGGAGGCAGGACATGTTTGCGGTAGCAAGTGGCCTCAAGATGGCCATCCCGACCACAATAGGTGCACTTAAATTGAGACTTCCCAGACCAGCCACGTCCCCGAGACGTGTTACGTCCCCCACGGGCTGAGGACCCCCGAGCAGGCGGAGCAGGGGTAGAGTGTTGTAGAAGAATCGGGGTGGGAATAACAGGAGCATCCTGGGGCGGTGCGACCTTCAGAAGCATAAAACACACATCGGAGAAAGATGGGGTGGTAGTAGAGGAAAAAATCTGAGCCCGAACACTGTGTAGGTGAGTGGGAACCCGGGACATCATCATCGCAATCCCGACAACTTCTTTCTGGGCCCGTTGAGCAGTCAGATCAGTAGTGGGAGGTTGATGCTGGATCCAGGCCTCGACCAGGGTCTTGGATTTAACAACAAAGGAGATCATATCTCCAGGAGCCTCGGGATCAAGGTTCTGAAGATCCGAGATAATGCCGAATAGGTGTTGCAAACTATTCTGCCCAGAGTAAAAAGAATGAAGTTCCTCCCACATGGCCTTTGCCGTGTCATGATACATAGCCATTCGATAGGGCTCAGTGTCCATGGAGTTGAGCAGCCAAGATTGGACCCAACTGTCATCACGAAGCCACTCATCGGTGGGAGCGGTCGGTGTGACCCGAGTCAGGTGATGAAGAAGGCCTTTCGTCTGCAGAACGCGACGAATCGAATGTACCCATTCCACGAAATTTCGCTTCCCACTGAGGGAAATAGTAGTAATCTGGAGTTCATCACGAAGCTCGGGTATTGGAGCGGCAACACGATCAGGCAAAACATAGGAGGCATTAAAATTTTCAGACGCCTTAAGGTCGTAGCGGTTAAAAGAAGCCCGCAGCGGTTAAAAGAAGCCCACATCGGTTAGAAGAATGGCGGCTAGAATCCTCGGCCTACAGCGACTAGAAGGAATAGACTAGCAACAGACACTTAAACCGTGCGGCTAGAGGCAGACCGCAACAAGAACAACCGGGAAAACGAGAAGTCACAATCAATTCGCGCTAACAACCAAGGTTAGCAGACAAACACGAGGCAGCGGGCAGACGACAAGAGACGAACGGCTAGACAGTCCAGTTGATAAGACGACCCCGCACAAGAGGCCTGTGCGACAAGGAGACCGTGCGATAATAAACTAGGCCGCAGCGGGGAAGACTCCTGGTTACACGAGTGGGAAGACTTCGTGCGATGAGAATCTGCATGACAAGAAGACCGCACGACAAGATGTGAGGTCGCAACGATATAGAATTCGACATGACAAGGAGAGAGAGAAGGCCACAGAGGACAGAAAAACAGTTTGCAGCAGATAGAAGCAGGATGCCGCGAATAGAACAAAAGGCCAGACGGTTAGATCAAACCGTAGGAAAAGTTGCATCCCGCGACAAGCAGAGACCACCCCCAACGGGTAGAAAGGAAAGCCGCAGTGGGTAGAAAGCAACCCACAACGGTTAAAAACTAACCGCACGGGAGTGGGGTCCACTAGTTAGAGAGAGGAAGACTATAAAGAGGAGCATAGAGAGGAAAGAAGAGGTGGATCCATGAGAGAGAAGGAAGGAGGCGGGTAGAAAAGAGGAAATCGCAGAGACAATGTGAGAAGGCCAACACACAAGCCACCCGGTTAAGCGGAGGTCTGGGCGGTTAGAAAAAATACAGGTTGGATCGCTTCCTCTGATACCATGTAGAAAAGTGGTTCAAACCTTGTATATATTTCTTGAATACAAAAATACAAGTATGAGTACAAATATATAGGAGAGAGGAGAGGAGAACTCAGCTATACAAACAATGTGGGACTAAAACACTAATCCTACATGCACCAATACATCATTTTTCCTAATATTCTTTAATAGATGTGTTAAAAGAGACTGGTATGCTCGGTTGTGTTCCAGCTAACACTCCTATGAAGGAGAATCATATGATTGATGGAGAGAGTGGTGGCGACCGCACTGATGCCTCGAGTTATCAGAGATTGGTTGCGAGGCTCTTATACTTATCTTACACTCGTCCTGAATTTATATATGCTGTAGGAATCTTGAGTTGATATATACATACTCCCAGGATCAGACATTAGGATACTGCTTATCGTGTACTATGGTCAACGTTATCAGGATCGCGATCTAGATCTTAGGATCGCACAATCTTACGATTCAGATTCTGAATTTTGATCCGGATCTAAAACAAGATTGAAATCGGCCTCTTTAAACTGGGAGTGCTATCCGGATCGTAGGATCGGTAGAATCACGAATCAGATGAGAGGAAAAGAATTGTATATTCATCTTCATAGGGGGGAAACATATATATCTCTACCATATATATCAATATACATATCTTCAAGCACACCAAATACTTCCCCTCAACTGTTTGATCAAAAAGCATATTAAATCTCATCCTTTAGATGGAGAGAGAAAAAAGATTGAAGATAGAGGGGAAGAGAGAAAAAAAAGAATTAATAGGCCTCTTAAAGATATATGAGAGAGGGAGAAAGATTGAGATAAATTAAATTTTTTACGATAAAGCGTACATTTTTGTAAAAAATAAAAATTGTAATATTAATTTATATTTTTTTACGGTCGTTTTGAGTACTCATATGTATATTTTGCTGGTGTAGCCCGTTTTGAAGCGGGCGCAGTCCGCAGCGACGCATCGAGCACGGGCGATGCCCGCCTGGATGCGGCCGAAGGCCGCCCGAAAGCATCGAGCACAGCCGCACAGGCGTAGCCCGTGCGAAGATGCTCGTATATATATATATATATATACACATACGAGTGACAGGCACGGGCCTTCGGCCTGGGGGGCATTCAGCCCGGGGGACATTCGGCGGGGGTGCGACATTTGGCGGCGGTGCGATATTCAGCGGGGGTACGATATTCAGCGTGGATACGACATTCGTCGTATGGGCATTTGGCGGGGGTGCGACATTCGACGAGGGTGAGACATTCAGCGGGGGTGCGACCTTCGTCGTGAGGGCAACATTCGTCGTGGGGGAGACATTCGTCGTGGGGGCGACATTCGTCGTGGGGGCGACATTCGTCGTGGGGTTGACATTCGACGTGGGGGAGACATTCGTCGTGAGGGTGACTTTCGTCGTGGGGTTGACATTCGTCGTGGGGTTGACATTCGTCGTGGGGGCGGCATTCGTCGTGGGGGTGGCATTTGTCGTGGGGGCGGCATTCGTCGTGGGGGCGACATTCGTCGTGGGGGCGGCATTCGTCGTGGGGGCGGCATTCGTCTTGGGGGCGACTTTCATCGTGGGGGCGACTTTCGTCGTGATGGCGACAGATTTGAAAGATCTTAATTATAAGAAAATACAACTTAAAAGCATGTACTAATACCATTGACAATTGCAGAATAGAAAAGCACATAATTCTAAAAAACAAAAGAAAAAATAATAGACAAAACTGAGAAAGAAGTGGATACTTACTGTTTGTTGATATCCTCTTGTCTGGCTTTTCACATTTGCTGGCACCAAAAATAGATAGCCTGGATTCTGGAAGATAGTAAGTGTTGAAGGGTATTGGAAGAATGGAACTTTAGTTGTCGGTTGGAGAAAAATACCCGATTTTGATGCCCTAATAATGTAAAGTTGGAGAGCGCGGAGGAGGACCGCACATAGGTTAGTGTGGCGGAGGAATCCTTTCGTGAGGGAGGGGAAAGATGCCGTCGTTGGGAGAGAACGATGAGGTAGGCGCAACAAAGGAATTTCCATAGCAGGGCGTGTAAAAGTCGAGCGGGAGGGATTGTGGTACTAAGAAATGCAGTGGACGC
Source organism: Platanthera zijinensis (assembly GCA_039513925.1). NCBI lineage: Eukaryota > Viridiplantae > Streptophyta > Magnoliopsida > Asparagales > Orchidaceae > Platanthera > Platanthera zijinensis. The sequence goes on from CM077082.1 coordinate 47,091,257, forward strand.
GATTTCCGCTTTGAAGGGGATGTAGATGAGGTCGGAGAAAGTAGGCAGCACACGGGCTGGGCTTTTCCAGAGGAGGCGAGGGTGTTATGCGTGGAGAAGAAGTGGATCGCGAGGGAGAAGGCTGGGGGGAAGGAGAGAGACCTAGCTATCGGGGTTTTGAAGAGTTACAGTCGGGTTTTTATTGTTTATTTTTTTAAAATAAGAATATAATGCTGGATCGGACGGTTAGAATCGATTAGGCGTCTTACATACCTTGTCAAATCCCTTTTGATGATACTTCTTTTTAATATAGTATAGATATATGAGATACAAAGAGATAAAAATAACACGCCAATACTCCCCCTCAAGCTGGCGCGAAGAGGTCAAGCAAGCCCAGCTTGCCACATGTAGAGAGAAGTCTGGAAGGCCCAACCGCCTTGGTGAAGGCATCTGCAATCTGCTCTGCGGAGGGAACATAAGACGCTTCAAGAGTCCCTGAACGGATGTGCACCCTGAGAAAGTGAATATCAACCTCAATATTCTTGGTCCGCTCGTGCAGAACCGAGTCGGAGGCAAGCATGAGAGCGGACTGATTGTCTTACACAAGAGTCGAAGAACCAGAGAGTGGAGAGCCTAGCTCGGTCAAGAGAGTACGCATCCAAAGGAGTTCAGTAGCACCATGGGCCATAGCCCGGTACTCAACCTCAGCAGACGAGCGGGAGACAACACTCTGCTTCTTGCTCTTCCAGGAAATAAGATTACCACCATAGAAAGTGCACATCCCCGAAGTAGAACGTCGATCAGTGAGGGAACCAGCATAGTCAGAATCCGTTTAACAAGTGGGGCCAGGGGTCGGAGATGAATGGTAGAAGAGCCTTGAGCCAGGAGATCTCTTCAAGTAGTAGTGGATTCGAAATGCTGCATCTAGGTGAGAAGTCCGGGGAGCATGCATGAACTGACTGACCACACTCACAACAAAGCTAATGTCAGGGCGAGTGTTGGTCAAGTAGATAAGTTTGCCAACAAGACGCTGATATCTGCCTGGTTTAGGGAAAGGATCGCCAGACTCGGCGTGAAGGCGGTGATTTGGATCCATGGGTGTAGACACAGGAGAGCACCCAAGAAGGCCAGTATCACTTAAGAGGTCGAGTGTATACTTGCGTTAAGATAAGGAGGTCCCCTGCTGAGATCTTGCAACCTCAATCTCGAGAAAATAGTTTAGAGGCCCCAAATCTTTCACTTCAAATGCCTTCTGAAGAACCCCCTTGATCTGAAGTATCCCCGAGTTATCGTCACCGGTAAGGATGATATCATCCACATAGACAAGAATAATGACCCTACAACCATCCACAACAGTCCGAACAAAGCACGTGTGGTCAGCATGACATTTGGTGAGCCCACTCTGAAGCACAACAGTATCGAACCGCTCAAACCACGCACGAGGAGACTGCTTCAGCCCATACAGGGACTTCTGCAAAAGGCAAACATGGCCCAAATACTCCCCCTAAAACTTGTAACCGGGGGGCGGATCCATATATACTTCCTCAGCAAGATCACCATTGAGGAAGACTTTCTTCACGTCTATCTGATGAAGAGGCCACCCATGGTAGACAACGAGAGAGACAAGCAGACGGACAGTAGAAAGCTTGGCCATCGATGCAAAGTTCAAGCCGTAATCCCCAGGAGTCTGAGTGAAGCCCTTCGCGACAAGACGGGCCTTGTAGCGGTCAAGAGAACCGTCGACATTATACTTGACAGTGTAAATCCAACAACATCCAACAATTTTCCGACCTGCAGGAAGAGGGAACAAACGCCAGGTGCCCGCCTTCTGTAGTGCGGACATCTCATCCTCCATGGCCGCCACCCACTTTGGGTGCTGGAACCCCTCAGTCGTCGAACTTGGAGCTCTAATCTGGTCGGTAGCAGTCAGGAAAGCCTGGTAACCCTGGGAAAGACGCTGGTAGGACACATAGCTTGCCACAGGATGGTCAGTAACACAAGAGCGCTTACCCTTACGAAGTGCAATGGGTAAGTCAGAGGAGGGAAGAACATCACCTGCCAGAGGATGTGGCACAAGGTCCTGTGAGCTGGGCGTAACCAATGGATCTTGAAGAATGGGGTGGACATGGGAGGGCCTGCGTGGGCCACGAGTGTATGCCTGCAACAGAAGAGAGTCGTGCAGCGGAGCAAGGGCAACCAGAGCCGGATGTGGTGGAGCAGAACCAATAACATGGACAGGGGAGGTACCATAGAAGGGGACATTCTCAAAGAACGTAATATCTAGGGAGTGAAAAGTCCTGCGAGAAGAGGTGTCAAAACACCGATAGCCCTTGGAAGAGGAGGAATATCCCCAAAATAGGCACCAGATAGCTTTGTCATCAAGCTTTGTCCGAGTCGGACGACGGTGCTAGACAAAACACACATACCCAAACACTTGGGGATGGACGAGAAACAGAGGGTGGCGGGGAGATAGAAGACTAAGGGGTACCTGACCCGCTAAAGGCTGACGGTTGACCAAGAAGGTCCCCGTAAGAAGGGCGGCACTCTAAAACGACTTGGGAACGTGAGATCCACGAAGAAGTACCGGGTCACATTCAAGAGATGATGATTCTTACATTCCGCCACGCCGTTCTGTTCTGGTGTATAGGGACAGGAGAATTGATGAAGGGTTCCTTGGCTAGCAAAGAAAACAGTGAAAGAGGAAGAGGTATATTCTCCCCCGTTGTCGGAGCGAAGGACCCGAATACGAGAGGAAAACTGAGTCTTAACCATACTAGCAAACTGAGTATATAAATCAATGACATCAGATTTGACACACATAAGATAGAACCAACAACAACGGGTAAAATCATCTATAAAAGTAACAAAATACCAAAAATCATCATAAGAAACAACCGGGGCAGACCCCCAAACATCTGAATGAATAATATCAAATGATGCAGAACTACGAGAAATAGGAACAAGATAGGAAGTGCGTGTATGTTTGCTAAGCTGACACACATCACACTGAAAAGAGTTCTCAAACGAGACACTCGGAAAAAGAGACGATATAATCTGGGGACTCGCATACCCCAGTCTAGCATGCCAAAGAGAAGGTGAAGTAGTAGCAGCAATGATGGATGGGGGTGAGAGACTCGACGAAGGAGGTGGAAGATCCAGCTGGTATAGCCCATCGCGCTCACGACCGTAGCCAAAAGTCCTCCTCGTGGTCAGGTCATGAAAAACACATCCAGAAGGACAAAAATATCACCGAGCAGTGCATCGAACGAGTCAATTGACTAACAAAAAGAAGATTTAAAACAAGTTTGGGAACTTGAAGAACTGAACCCAAGGAGAAGGAGGGAGACAGAGGTACTGTGCCCCGGTGAAGGATGGGGGTCACAGATCCATCGGCAAGGCGAACCTGCCGATGGACGCTCAGAGACTCAAGAGAAGAGAACAAGCGTGTCTCACCAGTCATGTGATCAGTGGCCCCAGAGTCAATCACCCAGGGAGAAGAAGACCCCTCTTGAGTGACATGAAAGACCATCGGGGTACCTGATGCAGACGCTGAAATCGACTAGAACGACGAGGAGGCGGGCAACAGCTGAGGAGGAAGATGCTGGTGCGGAGTTTGAAATGGAGATTGCAGCTGAAGCTGAGACTGGAGCTGCTGCACTTAGAGTTGTCACTTAAAACCGAAAACCCCAAACCGAACCGGAACCGCAAAGAATCAGACCGAACCGTTCGCAAATTATTCGGGTTCTGACTTGAATTTTGGAACCGTGAACAACATTGATCCGGATGTGGTTCTTATATTTTATTATCCGAACCAGAACCGGAACCACAACATACAAGTCTCAAGCGGTTTCAAGATTTTTAAACCCGATCCGAACCTGACCGAAGTAGAACCGAACCGCAACCCGTTTATTATTATTATTATTTTGTTATTATTTTATAATTTATCTATAATATTTATACTTACTATCACGAGTGAAGTTGGTGTAGTTTGAACCCAAACCGCAATCGCACTAAAGGGGGTCAATTTTGGACCGAACAAAACTTCACCGCATAAAAACCGTGTGGTATGGTTTGACATTGGTGCGGTTTGGAGTCAATTTTTGCAGTGCACTTTTGTTTTTTATACAATTATATAATATATTTTTCAATTTTACTCACATATTTTTTTGAAATATTTTATTTAAAAAATATAGAAGATATACAACTACTATTTATTAGTAATCATGAAAAACAACTAATTGTAGTCGATTGTTACGGTTGAGCATGCCAATGATATGTGCGCAAGCCAACTAGAAGTCTTGACAAGTCTGCACGCGTAGAAAGACAATTGATACCATCCCATCGATCGTTGAAAAGACTGTCGAGTAGTGCACAACATAACTATTTCTATTTCGATGTTGTTTTGAGTTTTACTATTTGCAGCATGCTTTTAATTCATTTCGCCAAGTTTTATTTTGGTTTTAGTTTGAACCGATTGGAACCGGACCGAACTGCATGGAACCGGACCGAACTGTTAGTGGTATGTTTGGTTTTGGTTCTTGTTGAACCGTAACCGGGACCATTGACACGTCGATTCCAAAAATTAAGTTGGAACCGGAACTAGACCAGAATCGGTCAAACCAAATAAGGTTTTGGTTCTAATTTGAAGAACCGTTACCTTAGTGGTTCGGTTCATGGTTTTAGTAGAATCGGAACCGAACCGAAACCGTGACAGCTCTAGCTGCACTTGAGCGATAAGCTGACTCCAATCGGCGGAAGAAGCCCCGGAAGAGGCACTGGAATCAGGTTGGCCCCCAAAGTCGGAAGAAGTAACGACGGCAGCACGCGTGGCGGGGAACTGTTAGCGTAGGAAAGGAAAGAGCAGCCAACATCAGGCCTTCTCATGACCAGTCCGGAGGGAGTGCTGACACTGAATAGAGGCAAATGGGCTGCCGCGGCCACCCACGCGACCTTTAGAGGTACAAGTACGCCCACCGCGCACAAAAGAAGTATGACTTGAAGCTAGGGCCATTTGGTTTGGAAGAGGAACAGAAGCTGGAATGGGCGAAGCAACAGTCAGGTGGGCACGACGCTCATGCTCCTCCACCATGGAATAAGCATCCAAGATATCAGGAAGAGGGTTCATGCTGATAATCTGAACCCTAATCTGTTCAAACTCGGGTCTCAAGCTCATCAGGAACTGATAGGTCTCCCGCTTCTCCTGCCGCCGCTTGGCAACAAGCAGATCCTCTGGATGTGGAAAAGCACTAAGCGGCTCAAGGTCAGAAAGCTCCTGGAATCTCCCTGAGAGAAATGTAAAGTACTCGTGTACAGAACGGTCCCCCTGACGAGTAGTAAAAATCTCCTGGAATACAGAATAAATTCGTGTATCAACGCGTGCGTGACCGTAGGTACGCGTCAAGGCAGCCCAAAGAGATGGCACTGAATCGAATCGCATGAACTGCTCGTAAATTCGGGGCTTCATGGAGCACTGAAGCCACCCGAGAATCTTGAAATTTTCCGTGCGCCATTGACAGATTGCCTTTTCATCGGAAGGCTTGGGAACACCATTAGGTTCAAGCCAATCAAGTTTGTCATGTCCGACAAGATGGACTCGCACGGAGTTGAACCAAACGATAAATTTTTTTCATTGAGAAGGACGGTAGTAATGCGCCGCGCAAAGCCATCATTCGAACCGAAGAGGGAGGAATCCATGGGATGGGAACAAGGGAACGCAAAAAAAAATCTCCAAGGGAGGATAGCAGGGAAACCCTTAAACAGAAGAAGAACCCATCCCAAAAAAGAAGGAAGACCGTAGATCACGGATCTAGGTCATGATATGAAAAGAAGTGAGGGAAGGGGCGGTAAACACCAACCAAATCAACGACGGAAAGGAATGATCGAAGGGAAGAAAGGATCGGCTACAACAGGGATCGGCTATCGCGCAGGAGAGGCATGATGCTGGAAGCGGAAGACGCACGATAGCCGATCGGCTACAACACGATGCGGACGACGCAGGAGAGGCACGATGCGGGAAGCGGAAGAGGCACGATGCGGGAAGCGGAAGAGGCAGGAGAGGCACGATGTGGGAGAGGCGAGGGCCTCACATCGACGCGAAAGACGCACGATGCGGGATCGACACGATGCGGGAAGCGGCTATGCGGGATCGGCACTCACGCACGATGCAGGAAGATAGGGCACGACGGGATCATGGCGAACCTGCTCTGATACCAAATCAGATGAGAGGAAAAGAATTGTATATTCATCATCATAGGGGGGAAACATATATATATATATATATATATATATATATATATATATATATATATATATATATATGAGATACAAGGAGATATAAAAATAACACGCCAATATCGCGATCCGATCCCGGTCCTATCGATCCGGATCATATTATAAAATTCGGGCCCATGCACTCGGTAAAACCTTATTTCATTGCTTGCGCTTCAATTATCCTCTTCCTTTCTCTTTGCTGACGTCGCAGACGCTCTCTTTCTTTCCCGACGCCGACGTCCACGCCGACGCTCTCTTCCTTTCTCTCCGCCGGCGCTCGCTTCCTTTCTCTCTGCCGACGCTCGCTTCCTTTCTCTCTGTCGACGCCGACTGTTATCTCACCAGGTATCAAAGATCCTTCTCCATTTTCGCATCCTGCTCTTCTTTTTCTCTAATGGTCAGTGCTCTTCGCATCCCGCTCTTCATTTTCTCTAACGATTAATGTATCAAAAGCAGGAAACCAGGGAAGGTGGGATGTTCTTCCCGTAGATCTTCATATTAGGATTCAGGTGTTATTTTAAGTTAAATTTTATTGTTTATTTAAAATTTTTAATGTTGCTATTGGCATTTGTTTTATCAGTGTATCTAGATAATGTGATTTCATTATTTAGTTTTTTACCTGGCATATATTGTTTATCTAAATCTTCATATTAGCTACTGGCATATATCAGGGTATCTAGATCTTCATTATCAGTGTATTTTTTATCTAGATCTTCATTATCAGTGTATCTAGATATTCATATTAGCTACCACCAGATAGTTTGAAGATTTAGACAAACATTATCAGTGTACCTGATTTCATTATTTAGTTTTCTATCAGTGTATGTATCTAGATCTTCATATTAGGCCACCTGATTGTTTATTTAAATTTTTTTGTTGCTGTTGGCTTCAGGTGTACATGTCTTCTTAGCCACTCCTTTGTATTGTATTTGCTAGATAATGTGATTTCATTATTAACTAGTATAAGTGTATAAGTGTATAACTATATAACTATATTTGTATTTATATATGACAGACGCTATTGTAGATATCTCCTAACTTGTCTAACATTAAGGAGGATATCTCCTAACTTGCCCATTCCACCCCGCTACTCCTGTACTCCTCTCCATGTCAACTTCTATATGTTTTATTTTGTGATGTTTTCATTGATCCCTTGTAGTTGTAGTAGGATGATCCAGATAGTGATAAATATTTATAAATTATAATACTAACATGTTTAATGTTTTTCCTATAGGAGGAAATTCTTAACAATGAGGAGATTTCTTATACTTTATATATACCCTCATTTTTTATGCTTGTTTATTGATTCTTTACTTATGCTAGAAAAAGAGATATGTGTGGTTCGGGTTTAGCTTCCTAGCCCACTATCATAAAGTCTTGCTAGAATGCTTTGGGTTCAAGAAGTGATCCGGAGTGGCTCTATGTGATTGAGATTTATAGTACTACTAAAAAAGTGCAGTGCAAATATTGCCAGGTAATTTGATTTGGTGGAATATACAGGTTGAAACATCACTTAACAAGTACTAAATTTAATGTTGAAGCGTGTACAAAAGTACATGAGGATGTTAGATAATAATTTTTTGAGTAATTCTTCAAGCATATGGAGAGGAAGCTTTAAAGAAAAAAAAGAAATATTGAGGAAGGGGAGGATGAGGTTGAGGTTGGTGTGAGACAAACTAAAAAATAAAAAGAAAAGGAGCCAATGGATTTATTTGTTAGAAAATCAAGTCATTCTACAATTAATCATATTTTCAAATAGGACACATGCGAAAAAGCATGTCAACATATTGGTCGTTTTTTCTATACAAGTGTCAATCCCTTCAACTGTGTCAAGAGCCCAAAGTTCATTAGTATGGTTGAAGCAATCGGCCAACATGATCCCAGAATGAAACCACCTTCCTATAATGATATTGGCGTAAAATACCTAAAACAAGAAGTCGATGTAACTATAGAATTACTAGATGAGTACAAGGTGGAATGACAAAAATTTGGTTGTACGATTATGTTTGATGGATGATTAGATAGGAAACGAAGATCTATATGCAACTTCTTGGTGAATAATCCCAAATGCACGGTGTTATTATCATCGATAGATACTTCAAAAATCTCCGAAACTTCGGATAAAGTTTTCGAAATGTTAGATGAAGTTGTGGAAGAAAATTTTGTGAAGTTGTGACAGATAATGCTTCAAATTACAAGGCTGCTGATCAAATGTTGATGAAAAAGAGAAAACATGTATATTGGACACCGTGTGTTGTACATTATTGACTTGATTTTATAAGATTTTGGGAAAAAATCGATCTTCATAAATTAACAATTGCAAAGGGAAGAAAGATAACAACATACCAATGTTGTCAGGATCGAGATCCTAGGTGGTATCGTTTTGAGGTTGGATCTGATCGGATCGTAGAATCGAATCGAGGATCGCAAGATCTTATAACATTCATAAATTAAGTCTTAAAAATAAAATTAAATTTTGTATCATTAAATTACATGCCCAATTCATAAAAAAATCAATAAATTGAGTAGTATGTGAATGACTATATTAATTTTTTTGAATAACTAAATCAAAACGATAATATCATATTAAGTTCAATTTCAGTTTCAGGTAAGACACCTAATGTTTACTAACAATAAAAACAAATTTGGACTGGAAGCGACCGAAGAAGCTGCTCTTAGCCTCTATTTTCCAGTCGGCAATCAACACTTGGGATACGGTAAAGTAGCATGATATGATTCTGTGATGGGGTATGAGGGCGGGATTGGGATAAAGTTAAACAATAGGTTATGGGCGTTGGACCGATTGAATGGGGTCGGGATGGGATTGGACATGTTTCTAGTTACCTTTGGCCATATCGGTAGAATCGGGTCGGGATCACGATTCTAAAGATCCTAAGATCCAGATCACGATCCCAGTTGTAGATGTGCCGATTTAGATCCTAGGTAAGATCTAGATCGATTTACAAAATCTGGATCATAGAATCGTACGATCCTACGATCCGGATCGCGATCCTAATAACCATGCAACATACATATATTTCAGAACTCTTCTTCACACTTGGTTTCTTGACTTTACAAAGGGGAAAGAGTTAATCCGACCTGCAGTTACTAGATTTGTAACAACTTGACATTGTGATGCCTTTCTGAAAATAAAAGGTGGTTTGATGATGATGTTTACTTTTACCAAATGGAAGTCCAGTCGATTTGTTGGTTCAAAGGAGAGGAAAGCTGATCAAAGAATTGTTTTTGTATTCAGGTTGATTTTGGCCTCATGTTACATTATGCTTGAAAGCAGCACTTCCGCTCATCAAAATGCTCAAAATGGTTGATTTAGAGGGTCCTATGTTGGGATTCATCTATGAGCAAATGAATAGAGCGAAAGAGATAATTCAATTAAATTTTTATAACATCAAGAAGATGTAGTTTGTTTGTGTTTTCATCAATATGATTATATAAATGTTTCTTTTGATTCAAGCACTGACACAAAACAATGATTATTTTGTGTTTTACTGTAGATTTGAGCCAATATGAGCCACCATTGATGATAGATGGTCAAGCCAACTTCATAAGCTATTGCATGCCGCAACTTGTTATTTGAACCCTGATTATCAATACAACCCATCTTTTAGAGCAGATGCAGAAGTAAAAATTGGGTTTTATACTTGTCTCCAACAAATGATTCCTAATGAAGACGAGAGAACAAAAATAGACATTTAGATGTGTAGAGAAGAGAAGACCCAACCTTGTATATATGTTCACTTGTGTAAAATACAAAGAATGAGTACAATATATAGATGAGAGAAAGAGAGAGCAAGGTCCTATACAAGATGTGGTACTAAAGAGGAGAGAGAAATAACAATAAAAATACAAAATGGGCCTAGTTAAATGGGCTTCTCTAACACTCCCCCACATGCTGGAGCTTATAGATCATATGCACCCAGCTTGGACAAACACTGGTAGAACAAGGTACTTGATAAAGCCTTCGTGAGAATATCATCAACTTGATCAGTGCCCGGAACATGCTTTAATTCAAGTTTCTTCATTTGAACTTTTTCCCGTATGAAGTGACAGTCAACCTCAATATGTTTCGTACGCTCGTGAAACACCGGATTCTTTGTTATGTGTATGGTCGCTTGACTATCACAAAATAGAACAGCAGATGAAAGAAGTTTTACTCCCAAGTCAGCAAGAAGGCTTTCAAGCCATGTGAGTTCAGAGACAACCGATGTCATCGATCGGTATTCAGCTTCCGCGGAGGATCGAGCGACCACGACTTGTTTTTTACTTTTCCATGTAATGAGATGACCTCCAAAATAAGTGCAGAACCCACTGGTCGACCGCCGATCGTCCAGGGAACGAGCGTAATCGGCATCAGAGTAAGCAACCAATGCTGGAGCTGAGGTGGAGGTTTTGTAAACAAGCCCTTGACCCGGAGTTGCCTTAAGGTATCGGAGAATCCGTTCAACAGCTTGGAGATGAGAAACCCGGGGAGCATGCATAAACCGACTAACAACCCCAACAACAAACGATATATCAGGCCTCGTGACTGTTAGGTAGATCAACTTTCCAACAAGGCGTCTATAGTATTCCGGGTTCTGGAGAAGCATATCATTATCAGAGGCATGAGCACAGAGCTTGTGATTTGCCTCCATCGGGGTATTAGCTGGCTTACAATCAGACTGGCTAGCATCTTTGAGAAGATCGAGACAATACTTCCGTTGGGAGAGGACAAGCCCATTCGGTCGTCGTGCGACCTCAAGACCGAGGAAGTAGCGAAGATGCCCTAGGTCTTTGGTCTGAAACACGGTGCTCAGATGCTGTTTGACCGCTTGAATCCCCTTTGAGTCATCCCCAATAAGTAGGATGTCGTCAACATAAACCAACAGAAGGACAGTTCCAGTTGCCCGGTGTCGGGTGAAAAGGGAGAAGTCAGCAGAACTCCGAGTGAAACCCATATCCTGAACCACCTTGCTGAATTTGTCAAATCACGCCCGAGGGGATTGTTTGAGACCATAGATGGATTTCTTTAGAAGACACACATGAGACTCCCCCGTGGTCTCAAACCCGGGCGGTTGGCGCATGTAGACGGTTTCCTGAAGATCGCCATTCAAAAAAGCATTCTTGATATCGAGCTGATGAAGGGGCCAGCGGCGGTGTACAGCCACGGAGAGAAGCACACGAACTATGTTGAGCTTGACCACCGGAGAGAGAGTTTCCTCATAATCAAGGCCCTGCTGCTGAGTGAAGCCACGGGCCACCATTCGGGCCTTTAGTCGGGCAATAGTGCCATCCGGAGCATGTTTGATGACAAAAACCCATTTACACCCAACAGGGTGCTGACCGGGAGGTAAAGGGACCAAGGCCCAGGTCTGGGTTGCCCAAAGGGCCGTCATTTCTTCCTCCATGGCAGCCCGCCAGCCTGGATGTTGAAGCGCCTCCTGCACATAGTTAGAGACAGAAACAGAGGATAATGATGTGGCAAAGTGACGAAGTGGCGGTGAAAGGCGATGTAGAGAGACGTAATTTGCCAGCGGATTAGCGGTGGAGGCTTGAACCGGAGCAGCAGGTGGCGGAGCATCAGAGGTCGAAGCCGACTGCAGTGGGGCAACGGGATGAGGAGAACAACGAGAATAGACTCAAATAACAGGTGGAGGCGGACGGACCGGAGGCTGGGCAGGAGGAGGAAATGATGAGGAGCTGGGAACAAGGATGATAGGACGAACGACGGGTTCTGGAATGGGAACGATATCCAGAGCAGAAAAGAAGGGAAGATCTTCCCGGAAAGTGACGTCCGCAGAGACAGTAACCTTGCGGGTAGTAGGTGAATAACACACATACCCCTTTTGAGTGCGCGAGTAACCTACAAAAATATGTTTGGTCGCACGGGGATCCAATTTGTCGGTAGAGGGGCCGAGGTGGTGAACATAGCAAGTACACCCAAATATGCGAGGAGTAACAGGAAAAGGCGGAGTGGAGGGAAATAGGAGGCCGAACGGAGTAGCATTCTGGAGGACGGTAGACGGTTGATAAGAAAACAGGCTGTGGAGAGCGCAAAGTTCCAGTATGGTTTGGGAACCTTCATTTGAAGCATGAGGGAGCGAGCTACATCAAGAAGGTGACGATTCTTGCGCTCGGCGACACCATTCTGTTGTGGAGTATACGCACACGAGGTTTGGTGAATAATGCCGAAGTCAGAGCTGAGGGTCGCGAAGTCATGACCAGTGTACTCTCGCGCATTGTAGGTACAAATAGTGCGAATGAGCGCAGAGAATTGTGTGCGAGTCTCAAGAATGAACGCCCGGAAGATGCGGGGAAGCTCAGAACGATCGCGAAGAAGATACAACCATGTCATGCACGAGTAATCATCAATAAATGTAAGGAAGTACCGATAGCCAGAAATAATAGTAATCTTGTACGGACCCCATATATCAGAGTGTACTAATATAAAAGGAGCGGAGCTCCGAGTACAATGAGAAGGAAACGATGAACGTGGATGTTTGCCAAAAATACAGGTTTCACACTGAAAAGCAGGAAGAGATACATCTGGGAGAGCCTTCTGGAGGACTGGGAGAGGAGCATGACCAAGACGTCGATGCCAATCGGGTGAGGATACAGAGGCGAGGAGAGTAGGAGAGTCATCAAGAAGGTAGAGCCCGTCCTGCAGTCGCCCCCTACCAATGACAGTCCGCGTCTGCTGATCCTGTATCAGAAAAGAAGAAGTAAAGGTCACTGAGCAATGTAAATCAGTAGTAAGGCGACCAACATAAAGTAAATTGAAAGGAGAGCCCGGAACATGAAGAGCCGAGCGCAGGAGAAGAGAAGAGGTGAGAGGAATATCAACACATCCAGAGACAGGGACAGAAGCCCCATTGGCCACAGTAATGTACTTCGGGTGAGGGGAAGACAAGTACTGAGGCGGCCGAACAGAGGTGATGTGATGAGTGACACCAAAATCAAGGATCCATCGCGGGTCAGAGAGGCAGGCGATACCTTCATTGGAGATGGAGGCAGCGGAGGCAACCGAGGCGGGCGGGCGGCTGAGCGGTCCATGAAGATGCCGGAGCTGGAGGCGAACCTCGTCGAGGTCATTACGAGTGGGAGAGGAGTTGGTGGTAGCAACAGACGCCTGCGGACGAGGAGGGCGACCAGGCTTTCGATAGCACGTTGCTTCAAGATGCCCATCTTTGCCGCAGAACGAGCACTTAGGCCGAGGCCGTCCACCTCAACCACGTCCCCGAGAATTAGAGCGGCCTCCACGGACTGAAGAGGGAAGAGGCAGTAAAGGAGAAGGAACCTGATGGACAAGAGCCGAAGAAAGAGGTCCAGACACATCCAGAGGCGGGGTGACTTTGAGAAGCATTGAGCACACATCTGAGAATGACAAGGTTACACTGTGAAGGTGATGGGGTAGCCGAGCCATCATCATGGCTATACCCACAACTTCCTTTTGGGCACGTTGGGCAGCAAGGTCCACAGTAGGAGGCTGATGTTGGATCCACGCCTCGACCAAAGACCGAGCCTGAGCAACAAAGGAGGTCAGATCGGTCGCACCACTGCTATCAAGGGCCTGGAGAGTAGTGATAATGTCATACAGATGGTGGAGACTATCCTTGCCGGAGTAAAGGGTATGGAGCTCGTCTCACATGCCTTTGGCCGTCTCGTGGTACATGGCCAGACGATAGGATTCACTATCAAGAGAATTAAGAATCCATGTCTGCACACAACCATCATTGCGTAACCAATCGTCAGTAGGAGTACCGGTAACCACCTGGGTCAAGTGATGAAGAAATCCTTTGGATTGCAGGACCCGGCGAACAGAATGCGCCCATTCAACAAAATTCTTCTTGCCAGTCAGAGATATAGTAGTAATACGGAGTTCATCCCGTATTTCTGGAATAGAGGCCGGGCAGTCTGCAGGAGGAGCCGCCGTGCCGGTAGAATCAGTAGAAGAATTCATGGAGAGGGGAAGCGGCTATGAGAGCAGACCGGCAACAGAGGAGTCCGCGCGACTAGAACGGAGACCGCCTGGTCACGATGTGAAGACACCAGCGGCAGGAGGAGGCCGCGACCAGAGGCAGATAGAGACCAGCGGACAGAGACAATCCGCGCGGATAGACAAAGAAGGTGGGGCCTAGTAGAAGAGGGCACTGGCGGACAAAGAACAAACCACGCGTATAGGAGGAGGAGAGGACCGCGACCTAATGCGGGAGGCAACAGTCCGCACGGTCTGGCTGATCATAGCAGCGGTTAGAGAAGGAGGCCACGAGCGGGCAGAGAGAAGAGACCGCGAGTAACAAACACTCAAGCGGATAGAAAGAGGCCGCGACGAGCAACAGAAAGGACTCTGCGACAAGGCTGAAAGCGGCGAGCAGAAACAGGTCGCAGACCGCGCGAGAAGGATGCTGCGACAAGGCAGGAGCAGAAATAGGCGCAAGAAGGACTCTGCGACAAGGCAGAAAGCGGCGAGAAGGAACAGGCCGCCGAAGGTCGCGCCAGATAGCAGGAGGGAGACCATGCGAGAAGAGAGTGCGGTCTTGACCAGGAACAAAAAGGGGAGAGGTGGACCCCACGGGAAGGCTATAAGAGGCCTGAGAGGGGGGGGGGGGAGGAACCACGGAGGGGAGAGGGAAGAAGAGAAGCAAAAGCGGATAGGCAAACAGGCCGCAAGAGACCGAGCGGCAAGAGCGGGCAGCGGACAGAAGGTCAGTCCGCAGCAGGCCGCAGGAACGGAAGAGAGACCACAGGCGAAGAGGCGGTTAAGCAGAGGGAAGTCGCCCAAGGAGGACCGGTTGCTCTGATACCATGTAGAGAAGAGAAGAACCAACCTTGTATATATGTTCACTTGTGTAAAATAAAAAAAATGAGTACAAATATATAGATGAGAGAAAGAGAGAGCAAGGTCCTATACAAGATGTGGGACTAAAGAGGAGAGAGAAATAACAATAAAAATACAAAATGGGCTTAGTTAAATTGGCTTCTCTAACAAGATGAATGATTTCAAACATGCTGGAGGATTATTTGTGTTAGACTCTGCAAAATCAAGTAGTAGCACCAAAGGAGCTTCTGGTTAAACATATTTATTTAATGCTATTTTCAATTATTAAGCAATGCACAGGCTATTAATTGTTATCATATTAAGCATTTAATGTATTGTTATTTACAACTGATTGGTGGGATTCCTACAAAGATAGTTGCTCGGAATTGCAAAGATTTGCAATTCGGGCTCTAAGTTTGACATGTAGTTTTTCTGAATGTGAACGCAACAAGAGTGCCTTTGCGATGGTGAGATCTATTGCACAAAAATATCCTAACACGTAACATTGATTATTTGACTGACTTCATTTTCATTCATACATGCATGTTCTTATAATATTTATTTTTTCAAAATAGGTGCATTCAAAAAGAAGAAACCAATTACATCAAAAGAAAATGAATGATTTAGTGTTTGTGCTGTACAATATGAAGTTGATGCAACGATAAAATAGAAGAGATATGCAACTAAAGGAGTAGTTTTTAAATTTTTATGATATCCGTTCAGATAATAAATGGATCACTGAGAAGGAAGGTCTTGTTCTTCCCCGTAAGGGCAAATTGGTTGGGGGATTCTTCAAAGTAGAGATGCTCAAGAAACCTATAGTGATGATAGTGCGAGAAGGAATGTTGAAGAATTTGTTGCAGCAGTAACTGAAGAATGTAAGTTGATATTATTTCATTTGAAAATGCAAAATTATTCAACTGTATTATGTATCATAATTAAAGACTTTTTTTATTTTAGGTGGAGTATATGATCTCACCAAAAGGCACAGTGAACTTGATGCTAGCGAGTATATTAGTGAAGCAGAATGAGATAATGATCAGAACGACATTGGTGATGATGACGATGCAGAGAATGTAGAACTCGATGACGAGGACATTGGTTATGTAGCTGTTAAGGATTTATATTAGTGGTTTTGTGTTAGTCCGACTAACATAAATTATTATTTGATCGTTTACTGCGGTGTGAACTTTATGTTATTTTTAGGTTTAGTTGTTCATTCGCCTATTTTTGATATAAGTACTCAAATGTTTATTAGTTTTATAGTTTGTTATATGTTAATTGTGTGTAATTGTATGATACAAAATTCATTTTCGTATTTTAAGTCTTAATTTATAATTTTTGTAGAATCTTACGATACTCGATCCAATCCCATGATCTGATCCGATTCAACTGAAAATGATCCTACCTAGGATCTCGATCCCGACAATCTTGTTCTAAATAAATGAAAGAAGCAATCTGTTAGGTTATGTAATAGTTCATGAATATTATAATACTAGTATACTACAGTCCTGCAGTAGAGTAATTAAGGAGGCACCGATTCATCCTTATGATTTTTGTTCAATTCTATCAGTTTATAAGGTTCTAGTGTCCTCTGGGACCATTTCAGCTCAAGCCTTTTGTCCACCACCACAAGGGCATATAGTTCTCATCATTGGTGGTAGGGTGAGCAAGTTTCCATTTGTAGTTCGTTTGAGATGACCAGAGCTTTTATCTTTGTTCCAAGGAGGCAATATCTTGAAGTCTTAAATATTCTTGTCCAATTAATTTAATGAAGGTTCTTAAACCAAGAAATGAGTTCTTATAAAGATGCTTCTTATCTGTGTTTTGAGTCTAGGGGTTTGTTTCAGAAACTTGGTTTTACATAAATTTACATTTGGCCTTGTCTTGCAAAAATATCTTCCTTCTTGGAAGGCGTTGGCCCCAAGTGTGACAATTAGTTTATCCGAGCTGATTTAGATTTGACCGGAAAATTTCTCGTGCCATAATTGAACTCAATAGTTTTTATAGTTTTAATATAGCCATGTTATGCAAAAGTAAATATTTTTCCCAAGGTGTGATGAGTTTATTAGGCATCGTTTAATTATTTTAATTATTTGAAGAAAAAGGGCGATCCAAGATATTTAAAACATTCACTACGAGAAATATCTTGATCACCCAACTTAATAACGAAGCCATCCGTCCTTGTTGCACTGCTAAATTTATGCTCCATATACTTCGTCTTTGCCCTGCTACCTAAAACCCTTCTTTTCTAAAGTGTCTCGCCAAGATTCAAGTTTTGCGTTTGCACCCTCACCCATCTCATGGACCAAAACGATATCATCCACAAATAATAAACACCAAGGTATTGCTAGTTGGATATGTCCGGTGAGCTCATCTAAGATTAGGGTAAAGAGATAAGGGGTTAAAATTGAACCTTGATGTAAGCCAACATTGATAAGGAATTTCCGTGTTAATCCTCCAGATGTCCTCACCCTTGTCATGTATACAAATTCAGTGGCAATAAATATTTGGAGCATATAGACTGTCATCCAATTGAAGATAGGAGATGGTAGTAACAACTCTAGTTCCACAAATTAGAGCAGGAGGTCATCAGTCACAAACACTAATGTTAACTATTATGCTTCTCGAGGTGAGAGAAGACGAGAGTTCCCAGTCTTAGGATTGGTGGCATCAGAATCGATGATCGACTTTCTCTAAGTAGCAATATGAGCGGTACTTGAAGAAGTTGCAAAGGATGCAGATTGCTTGGAGGTGCAAATCAGAGCCTCAATATCTACCAAAGAAAACCATCAACGTGATTTAGTTGGTGGGGTGGAGGTGGGATGAGAAAATGGATCAGACTCGGTAGCATTGATATGGGCTTGAGGACAAAGATGATGGTGTTTCGTAAAGCATCATTCAACAAGATGAACAAACTTCCCACAATGTGAATAAAGATGGTGATTCCTGCTTCGACTTCCAGTATGGCCCCCCGCAAATATGTTGTGCTCCACAACTATGTTGTGCTCCATAACTAGTAAAGTGAGTTTAATTTTTCTTGGTGAAGGTGATACTATTGGAGGCTAGTGCAAATGGTTTCTCACAACAAATATACAAGTTGCATTAGCATCTAAGGCAGGATTGTCAAGTTCTCCTTATATCTGTTAGCCTATCATCTCGCAAGAATCAGGAAGACGTAGAAGATGACAAACAACATTGTGTTCCTGAAAATGTTTTTTCTTAGTTGCAAATTCAGTAGAGAGGTGACGATGTTGGGGAAGTTGTGCGGCAACATATTGAACTTTCTGATACAAAGCATCTAGAGAGAGTGTTGATCTAGCAAAGAGAACTGAATAAACGATATAAATGCGAGAGGTTTTGACACTCTTGAACTAAAGGATGCAAGATGATCCCAAACCACCTTCACGGTTTCATCATGACAGATGATAATCAAACAGTCATTAGAAAGACTATTTGCAAGCCAAATACAAATAAGAGCATCACCGATGCCCTAATCAGAATAGGTGGGAGATGTATATGGTCTATAAGAGTGCTAATCAGATGAGGCCTCTTGTGTTGAGAGCGTATGTGCAAGCTGAAAGAGACACTCCAATCAGGATAATTGAATTCATTTAACTTGGAATCTGTCCCGAGATTTCTAGAGTCACTGGAAATGAGTGTTGGGTAGGATTAGTTGCAGCGGGTGCTGGATGGAGAGGGGGTGTTACCATAATTCAATATTAGAGCTCGATAAAAGTTATAACTTGGTGAGTACGGCATCAAGTAAGATAAGGAGCTCAGTTAGAGCGGAAGAAGAACTCGTTGGTTGTGTGCTTAGCATAAGTCGTTGGGAGTGAGCTTGACAGAAGTCGCAGGGAGAGAGCTCGACAGGGGAAGCCATTGGTAGGGTGCTTGACATGGAGAAGTCACACATTGTTTCTACTCGGATAGGTTGTAGACAGTGGCGTTATAGAAGATACAGTTACTCGAATCTCGTAGTAGTTCACAGACGCTAGACGAGAGGCCTTTGACACTGGATTGGGAGCTTGCTGATCGGTGGATTGAGAGTTCATTGTTCGGTGAAAGAGATGACAGGAACAACCAGTTGACACCTTATTAAATATTGAGCAACACAACCTTATGTAGTATGAATCCGTGCGATTGGAAGGAGAGGTCGTTAAAACCTGTTTGCAAGTGTCACAATCTGTCTAAAACAAAAGTTAGAGTGCGCTTCGGGTGAGTCGTGATGTCACAGACATGGTGAAAAAAACTTCATGTCTGTTAGCCGAAAGCTTGTTTAGTGTTTTTAGATTTAAAGTAAATAATTTGGAGAAAAATACATTATTTTTTTGCGGAAGCTTTAAAATGTGGCAGTGAAGAGTTAACTATGCATGAATTTTAATAAACTCATGATACAAGATTCTGATACAAAAATTCATGCAATAAAAATCTCAAAGAAAATAAACATGCAACATATTCAAATCTAGTACATAATTTTTAACCTAACAGTTGTTCATAATACATGAGAAAATGTCTGATCATAATGATTATAGAAAAAGAAACATTATTTCGACAGTTAATAAAATAAAACATTGAACCTGACACACCAATAAATAAGATAAACTTCCAGGATCTTGACGCAGATCGGGCGCAGGTAGTAGGCTGCGCAGTCATGGAAACTAAGACAAATTCTAAAAAAATGAGGAAATAACCTCAGAATATTAGAACCGTAAGTAAGATGCATAAACAGTAAGGGTTCAAAAAAATACTTTTTCAAATTTCAGGAAACGAAGATAGCAAAACATGTAAGTAAATGAGTATAGCAGAAACAAATATAATTATTAGTCTATTCCAGAGTGTATCATATATTCATTTATGTAATGACATAAGCTGTAACAAAAGAAAATGTAAATATCATTATTGATGCACAGATTCATGTTTCCGAAGGATCCAAGATCAGATTTAAGACTTGTCAGAGATTCAGAATTTCTGCCCGTGATCCCTAAGGCGAGGCTCTTTCAAACCCTCACCCTCTAGCTAGGGAGTTCATGCTTGCTATGACTGGTCATTTGTTCCCGTTATGGATTCAAGAGGGAACTCAAGTGAATGAGTTGCATCAATTAAACCCTACTTTTCCATGTTACTTATGATATTAATGAATTAAGTGATTCATAGTTTAGAGACTTCTAACGTATGACAACGTGTTATTAAATTGACGATTCAAATGTTCAAAAGTAAAATTTATAAACATAAGAAAATGTACAAGAAACTAAGCTAAATATTTGTAAGCAAGAGATATTTCTCTACTTGCCTTAAGTGAGGCTGAAACTGACGGCGGCGGCTAAGAGGCACAAGAAAAATATAGAAACTTTATTTCAGACCTGTTCAAATACAATCATATTTGATATTTGAATTATCGAAAACCCTACACTAGCATATGCAATTTAACAACACAAAACCTAAACAAAAAGAGGGTTTTAGCATATTTACCTCACTCAAGGGTGAGGGGAGAGGAGGCTACCACGCAGAAACTTGGAATTTGGTGGCAATCTGGCTCAATAAACCCCAAATCGGAACAGGTTTTGAATGATCCTGCCAATTGATTTGATGAGCGGCGCCAAAAATCACAAATACAAGTGTGTAGATTATTATAAGGTGGGAATAAGCTTGGATCAACATAAACACGCGATTTGGAGCGCAAAAATTCCCCCAAAAATTCAAGGAAATCTAAATAATGAGGAAAAGAGGAGAACCTTACCAAAATGAACCAACCCCAGGCTCAAGGAGGAGAGGGAGAAATTAGGGTTGCCGGTCCCTTGGAGGAGAAGGAGGCTGTCGTCCCTTAGGGGAGAAGGAAGCTGTCGGTCAGAGAAAGAGGACTGCCGACGGGAACATGGGAGCGAGCTAAAAGGCGCGAAAATTGGATATTAGTGAAGACAGAAGCGTCGCGGCGTCCAGGAGACGAGATTTCTGTGCGGGAGGCCCTGGGCTGAATAAATTTGGATCCGGCGGGGGGGGGGGGGGGTAGATAATAGAGGGGAATTTAAATTTTCCATTGTTTACTTAAATTGATTTACCCCATTCATTTTTTATTATAGGTTTTTACATTCTCCCCCACTTAGAAAATTTCGTCCCAAAATGTTTGAGGATTTCTTGAATGAGGTCTCTTGTGACGAAGATTCTGATGCTATTCATTTCAACAAGATTTATAATTCAATGCATGAAAGATAACTATGAATATAATGAAATAGAAAGAAGAATAAGTTTGGAGACTAACCAAGATCAGGAGAATAATTGTGGATACTTGCTAAGCATATCAGATTCAAGTTCCCAAGTGTATTTCTTAGACTTGCCATGCATCCAAAGTATTTTGACCATATTAACGGTTCTCTTTCGAAATTTGTGTTCTTGATACTCACGATCATAGTGGGTTCGACCAGATATTAAAGATTGGCTTCATGAATTACAGGAATTTCTTCAATGATATGGTCAAGATCACGGATGTACTTCCGAAGTTGATTAACATGGAAGACATTGTGAACACCGACCAAAGTAGCAAGTAGCTCAAAACGTTATGTAGATCCTCCAACACGCTCTAAGATAGTATACGGTCTCACGAACCTCGGGTTAAGCTTATGTGACGACCAATCTGTTTCAACCCAAGAGAAGGGGAAACCTTCAGGAACACTTGATCACCCACATCAAGTTTTAACAAACGATAGCGTTGGTCTGCATACTTTCTCTGTCTCTCGATGACACGACTGAGATGAAGTCGAATCTTCCTTGTGACTTCTTTCATTTCCTGAAGTAACTCAGACCCTAAAATAATCTTTTCACCCGGTTCCGACCAATAGAGAGGGGTCCTACATCGTCGCCTTTACAATGCTTCGAATGAGGCCATTTTGAGGCTCTTTTGATAACTATTGTTGTAAGTGAATTCAACCAATGACAAGTGTTTATCTCAAGCTCCCTTGTAATCCAGAATGTAACATCAAAACATATCTTCAAGTATCTGATTAACCCTTTCAGTCTGACCATATGTCGTCGGATGATAAGCAGTGCTTAGGTTGAATTCGGTGCCCAAAGCTTACTGGAAGTCCTTCCAAAAATGTGATACAAATCTCGAGTAGTGGTTTGATACAATCCACAAAGGAATACCATGAAGTCTAACAATCTCTGATATATAGATCCGATCCATCTTATCGGTGGAATGACATTCTTTGTACCGGATGAAGTGAGCCACTTTCGTGTGCATACTACTCATGCTTATGAGTGTAGTGTGAGTGTTTATGGTGAGAACAATAGATAATGACAAGGTGAGTGAAGGAATGATGCGTGCATATAATGAAATTCAAAATATTTAAAAATTATAAGATATATTATCTTTAGAAGCTCAACCTGACTTTGATACCAACTGTCACGACATGTGTAAAACAAAATTCAGAGTGCACTTCGGGCGGGTTGTGATGCCACAAACAGGGGGTAAGAAACTCTATGTCTGATAGATAGTAGCTGATTTCGTGCTTTTAGATTTAAAATAAATAATTTGGAGAAAATATATTATGTTTATGTGGATGCTTTAAAATATAGTAGCGGGGATTTAAATACGTATGCATTTTAATAAACTCATGATACAAGGTTCTTATACAAAAGTACATGCAATAAGAATCTCAAAGAAAATGAACATGCAACATATTCAAATCCAGTACATAATTTTTAACCTAGGAGTTGTCAATGATACAAGAGAAAATGTCTGATCATAATTATTACAAAAAGAAAACATTATTCCCACAGTACAAAAAATAAAACATAAAACCCGACCCAACAATAAATAAGATAAACCTCCAGGAACACATGAACTTGACGCAAATCGGGCTCAGGTAGCACAGAAACCAACAGAATTATTAGCCTATTTCAGAGTGTAACATATATTCATTTATGTAATGACATAAGCTGTAACAAATGAAAGATTTAGGTGTCTTTATTGATGCGCAGATTCATGTTTTAGGAGGATCCAAGATCAGATTTAAGACTTGCCAGAGATTCAAAAATTTTTGGCCATAATCTCTAAGGGGCGGCTCTTTCGAACCTATACCCTTGAGTTAGGGAGTTCATGCTTGCTATGAACGGTTATTTGTTCCCGTTATGGATTCAAGAGGGAACTCAAGTCAAGGAGTTGCATCAATTAAACCCTATTTTTACTTGTTGTTAGTAATGTTAATGAATTAAGTGATTCATAGTTTAGAGACTCATAACATATTACGACATTTTATTAATTTGACAATTCAGGTGTTCAAAAGTAAAATTTATAAACATAAGAAAATGTGCAAGAAACTAAGCTCAATGCTTGCAAGCGAGAAAGATTTATCTTCTTGCCTTAAGTGAGACTAAAACTGACGGCGACGGCTAAGCGATGCAAGCAAAATTTAGAAATCTTATTTCAGACCTGTTCAAGCACAATCATAGATGATATTTGAATTATTGAAAACCATACGCTAGTACATGCAATTTAACAACACACAACCTAAAGGAAAAAAAGGGGTTTTAGCAGATTTACCTCTTTCAAGGGTGAGGGGAGAGGAGGCTACCACGCAGAAAATCGTAATTTTGTTGCGTTTTGGCTCGGTAAACCCTAAATCGGAAGGGGTTTTGAGCGACCTGGCAATTGATCTGATGAGCGGCGCCAGAAACCGCAAATACAAATGGTTAGATGATTATAAGGTGGGCATAAGCTTGGATCAACATAAACACACGATTTGGAGTGCAAAAATTCCCCCCAAAATTCAAGAAAGCCTAAATAAAGAGGAAAAGTGGAGAACCTTACCAAAATGAGCCAATCTCGGGCTCAAGGAGGAGAGGGAAGGGGAACCCTAGTTGTCCCTATCGCAAATCCCTGACCAAGACGAAGAAAAAGGGGAGAAATTAGGGTTGTCAGCCCCTTGAAGGAGGAGGTTGCCGGCCTTTGAGGGAGAAGGAGGTTGTCGGCCAGAGGAAGAGAAGGAGGATTGCCAACGAGAGCAGTGGATCAAGCCGAGAGGCGTGCAAACTGTATATTAGTAAAGAAGGGAGTGGCGTGGCGTGCGGGAGACGAGATTTTTTTTTGCGGGAGGCTGGATGCCCTGGGCCGAATAAATGGATTGGGAGGGGAGGGGGTGGTCGACTAGAAAATAGATGGGTTTTTTTTTGTGATTTACAAATTTGCCATTGTTTACTTTAATTGATTTAACCCCTTTCATTTTTTTTTTAATCACAGATTGTTACATCAAGTCGTTGCAAGGAGAGCGTGAAAGCCGTGAATGCACTGGGAGTTCAGAAGATCGAGCTTAAAGAATCTTTCGAGCGCATATGAGAAGATCGCAATTTCTCACTGGGAGTTTGCTACCTCTCCTGTAAGGCCTGGATGTTCACATGAAATCGTAGAGGTTTGGGCGAGACTACGAGAAATTACGCTATATGAGTAATCGAGTGAGGAACGACAAAATTCCTTATGTTGTAAGTACTATGCGAGAAATTTATCTATAAAATAATTATTTTTCCAAAAATCAGAACTTATTACGTAAGAACTCCCCTCTTTATATGGAGTGGAGGTGGATGAAGAATATAGATTTGGAGATGTGAGAATAATGACAAGAAAGAGAAAAATATACAATGAGCTCCTTTGGGCTTTTTTACAAATGAGCTTTAACGGTCTACATAAGGAAGTCCTTGCAACACGGAGTAATGGTGCCCTAAAGAGGACTTCATAGCATGTAAAGGTAGGAGTGGCTGACTATCAATGGAAAATGAAGTGATATGTCATTGACGACTGAATGGAATGGTAGTATTTGGTTTTGTTGCTACTGGCTTCAATGTTGTAAATATCGGATGTCGGCGATATATCAGATTGAGTTTTTAAATCTCGGATGTCGGAGACATGCCGGTGGTATTTTAAAATATTGGATTTCCATGTACAAATAAATTTTTTATTTTATGTATACTAATTATCCTATTTGTTATCAAAATAGAAAAATAATATAACAAATAGATAAAAAAATGAGTCATTTATATTACAAAATAAAATTCAATAGTATTTAAGATAAAATATTATTAACAAATATAAAATTATACATTGTAAAATATATTTCATAGTATACAAAAAATTTATTTTGATAAGAAAAAGTTTATTACAAATAAAGATGATTTAAAAGTTAAAAACCCTTGATTGATTATAAGTCTTTTCAAACTTCTAAATTTATATTAAAAATATGTAAATAATCAGCTAATAATTGTATTAAATGTTTTCATATTTCTTTTGTAATATGAAATTAAAATTTTCGAAACAATTATGCAAAATTGATTGTAATAATAAAACATTAAAAAATTGGAACAATAAGTTTAATCGATTTAAACATATATAATATATATATATAGATGATTTAAACATATGTTGAGAGTCGGCTTATATAACATAAAATAAAATAACGGTTGATATATTTAAAAGTTCGCCGGGCAATATATTCAAAAAAATCTGACATGTCGGTCTATCTTTTACAAAAATACATAATCTATGTTTTTTAGAAAAATATATCGTTTTGTTCTTAAAAATGACATGTCGGGAGACATGTCGGTTGACATTTAAAACAATGACTTGCTTTTGCCCCCCATCTGCGTGTTTTTATTCTTTTCAATTAATTGAGTTGGATTTGTCATTTGCTCCCTCCTAACAGAATTATACTGGTACTAGTTTATGATCTCATGCTTCTTTATGGCATTAATTCGTTTTCTCGAAATTGTTATTTATACTATATCCTTCATCATTATCGTCCATCCTTTTGTGTGCCATCATTCTATGTGGGAGTTGATGGCATTAATCAGTTTTTTCGAAATTGTTATTTATACTATATCCTTCATCATTATCGTCCATCCTTTTTTGTGCCATCTTTCTATGTGGGAGTTGATTACGGTTAGATGTAGCATGGGCGTTATTTTTGGTGGAAGAAAGAGCTTATCTTTATTTTTTAGAATATTTCTTTTCTTATCTTCTCCTACTAATGTTTATGCATTGGTGATAAATGACTTTGTATTCGAAGTGAGCTTATGTTTATAATTCAATGCTGGTTTATCTCTGTCAATCTTATAACTGTGATCCTGTTCTATTCTTTCTCAATAGTGGCTGGGAATTAGAAATTCTGGAGGCTGAGGCTATGGATTCAGAAGAAGAAGCTAATGATACTGTCAGAAATAATAAAGAACAGATGAATATTGGAGAACCTCATTGTTCACGAGGTGAAATGCCGATTATCATGAATTCTGGTGCGTTGGACGTCAAAAATTTTAACTTGCAGAAAGATATTTTAGCTGCAAAAATTGATCCTCGTGTCAATAATCAGTTGGGTTCTACTCCACACAAAGTGAATGGATTTGAAAAATCCCTTGATATTTGTGATATGAAGAGCAAGGTACTCGTATTTGGTTATCCAGAAGGTAGGTCTGCGGAACAATTTTCAGAAAATCATGGCATGGATATTATGACTAAACAACCAAATACCACAGATAACCGCTCACCCTCATATGGAAGTAACAGTTTGATGGGCATGACTTCCTGTAAAGAGGACATGCAATTGAGCTCTTTAAGTTACTCTAGGAAAGCTATTGAGAAAGTTGTTTCACTCGAAGAGAATTCTGATAACTTATGTGCTCTGCATGAAGGAAAGCCAGAAGAAGAAAACTTAAAGAGAGTTGCTAACAATAGTTTTTCAGAATTAAAAAGAAGTGACGCGAAAAAGTGCATAGAGGATAATTTACACAGCCCGATGATGGGCTTAGCCACACCAATTGTTGAAGGTCAAATTCATACTTATCCCCAGAAGCGTAAACTTTCTGTTTCAAAGATTGGTTCAAAATCTATGAAGTCAGATCATATTTCAAGAACTTCTGGGTCACTGAATGCCCCAATGACTATTATTTCTGCAGATCTGGATTCCCTAAAGCTCCAACAACAAGAACCTGAAAATATACCTACTCGCAGTGAAACTGGTGAGAGTATCAATCACATAGTAGACAACAATGATCCTTCTTCTCTGATGCAAAAGTTCTCCGCTTTAGGTGCGTGCTCTCCTAATTTGGCACATGATAATTCAACAACTTGTAATCAGAGTCTTTCTACAAGTATGATGCCCAGACAAAGCGAATCATTGAGTGCATTGCAGTATGGAATTGATCATAGTCTTACTCATTCAGGTGATTTTGAAGGAACTGCTTTGATACAATCTAATGGAAAGAAACATGTTCCATTTTCCAAATCCAGTTCATTAGGATACAAAAGGAAGTCTCTCAAACACAAGGTATCTGCTTCTGTAGCTAATATTTCTGGCAATTCCAGTTCAACATATGATAATGATAACAAGGATGAACCCCTGGGTGTTGGAACTGTATGTGGAGTTGGAACCATGTCTGGAGTCGCTTCTCCGAAAGCTGTCGTGCTTTCAGATTGCCCACAAAATAACGTGATTGGGCCAGGTATGGATAGAAGTCCTGAAAATGCTCCAAATTTATGCAGGTTACCACTCGCTGGTGATGGTAAAAATGAAAATGAAGTTTCTATCGGAGTTAGGGTGCTTCAGGCATCCTTGAAGAGTACAAGAAAGTCTGAGACCTCTGTTAAATCTCAGAATTTTGATGGCATCTCAATAAATGATAAGCCTGATATTCACGCTGAAGTACCTAAAAAACATGAAAAACCAGACCAGATTGAAGAAGTAATACCCTATGCATTGATAGACCCAAATGTAAAAAGTTCTGTTAGTACTCCTATTCTTGGTTCTGTTAAAGAAAATGAAGGCTCCTTTCATTGCAACCACAAGGTGGTTGTTAGTACAAATACAGGCTGCAGGTCTAAGAGAAGAAGAGGAAATGGTTGTAAAAGAAAAAATTCGAATGATTCACTTAGAAGAATCAATCAGAAAAAGATCTCCTTTGAATCAGGGAATGACATTGTGGAATCAGGAAATGAGGTTAAGCTTAAAGAAAAGGTTGGGAAGGAAGACCCGCCTATGGAGGAGAAGACTAGAGTTGAGCAACATTTTCCAACTGAACACAACTCTCAGATTAAACAAGATGAGAAACGGCTTGATCCAGAGAAGGAGAACAAGGATGGCTGTAATTTTTCTGTCAAACAAGGAGAAAATTGTGGTAATAAGATGAAAAATAAGCGCAAGTCTTTCCTTATTGCTAAAAGTTCTAGTAAAGATAATATCAGTTCACTGCCCAAACAAAACTGTCCAAGTGCCATGCCTCCTGAGCCAATATGGTTCATATTGGCTGGTAAATATGCTCAGAGAAAGGAGTTCCATATAATAATTAGTAGGCTCAGGGGAAGGATTTGCAAGAGTTCACATAATTGGTCTTACAAGGCTACACATTTTATTGTACCAGATTCTGTTCGGAGAACAGAGAAGTTCTTTGCTGCTGCTGCCGCAGGAAGGTATTCTTTGATCAGTAAGCATGATACTTTCTGATATTTTTTCTCTATATAAAGTTTTTGGCGTCTCAGATGGTTCTATACTCTTAATTATTGTCAATGTTTTATTTGAAGTTAACATTGATCCCAAAGCATCTTCAATGTATGAATCTTTTTTCTGCATCATTAGTTTTAATTGATCTCTAGGTTAACCACCCTACATGTGTTCAGGCCATCAATTAATGCATTTGCATGCACGAATCGACCAAAATAAGAGTTGTTTGAGTTTAAAATCAATTCATCTACCTCTTACTCAAAGCAAACCATTCTTGAATCTGACCTGGCCCACTTTGATTCTCACAGTTCCACAATATCAATCTTTGAATTCGTTATGACGTCTCCGTTCTGAATAGGATATCTGCTCTCGAGAATGCTCTTATGGGCAAGGTGTATAACGGCTTGGAGAGTATAGACCTAGGAAGGCCCTCACACACAATTAGCAAAGGTAGGATAATTCTTATAGTGAGATGTCACATGCTTTGCCTTCTTCTATCACAATTCTTTGTCTAGTAAAGCTGCAAAGAATGGTGGCTCTGGTGTCCACCACCAACCTCTTCGCCCCTATATCTGAATACTTTTATGATTCCAGATGATAACCGCAATTTGTTCTCATTTCATTTTCCACTGGTCATTTTCTATATCCTTTGTAATCTGGTGCCACGTGTTTTGAGGCATGACGACGCCATCTATTTTCATTCATCTTAAATTATGTTGTGTTATTTTTAAGAGTACAATTCATGTATTTCTCCCATATGTCGTAAGACCAAATGGGGGGTGTTTTGTGAACCTACTTATTTGGCTGGTTAGGCTTTAGTTTGATATGCAAGAATTAAATCCTAAAATCTCTCTTTCTTTCCCTCTTCCCATCTCTCTCTCTCTAAACTCACGAAACCCCCAAACCCGCCGACCTTGCTGATCGGCCGGTTCCGCCCAACAAGCACATCGACAGCCCCATCGCCACTATTGTGCCTCCTAGTAAAAGGTAGGGAGAATCTCCTCCTCCGGCGAACCCACCGCCGTCGAGACCTCTCACGAGATCTAAAGGTGAAGCCCACATCATCTTGGCATCAAAGCCTAATGCCGGTCCCTTCATTTCCGGCAACTCTCCCGCTCTGGTATGCTCTACCAGGCCCGCGACGACAACCCAGCGGCCCAGCACCCTAGCCGGCTCTTCTTCCGACGATTCTTCCGCTTCAGTAAGCCTTTCCAGCTCCGCGGCCACATCTCAACAGCCCAGCATCCCAGCCGGCCCTTCTTCGGCTTCCGTCCGCCTTCCCAGCCCCATGGCCACAGCCCAGTGGCCCCTCTCCTCCGCTGTCCTACTTCCAACACTTCCTGCTTCCCGTCCAGCACTATCCCTGGTGGCTGAAGGTGCTCTGTCTCTCGCCCAGGTCATGAAACTCTTCCAAACCATGCTCGCGACTCAGAACTCCAAAATGAACGCCCTCAACACGCACTTGGATGCCCTACAAGGGGTGCCGTCTCCTCCGCTTACGAACACGACCAATTATTCTTCGACAAGCCGTGTGGACTCCGCCGTTCCTACAGGCGCGGACTACCCCACCTACGCACGTTCTATCCGGATGGATTTTCCCATATACGAGGGCCGCGGAGATCCTCTTCCTTAGCTTACCCGTTGTGACATTTTCTTCGCCAACCATCAAACGCCAGATGACAAACGCGTCAGAATCGCCTCCTTCCACTTACTTGGCCCGATGCAATTGTGGTTCACACAACTCATGAGGGAACGCCCCAATCCTTCGTGGGCGGATTTCAGTGCGGCCTGCACCTTGCGGTTTGGTCCTGCTTTACAAGGAAACCCACTCGGAGACCTTGTGAACCTCAAACATGTCGGCTCCATTGACACCTATTTAGAACATTCCAGATTCTGTTATCTAGTGCAACGTCCGTTTTACCGGAGCCGCAAGTTCTCTTCACACCCGGTCTTCATGAACGGTCACGATGGGATGTGGAATTCTTACTGCCGCGTGATCTCCACAATGTTATGAGCCTCACCAGGGCTTGTGAACGACGACTGCTATTAAATCGTCCGCTCTTGGGATGTCGGGACTATCAGGGAGCTTACTCTCTAGCTAGTTTGACTGACAAGGTCTAATTCAGGAAGAGCCACCATGGCCTACTGTTCGCCGCTGTTTGTCCCGTCCTGAAATGTCCGAGCCTCGCGAAAAAGGCTTGTGCTTCAATTCTGATGAACATTTTGTTGGATCTTGAGGCACCCTTAGGGGGGGGGGGGTGAATAAGATATCTTTTATATTTTTATGAAATACTTAAAATTTTGACAAATTTAATAAAAGACTTGAGCAAATTTTCTTTAAAAAAGTTTTAATAAAAAGATTTAAGCAAATTTTTACACTTAGAATGTAACGGCCCCAAAACAAACAAAAATAAATAAAATAAAATAAAAGCAAAGTATAAGATAAAGGAAGTCCCGATGATGAAAAGAATTGGAAATCAGTGTTGAGTCGACGTCACACGTTTAAGTTTGAAGTTCGAGATTTTCGATGTTTTGCGACGTTCGTCTCGTTTTGTTTTTGTTTACGATTTATTTATGGTAGTGTTGGCTTGGTGATGATCTTGGTGCTGGCCGGTTTTCTTTGACTTGTGAACTGGGTGTTGTTGTAAGCTTTGTATTATTGTGGGCTTGGTTGGACCGGTTGGTGCTTGACTGTTTTAATAATGTGGCTGTACAAAATTTGTGAGAAACCGGGTGAACCGGTTGTTTTGCCAGGCTATTTAGGTTAAGCGGCGGAAGGTTTTTATGCAGCGAGGTTTGCTTCACATGTGTACAGTGGCCCGGCTCCTTCTTTATAGCTGCCCGATCCTTATCTACTCTGGTTATTATCGCCGCTTGCGAGGTTTGATAGTCGACTGGAGCTCTTGGCGGAAGGATTTGTGCTTAGGGCTTTTCGATTCTCTTTTTTTTCTTGCTTGATAGTCGCTCCTCCTTGAACGACGGTGCTGGGAATATTCCTCCTTGGGGGGGGGGGCTGCTGCTGTAGGTGACTTGGCTCTTCCGATAATTTGAGCTACACCATATTTGTAAGTCTCTTTCTCCTTCCCCTTCTCTTCAACTATGATTACGTAACTGTTAGGGATTAGAGTTCAGTATTGGTTTACATGATGTACAGGAGCTGTGATGGGGAGGTTTGTTATGTTGTGCCGATTTTTGGCTACTTGCCATGCTGATATTTTGGCTGTATTTTGTTGGTTTAGGGTGCTGATTCCTGCTGACTTCTCACTACTTCCTACTGTTTTTTTTCCCATGTTGTCCTGCTTTCTGATCTATTGTATTTTGTTGATTATTTTGGCTATTTCCTGCTGCGTTATGCTGCTGTTTTCTACTGATTTCAGCACTTTTCTGCTGTCCTCTTGCTATTTTAGTTCAGATTTGACCCTATAAGGAAAGGGTGAATGATCAGTTGTGTCGTCTTTCCCTAGACAACTCCTTAAAGTCGTAGTTGTGGCCGTCTTAGGAGTCTGATCGTGTGTATTTACGACGCAACCATAAAGTAAATGATTATTTGATACTGCAGAGGATGACGTCCGGTGATAGACGCGACGAGAATCCGACGAGGGGCAAGGGCAAAGACAAACTTGGGGTGAGTTCTTACCGCTTTGATGATATGTGAATATGTTGTTTAGCTTTCAGAGTTGAATTATTACTTACTTACTATAGTTCAAAATTTGAATCACTGAAAGATAGAGATATGTTGAATGCTCAGGAGCAAGACCAAAGCTGAAAGATTCTGAGGGATGTACAATTCTTAAAATATATATGAGAAATCGTAAGAAAGAAAAGATAAAATACAAAAAGATGCATACATAACATAGCCGTTGAAGGTCCAGGGGTTGTTGAAGACCCAGATGCATACATACAGTAGCCGTTGAAGGCCCAGGGGTCGTTGAAGACCCGGATGCATACATAACATAACATATCCTGATCATTTCCCCAAATTAAAGAAAAAGAATAAAAAGAGAATAAAAGGAAGATAGTGCACATTTTAGTATTACATTTATTGAATTATACCTGCTTAATGATACTAACGTTTATTGTTTACTTGTAGCACGATTAAAGAGGTATGTTTTTCACTTAGTCATATTTTTATGACTAAGCCTGGCTTCTTCTTTTGTTTAGGATGTTGAGTTGGAATCGACTGCGCAACGAAAAGCAAGAATCATTGAAGAAGAAAGAAAAAGATTAGCTGTGGAACGAGCCAATGTATGAGTGATGTTTTATGTGTCCTTTTAGTACTCATGTTAGATACTTAGAAATCTGTTACATCGAAAACTTGGCAAACGAATAAGAAAAAGAATTTCAGTGGGGTTAGAGCTGAGACCTCACAATTTGGTATCAGAGGGAGGTTTGCCCAGTATTTCGATGTGTATGAGTACAAGACACATAATATGTTGGGTGCGGTTATTGATATATATATATTTTTTTTGTATCCGAAGGCTCCTGTTCATGTCTACTCGAGTCGACGAGTTCGAGATGGTCATGATGATCAAGAGGTACATCAAGATTCCGTCGAAAGTGATAATGGGCATCAACCAAATCAGCCGCCTCCACCAGTGACTGACTTAGCCTTAGCCATCGCGGAAGCTTTAAAGATGGTGTTACCTACATTGAATATAACAAGCCCAGTTGTTCCTCCGGTGAATGTTCCCCTTGTGCATATCCCGCCCGCAGTACATGCTCCTTTTGTAAATGACCCGTTGCCACCTCCTGAGCAAGTCCCTGTAGTTCCAAATATACCAGTGGCCCCGCCGTTATATCGACAAATAAATGTCGACTTGAAACAATTTCTGGATTTAAAACCACCAGCATTTAGAGGAGACTTATCCCCCCACTCGATACCGAAGACTGGCTACTGAGAATGGACACTATTTTTGAAGTTATGGCGTGTCCGGAAAATAGAAAAGTGGGGTTGGCTACGTTTCTATTTGAAAGCAAAGCTAAGCGTTGGTGGGATGGCATTATGAAACGAAAATATGCAGTTCATGGTCTCACGACAATAACGTGGAAAGAATTCGAACACGAGTTTACATCCTGGTTCGTACCTCGGTCAGAGAAACAGGTATTGCAGGACCAATTTCTTCGATTGGTGCAGGGAAATAACCCGGTACTTCAGTATGAGGCAGAGTTTTCCAAATTAGCTTATTATGCAGATGCTATGGTTGATTTGGAAGAAGATCGATGCCGATTGTTTCAGCATGATCTTCGTGATGACATTTGAACTTTCGTAGTGTCTCATGACATTAAGAATTATGGCAAATTAGTGGAAAAAGCCCGAATGATGGAAATTGATTTAGAGAAGTCTCGAAGAAGGCGTGAAATGTTCAAAAGAAAGTTAGGCGAAAGCTCAAGTAAGGAAACAACGGAAGTAGTGAATGAACTGCCTTGGAAAGAGAAGAAGTTATCTCAAACAACTCCTGCAGTAAGTACTAACGTGTCCCATACCATACCAAAATGTTCGAAATGTGGGAAAAATCATAGGGGAGAATGCCTGGCAGGTGTTTGTTTCCATTGCCATCAACTGGGCCATAGGCGAAATGAATGCCCAAAATTTCTCCAAATGAAGGAAGGAAGTTCCCGAGGAATCCCAACAATCCCGCAACAGAAACTGTACAAAATTGGTGCAGAATCATTAGCCTCTGCGCCAGCACCCGAAGAAGCAGCTCCAGAAGAACGTCTTATCGAACCACGAGCTTTTAACTTGGGTAAACCGTGGGAAGAAAAAGGAAAGAAATAAAGTCGTCCGTCGATGTTAAGGTTTACGAGGGTGTGAGAATACAGAAATAGTATGATGTTTTACTAATAATGGAAATAGTCACTTGTAACTATTAACGTTATATAAATTAACTTTGTAAGTATAATTGGCGATGGAGTATGTCAAAATGTTGTTTTTACACGATTTTCGTGGGCGAAAATCTTTTTAAGGAGAGGTGAGTTTGTAACGGCCCCAAAACAAACAAAAATAAATAAAATAAAATAAAAGCAAAGTATAAGATAAAGGAAGTCCCGATGATGAAAAGAATTGGAAATCAGTGTCGAGTCGACGTCGCACGTTTAAGTTTGAAGTTCGAGATTTTCGATGTTTTGCGACGTTCGTCTCGTTTTGTTTTTGTTTACGATTTATTTATGGTAGTGTTGGCTTGGTGATGATCTTGGTGCTGGCCGGTTTTCTTTGACTTGTGAACTGGGTGTTGTTGTAAGCTTTGTATTGTTGTGGGCTTGGTTGGATCGGTTTGTGCTTGACTGTTTTAATAATGTGGCTGTACAAAATTTGTGAGAAACCGGGTGAACCGGTTGTTTTGCCAGGCTATTTAGGTTAAGCGGCGGAAGGTTTTATGCAGCGAGGTTTGCTTCACATGTGTACAGTGGCCCGGCTCCTTCTTTATAGCTGCCCGATCCTTATCTACTCTGGTTATTATCGCCGCTTGCGAGGTTTGATAGTCGACTGGAGCTCTTGGCGGAAGGATTTGTGCTTAGGGCTTTTCGATTCTCTTTTTTTTCTTGCTTGATAGTCGCTCCTCCTTGAACGACAGTGCTGGAAATATTCCTCCTTGGGGGGGGGGCTGCTGCTGTAGGTGACTTGGCTCTTTCGATAATTTGAGCTACACCATATTTGTAAGTCTCTTTCTCCTTCCCCTTCTCTTCAACTATGATTACGTAACTGTTAGGGATTAGGGTTCAGTATTGGTTTACATGATGTACAGGAGCTGTGATGGGGAGGTTTGTTATGTTGTGCCGATTTTTGGCTACTTGCCATGCTGATATTTTGGCTGTATTTTGGTTCCGTTTGGGGGGACTTATTTTCACAGGTCAAGCGGTTATGACGGCATGAATCAGACCTTAATTAGGTCCCGATTCATTCGGTCATAACCGCTTGACCGGTGAAAATAAGTCCCCCCAAACGGAGCCTTTGTTGGTTTAGGGTGCTGATTCCTGCTGACTTCTCACTACTTCCTACTGTTTTTTCCCCCTGTTGTCCTGCTATCTGATCTATTGTATTTTGTTGATTATTTTGGCTATTTCCTGCTGCGTTATGCTGCTGTTTTCTGCTGATTTCAGCACTTTTCTGCTGTCCTCTTGCTATTTTAGTTCAGATTTGACCCTATAAGGAAAGGGTGAATGATCAGTTGTGTCGTCTTTCCCTAGGCAACTCCTTAAAGTCGTAGTTGTGGCCGTCTTAGGAGTCTGATCGTGTGTATTTACGACGCAACCCTAAAGTAAATGATTATTTGATACTGCAGAGGATGACGTCCGGTGATAGACGCGACGAGAATCCGACAAGGGGCAAGGGCAAAGACAAACTTGGGGTGAGTTCTTACCGCTTTGATGATATGTGAATATGTTGTTTATCTTTCAGAGTTGAATTATTACTTACTTACTATTGTTCGAAATTTGAATCACTGAAAGATAGAGATATGTTGAATGCTCAGGAGCAAGACCAAAGCTGAAAGATTCTGAGGGATGTACAATTCTTAAAATATATATGAGAAATCGTAAGAAAGAAAAGATAAAATACAAAAAGATGCATACATAACATAGCCGTTGAAGGCCCAGGGGTTGTTGAAGACCCAGATGCATACATACAGTAGCCGTTGAAGGCCCAGGGGTCGTTGAAGACCCGGATGCATACATAACATAACATATCCTGATCATTTCCCCAAATTAAAGAAAAAGAATAAAAAGAGAATAAAAGGAAGATAGTGCACATTTTAGTATTACATTTATTGAATTATACCTGCTTAATGATACTAACGTTTATTGTTTACTTGTAGCACGATTAAAGAGGTATGTTTTTCACTTAGTCATATTTTTATGACTAAGCCCGGCTTCTTCTTTTGTTTAGGATGTTGAGTTGGAATCGACTGCGCAACGAAAAGCAAGAATCATTGAAAAAGAAAGAAAAAGATTAGCTGTGGAACGAGCCAATGTATGAGTGTTGTTTTATGTGTCCTTTTAGTACTCATGTTAGATACTTAGAAATCTGTTACATCGAAAACTTGGCAAACGAATAAGAAAAATAATTTCAGTGGGGTTAGAGCTGAGACCTCACATAGAACATCAAAGAAGACAAGATAATAATTTTATTTCACAAAGATGAAAACATAAAAGATGATTTCAATAGAGCTTGAAATCAATGCTACAAGTAAAAATCTTTTTTGTGAATTCACCGGTCCTTCTCTCAAGGATCAGCCGACTATAACCTATCCCTCCTTAGATACAACCTCTAGCATCCCCCTAGATCTCTCCACAACCTAGTCGCTGCACACAAGACGGCGAATTCCCCATAAACCGCACAAGGGCCTAGTTGCCACTCACATGTCGGCGAGTTCTCTACTGATTACAATGAATAATAAAAAGAATACAAGAAGGAAATCTAAAATCTAAAACTCCCTCTAGACTTGAGCTCTGAAGAAGATGATAAGTCTCACGAAGATTGCCGGAGTTGAAGCACATGGTTGGTCTCTTATTCGCTCTTGAACTTTTTAGAGAACTTGAGAGTTTTTCTGGATTCAGAGATGAAAGGCTCTGAGTGCACGAGAATGAAGGCTCCAAAAGGTGTAATTTCTCGAAATCCAGCCTTTATATAGAATTTGCGCTATCGCCCAACGATAGGTAGCTATCGCCTAGTGATATCTTCTCAAGCTGGCACGTTTCCCACGCCGCGATAACTGTGGCGGGAAGATGAAGATCGTGTACGAACATTGGGCTATCGCGCGGCGATATCGATATCGCTTGGAGATACTGTTGAATAATGCGTGTCGTGTCTGGATTGTGTGGAGCATGACTGATGTCACTTAGGCAATCGCCTGGCGATAAAAGCTATCGCCAACGATACCTCTTTTTCCCGAAATTGGCTTCTCGGATCAAAGTCAAATCCATAGTAGTATTAAAGATGTTACATCTGCATATTTTAAAAACACTATGACCAAATACATACGAGATTTGTTATTTTCAAACCAAGGAGATTTGCATATCCTTTCGCCACCAATCTAGATTTTTTCCTTGTTATTCTAGATTCACTTTCTAAATTTTTTTGAAAATCCATTTAACACCTACTACAGGATGATCAAAAGGACTCTACAAGTTTTCAAACTTTATTACGTTCAAATTAATTTAATTCATCATTTGTAGGTAAAAACTAAAATTCATTATTTAAAGCGGTTTGTTCTATTTTGGAAACAAAACGTACTTTTAAAAATAAATCATGTAAAGAAGAACTAAAACTAATCCCTTTTGATGGTTCTCTAATGACTAATTCTTTTGGATGATCTTTTGTAAATGTGAGTTCACTTGGAGGCACATATTCTTCCCCTTTCGTTTCTTTTTCTCTTTCCTCTTTTTCTTCTTCTTTTTCTCCAAGTCTTCATCTTCATGTTCCAAAGGAGGAAGTGGTTCTTCTTCGTTTCCTGTAGGATTATAATCTACACAAACAACAAACTCATCAAACTTAACATGAATAGATTCTTCAATTATTTTTGTCCTTTTATTATAAACTCTTTAAGCTTTGCTAGTTTGGAAATAACCAATGAAAATTCTTTCATCCCATTTTTCATCAAATTTATCCAATGCATCTTTTGTATTTAAGATAATATATTTACATCCAAAAACTCTTAAATAAAATATATTTGATTTCTTTTGAAAATATAAATCATAAGAAATTAGTTTCAAAAATGGACGAACCATGACACAATTAATAATATAACAGACTGTACTTACGGCTTCAACCCAAAATGATCTAAGTAATTTATATTCAGAAAGCATAGTACAAGCTAACTCTTGAAGAGTCCTATTTTTTCTTTACAACACTATTTTGTTGTGGTGTGTGGGGGGCGAAAAATTCATGTTTTTTCCCTAACTCAGTGCAAAAAAGAAATAAATCTATCATTTTTAAATTCACCTCCATGATTCGAGGGTATGCATTTAATTTCTAAATGCAGTTTATTTTGAATACGAATACACAATTTTCTAAATTCTAAAAATGCATCGGATTTGGAAGTTAAAAATATAGTCCAACAAAATCTTGAATAATCATTTTTTAAAACAAAAGAATATTTCCCATCTCCTAGACTTGGTGTAGTAATCAGTTCAAATAAATCCATATGAATTAACTGAAGAGATCTTGTAGTAAAAATAGAATTTTACTTTTAAATGAAGATTTTGAAATTTTCTTTTTTGACATGACGTACATAAAGGAGAAAATTTTCATTCAATAATAGTAAATTTAGCACTAGAGTGACCAAGTCGTTTATGCCACAATTTTAACTCTTTTTCTTAGAAATAAAATATTTTAATGAAGAATGTAAAAGATCATGAAAAACTATCATATAAACATTGTGAAATCTAGGTGCAGTAAGAACAATATCATTTGATTTTGAATCAATAATTTTGCATAGATTTATAGATTTGTAGATGATTCAAATAAAACACTCAGAACTTTTATCACATAGTTTACTTATAAAAATCATATTATATTTCAAACCATTTACATATAAAACATTCAAAATAGTAAAAGATTCGTTACCCATTACATAGATGCCCATGATTCTTTCTTTTTCGTTGTCATCAAATGTCACCATTCCTTCTTTCTTCAATTTTAGGCTAAGGAACTTGGATTTATTGTCCGTCTTGTGTTTTGAACATTCTGAGTCCAAGCACCACACGTCTTCTTTGTCTTTAGCCTGCCAAAACACCTAAAAAGAAGATGAGAGTAAAGATTTTGCTACCCAAGTGGTTCTTCCCATAGAATAGGTGTAAGCCTTAGGCACCCAGACTTGTTTAAAAAAACTTTGACCTTTTTTCCTTCAAAAGTCTATGGCGTGACCAAACCAATTACATTTGTTACACGTAATAAGGAGATGAAGTTTTTTTTTAAAATTTTATGTGGACTCTTACTGGAAGACAAGGTAACAGTGGAATTAATATTCTTATTGACAAATTTTGCATTTTT
The DNA here is from genome assembly GCA_039513925.1 of Platanthera zijinensis. Classification (NCBI taxonomy): domain Eukaryota; kingdom Viridiplantae; phylum Streptophyta; class Magnoliopsida; order Asparagales; family Orchidaceae; genus Platanthera; species Platanthera zijinensis. The sequence goes on from CM077082.1 coordinate 47,130,783, forward strand.
GGAATTTTTGATATCATCAGCGATATTGCCTATCGTCGGGTAATAGCTTCCAGAGACATAACCTATTTCAAACATAGCAAATCCATGACACTGATTGACTAAAATCATATCGAGTGTTTTTTGAGCAATTCCAATTTTTTTAATTGTCATATTTAAGTCATGGATCCTGGTTTTCAAGGGGTGTTTTCAGAGACTAATATGACAGCGGTTTGCAAATGTTTTCTTACCTTCTTCTATTTGAGAACAAGAAAATTTGAGAGATCTTTCTAAGTCCCCTTTTTCCTTTGAAAGAGTTTCAAAAACGGAATGAGACTTAGTAAGAGCTTCTTCTAATTCTTGTACTCTTGTCAAAGAGTGATCGCACTCTTGACAAGTCATCTTCTTCTTCCCTAGTATTTTCAGTTCAGTTGATAATATTTTTTCTTTCAATAAAAGTTTATTTTCAGATTTTAATAAATCAAATATCTTTTAAACTTTTAGAAAAAATTTACATGTTTGTAAAAATTCAGAATATAATTCGGCATAAGTTGGAGGAGTTACCTCAGTGTCGCTTTGGAATGGTGCAACACAACTTTAATACCACCTCCACTGGGCGGCACAGTAGAGGTGACCCAACAGGCCAATCGACATTGCTGGGCCATCACCTTCATTTTCAGGGATGCAGTCATGTTAAATCTCCGATCACACTGTCAGACATCTGTCACCTCCAACTTCCCGCAAGTAAGCCACATTCCAACATTCGGTACCTATAGGGTTGGTTCCTACGAGCATAGAGACCTGCTAGTACTTGGAGGTTGTGTTGATCAGGGACTGTAGAATGGTAATTGGGAGCTCGACTGTATTCCTGATCTAGTAAGGTTGACCATGGAGGAATCGAATGGAGATGAGAGGGCCATTTTTTTGATGGCGGTCCATTCTCGTGGAGGTGTATAATATTTGTGAGGGATGACCTCATGTTCTCTATCCAAGCGAAAGAGGTTTGAGGCACTTTTCCACTTTGTCAACAAGATCAGCTATTGATCGGGTCATTGTCACGGTAAAAAATAGGCGAAGATGCCGACAACGGCAGACGATAAAATCCCAACGAAAAGCAACACAATGTGTTTAAAGAAGTGGCAAATGTGATTGGATGTTCAAAGGAGTGAGGGGACTAGCTCGGTAGCATCCCCATGAAATGGTATAGGAGGACGCATGACACAATGCAAGTGCAGGAACATCCAATGATGGCACAGCTTAGGAACTCGCAGAGCCTCTGAAGCAGCTAGTCAGACCAAATATTAGGCTTCCACATACAAAAGTGCACCAAAAGGAAGGATGAGGGAAGAGTAGCGATAAAACCCACATGAAGGAGAACCTATGGTAGTTGTGGTCCCCGTTCCAGGTGATACTCGTTTTAAGCCAAGGTTTAAAAATCACCAAAGGTTCCGGAAACACTTATGTGCTAATCTTATATATATGGATTGCTGTACAACTCCAAATTTTGCTGTACAACTCCAAATTTTGAAAATGTTACACCAGTACTTGTCTACTGCTCTTCACAGTTGGATATCCGTTTTTCGGCTCATAGAGCACCTGCTGAGACTTTTTATTTTATCTCATGTAAGACACTCTCATGTGGGAAAAAATTGTGTATGCATAACATACGATGTCATGATGCGTTAATTAATAGGTTGCCCAAGTCTTATTTTCGCGCTTCTGGCCTTTTTCTTTCGCGCTTCTGGCGTTCTCTTCTACCTCTTTCACCCTAATTGCGTCCTCCCTCTGCCATTTCCGCGCAAACCTACAGTTCTGTCTCTCCATTTTTGCTCTCGGTCGCGTGCTCTCTCTCCCGCGGGCAACTACAGGTTCTCGCCCTTTATAGTTCTCTGCTGCATTATATGCTTGCACTCTCTCTAATCTCCTGCCGACAACTATAGATTCTCCCCTATTTACTTACATTTCCTACCAATTACATGTCCCTAACTCTTTATTGATCTACCCTATATGTATAGGTTATTTGAGAAAGCTCCAAAAGAAACAAGAAGTGATTCCCTCATGGCTTCGAAAAAAACTGTAAATCTTCATCTCCCGCTAAATTCTCATTAATATAATTGTGAGATGTTGTATGACTGTCTGTTGAACTGTAAATAACTTGTTTTTTTAATTGTAATTCAGAACTGGAATGCTGATGTTTTTTGGAATCGGAACATTTGAACTGTATTATTAATTGTAGAGAAAAGCTAAACCTTGTCTATACTTCTTCATAATCAAATACAATGTATGAATACATATATATAGGAGTGAGAATGAGAGAAGAGTCCCCTATACAAGATGTGAGACTAATGTATAAAGAGAATAAAATACTAAAAGGGCCACAAACATGGGCCTTTACATGGACTTTTCTAACACTCCCCGCAAGCTGGAGCGTACAAGTCATAGGCACCCATCTTGGATAGGAACTGAAAAATAGGGTACTCGATAGGGCTTTAATTAGAAGATCAGCAACTTGTTCAGTTCTCGGAACATGCTTCAATTCTAGCTTCTTCATTTGAAATTTCTCCCTAACGAAGTGGCAGTCCACTTCAATGTGTTTCGTTCTTTCGTAGAAGACTGAATTCTTAGTTATGTGTATATCAGCTTGACTGTCACATAGTAAGGTAGCAGGAGATGGGAGTTTTACTCCTTGATCATCGAGGAGACTTTCAAGCCATGTAAGCTCAGAGACAACTGACGCCATCGACCGGTATTCAGCTTCAGCTGAAGATCGAGCATCTGCAGTTTGTTTCTTACTGCGCCAGGTCACAAGGTGACCTCTAAAGTAGGTACATAATCCACTGGTGGACCGCCGATCGTCCAGGGAACCAGCATAATCTGCATCTGAATATGCAACCAATGTGGGAGTAGAAGAAGAGGTTTTATATACCAGCCCTTGACCATAAGCTTTTTAGATATCTCAGGATGCGCTCAACGGCTGTAGATGAGACATCCGAGGAGCATGCATAAACCGGCTGACCATCCCAACAACAAAGGATATGCCTGGTCCCGTGACTGTTAGATAAATATGTTTTCCAACGAGTCAACGATAGTATTCTTGATTTGGAAGAAAAAGAGCTGCATCAGAAGCATGTGCGCGCAACTTGTGATTGTCATCCATTGGGGTGTTAATCGGCTTGCATCCCGAATAGTCAGCATCTTGAAGAAGGTCGAGACAGTATTTCCGTGGAGAGAGGACAAGTCCATCAGGACGTCTTGCGATCTCAAGACCAAGTATCGAAAGTTTCCCAGATCTTTTGTTTGAAAAACGGAACTAAAATGTTGTTTGACCGCTTGTATTCCCTTTGAATCGTCTCATGTAATTAGGGCGTCATCGACATATACCAAAAGAAGAATTGTTCTTGTAGTTCGGTGTCAAGTGAACAGAGAGAAGTCTGCCAAACTCCGAGTAAAGCCAACCTCCCAAACAGCCTTATTAAACTTATCAAACCATGTCTGAGGGGATTGTTTGAGACCATAAATAGACTTCTTAAGGTGACAAACTCAGGACTCTCCCGTGGTCTCAAACCCGGGCGGCTATTGCTGACCGTTTCTTGTAGGTCACCATTTAGAAATGCATTCTTGATATCCAACTGATGTAAGGGCCAGTGGCGATGCGCAACCACGGTGATGACACGAACTGTGTTGAGTTTGACCACTGGAGAGAACGTTTCCTTATAATCGAGACCTTGTTGTTGAGTAAAGCCACGAGCCACCAGTCGGGCTTTAAGAAGGTCAATTGTACCATTAGGAGCATGCTTGATGACAAAGACCAATTTACAATCAACAGTAGTGTGGCCTGGAGGGAGGGGAACCAGATCCCTTGTCTGATTAGCCTAGAGGGCTGTCATTTCTCCATCCATGGCTGCCCGCCAGCCCGGATGTTGGAGAGTCTCCTGCACAGAGTTGTGGACAAAAATAAATGATAAAGAAGTAGTAAAGGTGTGAAGCGGCGGCCGGCGGGTACATGCGATGTAACGATACATAGTTCGCCATGGGATGAGAGGTGGAGGCCGGTGCCGGATCAGCAGGTCTCAGAGTGTCAGAGGTCAAAGCTGACTGCATCGGGGCGGCAGGGCGAGGATGACGACGAGTATAGATACAGACAAGAGGGGGCTTGTGGAGAACATGAGCCGGGTCAGGGAGGAGCAGTGGTGGAGGAGAGGTAACTGGGATGACAGGTTTTGGGACGGATTATGGTGGAAAAGCTGGGTGTGGGGGCGGAGAAGAACGGTTGATCTTCCCAGAAGGTAACATCAGCAGAAAACGTCACCTTGCGAGTAGTAGGAGAGTAGCATACATACACTTTCTGAGTACGAGAATAACCGACGAACATGTGTTTGGCTGCCCGAGGATCCAACTTGTCCGTGGATAGATTAAGTAGGTGAACGTAGCAGGTACAACCAAAGATGCGAGGGGTGGGAGAGAATGACGGAGTAGAGGGGAAGAGGAGACTAAATAGAGTAGCATTTTGAAGGACGGAGGAAGAGAGATGGTTAATGAGATAACATGTCGTTAACAGCGCAAAGTTCCAGTAAGTCTTGGGGATCTGCATTTGAATCATGAGGGAGCGAACAACGTCGAGAAGATGTCGATTTTTACGTTCAGCAATGCCTTTTTGTTGGGAGTATAAGCACACGACGTCTGGTGAATAATTCCAAATTCAGAGCATAGATTAACAAATTCATGGCTAGTGTACTCGCAAGCATTATCCGTCCGGAGAGTTTTTATTGGTTCGGAGAACTGTGTGCGAGTTTCAAGAACGAAGGCCCGAAACACACGAGGAAGCTCAGAGCGATCATGAAGTAAGTATAACTATGTCATTCGAGAATAATCATCAATAAAAGTGATAAAATAATGATAAGCAGATACACTAGTAATTTTGTACGGGCCCAAACATCAGAATGCACTAAAACAAAAGGAACAGAGCTCTGAGTACAATGAGAAGGAAAAGAAGAACGGTGTTGTTTGCCCAAAATACATGAATCACACTTAAAAACAAGAAGAGAAATCTCTGGAAGAGCCTTCTGAAGGACGAGAAGAGGAGCATGCCCATGATGCCGATGCTAATCAACGGAGGTGATGGATGAGAGGATGGTAGGAGGAACATCAAGAAGGTAGAGTCCATTTTTCATTTGTCCTTTACCAATGATACTCTGCGTCCGTCGATCCTGTATCAGAAAAGGTGTGAATGTGACAGAGCAATCCAAATCGGCAGTAAGGCGATTGATAGAAAGTAAACTAAATGGGGAGCCCGGGACATGAAGAGCCGAGCAGAGAGAGAGAGGAATTGAAGAGGATATCAGCGGAGCCTAAGAAAGGAACAGTGTCATCATTGGCCACTGTGATACACTTAAGATGCGGAGAATCCAAGTATTGATGTGGCTTCAGCGAGGTGATATGTTGAGTAGCACCTGAATCCATGATCCAGCGTGGACTAGTGGAGAGACAAGCAATACCTTCATTGGAGATGGAGGCAACGGAAGCAGGCGGGCGGTTGAGCATGTCGTAAAGTTGCTGGAGCTGAAGGTGGACTTCTTCAAGGTCAGCCCGAGTGGAAGAAGGGCTGTCGGCCGCAACAGACGCAATCAGACGAGGAGGAAGACCATGTTTTCCATAGCAGGTCACCTCAAGGTGTCCGTCCGTACTGCAGAAGGAACACTTAGGACGTGGTTGGCCACCACGACCCCTTCCTCAAAAGCCTGGACACCCTCCACGGGCAGGTAGGAAAGGTAGTAATGGCGCAGAAGTTTGCTGAAGAAGGGCCGGCGAGGGGGGTCCAGTAGTATCAGGAGGTGGTGATACTTTGAGCAGCATGGAGCACACATCAAAGAGTGAGGGGATAGCAGCAGATGAGAGGATCTGAGCCCGAACACTCTGAAGATGAGGCAGGACACGAGTTATCCTCATGGCAATACAGACGGCTTCCTTCTAAGCACGTTGGGCAGCGAGATCCGTAGTAAGGGGCTGATGGTGGATCCAGGCTTCAACCAGTTTCTTAGCCCGAGTAAAAAAAGAGGTCAAGTCAGCAACACCGCCAGTGTCAAGAGTCTGAAGATCTGTGATGATGTCATATAGGTGTTGGATATTGTACTTGCATATGCATAGGAAATGGAGTTCTTTCCACATCGCTTTAGCCGTCTCGTGATATATGACCATGCGGTAAGGCTCATCATCAAGGGAGTTGAGGAGCCACGTTTGAACACGTGCATCATGACGAAGCCAGTCATCGGCGAGTGGAGATGAAGGATCCGTAATGAGATGCTGTAGAAGTCCCTTAGATTAAAGAACCCGTCTGGCAGAATGCACCCATTCAATGAATTTCTTCTTCCCAGTGAGAGAAATGGTGGTGATTCTCAACCCATCACGCAGTTTTGGAGCAGAGAGCAATCGGGTTGGAGGAGGGGGCGCGGGCTTCTCTGAAGAATCAATTGAGAACCCTATGGAGTCATAGCGGCTAGAGCGGCAAGACAGTGACTAGAGTAAGAGCAGAAGTAAGAGCAAGAGCATGACAACGGCTAAGCAGCGACTAGACAAGGGGCAAGGTCGCAGCGGCAAAGCAGGAGAACCGGACAGACACAAGTCGCACAATGAGATTAGTGAAGTCAGCAAGAGCAAGAGCAGAAGACGCCCAGACCGCATGGCTAGAGAGTTAGGCAAGGCTGCGCGTCACGTGTAGTCGGCAGGAGCAAGTGTCACGAGCAGGAGCAACGACCAGAGTAGTCGACAAGACCGGAGGAGAGCGGGGTACGGGGAGACCTTGGCGACTAGTAAAGATTGTGGCTGCAACGACTAGCACAGTGAGATCGTGGAGACTAGCAGAGATCATGGAGGCAAGACGAGCACGCAGCGAGAAGACGAGGAGAGATCGCGCGACTAGAGAAGCGAGCACGTGGCGAGAATACGAGGAGAGATCGCGCGGCTAGAGAGGCGAGCACTAACAACGTCGAGCGAAGATCACACGGGGAGATCGCGACTAACAACGATAGCGACAGTAATGGCTAGCACGGGGAAACCATGACAACTAGCAAAGATCGCGTCGACAAGACAAGCATGCGACAAGAAGACCGGAGGAAAGCAGGGGCCCACCCGTCAGAGGGAAGAATGCCATAAGAGAGCCAAGAAGATGTGGAGGTGGAAGCCACGAGAGAGAGAGAAGTAGAAGCGGGTAGACAAGGAGAAACCGCAGGTGCGGTGAGAGGGGCAGGCGAGTTGTTGCGGTTAGAATGAAGGAGATCGCAGGAGGTTAGAAGGATTGAAACCGTAGGATCAGAACCTGTGCCTCTGATACCATGTGGAGAAAAGCTAAACCTTGTTTATACTTCTTCATAATCAAATACAATGTATGAATACATATATATAGGAGGGAGAAAGAGAGGAGTCCCATATACAAGATGTGGGCTAATGTATAAAGAAAGAAAATAAAAGACTAAAAGGGCCACAAACATGGGCCTTTACATGGACTTTTCTAACATTAATGATTTTGTTATTTTTTAACTGTAATTATAATGTATAAAGAAAGAAAATAAAATACTAAAAGGGCCACAAACATGGGCCTTTACATGAACTTTTTTAGCATTAATGATTTTGTAATTTTTAACTGTAATTATAATGAGTTTTGGAACTGTAATTGTTAAGTGTAACTTTTAACTGTATTTTGGGCTGTAAATTGACAGTAATTTGTAGTCGTAATTCAAACTTTTTTCAGAACATTATTTTAGTTTGATTTTTACAGAACATTATTGGATTAAACGTGTTTTTTGTTGTTTTACTTTAAAAAGAGGTCGTTATGTTGTTTATTGTGCATTCAGAGGAAGAGGCATAGATTATGTATATTGATCATGAAATACATTGTATTTGTTACAATCTATCTTGCATATTGATCATGAAATACAATGTATTATATCTATCATACATATTGATTATATTTATCATCCATATTGATTATATCTATCATGCATATTGATCATTAAAATCATTATGAACTGTAATGTTAATGATTTTCGGAACTATAATTTTTTAATTATAATTATTGTAGACAAGTAGAAAAGCAACCTTATAAATATGTTCACTTGTATTGAATACAAAGAATGAGTACAAATATATAGATGAGAGAAAGAGAGAGCAAGGTTTTATACACAATGTGGGACTAAAGAGGGGAGAGAAATAACAACAAAAGAAACTAAATGAGCCTAGTTAAGTGGGCTTCTCTAACACTCCCCCGCAAGCTGGAGCGTATAGATCATATGCACCAAGCTTGGACAAACACTGGTAGAACAAAGTGCTTGATAAGACCTTCGTGAGAATATCAGCAACTTGATCAGTGCCCGGAACATGCTTTAACTCAAGTTTCTTCATTTGAACTTTTTCTCGTATGAAGTGACAATCAACCTCGATATGCTTCGTGCGCTCGTGAAACACCGGATTTTTTGCTGTGTATGGCTTCTTGACTATCACAAAAGAGAACAGCAGATGAAGGAAGTTTTACTCCCAAGTCAGCAAGAAGGCTTTCAAGCCATGTGAGTTCAGAAACAACCGATGTCATAGATCGGTATTCAGCTTCCGCGGAGGATCGAGCGACCACGGCTTGTTTTTTACTTTTCCAAGTAATGAGATGACCTCCAAAGTAAGTACAGAATCCACTGGTCGACCGCCGATCGTCCAGGGAACCGGCATAATCGGCATCAGAGTAAGCAACCAATGCTGGAGTCGAGGTGGAGGTTTTGTAAACAAGCCCTTGACCCGGAGCTGCCTTAAGGTACCGAAAAATCCGTTCAACGACTTGGAGATGAGAAACCTGGGGAGCATGCATGAATCGACTGACAACCCCAACAACAAATGATATATCAGGCCTCGTGACTGTTGGGTAGATCAACTTTCCGACAAGGCGTCTATAGTACTCCGGATTCTGGAGAAGCAGATCCTCATCAGAGGCATGTGCACAGAGCTTGTGATTTGCCTCCATCGGTGTATTAGCTGGCTTATAACCAGACTGGCCAGCATCTTTGAGGAGATCGAGACAGTACTTCCGTTGGGAGAGGACAAGCCCATCCGGTCGTCGTGCGACCTCAAGACCGAGGAAGTAGCGAAGATTCCCTAGGTCTTTGGTCTTAAAAACGGTGCTCAGATGTTGTTTGACCGCTTGGATCCCCTGTGAGTCATCCCCAGTAAGTAGGATGTCGTCAACATAAACCAACAGAATGACGGTTCCTATTGCCCGGTGTCGGGTGAAAAGAGAAAAGTCAGCAGAGTTCCGAGTGAAACCCATATCCTGAACCACCTTGCTGAATTTTTCAAACCACGCCCGGGGGGATTGTTTGAGACCATAGATGGACTTCTTTAGAAGACACACATGAGACTCCCCCGTGGTCTCAAACCCGGGCGGTTGGCGCATGTAGACGGTTTCGTGAAGATCACCATTCAGAAAAGCATTCTTGATATCGAGCTGATGAAGCGGCCAGTGGCGGTGTACAGCCACGGAGAGAAGCACACGAACCGAGTTGAGCTTGGCCACCGGAGATAAAGTTTCCTCATAATCGAGGCCTTGTTGTTGAGTGAAACCACGGGCCACCAATCTGGCCTTCAGTCGTGCAATAGTGCCATCCGGAGCATGTTTGATGACAAAAACCCATTTACACCCAACCGGGTGCTGACCGGGAGGCAGAGGGACCAGGGTCCAGGTCTCGTTGGCCCAAAGGGCCGTCATTTCTTCCTCCATAGCAGTCCGCCAGCCAGGATGTTGACGCGCCTCCTGTACAGAGTTAGGAATAGAAACAGAGGATAATGATGTGGCAAAGTGATGAAGTGGTGGTAAAAGGCAATGGAGAGAGACATAGTTTGTCATCGGATGAGCGGTGGAGGCAGGAACCGGAGCAGCAGGTGGCGGAGCATCAGAGGACGAGGCTGACTGCAGTGGGGCAACGGGATGAGAAGAGCGACGAGAATAGACCCGAATAACTGGTGGAGTCGGACGGACCGGAGCCGGGTCAGGAGGAGGAGAGGATGAGGAGCAGGGAACCGGGATGATAGGACGAACGACGGGCTCTGGAAAGGGAACGACATCCGGAGCAGAAAAGAAGGGAAGATCTTCCCGGAAAGTAACGTCCGCAGAGACAGTAACCTTGCGGGTAGTAGGCGAATAGCACATATGCCCCTTCTGAGTGCGCGAATAACCGACAAAGATATGTTTGGCCGCACGGAGATCCAATTTGTCGGTAGAAGGGCCGAGATTGTGAACATAGCAAGCACACCCAAAGATACGAGGAGTAACAGGGAAAGGCAGAGTGGACGGAAAGAGGAGGCTGAACGGAGTAGCATTTTGAAGAACGGAGGATGGTAGACAGTTGATAAGAAAGCAGGCGGTGGAGAGCGCAAAATTTCAGTATGGTTTGGGAACCCGCATTTGAAGCATAAGGGATCGAGCCACATCAAGAAGGTGTCGATTCTTGCGCTCGGCGACACCATTCTGTTGCGGAGTATACACACACGAGGTTTGGTGAATAATGTCGTTCTCAGAGCAGAGGGTCGCGAAGTAATGACCAGTGTATTCTCGCGCATTGTCGGTACGAATAGTGCGAATGGGCGCAGTGAATTGAGTGTGAGTCTCAAGAATGAACGCTCGGAAGACGCGGAGAAGCTCAGAACGATCGCGAAGAAGATACAGCCACGTCATGCGCGAATAATCATCAATAAAGGTAACGAAATACCGATAGCTAGAAATACTAGTAAATTTGTACGGACCCCATATATCGGAGTGTACTAAGATTAAAGGAGCGGAGCTCCGAGTACAATGAGAAGGAAAAGATGAACGTGGTTGCTTGCCAAAAATACATGTTTCACATTGAAAAGCAGGAAGAGATACATCCGGGAGAGCCTTCTGGAGGACAGGTAGAGGAGCATGACCAAGACGTCGATGTCAATCGGAAGAGGAGACAGATGCGAGGAGAGTAGGAGAGTCGTCAAGAAGGTAGAGTTCGTTCTGCAGTCGTCCCTTACCAATGATAGTCCGCGTCTGCTGATCCTGTATCAGAAAAGAAGAAGTAAAGGTCACTAAGCAATGTAAATCAGAAGTAAGGCGACCAACAAAAAGTAAATTAAAAGGTGAGCCCGGAACATGAAGAGCCGAGCGCAGTTGAAGAGAAGAGGTGAGAGGAATATCAGCACAGCCAAAAACAGGGACAGAGGCGCCATTGGCCACAGTAATGTACTTCGGGTGAGGGGAAGACAAGTACTGAGGCGACCGAACAGAGGTGATGTGGTGAGTAGCACCAGAGTCGAGGATCCATCGCGGGCCAGAGGAAAGGCAGGTGATACCTTCATTGGAGATGGAGGCAGCGAAGGAAACAGAGGCGGGAGGGCAGCTGAGCAGGCCATGAAGATGCTGAAGCTGAAAGCGGACCTCGTCGAGATCAGTACGAGTGGGAGAGGAGTCGGTAGCAGCAACATACGCCTGCAGACGAGGTGGACGACCATGCTTACGATAGCACGTGGCTTCAAGATGCCCATCTTTGCCGCAGAACGAGCACTTAGGCCGAGACCGACCACCCCGCCCACGTCCCCTCGAGTCAGAGCGGCCTCCACCGACAGAAGATGGTAAAGGCAGTAAAGGAGCAGGAACCTGCTGGACAAGAGCTGGAGAAGGAGGGCCCGACACATCCGGAGGCGGGGTAACTTTGAGAAGCATTAAGCACACATCTGAGAAGGACGGGGTAACAGTAGAAGAGGGATGTGGGTCCGTACACTATGGATGGGGTAGCCGAGCCATCATCATGGCTATACCCACAGCCTCCTTTTGAGCACGTTGGGCAACAAGGTCCACAGTAGGAGGCTGATGTTGGATCCATGCCTCGACCAAGGACCGAGCCTGAGCCACAAAGGAAGTCAGATCGGTCGCACCATTGCTATCAAGAGCCTAGAGAGCAGTGATTATGTCATACAAATGGTGGAGACTATCTTTTCCGGAGTAAAGGGTATGAAGCTCATCCCACATGCCTTTGGCCGTCTCGTGGTACATAGCCAGGCGATAGGATTCGCTATCAAGAGAATTAAGGATCCATGTTTGCACACGACCATCATTGCGTAACCATTCGTCAGTCGGAGTCCCGGTAACCACCTGGGTCAAGTGATGAAGAAACCCCTTAGATTGCAGGACCCGGCTAACAGAATGCGCCCATTCGACAAAATTCTTCTTGCCGACCAAAGAGATAGTAGTGATACGGATTTCATCCCGTATTTCTGGAATAGAGGCCGAGCGGTCTGCAGGAGGAACCGCCGTGCTAGTCGATTCAGCAGAAGAACCCATGGAGGAGAGGCGGCTAGGAGAGCAGACCGGCAGCAAAGGAGTCCGCGCGACTAGAATAGAGACCGCCCGGATAGGAGGAGAAGAGAGTCCGCGCGACTAGAATGGAGACCGCCCGGTCACGATGTAAAGACAGCAGCGGCAGAAGGCCGCGACCAGAGGCGGATAGAGAGCCGGCGGACAGAGACCAATCCGCGCGGAGAGGAGGAGAAGACCGCAACCTAAATGCGGGAGAAAACAGTCCGCACGGTCAGGCTGAACCCAACAGCGGTCAGAGAAGGAGGCTACGAGCGGGCAGAGAGAGAAACCGCGAGTAAGGAACACTTAAGCGGATAGAGAGAGGCCGCAGCGAGCAACAGGACGAGGCGAGCAAAGAAAGAACTCGGCGGAAAAGGCGGATAGAGACCGCGCGAGAATGCGCGAGAAGGGAGACCGGCGGAAAGACCAGGCCGCGCGAGAAGGGAGCCGCGCCAAGACGGAGAAATGCGATCAGGAACAGGCCGCAGGAGGTCGTGCCGGATAGCTGGAGAGAGCTGCGGGTAGCGAGAAGCCGGGGAGCAGGAGACCGCGGCGGAGAGCACAAGGGAGACCGTGGCGGATAGCACAAGTGAGACCGCGACGGATAGCACAAGTGAGAGCTCGCGAGAAGAGAGAGGCGGGCCCCACAGGAATGCTATAAGAGGCGGGAGGGGAGGAGTGGAACCACGGAGGGGAGAGGGGAGAAGAGAGGCGAAGCGGATAGGAAGAAGCAGTCTGTCAGAGACCGAGCGGGAAGAGCGGGAAACGGACAGAGAGGGTAGTCCGCAGCTATCCGCACGCCGAGGTGAGAACACAGGAAGAGAGGCGGTTAAGCAGAGGGTAGCCGCCCAAGGAGGACCGATTGCTCTGATACCATGTAGACAAGTAGAAAAGCAACCTTGTAAATATGTTCACTTGTATTGAATACGAAGAATGAGTACAAATATATAGATGAGAGAAAGAGAGAGCAAGATCCTATACACAATGTGGGACTAAAGAGGAGAGAGAAATAACAACAAAAGAAACTAAATGAACCTAGTTAAGTGGGCTTCTCTAACAATTATATTGATATTTGGAACTATAATTATAATTGTTTTTAGAACTGTGATTGTTTATCGTAATTATAATTGTTTTTGGAACTGTAATTATAATTATTTTTTGAACTGTAATTATATTTGTAGTTGAAATGTTCTTTGTTGTCTCGCTTTAAAAGGAGCCCGTTGTGTTCCCTATCGTTCATTTGGTGAAAGAGGCTTACACAATGTATTGTGATTATGCACGCACAATTGGATTGTGTGTGCAAAAACAACACCTTACATATTGAACACATACAAGAAATATCAAAGCTCAAGAGTATTGTTGTTCAAAAGCTGGAAGTAAGTTAATAAAGCCGTCACCCAAGAAGTACTGCAAATTAGATATCCGTACGAGTTGTCTTGCTTGTATTCATTTCCATGGCGATACAGTTGACAAGAACTGGACAGTAATTTGTGGAGAAACACAACCACCAACTGACAACAGAGAAAAAGAGTCATTTTTGAGATCTCGTCGTACTATATCTGAAATATAGGGTAATCTTATGAAAAACATTTCAAATGCGAGAATTAAACTTGTAGATGCATTCAACTTTATGTTGAATGAAGTTGGGGGTCCTGAAAATATTGGTTTCTGCAAGATAAACACCCTTAACTATATTCAGCGTGAAAGAAAGACATTAATTGAATGCGAGGACGCAACTAGCTTGTTTGAGATATTACAAGAGAAGCAATTAAATGATAACATGTTTTTGTACTATGTCCGAACAGATGAGCTGAACATGTTGACGAGTTTCTTTTAGATGGATGATCCTAGCAAACTCGATTACGATTATTTTGTTGATGTCCTGTTTTTTGATACCACATGTCGATTGAATAAGTATAATCTTGCATGTGCACCTTTCATTGTCGTTAACCATTATTGTCAGAATATCTTCGTAGGAGGGCTTCCATTGCTTAAGAAACTATCGAGTCGTTCTAGTTAAAAATAAATGTTTCAACGGGCTATCTACTGCTTTCTGCTTTCTACAATATCTCTTCTTGGCATTTCTAACTAAGCTACTAATATGAACATTATCGTTTTTCTATTCTATTTTTGCTAGAGACAGCCATTGTTTTGGAGAGGAAACGGGCGGGGGAGGGAGTGTATGTTGTTGGGTTTGTGGCCCCCCATAGGATTTGATTTCAAACCTTCTAAACCCTGATTCGCTAATATCTTTTATTGTTTTCACCCCCTTCCGTACGTCCGCTTTAATAAAGGACTGGAGACGAGCCTCTAGTCCCCTCCACCCCTCATTGGATAATAATTCTTTAACTTGTCTTCTCTCTTCCATCTGTGCCTTCCCCTTCTCAATATCCCTCCTAGCATTCTTTAACAATTATCATTTTTAGCGGTAAGTTGCTATTATTCACTAATTTTTTAAAAAATTCTATCTCATTTTTTAACTTCAAATTAGCATGTTCATCAAATTCCTTAACTTTCGTACCCTTCTTCTTCATAGGTTGGAAGTCAGAATCTTCCTCTTATTCCCCAAGTAAAGATTCCTCATTCTTCAGAATTTTCAAGAGCTTTAGTTTAACCTACAACACAACAAATAAATGTGTCAACGTCACTAATACATAATATTACAGTTACAATTATTTAATTGTATTGACCTCATTTGTCGTTCGTAGTTGCATAAGAAGTTTGAAGATAAAATGAGCTCGGTAACTTTTTCTAGCCGACCACCTACAAATTCTAGGTCTTTCTAATTTATTCATAGCCGCTTGCACGTTTGTGTGCTCATATAGCCACACTAGCAAACAAATAGGATATTAATGCAAAATGATTTATATAAATAATATACATTGAATTTTATCAATCTTACCAATAATACAGTAGCGCATCTCTCGAGATATCCCAAATTTTCATCAATTTTTTTACGGCACTAGCTTGGCTTAAAACATCAACTTGGGATAGTAGAAAACGATAAATTGCCTTCTGCCAGTTGTACTTTTTGAAGGTTGATTAGCCATGAATTTTATATAAGGAACCTGTGATTTTCACTCCTTTCAACGGAAAGAAGAAAATAATTATCAAATACCTTATGAGGGCATCCACTATCCTACTCTTTAACGTTGGAGACCAATCATCAATAGCGAGATTATTCATTACGTCAATCATATCTTTATGAGTTAAATCAGTACATGGTAGTCTAACAAACGTGAAGTCCAAACCACGGTTTGGTGTACCCAAAATTAAGGCAATTTCGTTAACCGTAAATGACAAGTACAAACATGGGCCTTTACATGAATTTTTTTAGCATTAATGATTTTGTAATTTTTAACTGTAATTATAATGAGTTTTGGAACTGTAATTTTTAACTGTAATTATAATAGTTTTGGAACTGTAATTGTTAACTGTAACTTTTAACTGTATTTTGGGCTGTAAATTGACAGTAATTTGTAGTCGTAATTCAAACTTTTTTTCAGAACATTATTTTAGTTTGATTTTTACAGAACATTATTGGATTAAACGTGTTTTTTTGTTGTTTTACTTTAAAAAGAGGTCGTTATGTTGCTTATTGTGCATTCAGAGGAAGAGGCATAGATTATGTATTGTGATTATATCGATCATGTATATTGATCATGAAATACATTGTATTTGTTACAATCTATCATGCATATTGATCATGAAATACAATGTATTATATCTATCATACATATTGATTATATTTATCATACATATTGATTATATTTATCATACATATTGATTATATTTATCATACATATTGATTATATCTATCATGCGTATTGATCATTAAAATCATTATGAACTGTAATGTTAATGATTTTAGGAACTATAATTTTTTAATTATAATTATATTGATATTTGGAAATATAATTATAATTGTTTTTAGAAGTGTGATTGTTTATCGTAATTATAATTGTTTTTGGAACTGTAATTATAATTATTTTTGGAACTATAATTATATTTGTAGTTGAAATGTTCTTTGTTGTCTCGCTTTAAAAGGAGCCCGTTGTGTTCCCTATCGTACATTTGGTGGAAGAGGCTTACACAATGTATTGTGATTATGCACACACAATTGGATTTTGTGTGCGAAAACAACACCTTACATATTGAACACGTACAAGAAATATCAAAGCTCAAGAGTATTGTTGTTCAAAAGCTGGAAGTAAGCTAATAAAGCCGTCACCCAAGAAGTACTGCAAATTAGATACCCGTACGAGTTGTCTTGCTTGTATTCATTTCCATGGCGATACAGTTGACAAGAACTGGACAGTAATTTGTGGAGAAACACAACCACCCACTGACAACAGAGAAAAAAAGTCATTTATTGAGATCTCATCGTACTATATCTGAAATATAGGGTAATCTTATTAAAAACATGACAAATGCGAGAATTAAACTTGTAGATGCATACAACTTTATGTTGAATGAAGTTGGGGGTCCTGAAAATATTGGTTTCTGCAAGATAGACGCCCTTAACTATATTCAACGTGAAAGAAAGACGTTAATTGAATGCGAGGACGCAACTAGCTTGTTTGAGATATTACATAACATGTTTTTGTACTATGTCCGAACAGATGAGCTGAACATGTTGACGGGTTTCTTTTAGATGGATGATCCTAGCAAACTCCATTTCGATTGTTTTGTTGATGTCCTGTTTTTATATACCACATGTCGATTGAATAAGTATAATCTTGCATGTGCACCTTTCATTGTCGTGAACCATTATTGACAGAATATCTTCGTAGGAGGGCTTCCATTGCTTAAGTAACTATCGAGTCGTTCTAGTTAAAAATAAATGTTTCAACGGGCTATCTAATGCTTTCTGCTTTCTTGATTATCTCTTCTTGACATTTCTAACTAAGCTACTAATATGAACATTATCGTTTTTCTATTCTATTTTTGCTAGAGACAGCCTTTGTTTTGGAGAGGAAACAGGCGGGGGAGGGAGTGTATGTTGTTGGGTTTGTGGCCCCCCATAGGATTTGATTTCAAACCTTCTAAACCATGATTCGCTAATATCTTTTATTATTTTCACCCCCTTCCGTACGTCCGCTTTAATAAAGGACTGGAGACGAGCCTCTAGTCCCCGCCACCCCTCATTGGATAATAATTCTTTAACTTGTCTTCTCTCTTCCATCTGTGCCTTCCCCTTCTCAATATCCCTCCTAGCATTCTTTAACAATTATCATTTTTAGCGGTAAGTTGCTATTATTCACTAATTTTTTAAAAAATTCTATCTCATTTTTTAACTTCAAATTAGCATGTTCATCAAATTCCTTAACTTTCGTACCCTTCTTCTTCACAGGTTGGAAGTCAGAATCTTCCTCTTATTCCCCAAGTAAAGATTCCTCATTCTTCAGAATTTTCAAGAGCTTTAGTTTAACCTACAACACAACAAATAAATGTGTCAACGCCACTAATACATAATATTACAGTTACAATTATTTAATTGTATTGACCTCATTTGTCGTTCGTAGTTGCATAAGAAGTTTGAAGATAAAATGAGCTCGGTAACTTATTCTAGCCGACCACCTACAAATTCTAGGTCTTGCTAATTTATTCACAGCCGCATTCACGTTTGTGTGCTCATATAGCCACACTAACAAATAAATAGGATATTAATGCAAAATGATTAATATAAATAATATACATTGAATTTTATCAATCTTACCAATAATACAGTAGCGCATCTCTCGAGATATCCCAGATTTACATCAAGTTTTTTTACGGCACTAGCTTGGCTTAAAACATCAACTTGGGATAGTAGAAAACAATAAATTGCCTTTTGCCAGTTGTACTTTTTGAAGGTTGATTAGCCATGAATTTTATATAAGGAACCTGTGATTTTCACTTCTTTCAACGGAAAGAAGAAAATAATTATCAAATTCCTTATGAGCGCATCCACTATCCTACTCTTTAACGTTGGAGACCAATCATCAATAGCGAGATTATTCATTTCGTCAATCATATCTTTATGATTTAAATCAGTACATGGTAGTCTAACAAACGTGAAGTCCAAACCACGGTTTGGTGTACCCAAAATTAAGGCAATTTCGTTAACTGTAAATGACAAGTACTAATTTCCTAGTAGAAAGACATTTTTATCCCTATTGAAAGCATGTACAAGAACATAAAGCAGGAGAATATTTTTAGGCGGGCATTTTAAAAATATGAAGAACGCCAACTTCCCTCAAAATTATCTTGGATTCCTCCAAAACGTCCAACAAAGGGTGAACATTCAATTTAAATGTGGACACTGCATAGCTAGAATTGAGATAATTATTCTCAGGCACTACAAAAACAACTAGAAATTTGCATATATATAAATATACAAACAAAACAATAAGTATTCTTAATTAATCTTACGTATAGTACTTGGACCAGAATAAAATCCAAAAAACTCAGAAACTTGCCTTGTATTTCACCTATGAGCAAAATATATTACAAAATATAACCATAATAAACAGAGAACTATATGAAACAAATCACTTACAACTTCAATTTTTAAAAGAAAAGTAAAAAAAATTACTAGTTAAAATTTGAACTATAATTATATCCTACAAATCACGGATACTTAAAAATGGTTTACGTATCGACTCGAACGCATACCGGATACGGGAAACGCCTGGAAACATGCAGAAACGGGTTTCCGAAACTCCAGGAAACGCATTTTTTAGAATATATATTTTATTTTTGGAATCACGTATCCCGCAAGGTGGATACGCGATTCTGTGAGATATAGAGCTCGCGTATTTCATTTTACGCATTAGGTTTTCCTGTTCCGCTCCCGATCCCGCCAGCATTCCGCTCCCGATTCCGCCGATCCCGCAGGTAGTCCTTCTTCTTCTCCTGCTTCTTCTTCTTCTCCTGCTTCTTCTTCTCTTGCTTCTTCTCCTGCTTCTCCTTCCTCTTCTCCTGCTTCTTCTTCCCCTCCTTCTTCTTCTCCTCCTCCTTCTCCTCCTCCTTCTTCTCCTCCTCCTTCTTCTTCTCCTCCTCCTCCTCCTGCTTCTTCTCCTTCTCCTTCTCCTCCTGCTTCTCCCCCTTCTTCTTCTTCTCCTTCTCCTTCTCCTGCTTCTCCTTCTTCTCCTCCTTTTTCTTCTTCTCCTCCTCCTCCTTCTTCTCCTCCTCCTCCTCCTCCTTTTTCTTCTTCTCCTGCTTCTTCTTCTTCGTGCTATGGTTCTTGTTCAATCTTGGTGCATACGACTTGTACGCTCCAGCTTGCGGGGGAGTGTTAGATGATATAGGAAAAAATGATGTAAAAACCCATTTATAGGCCCATTTCTCCTTTCTCCTTTAGTCTCACATCTCTTGTATAGGATTCTTTCTCCTTCTCTTCTCCTATATATTTGTATTCTCTCTTGTATTTTATACCTGAAGAAGTATAAACAAGGTTTGCCTATTGTTCTCTACAAATGTTATTTATAGCATTATATGAAATGTCAATGATATATAATATAGTCTTATTATTATTTTTTGTTACAATTCAAGATATGTACAAATAGTTTGTATGTTGTCTTATTCTTATATTAATTAATACTTATATTAAAATAATTAAAAACGTTTCCCGTATCCTAATTTTTTTAAAAGTCACGTTTCCCGTATCCGTTTCGTATCGTATCTCGTATCCAGTTTCCGTCCCCGTGCTACATAGATTATATCTACAACTGTAATTATATCTAAAAAACTAGTTGTAATTACGTATTTATATCTAAAAAACTATCTGGAAGCAGCTAGAAATAAGCAACCACATGTCAATTGCAACTACTAAAAAAAGAGCTTGAAACTAATATTTACAGTCCAGAAGAACTTACAACTGCAAAAATAAGTTATAACACCATTGCAAAAGACTAAGTAAAAAATATTTCTAGTTAAACTTTGAATTGTAATTATAGCTATAACTCTAATTACATCTAGAAAAACTAATTGTAATTACAACTGTAATTATATCTTAAAAATTATCTGCAAGCAGCTACAAATGAGCAATCACAAGCCAATTGCAATAACTAAAAAAAAAGAGCTTGGAACTAACATTTACAATCCAGAAGGCTTAAATCTGCAAAAATTATGTTATAACTCCACTGTAAAAGGCTAAGATTCGAATATGGGCTTGTAACGAACATTTTGGCATAATAAAGTACAAAATAGAACCATAAAAAAATGAAAAGCTTACATCCACTTTATTTAAACGATATACAAAAAAAAATTGAACTGTAACTAATGATATATAACCCATAAAACTCAGAATTGTAAAACAAGATTATAACAGAACTATAACCATCTATAAAGACAAACCAGGAAATGAAAGCACAATTTTTTTTTTCATTTCACAATAATTTTTTAGGTTTCCTAGAATAACCGCTCGATCATTAAATTTGTGAGTTCGTACATTCGAAAACAACCTTATCAAATGAGAAAAAACATACCTAAGCGAAGGGACGCCAAATGTCTCATCCGTCTGGAGGAGAATCGCTAGAGGAATCGGCAGGAGTCACGATGTTGGAGAAGCTATCGTTGCAAAAAAAAAAGATTATCACCGGAGGAAGATGGAGCGGGAATTATTTCGGCTGGGAGAAGGTTAATGCCGACGGGAGGAGCGACTGTTTTCCGACTAGAGAGGGAGTGGGTAGGGCTTCGGAAGGAAGAGGCGGGAGCATTTCGTCAAAAGAAATATAGAGGGGAAGCGCGAAAAAATGATGGTGCGGTTTATTTAGTAACGTATGATGGCATCATAAGTTATGAGAACTAAATTTTTCTGCCTCATGTGGGGGCAGAATCATTGAAAATATAGCTTTAATACACTACTAATATCCTTATAGGCTAAATTTTAATATTTGGTGAACTATGGAACCAATATTTGCGCAGTATAATTTATTAGAGGGCTCAGTTTTGCTATTGCGATTAAGAAAATTGTGCTGTTTTAAGCTTTCCATCTCAGCTTTGAAATTCTAATGTTATACTTCCATACAGATGGATTCTCAGATCAGATTATCTGACCGCTAGTAGCAAAGCCGGCAAGTTTTTGGACGAAGAACCTTTTGAATGGCACAGAAATGGCCTCACCGAAGATGGTTTGATCAGTTTTGAAGCTCCGCGAAAGTGGCGCACTTTGAAGCAAATGACTGGATACGGCGCATTCTATGGAATGCGCATTATAATTTATGGAGAATGCATCGCTCCCTCGCTGGTATTCCCTTGCCATCCCCGTTTCTAATATTTTCTTAGTATCTTTGCTGATCATTCTTCTGAGACTTGAATCATGCCATTAAACGTGGCTTGATGTTGGTTCGTCAAAATGCAGGACACCTTGAAACGAGTAGTTAAAGCTGGAGATGGCTTCATTTTAGCGACCTCCCCGCCTTACACCCGATATCTTAAACTTGAATGCAGTATTGATTTTGCAATTGTGAGCGCAAGCATACCACACACTGACATCTGGATTCAAGAGTTCTTGAAGCGCGAGATCCCTTGCGTCCTAGCAGATTACCTGGTGGAGTACGTGTGCAAGCCCGGTTATTCACTCGTGAGGCATGTTCTTTATAATACTCACGTGTGGGCGGAGAAATCCTTAGCAAATCTGCTAACCCGCAGCTCCGAAGAGAGAGTTTTTAATGAAGGGTCTAATGAGGACAATTCTGATGATCTTATATGTTCGGGTTGCGGGTCCAGAGACAGGGCGGAAGTGATGCTCATCTGCGGCGATGAGGCGGGCACTCTCGGGTGCGGGGTTCGGGCTCACATAAATTGCTGTGATCCTCCTTTAGCGGCAGTCCCGGGGGATGACTGGTTCTGCTCTGGATGCAGTAGTAGTCGGCAGAAGACATCCGATAAGAGAACCAAAGTAAGGCCTAAAAAAGAGAAGTGATTATTCTCGTCATGGTGTTTTATCTTGTAATCTTGTTACTGGTATTCTTGTTCGGTGTTTCGTTAGAACGGTTGTTGAGTTTAATATTCACCTGCTTTAGCTCTAGGTTTGGAAATTATATAGCTGTGTAAAAATTCATGTTATCCTGCAGCATTAATTGTATGTCTCCGGCCATCGTTATAATTTCTTGCTGTTATTTTTTATTGTCCGAGCGGTTGCTAGGGGTGTGCGCGGTGCGGTTTGATTTGATGTGGTTTTGTCCCAAATCGCAACCGTGCTGCAAGGGCGCGGTTTTGGCTCAAGCAAAACCGAACCGCACCGAAATTACATGGTGCGGTTTCGGTTTGATGCGGCTTTTGTGGTGCACCTGTGATTTCAGTGCGATTTTTAACATGTGATATGCATTGACGCCAAATGAATAATGTGAGGTAAAGTAAGATGTATAATTTGGCAAAAATATTATTATTTTGAGTTATATTATTATGAAAAAAATGTGTAATATATATTACTAGATTATAAATACTATAAAATCAACTACAAGTAAAAAAATAAATTGAGATACTGTAATTCAAATGATGACTTTTAGTTGCATATTTAGATGACACATTAAATACAAATATAATGAATATCAATGGTTTTAGTCTTAGATATGTACAACACTTGTATAATTGTAATTTTATTTATCTCAAATATTGAAATATTAAGAGAAGGGTAGTGAACATGCATTTATAGTTAGATGAACGGTTATGATATAATTTGTATTTAACAAAAACTTACAAATTAATATATTCAACAATAAATTGATAGAGGACAAACAAATTAGAGCAAAAAGCAAATAAAGCAAAAAATTGTAATTCTATGGACTAATATAATTAGGTAATTACTATTATAACTTAGTAATTTATAAGTTATATTTGTATGTGATATCTCAAATGTTCATGGAAATTGAAAATATGTAATTAATATGTACGTTTTTTTTACAGTTTTCAAGATCTCAAAATCTCATTGCAACGCACTCGGTTTGTAAAAGTGTAAAATCGCACTGCACCAAAACTATATGGTGGGTTTTAAAAATCGATGTGGTTTAAAAATTGGTCTAATTTGTACGTTGCATGCGATTTTTGCGATTTGCAGGTTTTATGCTCCCTCCTAGCGGGTGCGGTGTGAAATTCTGGTGATAAATGTATGATAGTCTTAAAATTAAAAGAAATGTCTTCATTTTATATTTGTATTATACCGTCTTTAATTATATGATGCACATGCGATTTTCTCTTAATTAAAATATATTTTGAATTTAATACTAACATCTCTAAACATTTATGTCTAGGCCTGTTATGAAATTGTGCGGCATGCATGTAACTGAAATTGGCCAGCATATAATTATTGCCTATAAATATCCCAATTTTATAAAATAGGTACATGGAAATTAAAAACATAAATTACGGTAAGTATTAGTAATGAATAAGAAGCCCTTTAGAGTAAGTATAGGTTCTTATTTCTCCTTGTGCGCAAGCAGATCCGGTCATATGATCCCTGATTTCAACGGTGCAGATCATTCTCCGCAAAATACGATCATATTTTTCGAATACGGCCATATTAAAAAGTGACTGTAGTACGGTCCAAACAAAACTGCGCCGTTGATCTGAGAGATTATGCGGTCAGATGTGCTTGCATATAAGTTTAAGATACCCATACTTACTAAAATATAGAGGCGAGGATTGAATAATGATACATATTTATGATAAAAACAGCCCAAGACTACAACAAAATAAATAATAAAAAAATTTACCAAAAATGAGGCCAAGTATTTGAAACATCCCCAATGGTTCACAAAATTTCGCGCACAAATTCAAACCTGTACAAAGATGACTATTTTTAGTCCGCCCTTCTCAGCAGCTCAAAGCTTCGTACTTCACCGGAATGGCACGAGATAACATACTCCCCACCGTCGCCATATCCCGGCAAAACACCCCCATCAGCGACGGCGGCAGCGGCGGAGACAGATGTTTCTCCGGCATCTGAACCTGAACAGAGTTCCGCTCTTTCAAACTCGCCGCAGCCGCCACCGCTCTCTGCTTCGCCGCAATCTCCTCCTCCTTAACCGCCGTCATGATGCAAGAGCACGCCTTCTGCAGCAATCTGTATAAAATCAACGCTGACATTCGTGCCTGCTCCCTCACGGCGTCAATGTCCAAATTCTCGTCGGAGAAATCAAGCCGGTCGACGAAAGACCCCGCCTTGTCAGGCTTGTGACGCAATGTGATAAGCAATTTGGCCCTCTCGAGCTCAGACCGGGTGCAATCCTTTCGCACACCAATCAGCTTGTAGTTATCCACTGGGTTGACCTCGCCGGCGGAGAACCTCTGCCTGATTTGGTGAATTCTGACCGTTAGAGCCCGTAGATTACAGGGGATGTCGCGGCACCTCACATCGGCATTCGACCGGAGCCGGTAAAGTGGGCCGCCGAGCTTCCGTTCACGGGCCATGGATTCATAGAGGAGCTTAAGGTGATCGAGGTCGCGCAGGCAATCCGTGAGGCAGCTGACGGATTCGAGCAGATTGGCGCGGATGCGGAGGGCCGGAATTGAAGCCGGCTCGAGAGCCAGGGCGCGGTTGCAGTCGGAAATGGCCTCGGCTATTCTCCCGGCATCGCGATATGCGGCGGCCCGGCCGACGAGGCATTCGGCGGCGAAGGGGTGCGGCGTGCCGCGCCGGCCCTCGAGGATCTTGGAGAAATGGCGAGCGGCTTCATTAGGGTGGCCGGCGTCGAGCGCGGCGGTGGCGGCGGCACGGCGGCGGAGAAGAAATTTGATGTGGGCAAGGAGCTGGGCTGCGGAATCTGAGTCCGAAGCCGGCGGGATAGGCTGCTGCGTGCGGGAGGCGGCGCCGTTACTTACATTAGTGATGCCGGCGGAGAAGGCGAACATGTCGTCGGAGCGAGATACACTCTCACGGCGAAATGCGGCGGAGGCGTAACGACGGCCGGTTTGAAGGAGGACCATGGCATCCTCTAATAGACCCAGGTGGCAACAAGCCTGCCCCAAAATAAGGTACCTGGTAAAATAGAGTTAAGCTCTTTTGGGATGCTTGTGCTCTTTGTAAGGAAATAGTGTGAAAGAGATAATAAATTGTAAATTGAGGTTTGGTGTAGGTAATATTTGTTTTTGTGACCGTTTAAATTATATTTAAAATTATATATGTGGAACTTAATTTATAGGCATCAATTAATTGAATAAAATTAAAAAAATTAAAATCAATAAAAAATTATTTGCGGGGATAGTCGTTTGTAAAAAAAGAAGGGATCTCTCCGGAATTTTTTCAAAAAGATGATTTTAAACCGACTGGCTTAGCAAATTGGTTGCAACCAAACACTCGACGGTGTCTCGATTAGGCTTAGCAAATTGGTTGCAACCAAACACTTGAGGGGTTAAATTGTCATTCCTTAACGCCCACCTAAGGATCTTCATCCACTTCTATGCTCAAAACGGATGATATTTGTTAGGTGATCTTTAACGAATGACGGTTTAACCCTTACGTTTATGACCCCACCACCGTGTCAAACGGAGCCTAAGTCACAGCCGATGCCAGGTAAGTTGGATGGTATGTTTAGGGGATTGTTATCCACGTACCTCGCATGACTATCCACAAATCAACAATTCCTCGTTTTTTAAGTTTATAATTCATTTGAGTTTTTAAAAACCTCGTCTACAAATCAAAATCTTAATTCTCCTTCTCCCATTCCACCCGCCTATCCCGACCCTCTCCCATTTGGCATCTCATTGACATCTCCCTACTCGCCAGCTAAGAAGGGGGTGCCTACTTGGTCACTAGCTATGAAGGCAATCTCTACCCTTGCCGACGAAGAAGGAAACCCTAAACATACCATCCAACTTTATGTGGATGACAAAATATCTCCCTTTAGAGTTGTGAATAGTAAAAATCAATGAATAAACGTATTGGACTGCGAATAACAATTCCCCCTCCCTGCCTTTGCTCCAAAATTATAATAAGCAACTACTGTGGCCAATGGCAGTAACTTGTTTTTTTTATATCAAATTAATACTGACCCAGACCGGGCATGGCCCATGCCTCGACGGTTGTTCGGCACTTCAAGGCCCCCCTTTCAAAGGGGAGGTTTGGGCTAGGTTTGATATGGGCACTGCAACAATAAAGTCTAGGTCTTGAGGGACCAGCTCCGACCTGGGCCCTCCATACATTTTTTGCGTGCTTAACTGCAAGTCTTGGGGCCACGCCCATTCGAGTTTTGCGGAAACTATTTTATTCTATTGTTTTCATAATTTATGTATGGAATCTATTTATGTTAAGTAACGATCCAAATTTCAATACGAAGAGAAAATAAAAGCAGTGACAAGAGTTCTATGACAATTTTATTGTGCATGTCACGTAATTGTGTTTGTCACGAAATGGTGTCGATGCGACGAAAATATTTGAAGATCAATTGAATGAAATGAAAAGATCAAATAAAAATGTCTATTCAAAATCAAGTGCATACTTAAGTTATGAAGTTGGAGTGCTAATAGTTGATTGGTGAGCCAATAGAGTAATAATGGAAATTTGGTGTGCCAATAGGAAATTAGTTTAGGAGGTGGGTCTTTGATTGGTGCAATAAGAAATAATAAAAGAAATTGAACCGCTCTTCCCTAAACCCGCACCAGTCGTCGCCCCTGTAACCCGCCGCTCTCGCCTGGCGATATTAGGAGCCGCACGCCAGCAACTTCTCCTCGCTAAGGCTCCAAGCTTTCTCCTCTTCAAGATGACGACACGTGCGCCTCTTCCTCCTCCCTTCTTCCTCTCCTTTCTTCGATTGCAATCCAGGAGACTTGTGTGAGATCGAAGCTGATTCTGTGAAGTCGATTGTGCATTGCTGGGAGTCCGCTTATCTCCAGCCCGTGAACTTAGCTGATACTATGATAGCACCGAATTTTTCCAATTCGGCAGTTCGATCTATGATTTCTTATTCATGGACGTTGATAAGATCCTTCCATTTAGCAGCACCTTAGGATGGCATAGCCTTCACGTGAATGGCGAGGTTCAAACGAGGAAAGGCTTACGGTGGATACCTAGGCACCCAGAGACGAGGAAGGGCGTAGCAAGCGACGAAATGCTTCGGGGAGTTGAAAATAAGCATAGATCCGGAGATTCCCGAATAGGTCAACCTTTCGAACTGCTGCTGAATCCATGGGCAGGCAAGAGACAACCTGGCGAACTGAAACATCTTAGTAGCCAGAGGAAAAGAAAGCAAAAGCGATTCCCGTAGTAGCGGCGAGCGAAATGGGAGCAGCCTAAACCGTGAAAACGGGGTTGTGGGAGAGCAATACAAGCGTCGTGCTGCTAGGCGAAGCGGTGGAGTGCTGCACCCTAGATGGCGAGAGTCTGGGAGCGACCGACTGTGTGCATCCGTCTTCCTTTTCTCCATTGTAAGCTCCTCCTTTCTCTTTTTCCCCTCTCCTTATTAGAGTTGGTATAGTTACTGAATATTGAATTGGGGTTTGATTATTATGACAAATTTGGGGGGGTTTGGGGTTACTTTACTTTATTTGATTGCCCGACAATGTTGATGTTGTGGCATGCTTAGATCATTTGGGAGATTTTTAAATTTTTAGACTTACGAAAAATTTTATTCCCTCTTCTTTCTTCTTTATGGAATCAGAAATTGGGTAATTGTTTTATCTAGAGTTTTTGAATTAAAGTTAAGAATTTTGTGTTGAATTATGGATTTAAGATAGAACCAAAGTTTTATTTTAATTTTTGGGCAACAACAGGCTTATGTGGGTTTAAAGTCATATTGTTTTTTATATTCAATTAGCTTTGTTCTTGGTTTGGTTTTATTCTAACTATTCGATCTTTGAGAGAGGGTTGGATTAAATTTTATGAAATTTGAAGCCTTGTAATGATGTGAAATAATATGAAGCCTTTAATATTCAATGGCTAATGAGGGGACTTGATTCACAGTTTAGTTATATAATGAATATTGATTTTGGATTCTTAGTTAGGTATTTAAATATTTGGTGGGGATTTGGTGATTTTTTTTAGTTAGCTGGTCTGAAATTTATAATGGAGATGTTGGAGTTTTGGAATTGTCATAATAAAGATGTTGGAGTTTTGGAATTGTTATGATTTGAAATTTACTCTTGTAGCTGATATATAATTATTTTCCGATGAGATATACCATATTGGATTTCTTTAATGGTTGTTGGTTAAGTAGCAAAAGCAACGATGATATCTAATGGAGGTTGAAATTGAAAAGAATTTATGATGTTAAAAATATACCATGTGTGGGCATCCGTTTGTTCATGGTTGGTGATGGGTTAAAGGTTAGAAGGTTAGCATTGTAGTGAATTTGAGTAGGAATTTGGGAATTAATGATTTGATGAAATTTGGATCATAAATTTATGCATTGAATATTAGTAAGTTATGTAAGAGTTTCTCGCCTAAAGATCTCTTGCTTTTGAATAAGTCTGAACATATGACTAATTCAATTGAAACTGAATAACAGATATCGCTATGGATAACAACAGTTGGACGATATGATGAAAATTTCAAGAATGACAAAAGGAAGGGAAAAGTAAGGTGAGTTCTTATCTCTTTAATTATGCTTAGCTTTGAACTATTTTTTGAATATACTTGTATAATTTTTATACAGAAAATATTTAGTGAATGTGCATTGATATGAAGTTGAAATAGCTTGGATTTTGATAAGAAAATGGAAATCGCTAAAAGATGCTAAATTCGAGATACCAAGTGATAAATCCTTAGGGAAATTGTAAAACACTTGTGGAAATCAAAATGAATATGAATATGAAAAACGACATATTAAAAGTAACATGAAAAGAATAAAAAGATAAAAGATGAATAAAAAATGATGCAAAGGGAAAGAATAATGGTTAATCCAGTGTTGGGGGGCTGTGAATACCCATGACAGAATTTTTTTAAGAATTATATTTGACCATTGAAGGCCTAGGGGTCGTTGAAGATCTAGATGCATTTCAATATACCCTTATGATTTCCTAAACTAATAAAAGGATAATTGATAAATTTAAGCCAGAGAATTGAATATAAAGAAAGATTGTGATGATTGAAAGTGAAACACATGAAATATGAACAAAGAATGAAGAAGACTTGAATATGAATGACGATATGAACAAACAATAATTGAAAATGAAGGACGAACAAAAATGCATTATGATATTGAAAGTGAAATTACTAAGTTATGAATCTACTGAATTATGATAATTGAAAATGAATGAAAAGAATATGAATAAAGAATGAACATGAATAAAGAAGTGAGACATCCTTGAAGAACATAAAAGAACTAAGAAAGTGAACGAAGATAAGAATGTTGAACTACAACAAATATTTCAGCGATATTGCACTTTTTTTTCTACTGCAATTCAAATCTTTATGCATAGTGCTATTGATGATTATTGTCTGCATGTATAGCAGTTAAAAAGATATGTTTTTCACTTAGTCATATTTTTATGACTAAGTCCTTCGTCATTTTTTGTTTAGGTAACTGAGGCAATTCTGAGTGCGCAAAGAAAAGATATATTAATTAATGTAGAACGAGAACGAACCAAGGTATGAGTGAAGTTTTCATTATGTGTTTTATTTTGTGTTCACTCTCTTTACTTCATCCTGGGACGACTAACTTGAAAGTAGCTTAGATATAATATTCTTGTGGGGTCTGATTTGGGACCTCACAAAGTAGTATCAGAACCAGGTTTTTCAAGAAGTTTGGCTATAGTGAGTACGGAATAAATACATATATATAAACTTAAGGGTAGTGAATTGAGTAGAAGGGTTTGCGAAGCCCAAAAAAAGTTATATGTAATGAGAATTGTGATGACAATCTAAATTAATTATAGATGATAGATGAACAAAAGGCGAGATGAATTAGATGTTAATAAGATTATCGTAATTGCATGTTTGAGGAAAATCCAGTGAGAAATTAATTACCTTGTAATTACGTTGACATCAAATTTTCATTTCATTACTTTGATGTATGTTAAGTTAAATTTTCATTAAACTTGAGATTAATTAGAAGAATAAAAGCTTAAATC
The DNA here is from genome assembly GCA_039513925.1 of Platanthera zijinensis. Taxonomy (NCBI): domain Eukaryota; kingdom Viridiplantae; phylum Streptophyta; class Magnoliopsida; order Asparagales; family Orchidaceae; genus Platanthera; species Platanthera zijinensis. The sequence goes on from CM077082.1 coordinate 47,161,102, forward strand.
CATGATTAAGAAATTGAAAAGGTAATAAGAATTGTAGTAATCCACTTTCACGCTATATATTGTATTTTGGATTTTGGTCAGATCCTTTATATAGTAGATAGTTCTGAAGGAGGTGTTATAAAGGAAAATGGTTTGATAGTGTAATCTAATCAAGATTAAGAATATAATGTAATGTAATGACATACGAACTAAAGAATTGTAATGAGATATGATATCTTTAAATCAAAGACTTAGGAATTTGACCATAAGAACGAAAAAAGTATAACAAGTCACTCAAATGAATATCAAGTCAAGTTTAAACAGATAAGACACTATGTTTGAGAACCCAGTTAGAATTGATATCGTGCCATATTTTGGATGATGAAAATCTCTATAAGAGGAGAAGAGTTTGTAACGACCCAAATTCCAATACGAAGAGAAAATAATAGTGGCAAGAGTTCTATGACAATTTTATCATGTATGTCATGTAATTGTGTATATGTCACGAAATGGTGTCGATGTGACGAAAATATGTGAAGATCGATTGAATAAAAGGAAAAGGTCAAATAAAAAAGTTTATTCAAAATCAAGTGCATACTTAAGTTACGAAATTGGAGTGCTAATAGCTGATTGGTGAGCCAATAGAACAATAATGGAAATTTGGTGTTCCAATAGGAAATTAGTTTAGGCGGTAGGACTTTGATCAGTGCAATAAGAAATAAAAAAAAATCAAACCGCTTTTCCCTAAACCCGCACTGTCGTCGCCCCTATAACCCGCTGCTCTCGCAAGGCAATATTAGGAGCTGCACGCCAGCATCTTCTCCTTGCTAGGGCTCCAAGCTTTCTCCTATTCAAGGCGACGACACCTGCACCTCTTCCTCCTCCGTTCTTCCTCTCCTTCTCTTCGATTGCAATCCAGGAGACTTGTGTGAGATCGAAGCTGATTCTGGGAAGTCGATTGTGCGTTGCTGGGAGCGGCCGACTGTGTGCATCCGTCTACCTTTTCTCCACTATAAGCTCCTCCTTTCTCTCTTTTTTCCCCTCTCCTTATTAGAGTTGGTATAGTTACTGAATATTGAATTAGGGTTTGATTATTATGACAAATTAGGGGGTTTTGGGGGTTACTTTACTTTATTTAATTGGTCGACTGTGATGATGTTGTGGCATGCATAGATCATGTGGGGGATTTTGAAATTTTGAGACTTATGACATATTTTTTCCCTCTTCTCTCTTCTTTATGGAATCAAAAATTGGATAATTATTTTATCTAGGGTTTTTGAATTAAAGTTAGGAATTCTATATTAGATTATGGATTTAAGATAGAACAGAAGTTTTATTTTAATTTTTGGGCTACAACCGACTTATGTAGGTTTAAGGTCATATTGTTTTTTATATTCAATTAGCTTTGTTCCTAGTTTGGTTTTATTCTTCTTGTTCGATCTTTGAGAGAGGGTTATATTAAATTTTATGAAATTTGAAGATTTGTAATGAGGTGAAATAAACTTAAGCCTTTAATATTTAATGACTAATGAGGGGACTTAATTCAAAATTTAGTTGTATAATGAATATTTATTTTGGAATCTTGGTTGGGTATTTAAATATTTGGTGTGGATTTAGTGATTTTTTTAGTTAGCTGGTTTGAAATTTATAATGGAGATGCTAGAGTTTTGAAATTGTTATGGTTGGCTGATTACTCTGGTAGTTGATATATAATTATTTTTGGATGAGATATACAATATTGGATTTCTTTAATGGTTGTTAGTCAAGTAGCAAAAGGAACGATGATATCTAGTGGAGGTTGAAATTGGAAAGAATTTATGATGTTGAAAATATACCATGTGTGGGCATTTGTTTGTTCTTGATTGGTGATGGGTTAAAGGTTAGAAAGTTAGCATTGTAGTGAATTTGAGTAGAAATTTGGGAATTAATGATTTGATGAAATTTGGATCATAAATTCATGTATTGAATATTAGTAAGTTATGTAAGAGTTTCTCGCCTAAAGTTCTCTTACTTTTTAATAAGTCTGAACATATGTCTAATTCATTTGACACCGAATAATAAATATCGCTATGGATAACAATAGTTGGATGATATGATGAAAATTTCAAAAACGACAAAGGGAAGAGAAAAGCAAGATGAGTTCTTACCTCTTTGATTATGCTTAGTTTTGAACTATTTTTTGAATATTCTTGTATAGTTTTTATACAGTAAGTATTTAGTGAATGTGCATTGATATGAAGTTGAAATAGTTTGGATTTTGATAAGAAAATGGAAATTGCTAAAAGATGCTAAATTCGAGCTAGCAAGTGATAAATTCTGAGAGAAATTGTAAATACAAAACTCCTGTGGAAGTCAATATGGATATGAATAAGAAAAACGGCATTAAAAGTGACATGGAAAGAATGAAAAGATAAAAAATGGAAAAAGATGATGCAAAGGGAAAGAATAAGGGTTAACCCATTGTTGGGGGGGGGTGTGAATACCCATGATAGATTTTTTTAAGATTTATATGCGGCCATTGAAGGCCAATAACCGTTGAAGGCCCAGAAGTCGTTGAAGATCCAGATGCATTTCAAAATACCCTTATGATTTCCTAAACTAATAAAAGGATAATTGAGAAATTTGAGCCAGAGAATTGAATATGAAGAAAGATTTTGATGATTGAAAGTGAAACAAATGAAAAATGAATGAAGATGAAGAAGACTTGAATATGAATGACGATATGAACGAACAATATTGAATATGAAGGCTGAACAAGAATTGCATTAAGAATTTGAAAATGAAATTACTAAGTTATGAATCTAATTAATTATGATAATTGAATATGAATGAAAAGAATATAATAAAGAACGAACATGAATAAAGAAATGAGAAGTCCTTGAAGAACCTAAAAGAACTAAGAAAGTGAACGAAGATAAGAATGTTGAACTACAAACAAATGTTGCAGCAATATTATATTTTCCTTTTCTACTGCAATTCAAATCCTTATGCATAGTGTTATTGATGATTATTATTTGCATGTATAGCAGTTAAAGAGATATGTTTTTCACTTACGTACAACCCCGTATCCGCCGAGTGGGTCCGCGGAAGCCAGACCGGCCGGTCCAGACCGCCTCACGGCCGGGCAGGGTTCACCGCCGAGCTCGAGCTCGGCAAATCGTCGTACCGAGCTCGGAGATCGTCGGGCCGAGCTCAGGGTTCTTCCAGCCGAGCCCGCACTCGCCAAACTGGAGTTGCTCGCCAGCCGAGTCCGCACTCTCCAAACCAGAGAGGATCGCCAGGCGAGCTCGCACTCGCCATTGGCCGGGCAGAATCGGCGAGTGCCAGCCCTATCGGGCTCTCGTCGCCCTGGCCGAGCAGGGGATCCAGTGGCCATCCCGCCCCAGGTGGTCTGCCCCTGGCCTCTCATAACAGCGGAGTTTGGCTGTTGGCAGGCCAGCCCCAGGGGGGCTTTCAGTAATTTCAGACCAGCAGAGGTAGGCTATTTGCAGGCCGTTTTCAGTTCTCTATAAATAGGACCCAAGGGGTACCTCAGAAAGGCATGCTTACTAATTCTCAGGTCTCCTAGCGCTTTCTGAGGTACCTTAGCCCGGCAATTGGCTAAGGAGGGGAAGCGCTCTAAGATTTTCCGGGTGTGTGGTGGGACCTCCGCGCCGGGCCCTTGGTCTAGTCCTTTGTTCTTCACTTTCTTGTCGTTTTCTTGCAGGAGCATAATAGGTGCGCGATCACCCCTTCCCCCAAGGGTCGAACTCCACAGACACCGATTTTACGGTTTCAACATTTTGGTGCGGTGAGCGTGGAGAGTGGTCAGCAGAGAAAATCTTCTGCAGGTTCGATGGCCGGAGAAGAAGGACAAGGATCAGGCAGGGGCAACTCGCCACCCCATCCTCCGCCCCCAGCGCCGGGTGTGCCAGCGGAGCTCAGGGAGGAGATCCTCGGGCTCGTCAGGACAGCACTCGGCATGCGAGCCGAGAGCGCGACACCAGCAGTCCCGGTGGTCGTCGCTCCCGCGCTCGGCGACGACGCGCCGCTCAGACGACCAGGGAAGGAGCCCGCCGAGAGAGGCGAGCGCGAGTTCCAGGGGCGAGTCCTATTCCCCGGCTCGGCTGCCAAGTACCACTTCGGCGAGACAGCAGGGAAGGAGTTCCCATCTCGCCCGGCTGAGGGGGGGGGGAGCCCCTTCAGCGAGTTCGTCTCTTCAGCCCCAGTTCCAGAGGGGTTCCGTGAGCCGGAGATGTCCTATTACTCCGGGAGAGGGGACCCAGTCCACCACATCCAGTGGTTTGAGGACATGGTCTCTATCCGACAGATGTCGGATGGCTTTAAGTGCCGACTCTTCGCCATCACCCTCAGGGAGAAGGCGAGAGAGTGGTTTCATCAACTCCCGACCGGGTCCGTCTACTGCTTCGAGGACCTGCGACGGAGGTTCATGTTGAGATTCACCACTTCCAAGAAGAGGAAGAAGGAGGCGAAGTCTTTGTTCCGCATCAAGCAGAGGGTGGGGGAAACTTTGGGAAGCTATCTGGACAGGTTCCAGGAAGAACTGTCCCAAGTACAGGAGATGCCGGGACACACCATGATAGTGGCCTTCACCCTGGGTCTCCAGTCCGGGTTCTTCGCGATGGAACTGAAGAGATCACCTCCAGTATCTTTTGAGGCACTCCTAGAGAGGGCGGCCAGAGAGGCTGATATGGAGGCAACGCACCAGGAGTTTGCGCGGAGGTTGTCCAAGTGGGTCGTGGAGGAGGAGAGGCCAAGGGGTGGTCGAGCTCAGGAGGAGAGGAGGGCTGAGCCCCGACAGAGGGAGCAGCCACAGCAGCAGCCACAACCCAGGTGGGGGCATCCGGAGCAGACCTACCGTTTGGGATAGAGACCGGAGTGGCAGGATCAGGCACCCAGGAGAGGTTATCAGGGAGGGGATAACCGCCAGGGCGGCCGGAGGCAGTTCAACCCCCAGGGAGGTAGGCAGGGTCAGAGGCCCCCTCTCCCCGACCAGGAGGAGGCAATGACAATTGCCATGAGAGGGAGGAGGAGAGGGCAGTTGAGAAGAAGAAGGGAGGCCAGGGTGGACCTGCCCTATTGCGATTTCCATCAAGAAGAAGGGCACCTCACGTCCACGTGCCCGGAGTTCCTCGAGATGAGAGGGAACAGGGAGCAACAACCGCGAAACCATCAGGAAGTGCGGATAGAGGAAATCCGGCCTCGGGTGGAGGAGGATCAGTGTGAGGACTGGGTTGATTTAGGCACCCGAGGTAGGATTGGAGCAATCCACGGTGGGGCTGGGATCGAGGCTTCCCGTAAGTCAAGCCTCAACACCATGTACCGTAGGAGCGTTGGCTCCACGTCCCAGTCCCCGCCTCCGGATGAGAAAATCATCTTCTCTAGGGAGGATATGCCAGGTCACGAGGACCCCTTTTGCGATGCGCTGGTCATCCAGACAGCCATCGAGGATTTTACCGTCTCCCGGATCCTCGTCGACAATGAGAGCTCAGTCAATGTCATCTTCAAGAAGGCGTTCGACGCGATGAAAGTAGAGGCCAGAAGAGTGTTGGCCTCGGACGGACCCCTGTTCGGCTTCTCGGGAGAAAGGAAAGAAGTCGAGGGAGGGGTAGGACTCCACGTCACTCTGGGGGGCAGTCCCGTAACTGCAAGTTCGTCATCGTGGACTCCCCCAACAGTTACAGCGCCATCTTCGGAAGACCCCTCATCAGCACCTTCCGTTGCGTCCCCTCGTCCTTCCACCAGTACCTAAAGTTCAACGTCGAGGGGGTCCAGATCCGGATCCGAGGAGACCCTAAGGAGGCAAGGGAGTGCTACGTCTCGGCAGTGAACTCCATCTCTTGGCTGGAGGGGGCCGAGGAGATGGGGCTAAGGTTGGAGGAGGTGGAGCAGGAAGCTGGCGGAGAAGAGATGAAGGTGGAGGAGTGTCGCGCCCAGGCGGAGGTCGCGGAAGAGGCCCGAGAGCCGGCCGAGGCAATGGCCGTGCAGGAAGCTGAGGAAGAGATCCTCGCCCCCGGAGGGGGAGGTACTGAGGAATGGGGGAGCAGTCTCGTCTGGAGGCAGCAGAGGAGGTGGTGGAGATGGAGGTTCTCACCATCAGAGGCAGGGTGGAGAAGGTCCGCATCAGCGGAGGACTGACCCCGGAGGCTCAAGGCAGGATGCGGGAGTGCATCCAGAAGAATGTGGACGTCTTCGCCTGTAGCGCCGTAGCGATGCCAGGGATCGACCCCAACGTGGCCTGCCATCGCCTCAACCTGGACCCGGAGGCTCTCCCCATCCAGTAGAAGAAGAGGTCCATCGCAGACAAGCTCGCCGAGCCCATCAGGGAGGAAGTCGCCAAGCTCCTCAAGGCTGGTTTTGTATCCGAAATCAAATACCTCGGCTGGGTCTCCAACGTTGTAATGGTTAAAAAAGGAGACGGCCGGTGGAGGATGTGCATTGACTTTTCTCTTCTTAATAAATCATGCCCGAAAGATTGTTATCTCTTGCCTCGGATCGACGCGCTGGTTGACTCAGCCGTCGGTTTCCCTGTAACTAGTTTTTTGGATGCTTTTTCAGGTTATCACCAAATTAGAATGCACCCCCTCCCCCCCCCCCCCCCGACGTCAAAGATGTCTCGTTAATCACAAGGGAAGGATGTTATTGCTATAAAATGATGCCCTTCGGGCTAAAGAATGCGGGGGCGACCTACCAAAAAATGATGGACGGGGTCTTCCGAGAGCAGAAGGGGAGAAATCTGGAGGTGTACGTGGATGACCTCATGATCAAAAGTCTGGACGTCGATTCCCACCTCCGGGACTTGGAGGAGACTTTCGCTACTCTCCGCAAATATAAGATGAGGTTGAACCCCCTGAAATGCACCTTCGGGGCAAGCAGGGGGAAGTTCCTGAGGCATCTCCTCACCCCTGCCGGTGTGGAGCCTAATCCGGATAAGGTAAGGGCAATCGTGGAACTAGGGTCACTGCGAAATGCTAAGGAGGTACAGCGGTTGACAGGGAAGTTGGCAGGGTTGAGCAGGTTCCTCTCCTGGGCTGGGGAGAGGTGCTCCTCGTTTTTCAAAACCTTGAGAGGGGATCAGAAGTTTGAATGGACCTCGGAGTGCGAGGAGGCGTTCCAGGCCTTAAAGAAACATCTAACTCAGGCTCCCCTGCTCCAAGGGCCCAAAGGGGGGGAGGACCTATTTTTGTACTTGGGGGTCGGGGCGGAGGCCTTGAGCTCGGTTTTAGTTCGGGAAGAGGGGAAGAAGCAACTCCCCATTTATTATGTGAGTCGGGTACTGAGGAAGGCCGAGCTTCGGTATCCCATCTTGGAAAAGCAGGCCTTCGCTCTGATAATCTCGGCCTGGGGACTCCGACCTTATTTTCAGGCACACTCGATCCGAGTGGTGACTGACCACCCCTCCACAGCATCTTCGAGGGGGTGGAGCATTAAGGCAGGTTGGCCAAATGGTCGGTGGAACTGAGCGAGTTCGACATCTCCTTCGTTCCCCGCCTCTCGATCAAGGCCCAAGCTATGGCTGATTTCTTAGCAGACTATGTGGTCGAGGTGGCGAAGGAGCAACTCACTCGTCCGGTCTCTTAGAAAGTCGTGGTGGACGGTGCCTCGGGGAGACGTTCTTTGGGGGTTGGAGTCATCTTGAAAAGTCCCCAGGGGACAAGAATCGAACAAACCGTGGTAGTGCATTTCCCTATCACCAATAATCAGGCCGAATACGAAGCTGTAATCGCAGGTCTGCGCCTGGCAAGGGAGTTAGGGGTACATGACGTGGAGGTCCTCACTGACTCCATGGTGGTGGCTTCCTAGATCAATGGGGAGTTTGAGGTAAGGGAGCCCACCCTACAACTCTATCTGACAAAGGCGAAGAGAATTATAGGGACCTTCCAGACCTTCTCCATCAAGCACGTGCCTCGAGAGGAAAATGAGCAGGCAGACCAGCTGGCAAAGCACGGCCCCAGGGTGGGGGGCACCATCACAGATCTCTTCCGACCTTCCATCGAGGAGGGGGAACTAATGTAGGTGGAGCAGCATCCCTCATGGATGGACCCCTTCGTCACCTTTCTGTCCACCGGAGAGTACCCGGAGGGGATGGATCGTAGAGGGCTCAAACACAAGGCAGCATACTACCTCCTGCGCGAGGGGGAGTTGTACCGCAAGACCCTCTCGGGGATGCTGGCTCGTTGCATGGCAGAAAGGGAGATGCATAAAATTTTGGAGGAGGTCCAATCCGACGAGTGTGGAAGTCTTTCGGGGAGCCAGACCTTGGAAGGGAGGATCATCAGGCAAGGGTACTTCTGGCCCATCCTCGGTCAGGATGCAGCCGAATTCGTGAAAAAATTCCATAAGTGCCAGCTCTATGCCCCACTCAAGTTACAGCCGGCTCAGAGACTAAGAAGCATCATGGCACCCTGGCCCTTCGCCATATGGGGGTTGGACCTCGTAGGGCCTTTTCCTCAGGCCAGCAGGCAGAGAAGGTTTTTGCTGGTCATGATCGATTATTTTTCAAAGTGGCTGAAGGTGAAGGCTCTAGCCAAGGTAACCTCCCAGGCGATCAGGAATTTTATCTGGGGGGAGATCATCTGCAGGCACGGGCTACCACAGGCAATCGTCACGGACAACGGGCCTCAGTTCGCCAGCACAGAGTTCATTCGCTTCTGTGAACAACTGGGAATTGACCTTCGGTTCGCCTCTGTCCACCACCCCAGGAGCAACGGGCAGGTGGAGGCGGCCAACAAAATAATCGTGAACCTTTTGAAAAAGAAAGAAGAAAATCTGAGGGGGAGCTGGGTGGAGAAACTCCCTTCAGTCCTTTGGCCCCTTAGGACCACTCCCAATACGACCACGGGAGAGACGCCTTTCAAACTTTCTCATGGCTGCGAAGCCGTTCTACCCGTCGAGTTCGAGGTCCGGACAGCCCGGGTAACCGAGGCGGAGGCTGGAAGGGAAGAGTGGAGATCAGAAAATGAGGAGGAGCTCCGACTCTCCCTTGATATGGTCGAGGAGTTACGTGACTTGTCCACCGTTAGGCAGGAGGAGGTCAAGCGGAGGATGGCCAAGTACTTCAACAAGCACGTCCGAGTCAAGCAGTTCGCGGAAGGAGACCTTATCCTGAAAAAAGTGGATGCGGCAGGGAAATCGACCGCTGTGGGAAAACTCCATCCCAATTAGGAGGGCCCCTACATTGTACAGGAGGTCTTAAAATCAGAGGGATATCGCCTCCAGGATGTAAAAGGGGATACCCTCAGCTACACTTGGAATGACGATGATCTGAAACGTTTTTAACCTTGAAAATATTGTAGGTACTCTTATTCCATGAATAAAAATGAATCTCATTATCATATCTTATGCTTTTGCAAAACTATGATGGCAGGAGGGCTCGCGATTCAAAGCCCAATAGGCAAATGTTTCTAAGTCTTCTCGCTCTGGGGTTAGGTCTCGTCACTCCCCTGTCAGGCTTCCACCTAGCTGGCACGGCTGAGTTTCGATGGACATCGCTGTGACCCTGGGGCTGAGCCCGGAAGATGTTCAACACCCGCCCTCAGGCTCTCACCTAGCTGACTGGCCCGGTGATAGCACCCGGGAGAGGCAAATGTTTCCAAGTCTTCTCGCTCTAGGGTTAGGTCTCGTCACTCCCCTGTCAGGCTTCCACCTAGCTGGCACGGCTGAGTCTCGATGGACATCGCTATGACCCTGGGGCTGAGCCCGGAGGATGTTCAACACCCGCCCTCAGGCTCTCACATAGCTGACTGGCCCGGTGGTAGCACCCGAGATAGGCAAATGTTTCTAAGTCTTCTCGCTCTGGGGTTAGGTCTCGTCACTCCCCTGCCAGGCTTCCACCTAGTTGGCACGGCTGAGTCTCGATGGACATCGCTATGACCCTGGGGCTGAGCCCGGAGGATGTTCAACACCCTCCCTCAGGCTCTCACCTAGCTGACTGGCCCGGTGGTAGCACCCGGGATAGGCAAATATTTCTAAGTCTTCTCGCTCTGGGGTTAGGTCTCATCACTCCCCCGCCAGGCTTCCACCTAGTTGGCACGACTGAGTCTCGATGGACATCGCTATGACCCTGGGGCTGAGCCCGGAGGATGTTCAACACCCGCCCTCAGGCTCTCACCTAGCTGACTGGCCCGGTGGTAGCACCCGGGAGAGGCAAATGTTTCGAAGTCTTCTCGCTCTGGGGTTATGTCTCGTCATTCCCCTGCCAGGCTTCCACCTAGCTGGCATGGCTGAGTCTCGATGGACATCGCTATGACCCTGGGGCTGAGCCCGGAGGATGTTCAACACCCGCCCTCAGGCTCTCACCTAGCTGACTGGCCCGGTGGTAGCACCTGGGATAGGCAAATGTTTCTAAGTCTTCTCGTTCTGGGGTTAGGTCTCGTAACTCCCCTACCAGACTTCCACCTGTTGGCACGACTGAGTCTCGATGGACATCGCTATGACCCTGGGGCTGAGCCCGGAGGATGTTTAACACCCGCCCTCAGGCTCTCACCTAGCTGACTGGCCCGGTGGTAGCACCCGGGATAGGCAAATGTTTCTAAGTCTTCTCGCTCTGGGGTTAGGTCTCGTCACTCCCCTACCAGGCTTCCACCTAGTTGGCACGGCTGAGTCTCGATGGACATCGCTACCTGGGGCTGAGCCCGGAGAATGTTCAACACCCGCCCTCAGGCTCTTACCTAGCTGACTGGCCCGGTGGTAGCACCCGGGATAGGCAAATGTTTCTAAGTCTTCTCGCTCTGGGGTTAGGTCTCGTCACTCCCCTGCCAGGCTTCCACCTAGTTGGCACGGCTGAGTCTCGATGGACATCGCTATGACCCTAGGGCTGAGCCCGGAGGATGTTCAACACCCGCCCTCAGGCTCTCACCTAGCTGACTGGCCCGGTGGTAGCACCCGAGATAGGCAAATGTTTCTAAGTCTTCTCGCTCTAGGGTTAGGTCCCATCACTCCCCTGCCAGGCTTCCACCTAGTTGGCACGGATGAGTCTCGATGGACATCGCTGTGACCCTGGAGCTGAGCCCGGAGGATGTTCAACACCCGCCCTCAGGCTCTCACCTAGCTGACTGGCCCGGTGGTAGCACCCAAAAGAGGCAAATGTTTCTAAGTCTTCTCGCTCTAGGGTTAGGTCTCGTCACTCCCCTGCCAGGCTTCCACCTAGCTTGCACGGCTGAGTCTCGATGGAAATCGGTATTACCCTGGGGCTGAGCCCGGAGGATGTTCAACACTCGCCCTCAGGCTCTCACCTAGCTGACTGACCCGGTGGTAGCACCCGGGATAGGCAAATGTTTCTCAGTCTTCTCGCTCTGGGGTTAGGTCTCGTCACTCCCCTGCCAGGCTTCCATCTAGTTGGCACGGATGAGTCTCGATGGACATCACTATGACCCTGGAGCTGAGCCCAGAGGATGTTCAACACCCGCCCTCAGGCTCTCACCTAGCTGACTGGCCCGGTGGTAGCACCCAAAAGAGGCAAATGTTTCTAAGTCTTCTCGCTCTGGGGTTAGGTCTCGTCACTCCCCTGCAAGGCTTCCACCTAGTTGGCACGGCTGAGTCTCGATGGACATCGCTATGACCCTGGGGCTGAGCCCGGAGGATGTTCAACACCCGCCCTCAGGCTCTCACCTAGCTGACTGGCCCGGTGGTAGCACCCGGGATAGGCAAATGAATCTAAGTCTTCTCGCTCTGGGGTTAGGTCTTATCACTCCCCTGCCAGGCTTCCACCTAGTTGGCACAGCTGAGTGGGTCTGAGAAAAGCCCCAAGGGGCGAGCTCGCCAGCCAAGACAGCGAGTTCGGGATATTCTGCCCCCTCCAGCTCGCTACCAAGGAAGTCCTGGTCCCCTCTCGGACTCAGGGGGGAGGGGGAGGGGGGGGGGACAGTTCCCTCAAGCTAGTCCGACCTCGCCGTATGCACCGGTAACATCAACGAGTCCAGCTATGGTCGGCGCCTATTGTCTCCCCGCAAGCGCTCGTCCTAGCTCAAAGTCATCCTACAGACAAGGTCGGACTCGGCAGGATCGCCTAAAGGGGTATCGCGTGCACAGTTACAATGTCGCAAGCAAGCTTAAAAAGAAGATAGAAAAATTGTGCGAAAATTATTTGTTTTACTATTATGATTACAAGATAAGGCTTGCCTCGGTGTTGGGTACATTGGAAAATGTGTACCTGATTTGAAGAAGCCCAACCTAGCTCAATGATATACATCATGTTGTATTTGATGTTGCTTTGAGTTGACATGTGCAGGTAAAGAATTGTTAAAGTTTACAGGAAAAAATTCTAAGTCCTAGTGTCGACACAAGGGAACATGTGTCGTCACATAGAAGAAAGTTGTCGACACAACACTGGGAAAGTGTGTCGACACAGAAGGTGTAAGTCAACACTACTCTGGGAAAAAGTGTCGACACATAACATAGTCTACAACAACACTGGGAAATTGTGTCGACACAGAAGAAGTAAGTCGACACAACACTGGGAAATTGTGTCGACACAGAAGAAGTAAGTCGACACAACACTGGGAAATTGTGTCGACACAGAAGAAAAACGTCGACCTCAACATTGGGAGAATGCGTCGACACTGAAGAGTATAGTCGATCTCAAGTTTGTCGACATCATCTGAATATGTCGACACAGAAGAAAAATAGTCGACACCTGAAGGCTAAGTCAACACTTACTAAAGTTATGACTCTACAACAACTGTGTCGACACACAGGACTTGTGTCGACACACTGCAGAGTCAAAGACCAAGTTAGTTTCAGAAGAAGATGTGTCGACACAAAGGCAATTTAGTCGACATCACTGAAGGCAGTGTCGACACCAAAGTCAATTGTGTCGACACAAATAGACAGATGGTCTCGACACTTTCTGACAGACTGTTTCAACACTAAGGCACAGGACTTGTTTGAAGACTTGACAGCTGTGGGTTATCACCAGTTAACTGAAGTTGTCAGACTTGTCAGAAAACGGTTAGAAACCGGATCAGCCGGTTACCATGAAGAATGTCTATAAATAGACAGATTCAGAAGGAGAAAAAGAGATAATGAACAACATATAGAACTGACCCTTTGAAATACATTGGATCAGAAAGTGGAGAAGGATTACATTCTACTCATTTCAAGAAAGTGCTAGGCACTTAAGAAGATCTTCTCCGGGAGATCTAAGAAGACTATCTAAGGGTAGATCTAAGAAGAGTTCTAATCAGAATTCAGAAGAATCATTCAAAGTTCTGGATAGAGAGAGATCAAGTCAGAATTTGAAGAAGAAGAAGGAATCCACCAGTGGATTCTCAAGAAGCTGTTTGGAATCAACTCAGCTAAGTACATTTTCAAGAAGCTTTGAAGAAGGCTAAGAAACAGTTGATTGCATCAGCTGATTAAGAATTGTCATTGCCTTTTCTCTCTCAACTTGGCAAGACAATTTAAACAATCTTTTCTATATTTCTGTAGGATCTGTTTATACAGATCTGAGTTGTAAGCCTATGTTATAAAGGCTGAGTGTAGGAGTGTTGAACTCTGAGTGGTAGGGCTGATTGCCTGAGTGTAGGAGAAGGATATTCTCTGAGTTGTAGGCCTTGGGGCAAGGCTGAGGTAGGGCAGTTGTGCCTGAGTTGTAGGAACCAGTTGGGTTCTGAGTTGTAAGATCTATTGATCTGAGATAAGTGGAAGTTTGGCCAAATCTAGCATACAGCTAGATAGGTGAAGGGGGAAAGTGGATGTACCCAGACCTTGGGGAACCACTATAAATCATAGTGCAATCTGTGATGTTTTGTTTTCTGTGATTGCTGTGTTTTCATATTAGTTAATAAATTGAATTCTGTCTAGAAGTTTTAGAAAGAAAAGCAGAACCTATTCACCCCCCCTCTAGGTGTTTAGGCTGCCTTGAAAGTTAAACTATCAAGTGGTATCAGAGGGAGGTTCCTCAAAAAGGACTTAACAGTCTGAGGTAGATCTGATAGGCAGATTCAAGAATCAAGAAGATGGGTTCTGGAGAGAATCATAAGGAGCTAGGGTCAATGAAATTACCCATATGCAAGAAGGAAATCTTTGGGATCTGGAAAGAAAGAGTCAGATTGTTTATGGAAGCATCTGACCCAAGGATTTACATCACAGTACAGGAAGGCCCCTTCATACCAATGAAGATATCTGTTCTTGATGCAAATATCCAAACACCAAAGACTTATTCTGAAATGACCAAGGATGAAATCATCTTGGCAACCATGGACAAAAGGGCACAGAACATCATTGTCAGTGCCATAGATGATTCAACATTTCAGAATCTGATTCACTGCAAGACCTCCAAGGAGATGTGGGACACATTGATTGTCTACATGGAGGGATCAGAAGAAGTAAGGCTGGACAGAAAATCTATGCTAAATCAGGAGTATGAAAGTTTTAGACAAGGAAAATCTGATAGCATAACTGAGTGCTATAAGAAATTCTATAGAATTGTGAATGAGCTAATTTCCTATGGAAGAGTCTTCAGTACCTATGAACTGAATGACAAATTCTTAAGATCCTTATCAAAGGATTGGGATACAAAGATCTGTGCCATAAGAGAAGTGGCAAAATTGGCAGAGATATCTCCTCCAACTCTGTTTGGAAAGTTGCTATCCTATGAAATGCAACTTATGGTAAGGAAGGAGGAGGAAAGAAACTCAAGAGGAGAGCATAGAGAAAAGACTGTGGCATTTAATGCTGAAGCCACCAGAAAGAATAGGAGGAAATCACCATCTCCTCCTAAGGAAGTTGAAGAAGGTAGTTCTGAAAATTCAGATAAGGGTTCAGTCAGCAGTGATTCAGATGCAGACTTTGCTGCATTCACTAGGCAATTTCAAAGGTTCTTGAAAAAGAAGCAATGGAAGTCTAGGCCTTCCTCATCACAGCAAGTAGATGACTATTATCAGAAAAGAAGGTCATCTAGGAAAGAGAAAAGCAGGTCAAAGCCCAGCAAAGCCACTACTTCAAAGATTGTCTGCTATTGTTGCAATAGGCCTGGACATGTAGTGGCTGATTGTCCTGACAAAAGGAAGGAATCTTCAGAAAAGAAGAAGACTTATCAGAAAGGCAAGAAGGAGAAATCCTTTGTAGCAAAGAAAGATAAAAGTCTGTCAGACCAGTCAACTTCAGAATCAGGATCTGAAGCTGAAGCATATATTGGATTATATGCTGCATCTGAGGAAGAGGAGTTTATGCAGTTGCTAGACTCCATCAATGAACATCAATGCATGGGGTTGATGACTAGATCAGAAGAGGACCTATGCCAGAATCAGTCTGGTCCTAATGAGGTAAACTGTCCTTCCAGTACATATGTTTGTAGTACAAGTGAAGAATCAGCTACATCTGCATCAAGTGATGAAGATGCATCTGGATCTGAAGGAGATGTCTATCAATTGATAGACAAGTATGGGGACTTATTGCAGGCCCTTAAGAAAAGCAAGAACCTGGTTAAATCACAGGCTCAGGAAATTGCTGATCTAAGGGTTGCAACAACTGAGTTAGAAAAAGTCCTTGATCAAAAGTTAGCTGAAATTGCCAAGCTGAAGAATATAACTATTATTCAGATGGGCACAATTAATTATACTAATGATCAAGTGAAGAGTCTGGAGGACAGACTGAGAATTGAAAGGGATTTAGTGGCTAGTTACTCTAAGCCAAAATCTGTCTTACCCTTGATAGATGAATTTGTCACTCAGAAGGGTAAGGCTGGATTAGGATTTAAGGGTAACTCCAGGGCTGGCAGATTCAAGAGGAAAGGCAAAGCCCCTATTCAGCCACTAAACCTTTCAGTCCCCATAAGGTTTGGTAAGGAGAAAGTGCCTTCTAACATATATGATCATGAAGACATTCAGGATCATATCAAGACAAATGTTCTGAAGAACAAGGGTGTTAAGGCAAGCAGGCCTACCTATGGTCATAAGCCCTATGGTTTTAAGAAACCAGTAGGAGAAGTTGCAACAGCACCAGCAATGAACAGAAATGCTTCTGACAAGGATGTATCTAGATCTAGATACAATAAGTTTGAATGTTGGTGCTGTGGCAAGAGGGGTCATTTTGCATTGGACTGCTGGTATAACACAAGTGTTATAAAGAATAAGAGTCTACCTGTTAGAAGAGGTTATGATAACTTTATTAAGGCTAACCTGAACCAAGGACCCAAGACTTACTTGGGTTCTAAGGGTAAGTAATTCTGTATTGCAGGTGAATCCAAGTAACCATGCCCCTATATGGTACTTGGATAGTGGTTGTTCCAGGCACATGACTGGAACAAAGGGGCTGCTGAAGGAGTATTCATCTGTCAAAGATGGACATAAAGTGATCTTTGGTGGATCTGAAAAAGGAGTCATCAAAGGATTTGGTAACATCTCTTCAAACCTAATTACTATCACCCAAGTGGCCTATGTAAAAGGTTTGAAATATAATCTAATAAGCATAAGCCAGCTGAGTGATCTAGGATATGACATTTCATTTGGTAAGGATGGATGTCATATCAAAAGGTCAAGTGATCAAGAGATCATATTGACTGGGTATAGGAAGAGAAATGTGTATTGCCTTAATTTTGAATGTGAGAATAAGGCATCCCCCATTTGTCTTGTAGCTGATGACAATGCTTCTCATTGTGTTAAGTGGCACAAGAGATTGGCTCATCTAAACTACAAGACAATTGGCCAACTCTTTAGTAAAGAACTAGTGAGGAATGGGCCTCAAGTTAAGTGTATAAAGGAAGGGGTATGCTCAGCTTGTCAAAAGGGCAAGCAGACAAAAACCTCATTTCAAAGCCTTGAAAACAAGGATTCTGTGAGGTGCTTATACCTCTTGCATATGGATCTTTTTGGTCCTATGCCAGTTCACAGTCTAGGTAGGAAGGTCTACACACTAGTGGTTGTAGATGACTATTCTAGATTTACATGGGTGTTCTTTCTGAGACAAAAATCTGAAACCCCAAGTGTATTATTTAAGTTTGTAAAGCAAATTCAGAATGAACTGAACAGTACAGTGGTCAAAATCAGAAGTGACCATGGTACTGAGTTTCAATCTGAAAGCATGACAAACTTGTGTATAGACTTTGGGATTTTCCAAGAGTTCTCCTCACCTAGAACACCTCAGCAAAATGGAATTGCTGAAAGAAAGAATAGATCATTAATTGAAGCTGGTAGAACTCTATTGAGTGACACCTCTCTCCCAGAATATTTTTGGGCTGAGGCAGTTAACACTGCTTGTCATGTCATCAATAGGGCTTCTATCACCAAAAGCCACAGGAAGACTCCCTATGAGATTGTGAAAGGCAGAAAACCAAATCTATCCTATTTTAGGATCTTTGGCTGCAAGTGCTATATACTTAACAATGGTAAGTCTTATTTGACTAAGTTTGCTGCCAAATCCCAGGATGGGATATTTGTTGGGTACAGCACAAATAGTAAGGCCTATAGAGTCTTCAACTTAACTACTCAAGTTGTTGAAGAATCTGTGCATATTGTATTTGATGAAACAAGATTAATCAATTGTGAATTGTCTTGTAGATCAAATGACTCAACAGGTATAAGCAAGAAGATGGACAAGCTCTCCATTGCTGAAGCTTCAAAGGAAGAGGGAGCATTGGAAAATGAAGGCTGCTGTCCAGGGGGAGTACAAGAGATAATGGAAGCTGATGAAAACCAAGAGGAACAGCAGAATGAAGAAGCTGGAGATGCTCAACCTGAAGGGAATCTACCTCCAGCTATAAGATATCTAAGAGATCATCCTACTGATCAGATAATTGGTGATCCAAGACAAGGAGTGCAAACTAGAAGCAGAAATCAAAGCACAGTTTTGCATTCTAGTTTCTTGTCTCAAATGGAACCTAAGAAGTTTGAAGAAGCTATCCAAGACCAGCACTGGATTGATGCTATGCAAGAGGAGCTGAATCAGTTCAGAAGGTGCAAGGTCTGGGAGCTTGTTCCTAAACCAAGAGGCCACAACATAATTGGGACTAAGTGGATCTATAGGAACAAGCTAGATGAAAGTGGAATAATAATAAAGAATAAAGCAAGATTGGTTGCAAAAGGATACAGGCAGGAAGAAGGGATTGACTTTGATCAAACCTTTGCTCCAGTAGCAAGGCTGGAGGCAATCAGAATGTTCCTTGCCTATGCAGCCTACCAAGACTTCAAAGTATACCAGATGGATGTAAAGTCAGCATTTCTGAATGGTGATCTTAAAGAAGAAGTATATGTAGAGCAGCCATCAGGTTTTGTAGATCCTCTTAAACCTGATTCTGTGTACAAGCTTAGGAAAGCTTTGTATGGGTTAAAACAAGCTCCAAGGGCTTGGTATGAAACCCTGTCTACCTTCCTCATTGAGAATAAATTCTCAAGAGGAAAGATAGACAAAACTCTATTCCTTAGGGAATCCAAAGGAAAGATCATCTTAGTCCAGATCTATGTTGATGACATAATCTTTGGATCTACTGAAAACAACCTTTGTAAAAAGTTTGCCAAACTTATGCAAGGGAAGTTTGAGATGAGCAGTATGGGAGAACTTAAGTTCTTCTTGGGACTCCAAGTAAGACAGACTGATGATGGATTGTCCATATCCCAGTCTAAGTTCACCAAGGAATTAATTAAAAAATATGGTATGGAGTCATCCTCCTCCATGAGAACTCCTATGGGCACAAGTATGCCAATATGCAAAGATGAGGCAGGTAAACCTGTTGATGAATCATTGTATAGAGGAATAGTTGGGTCACTACTATATCTCACTGCTAGTAGACCTGACATTATGTATGCAACATGTGTCTGTGCTAGGTACCAAGCCTGCCCTAAAGAATCTCATTATACTGCAGTAAAAAGGATTCTGAGATATCTAAAGGGCACTCCTACTCTAGGTCTTTGGTACCCTAGGAATAGAGATTTTCAACTAACAGGCTATTCAGATGCAGATTTTGCAGGATGTAGAGAGGATAGAAAGAGTACTACAGGTACTTGTCAATTCCTGGGAGGAAGACTAATATCTTGGAGTAGTAAAAAACAGACTAGTGTGGCAATTTCCACAGTTGAGTCAGAGTATATTGCTGCAGGAAGCTGCTGTGCACAGCTATTATGGATGCAGCATCAGCTTAAAGATTATAGTATTCAGGTAAGTAGAACACCCCTTTTATGTGATTCTAAGAGTGCTATTTCTATTGCTAATAATCCAGTTTCTCATAGTAGAACTAAGCATATAGAAATCAAATATCATTTTCTTAGAGAACATGTAGAAAAAGGTGACATCTCATTGGAATTTGTAAAAACAGATTATCAAATAGCAGATGTATTTACTAAGCCTTTAGATGAAACCAAATTCAATAAATTCAAAATTGAATTAGGTATGTTAACCATTGATTAATGTATTAAACAAAATCATTAACAATGCTATTGAAATGGTTTATAAGTAAGTAAAAGTAGTAACAACATAATCAAGTGTTAAAAAGGACACATTGAAGTTACAGAAATTGGCTAAGTAAGAATGTGTCAACACATTCAGTAATAATGTGTCGACTCAGAGAAATTATGTCGACAAGTCAGAAATATTGTGTCGACACAGAGAATGTGTGTCGACACTTAAGAGTTTTATTGTCGACTTAACCAGAAATGTAATGTCGACTCAACCAGAATTATGGTGTCGACACTTACAAAATATGTGTCGACACTTGTCCTTAGTGTCGACACAGAATTTCTGTCTTTCTACTATGAATCCAAGGTGTCGACATAACCACATATTGGTGTCGACACATAGTAGGATGAAGAAATGTCGAGTTAATAGAAGCTTGTGTCGACACATTCCGTCTGTGTCGACACATTTAGACTGTTTTTGGCGCCTTTTGAACTTCTTTCAACAGAAGCTATAAATAGGTCAAAAGCTCTTATTGTCGACACGCTTTCAAGGTTTTCGAGACTCAAACCCTGTGTCGACAATCTTTCTTTCTCTCCTCTCTCAAGCCTTCTCGATGACTCGATGGCGCCAAGGATTGAAGACAATGTTAATGAAGGGTATGAGTTGGTGCGCCAGGCCTTTGCAGAGGCGCCGCCTGATGTTCAAGGAGTTATCACCCTTCTCTCTGCATCAGGGTTAGAATTTCTTGTCTCAGAACCATCCAAGATCTGGAAGAAGGAGGTGCACGAGTTCTTTATCTCAGCATCAGTCCATTCTACTGAACTCAAGATCAAGTCCATTGTTCACGGGACTAAGATTAAGATTACCCAAAGAGGTTTGAGAAAGTTTTTGCAATTACAAGTAGTTGAAAATGAAGAAGAGGTTCCTAGTTCTAAGACAAGGGAAGCCCTTCAATGGTGTGGTTTGGATTCAAACATGAAGATTGGAGCTGCATTCAATAGGAAGGGTATGAATCAGCAAGGAAAGTTCTTGTCTGAAATAGTTGGGAAAGTAATTCTCTGCAAGACAGGTGGACATGATAGGATTTCTGCCTATATGTTCAACCTTATGACCAGGATTGCCTTTACAATTCCTACTGATTGGTCAGTAATCCTATTTGACAAGATTAAAGAAGGGATCAAGAAGCCTAACATGGCTAGGATCATAAGTCTATATCTCAATGGAGCAATTCCTGAAGTGATGCAGCAACTGCCAGGATCTAAAATCAATCATATGAGAAGGATGGACATGAGACTATTCTCCAGGTGGGAAAGGGTGCTGTCTAAGGATGTGCCTGAAGAGAGCAGGCCAGACACCCCTGTGAAATCCCCTTCTCCAGCTCACGAGACTGAGCAACAACAAGAGGACCCACTTAGGATACAGAGTGAAGAACAACCTGTCTCCACTATAGTTCATCAAGTAGATACATCTGCACAGATGCAGGGGGAGCCAGTTCAATCTCCTGCTCAAAATGTATCTACCCCTGCTCAGGTACAAGTGGTACAGGTGTAGGGGGAGCAAATGTATTTTACTATAAAAGACTTTCTAAAAGTTTTTTTTTTCTGCACAGGTTCAGGGGGAGCATGTGTCTTCTCCTACTCCAGATATGCAGCTGCCTGAGAATGTGCACAAGGATGCACCCAATAACTTATCTTCCAGTGCTCCAGTTCAAAAAGAATACACTCTGGATGAGTTATTTCCTAATGATGACATAGCTACTGATAGAATAGAAGAGGACCAAGATGTTGAGCAGCCTCTTGACATAGAGCTAGAACAAGGAGTGGAGAAAGTTCAAGAGATTGAAAAAGTACAAGAAGTAGAGGAGGAGCAAAGAATTGAGGGGGAGCCAGTACATGTTGAAACTGAGCAACATGGCACTGAAGCAGATAGAGTTCACATTGAGAGTACTTCTGAATCTGAAACTGAAGAAGCCAGGTTGGCTAAGAAAAGAAAACTGGTTGTATTTAAAAGAAGAAGCAAGACTTATAAGCAGGCTTTACAGACAACACCTCCACCTCCACCTCCTGAAGTTGATTATAACAAGTTCTTGGTGGATTTACAGGTGAAATTGGATGACCACAGGGTGGCCATTGAGAAATATGTTGATGAAAGAAACAAAACTCTGCAGTTTGACTTAGCCCAAGATATCAAATCTATCCAATTTCAAGTCAACTTGAATAAAACTGAAATGACAGATTGCTTCCACAAGGGTGGCAATGCTGTAGTTTATCTGGCTAAACAACAGCAGGCTATCTCTACAAAGGTGGATGATATTGCTTTGAAGCAAGGTTATGTTCTGGAAAATCAAATAAGAATGAATGACAATTTAACTGAATCTCATAATGAGATCATTCAAGAGGTGAAGAAGATTGTTCCAGGGATGCCTGCAAATAGAGCCAAAGAAATGGAAGAATTTGATAAGAATTTTCAGGCTGCTATTGCATCTGTTAAGACTGCCATCACAACCTCTCAACAGGAAATATCTGAAAAGCTTCAAAAGTTAAGACCATTTTTCAAGGAGGGAGTGAATTATTTGGATGGCCAAATTCGATTCCAGAAAGAAGATCTTAGAGATCATGTATCAAGAGAAGCCATAAAGGGGGAGAGGATGCTAATTCATGCAGGCTCTGAGCATGCCAAATGGGTGACCAATAGTATAAGAGCCACATTGGGATATCCACCATTGTGTGATGATAACATGGTGGCTGAGTCTGGTCTACAAACAGGACTACTTGAAGGTGACCAACCTGAGGTTGCCCAAGTCATATACCCCCCTCCAGATTTTGATATATTGGATCAGCAAGTGCAATATATGTATAGTCCTTCAAAGGAGGTTGTAAATGTTATCTTTGGAAAGGTTGATAAGCCTGAGGTAAATTTGCAAGAACAGCAAGATGCTCTACTGTCAAAGAAAAGATTTAGAGAGCAGGCTGAGCTGAAGCCAGATTTTGAGCAGTGGAGTCCTACTTCCAGAAATATAATACTCACTGCATGGAAAGCTGTCAAAGATCAAGTTCATGAAAGGGGCAAGTGGTACAATGAGCAGGAATGGCAGAAGTATGAGGCAAGACAAGAAGCCATTGTACAATTCAGAAGGAAAGCTAAGCTGGGAAGACTTCCACCTGATGCTATGGAGCCAAGCAAATACTTCCCAAAGCCTTTTCACTATTTTGAAAGGCAAAGGCTCAAGGAAGAAGCTAAGAAGAAAGCTGATCTTAAAGGAAAAAAGATGGCTGAAGAATCAGAAGCTCCTGTGACAGCTAAAATTAAATCTGGCCAAGGGATTGTTATTAGAGAGCCTGATCAATCCTGATAATGTTTTAGTTCTTTCATAATGTTTTGTAATGATGTAATGTGATCAGTCAAAGAAAAACCATGTAATCAAACATTACCCAGTATTAAACAAAATATTGTTAAATCTGTGATAGATTGTTTTATCCATGATGTTCTTATTTTTTTGTTTATAATTAAGTATCCCTGTGTATTGTCATATATCATCATTTTATACTATTTATAAATGGTGTATATCATTGGCTATAAGGGTTATGACTTCTCCAAATAGGGGGAGATTGTTGGGTACATTGGAAAATGTGTACCTGATTTGAAGAAGCCCAACCTAGCTCAATGATATACATCATGTTGTATTTGATGTTGCTTTGAGTTGACATGTGCAGGTAAAGAATTGTTAAAGTTTACAGGAAAAAATTCTAAGTCCTAGTGTCGACACAAGGGAACATGTGTCGTCACATAGAAGAAAGTTGTCGACACAACACTGGGAAAGTGTGTCGACACAGAAGGTGTAAGTCGACACTACTCTGGGAAAAAGTGTCGACACATAACATAGTCTACAACAACACTGGGAAATTGTGTCGACACAGAAGAAGTAAGTCGACACAACACTGGGAAATTGTGTCGACACAGAAGAAGTAAGTCGACACAACACTGGGAAATTGTGTCGACACAGAAGAAAAACGTCGACCTCAACATTGGGAGAATGCGTCGACACTGAAGAGTATAGTCGATCTCAAGTTTGTCGACATCATCTGAATATGTCGACACAGAAGAAAAATAGTCGACACCTGAAGGCTAAGTCAACACTTACTAAAGTTATGACTCTACAACAACTGTGTCGACACACAGGACTTGTGTCGACACACTGCAGAGTCAAAGACCAAGTTAGTTTCAGAAGAAGATGTGTCGACACAAAGGCAATTTAGTCGACATCACTGAAGGCAGTGTCGACACCAAAGTCAATTGTGTCGACACAAATAGACAGATGGTCTCGACACTTTCTGACAGACTGTTTCAACACTAAGGCACAGGACTTGTTTGAAGACTTGACAGCTGTGGGTTATCACCAGTTAACTGAAGTTGTCAGACTTGTCAGAAAACGGTTAGAAACCGGATCAGCCGGTTACCATGAAGAATGTCTATAAATAGACAGATTCAGAAGGAGAAAAAGAGATAATGAACAACATATAGAACTGACCCTTTGAAATACATTGGATCAGAAAGTGGAGAAGGATTACATTCTACTCATTTCAAGAAAGTGCTAGACACTTAAGAAGATCTTCTCCGGGAGATCTAAGAAGACTATCTAAGGGTAGATCTAAGAAGAGTTCTAATCAGAATTCAGAAGAATCATTCAAAGTTCTGGATAGAGAGAGATCAAGTCAGAATTTGAAGAAGAAGAAGGAATCCACCAGTGGATTCTCAAGAAGCTGTTTGGAATCAACTCAGCTAAGTACATTTTCAAGAAGCTTTGAAGAAGGCTAAGAAACAGTTGATTGCATCAGCTGATTAAGAATTGTCATTGCCTTTTCTCTCTCAACTTGGCAAGACAATTTAAACAATCTTTTCTATATTTCTGTAGGATCTGTTTATACAGATCTGAGTTGTAAGCCTATGTTATAAAGGCTGAGTGTAGGAGTGTTGAACTCTGAGTGGTAGGGCTGATTGCCTGAGTGTAGGAGAAGGATATTCTCTGAGTTGTAGGCCTTGGGGCAAGGCTGAGGTAGGGCAGTTGTGCCTGAGTTGTAGGAACCAGTTGGGTTCTGAGTTGTAAGATCTATTGATCTGAGATAAGTGGAAGTTTGGCCAAATCTAGCATACAGCTAGATAGGTGAAGGGGGAAAGTGGATGTACCCAGACCTTGGGGAACCACTATAAATCATAGTGCAATCTGTGATGTTTTGTTTTCTGTGATTGCTGTGTTTTCATATTAGTTAATAAATTGAATTCTGTCTAGAAGTTTTAGAAAGAAAAGCAAAACCTATTCACCCCCCCCTCTAGGTGTTTAGGCTGCCTTGAAAGTTAAACTATCACTCGGCAAGATACAAAAAAGAAGAAAACAAAGACGGAGGAGCCCAGTCAGCTCTCGTCTTCCTCCCCTGCGCGGCGATCCTCCTCGCCGCCGAGCCGAGTGTCCTTCTCTCCCACCCCTGCGAAGAGCGAGTCGAAGCTGTCTTCTTTCTCGCTAAGCGGGCTAGGTGGGAACAAGGTCGGCAGGAGATCCCGGACGGTGACTCCTTCGCAGCCTTCCGCCAAAATCCCCGTCCCCCGCATAGCCTTCAGGAGGCACTCGGCAGACTCAATGGAGTTGACTCGCAGCCGCTCTGCGACGTCAGCCTCGCCAAAGACCCGAGGCCTCTTGTAGGGGAAGGGTGGCTCGCTGGCGCCTGGGGGAATGAGAGCTTCAGCCTGGCGGAGGACCTTGCCGTAGAGCTCCTTGTTCTTCTCCTTCAACCCCGCCGCCTCCATCCTCAGCTGGGCAGCAACATCCTCTTGCTCCCAAGAGTGCGTCCTCTGCTCAGCAAGCTGAGTCTCCCGCTCGGCAAGCTGAGCTTGCAGCTGAGCCACCTCGCCTCGCAGCGCGTCGGCGGCTTCGGCATCCTGCGGGACTAGGGTTCAGAACAAGCACAGGAATGATCCTAAGTAAGATGAGCAGAGATATCCAGTGATTACCAAGCCACCAGCAGATTTTGCGAGTAGAGCGTCGGCAAGGCCGAACCGCCTTTCAGCGTCAGCCGCGCTCTCCTTCGCCAGGTCACGTTCCTGCTCGGCAGTCAGCAAGGCGTTGCTGAGCTGGAAGCCGCGGCGGACCATCATGTGGTGAAGCTCGAAGGCCCGTAGGTGGGCCTGCAACCCTTCATGGCCGAGCTGGCGGGGGGTTAGCTGCTTATACGACTCGGCACTGTCGCGGCCGTAGAGGCCGAAGGCGAAGGCGAAGGCATGGCCAGTGGGAGGCCGGCGAGCTTCCCATGAGGGGGCGCGAGTAGAAACAGAGACACGATGGGGCCCCACATCCCATTTCAGGATAGGCTCGCCAGCCGTATCTTTGCTTCTTCCCCCCTTGCCAAAGTGGGGGTGATCCTTTGGCAGATCGGGCTCGCGAAGGACGACCTCCTCGACAGAATCTGAGGGGGAAGACCCATCCTTCTTCTTCTTCTCCCTTTGGGGGGAGGACGCTTCTTTCAGCGGACTCATCAGGGGCTCGTCGGAGGAAACCTCCGGCGAGCTCATGAACTTGACGGGCGACGAAGGAAGATGCAGCTGCCCGCGCGAGACCACCTTAGCCTTTTTTTTCTTCGGGGCTGAAGGATCTGGGCGCGAGCTTGGCCCCCCGAGCTCCAAGTGCTTCTTGCTCAGGGGCTGACCCCGCGCTTGTTCATCTCGGCAGGCCTCCGCCGCTGCCCGGGCACGCTCTAGGGGATCAGAGAATATCCCCGGGTCGGCAAACGGCGGGTGCTCCGGCAGAAGCCGCTCCCCTGCAGAAAAAAGCTTGATCAGAAAAGTTGAGGTTCACCTTGACAGAGCACGCGAGAAGACAGGGCGAGGTATACCTTCACCAGGGAGAACGGGTTGAAGCGAGTCGAGGCCGCGGTGGAGGTAAGCGACCTCGAAGTCCTTGTGAAGGAAAAATTTGTGGAGGTCGGCGTCGCCGCCGGACAGGGAAGGAGGACGGTAGATGTCCTCGCTTTTCTGCAGGGGCCGGAAGGGGATGTTGCCGAGCTCGCCCTTGATAAAGACGAGCCGGGTCATCGAGTTATGGTTCTTGTTCGCGAGTTTGCGAACCTTGATGAGGGATCCGCCGAAGTAGGCGACCCCATCGGGGGTGGCCTTGTAGGAGAACAACTTACGGTAGACCATAAGATTGAACTCAATCCGCTCTCGGCGGAGAAAACAAGCGAACGCCACCATTATAGCGATGACATTAGAGTTCAGCTGCGCAGGCACCGCGCCGTAGTACTTCAAAATTTGGCGGATCTCTGACCAGAGGGGGAGGCGCAGCCCTACCTCAAAGTGCGAGATAGGGAAGGCGAGCTCCCCCTCAGGGAAGGAGTTGATAGCTTCGTGCTCAGCGGGCCTGCGAGCCTGGAAGCCGGGAGGGACGAACTCGACCGTGAACTCGGCGAGCTCCTCCTCGGTGACATGCCCCTCGAAGAAGCAGTGGTCGATGAAGTGCCGGGCGCACTTGGACCGGCCATCCGCGTCAGGGTTGGTTTTGACCATTCTCGCAAACTAAGGAAAGGCGCGAGCTCGGGGGTGACGGAGGGGAGGTAAGGATTCAAAAGCAATAAAGGCGTACCCAGGGGGTAGGTGAGAGGGCCTATTTATAGAAAAAGAAAGTAAGGCAGGGAAGGGCGAGGGCGAGCCGATCGATCCGCCCAGCCCTTCCACGCCGCCTCGCCGCCCTCTGCTCACCAAGTCCCGCGAGCTAGCCCGGTCCCAGAAGGAGGAATTCGAAAGGACGCTTACCAGGATATCGAAAACACATCTTCATGTATATACGAGGTCACATAAAATTGGTTTAAATTATTACAGACATTTGAATTATTCAAAGCAGGGAAAAATAAAGGTGCGAGGACCACCCGAGGGCGAGCACGAGTACCGGTCGGCTGACAGAGGAGCCGTCTTATTCTCCCCGGTCTCGTCGGTCCGCCGTCGCAGATCGCCGCGCGTGGAGCTCGTGAAGCCGCCCCATGTTCCTATTCACCACCCACAGGTTCTCTTCAATCTCATCCATCAGAACTAAGGAAGACGCCTCCTCGAACGCCAAGCTGACCCCCGCCCCGTCCGCAAGCCGCGAGCACTCCCATTGCAGCCTGTTGTTGTCCTTCCGCAAGTCGTGGAGCTCGCGCACCAGTTTCTTGAGAACCTTCCGCTCCCATTTTGCACGCTCAGGGCTGCCTAGTTTGGGGTCTAGGAAGGCGTCCAGGGCGCGTGGAGAGGGGAGAGGCGAGTAAGGGGGTCGATCCACGGACTCGTCGTCTTCAGTCCGGCCGAGAAGGTCTACATGAAGAATTGAAACAGTTTGAAGAGCGGGCACCACCAGAGCAGGAAAGTATAGAGCTGAAGACTTACCGTGCGAGCCTGGCTCCTCCGGGTTGACGCGAGGAGAGAAGTGGTGCAGGTCCTTGCCACGTCCATGCAGAAGTTCCTGATGGGCGAGTTGGTAGCCGGGGACGGGGATATGCCCGGCGCCTCCCCCCGCGAGTACGGAACCAGGGGACGGTTGCCGAGAAGGGGGACGACTCGACGACGCCAACTTCCGCGAGTCCGGCTCCTTGACCTCGGAATCCCGTTTTGGCGAGCTGTCAGGAATGCTTTTGGCCCGCGGGGTGGACGCCTCGCCACTATTCTCCCGGCTGGAAGAAAGCTCCACGAGGTCTTTTGCAGGAGAACCAAGAGCCGGCTGGTTAGAGGAGCCGGCCCCGCTCCCCAAGGCCGCTGTAAAATCGGCTAGAATGGGTTCGGCCCCCGGAGGAAAGGGTTTCGCCCGCTTAGCCGAGCCAAAATCAGCGAAGCGGCGAGCAGGGACCTCTAGGCTGGTCAGGACCGCAGCTTGAGCGGCGATCTCATCGTGGGTGCGTGCGAGCCGCTCTAGGACTTCCTTGGGAAGCGGCATCTTAGCAGGATTCCAGGAAGGGCAAGGGTCAGTCAGATGCGTAGGGGTACATATATATAGCTGCTTGTGGGGCCTACCAGAAGATTCTCTCTTTAGTGCATGCCCCCCACTCGCCGAATCCTGCGGGGTTATATGTATCTTTCCGAGCTTGTCCCAACCTCGCAAAGAACGGGGATTGTGTACAACCCCGTATCGCCGAGTGGGTCCGCGGAAGCCAAACCGGCCGGTCCAGACCGCCTTACGGCCGGGCAGGGTTCACCGCCGAGCTAGAGTTCGGCAAATCATCATACCGAGCTCGGAGATCGTCGGCCCGAGCTCAGGGTTCTTCCAGCCGAGCCCGCACTCGCCAAACTGGAGCTGCTCGCCAGCCGAGTCCGCACTCGCCAAACCAGAGAGGATCGCCAGGCGAGCTCGCACTCGCCATTGGCCGGGCAGAATCGGCGAGTGCCAGCCCTATCGGGCTCTCGCCGCCCTGGCCGAGCAGGGGATCCAGTGGCCATCCCTCCCCAGGTGGTCTGCCCCTGGCCTCTCATAACAGCGGAGTTTGGCTGTTGGCAGGCCAGCCCCAGGGGGGCTTTCAGTAATTTCAGACCAGCAGAGGTAGGCTATTTGCAGGCCGTTTTCAGTTCTCTATAAATAGGACCCAAGGGGTACCTCAGAAAGGCATGCTTACTAATTCTCAGGTCTCCTAGCGCTTTCTGAGGTACCTTAGCCCGACAATTGGCTAAGGAGGGGAAGCGCTCTAAGATCTTCCGGGTGTGTGGTGGGACCTCCGCGCCGGGCCCTTGGTCTAGTCCTTTGTTCTTCACTTTCTTGTCGTTTTCTTGCAGGAGCAGAATAGGTGCGCGATCACCCCTTCCCCCAAGGGTCGAACTCCACAGAGACCGATTTTACAGTTTCAACAACTTAGTCATATTTTTATGACTAAGTTTGTCGTCATTTTTTTATTTAGGTAACTGAGGCGATCCTGAGTGCGCAAAGAAAAGATATGCTAATTAATGAAGAATGAGAACGAACCAATGTATAAGTTAAATTTTTATTATGTGTTTTATTTTGTACTCTCCTTCATCTTGGGACGACTAACTTGAAAGTAGCTTAGATATAGCATTCTTGTGGGGTCTGATTTGGGTTTCACATGTTCCATAAGAAATTCTTGAAACATAACAAAATAAAAAAAAACCACAAAACAAGTGCACAAAGAGTTATATAGTTTGTCCTAAGATATGATATGTTCACTGTTGAAACCGAAAATCGGTCTCTGTGGAGTTTGGGGTGCCAGAAGGGTATTGTCACACACCTACTTCCCTCTGACTAGCACTCCAGAACGAAGATTCAGGAACTCAGGAACCGAACCGAGGTCTCAGCCAGGAGATCCCACCACACACCCAGAAGATCAAGGAGCTCTTCCACTCTCAAGCCAATGCTGAGCTTGGGCACCTTTGGAGAGAGCCTAAAGAGATAAAGGCAAAATAGAACTGTTCAAATGTGCCTCCAAAGGTGCCCCCTTGGTTCTATTTATAGATTTCCAATCTTGCTCTGCCAACAATGTAATACCGCTGTTCAAAATTGCTATATGCAACCCAATTGGGTCTGCCAATAGCGTAGATCCGCTGTTCTGGAAGGCTATTTGCAGCCCCTCAAGGACATCCAGGTAATTCTACCTCTAGACCATACTGGGAGACTGGTCTATGAAGGCACCAGTCGCCTAAAGGGGTGAGTGCTGGGTGAGACCGACACTCGCCTCCACGACTCCCTAAAAGGGCGGATGCGAGATTAATATGTTACTCGCCTATATGGGCGAGAGCCTTCCCGCTTGCTAGGGGCGGGACCCTCCCCGCCCATTATGGGCGCAGACCCTCTCATTCCTCCTGGGCGAGTACCGGTCTGCTTACCCCACTCACCCACTTTGGCCCTCTTGGACCTGAACGGCTTGCAAAGCCCTGAACTTATCGGAAGGACTCACTCGGCGAATACGGGATTGTACATTCACGACATTAAGGGATTTACTAAGTAGAAGAAACATGTTACATATTATAACGGTGAATAAAGGTTTATTGGACTTCTTTAAGTGCACTCTAAATTATCCTTCAGATTATAAATCTCCTTAACTTTAAATTCATCTTCAGAGTACTTAGGATTTTGGAGAGTTTTTTTATACAAAATTACAAATGATGCTACAATTTTTAATAATGTTTTTCAGATAGCAATTTTTATATTATATAAGACAGCTACAAAAATTTAAGTACGTTTTAAAAATTCTAATGTCATTTTCAAATACTAAATTTAGGATATTTACAGCGTGCATTATGTTTATGCCCACACAGACCGCAGTAACCATTGTCGGTTAGCACGGTTAGGTGTTGGCGGATAATCGATTTTTGGCTAGTCTTCTTTCCCCGTGGTCTGTCTCAGCAAGCACCCTGGAGTGGCCACCGAACCTTGCGGGCTGTATTGTGAGACTGCGGAGTTTGCGGAGGAGGTGGGTTCTCTGGTTAGCGTGGAAGCTCGTGATAAGCACAGATAGCGGTGGTTTGTCGTAAAGCTTGTGGTGGCTGTTCGCGTGGTCTGAAGCCAGAGCCCGCTGAATTTGTGGACTTGGTGACGGTGATGTGTCAAGTTCATGTTGTTGCCTAGTTTGCGGAGACCGCATGGATTGCGCGGTTTGGTTCTGATATCCGCGCTTATGTGCGGATAGGTGTTGCTAGCTGTAGTTGACGGGCGGTTATCCTATCACTTATGGGTGGTGACCGCATTCCCCTGGTTACCTATAAATAAGGTTCTCCGGCTCGTCTTACAAAACGGGAACAGTGAGAACTCAGCTCGTGTTTTGAACTTGCGGTTAGACTTTCTTAACCGCGCGACTACGTGAAGATTGAGTTGTGCAGCGCAGGCTGTGCGGCTAGCACTGGGTGACCAGGCAACTAGTTGAGAAGCTTAGTGTGGAACAATTTGCGGATAGCAGTTTGTGGTATACAGCAGGTTGCGGTTAGTGCGGCCATCACTCTTCTTTCTTGGGGTTTCAGTTTGTTCAACAAGCAGTTCGTCGGGTTCATCAGCGGGTAGGCTGTTTCCCAGTTCGGCATCTTCTGTTCGCGGTTAGCTTCAGCGATCAGGAGACTAGGAAACAGGGGACAAAGTTATTCTTAGTATCCAATAAGTAGGCAGTCCGCGCGGCTTGAGAAGCGGTCTGGCAATTTGGCGGTTTCAGCGGTCTGAGCTATTAACGGTGACTTGGCGGTTTCGGCGGACAACTTTGGAGGTTAGCGACTTAGGCGGTTACTGGTGTCAGTTCGCCAGTTTTACTCTTGCTTGCAATTTTTACTTTCATCAGGTATATTATGAAATCATGTCTCACAATGTATGTCTCGCATTGTAAAGAAGATAGTTGATTCCATTACAGCTCTTGTTCTTCTACTGCTTCTGGTTACTTAGTTTGGTGTGGTTGAGTGTTCCTGGGATCTTTCTCAGCTTCCTAGAAATTTTTACATGGTATCAGAGGGGTGTTGTGGAGTTAGCAATTGATTAACCTTAGAGGTGTGCTATTCCTTTTAAAGTTCAAGTGAACCACGGTTAAAGCAATGAAAGTCGGTTATGCAAGAGGGCTGGAAATTGATCTCTTGACGCAGACTAACTTTAAAAAGTGAAGGTTGTACATTGAGAGTTATCTTCTGGGCGAGGTCCTTTGGGAGGTCGTTGGTGGAGACGACGTGCAAGAGGTGGTAGCTGTTGGAGGGAATGTTGGGGCGTTGAGGACTTGGAGGAGAACGAATGCAAAAGTAGAGTCACTCTGAAGCGGGCAATCTCACCGAAGCTTTTCGGCCACATCATTGTGAGAGACGAAGTTAGTTGTCTACCTAAATCACCTAGAGGGGGGTGAATAGGTGAGATGTGCTTCTATTTGCGGAATAAAAAAATTAAGGAACTAGCACAGCACAATACCAAGCAATCACAGATGACAAAAGATTTATAGTGGTTCCCCAACCTTGGGTACATCCACTTTCACCTCACCAATCTAGTATACCACTAGACTTGGCTACTCCACTATCTCGGATCCAAACGATCCTACAACTCGGAACAACGTTCCTACAAAACTCGATCCCAACTGGATCTACACTCGGAAGAAAACCTTCCTACAAATCTCGATCCAAACCGGATCTACAGAACTCGGAGTCAAGACTCCTACAAGAATAAAAGATGTATACAAAAATATACAAACAGAGATATTCAGATCTGGATCTCCAATCCTTTCTTCCTTCTTCAGAGTTAGGGCTCGGCAGAAAATAGATCGAGGAAGACAAAGCGAAATCTCTTGGATCTGAAAAACTAGAATCAGCAAGATCAAGAGTTGGATCTGTCGATTGAGAATAGCTTGATCTTCTGAAACTTCTTGTCTGAATCCTTGGATCGGAGAAGACCGGCGACGAAGAAGATGAACAGTGTCGGCGTGAACTTGACGGCTTCCCGATGCGAGCGATAGAAATTAGATTCAGAAAATACTTCTTAGGATTTGACGTTTTGACAAGACCTATTTATAGGATCTCTATAACGGTCAAATCCAACCTTAATCATGTACATGTGGACCAATCATATTAGGAGGATTTGAAATAATCCCGTATAATCTGGACTTAGAAAAATTCTTTCTGAATTTTGACATACACGAGTATATCATGAACTACTCGAGTAACAAGATCCAAAGACATACTCGAGTAATCAACAAGACACACGAGTCCAGGACTTAGAAAAATAATCTGAACTGGAAAACCAGCCTACTCGAGTATGGTATAAACTACTCGAGTATCCTGAGTAACCTACTCGAGTATCTGGAAGAACTGACTCGAGTATCTGGTAAGTACATACTCGAGTATATCAGCTGAACTACTCGAGTAAGTCGATCCACTCGAGTATATAAATTTAACTACTCGAGTACTTGACTTTGGTCTACTCGAGTATATTAGTTTAACTACTCGAGTATATAGATAACCACTCGTGTATGAACACTCAGGCAAAATTCCGAGAGAGGAGAAACTAGATACTCGAGTAAGTGAAAGAATCTACTCGTGTATCATAGTATCTACTCGAGTATGTTCTTTGGGCTACTCGAGTATATCCTTTGAACTACTCGAGTATCATAGTATCTACTCGAGTATGTTCTTTGGACTACTCGAGTATATCCTTTGAACTACTCGAGTATATGACATGGAGTAATTTCTCCCTTGGAAATCCATTTCTCCTACTAATGATCAGCAACACTTCAAGGTCCCATGAGTTCAAATGTTTGTTGATGAAGTGTATCCCAATAGAGAGGCTATACATGAATCAACACCTTGGATCACCCAATGAGGGATTACATTGTATGGTCCTGTGTTTGGTGACTCATTATAGACTGACATTGGTCTACACTTGGCAATAAAGTCCTGCATACATAACTCAAACACAAGATCAAATACAACTGCAATTCACCTTAGTTTTAGGAGGACTTCTTCAAATTAAGGTCATTGTGGACACAAGACCCAACACATTGGATGTCGGTCGGGTGCTGAGATTTGGACGACCTTGGATGGTCTGTTCAATAAGAAGAATGTAGCTCGACTACAATTCTTGGAGAATGAGTTAATGAGAGAAACTCAAGAGGAGCTGTCCATATCATTCTTCTTTTTGAAGGTGAAGATTTTGTGCGTTGAAATTTTAGCGTGACCCGGAGGAGGCTATCTTAGAGACAAAGCTGAAGAGGCACATTATCCAGGAATATGTTGCCTTCGTTACTTCGTGCAAGGTTGTGCTAATTAACAATCTTTTCTCGAGCTGGAAAATCTGATGGCTTCGCAGGAGAGCTTGGCGAGGCAGATGACTAGAGTGTTTATCTATGGAGGTGATAGTGAGGTTTTGTACTCAGGCAAAAATAAGAGATGGGACATAAAGAGGAAGTCACATGTCGGAGATGGTCCTTTGACTTCATCGCAGCAGGAAAGGAGCAAAGCTCTTAAGCAAGATGGAGGGAAGAAGGAAGTACCAAGGTGTTACAGGTGCAATAAGCTTGGTCACATCAGGAAGGACTGCAGAGTAAATCATAAGTCGGGGCACGCTGCAGGAAAAGGAGAGGTTGAATCCAGGGATGAAGAAAGTGGATGTTTGAATACTTTCATGACGGCAACGTCTGTTCGTGTATTGGCCTCCATCAACTATCAGGAGGACATGATCGTTAACTCAGGGTACAGACATCACCTCACCGGGAACGAGTCAAAGTTCTCTTTTCTGCAAGCGTATAAAGATAATGATGATATTATTACAACTGATGATACTGTGCATGCAACCGAGAAGTAGGGTACAGTCTCTTTAGGCTGTAATAAGGGTTCACTCATATTAAGAAGTGTGTATTACGTGTCGGGAATGAATAAAAACCTCTTCTCCGTGACCAATGCGGTGAATGCTGGGTATCACATTCTGTTTGACCTGACAGAAGTGAAGTTTCTCCGAAATGTGTCAGCCGTGAAGGCTGACATCACTCATGTTTGGAGCAGAGTAAGAGACTTGTTTGTGTTGTCTACAAGTTCTTATATTAAGAAGATGAAGGCTAATGACAGTTCTCCTATCAAGTATGAGAGGCTAGGGCATGTTGGAATGGATAAGTTGAAGGCTATGGCGGTGAGAGGCTCGGTGCATGACCTACCTAGTCTTTCATCCTTTGGTGATGATCATGTCTGTGTCGGGTGTCAGTATGGAAAGGTTCAATGCCTTCCATTTGACAAGTCATAGACCAGATGTAAGGTACAGTTGGAATGCATCCACGGTGATCAGACGAGACCGAACATCACCCTCAATCTCGGAGGTAGCATGTATATGATGGTTCTTGTTGATGACTTTACAAGATATACTTGGGTATACTTTATGAAGGAGAAGTCAGAAACATTCTAAAAGTTTGTTGAGTTTAAGGAGCTTGTGGAGGGTCAGCTCAATCTGCGGATAAAGAAGTTGAGAACAAAAAATGGAGGAAAGTTTACTTCAAATGAGTTCTCCAACTTCTACAGGAAGCACAGAATCCGGAGAGAGCTTACTTGTGCGTATACTCCACAATAGAACAGAGTTGCAGAGCGGAAGATCTGTCATCTAACGGAGACCTACAAGTGATGGCTTCACTCTAAAGGAATTCTCAGGGCTTATTGGGTGGAGGGAATGGCCTGTGGAGCTTATGTCATCAATAGAATACCCTTAAGTCCCAACAATATGAAATCTCCACATGAGCTGATGTTTAAGGAGAAGCCCAGTGTAGAACATCTTAAGGTGTTTAGGTCTACCTGATACATCCACGCTCCAGACACTCTCAGGACAAAGCTGGATGTGAAGGCGAGGAAGCTCGTCTTCATTGGCTATGATGAGAGGAAGAATGACTGGAAGTGCATGGACCCTGAGACAAGGAAGTTTGTGGTCTCCAGGGTTGTGGTATTTGACGAATTGACATCATACCAAGGTAATTCATCTATGGAACTATAGGAAAGCAGGTCAGACGGAGGGAAATGTGAAGTAGCTCAGAAACTTCTTGTGGAGTTGCCTATATTGCCAGGAGCTCCAGCTATATCTAGCTCTAGGGCTAGTGCTTTTGGATCTGGAAGCAAGGGAAGCGATGCTCCAAGTGTGCCCAGAAGAAGAGCTGGATCAGAAGAACCAGCAGAAGTGGTGGATCAGGGTCAAGCCCTACGGAGATCCAAAAGGACCACTATTCCACCAGATCGGCACAGGGACGGGAACATGGCGAGTTTCATCTCATATTTCTTCGCAGGTCCCTTGGATGAGCGGGA
The DNA here is from genome assembly GCA_039513925.1 of Platanthera zijinensis. NCBI lineage: Eukaryota > Viridiplantae > Streptophyta > Magnoliopsida > Asparagales > Orchidaceae > Platanthera > Platanthera zijinensis. The sequence goes on from CM077082.1 coordinate 47,197,150, forward strand.
GCCATCATGCTTTGAGAACTCCACTGGGATCAAGGAGTGAGAAGACGTTATGGATGAGGAGACGACTGCCCTTAGGAAGAATGAGACTTGGGATTGTGTGCCCAATATCGATGTCATCACTCCTGTGATATGCAAGTGGGTGTATAAACTCAAGAAAATGGTTGATGGCAGTATCGAGCGATACATGACTCGCATTATAGCTCATGGGTTCTCACAGCAGTATGGGGAAGGCTATAAAGAGACGTTTAGTCCAGTGGCCAAGATGAATTCAATTCGGGTGATGATTGCCTTGGCGTCTTGCCAGGGGTGGAAGATTTGACAACTCAATGTGAAGAATATGTTCCTTTACAGCGAGATTGATAAGGACATCTTCACGGTGCAGCCACTTGGTTATGTTTCTAAAAAACATCAAGGACATGTCTGTAAGCTCAAGAAGACCATCTATGACTTGAAGCATGCACCTCAAACGTGGTATGGGAAAATCGCATAATACCTCCAGTTCTGCGGGTATTTTTCTTCAGACTCTGATTTAAGCCTATTCATCAAGAAGAGGGGGGAGCTTCAAGTCTTGGTGTTGTTGCATGTTGACGATATGATCATCACAAGGAACTCAGAGGAGATAGCTAGGCTTAGGGGGAGCTAGCCATCAGATTCGAGATGAAGGATCTTGGGGAGGTCCACTATTTCTTTGGTCTCAAGGTGGAGAGGAAAAAGAGCGGTGTGCTCATTTCCCAGAAAGGCTATGCGGAGTGGGTCGTTAAACGATTCAGCATGTGAGAGGGGAAAAACAGCTCTACTCCACTGGATGTCGGTCTTAAACTTTGACATGATGAGGGAATGTTTCTTCCAGATCCTTTGGTGTTCCGAGTTCTGATTGGGAGCTTGATATACTTGACTATTACAAGGCCAGATATTTCTTATAATATGGGTTGAGTAAGTCGGTGTATATAGTAGCCACAAAAATTTCATCTGGTGGAGGATAAGAATATCTTTAAGTACATGGAGCCCACCTCAGATATAGGTCTCTTCTATGAGAGAGACATGAGCTTCGACCTGTATGGATACACTGATGAGGGAGATACAGATGATCGGAAGTCAACATCTAGATACGTCTTCATGTGCGGATCGGTAGGTATTTCGTGGTGCAGCAAGAAGCGTGATTCAGTGTCTGTCTCCACTACAGAAGCGAAATACAAGGCTCCGGTCTTGGCAGCTTAGGTGGTCATCTACCTTCAGAGGTTAGTGGAGGACATCCATAAGGAGGTACAAGGTCATACTCTGCTACGCGGTGACAATGAGATTGCCCACAAACTGGTTAATAATCCAATTTATCACGCAAGGACCCTGGAGTGGCTATCGCGGCTTGCGGTCTAGATTTTAAGACTGCGGAGATCACTAAGGAGCGGGTTCTTTGGTTCGCGTGGAAGCTCGCGGTAAGCATGGATGGCGGTGGTTTACCGCAGATCTTGTGGTGGCTGTTCGCATGGTCTGAAGCCAGATGGGTTTGTGAACTTGGTCACGGTGATGTGTCAAGTTCATGTTGTTGCCTAGTTTGTAGAGACCACAAGGATTGCGCAGTTTGATTCTGGTATCCATATTTATGTGCAGATAAGTTTTGCTAGCTACATACTGCAGTTGACGAGCGGTTACCCAATCACTTATAGGCGGTGACCGCGCTCACCTAGTTGACTATAAATAGGGTTCCCTGAATCGTCATACAAAACGGGAATAGTGAGAACTCAGCTCACGTTTTGAACTTGCAGTTAGACTTTCTTAACCACATGACTAAGTGGAGATTGACATGAGCTGTGCCGGCTGTGCGCCTAGCACCGGGCGACTAGGCAACTAGTTGGGAAGCCTAATGTGGAACAGTTCGCGGATAGCAGTTTGTGGTATACAACAGGTCATCTGTCATCTTCCTCGGGGTTGCATTTTGTTCAATAAGCAGTTCACCCAGTTCATCAGCAGGTAGGTTGTTTTCGAGTTCGGCATCTTCTGTTTGTCGTTAGCTTCAGCAGTCAGGCGACCTCGCGGTCAGGAGACCTCGCGGTTAGGCGGCTAGGAAGCAGCTGATAGAGTTGTTATCAGCATCCAATAAACAGGCAGTCCATGTGGCTTGAGAAGCGGTCTGGCAGTTCGGTGGTTTCGACGATCTTGGTTGTTAGCGGTGACTTGGCGGTTTTGGCGGACAACTTTGGTGGTTAGCGGCTTGGGCGGTTACTCGTATCAGTCAATCGGTTTTACTCTTGCTTGTATTTTTCGCTTCCATCTGGTACATTGCGAAATCATGTCCCGCAATATATGTCTCGTATTGTAAAGAAGATAGTTGATTCTATTACAACTCTTGTTCTTCTACTGCTTCTGGCTACTTGACTTGGTGTGGTTGAGTGTTCATGAGACCTTTCTCAGTCTCCTAGAAATTTTTACTGTGTTTTATGTAATTTCAAACATGGTTTAAGATGTTCGCTCACCCCGCTCAAATTAAGAAATTGAAGAGCCCGTTAAGAGCCTAAGGTTGAGGGAATAATGGGCCAGAGTAGGAATGCTTGCATAACTTCGTGATTGACTGGCTAAGGAGGTAAATTGAAGCTCCCTCAAAGTATGGTTGTGATGATTTGGTAGCCTATTCATTTTTGATGGCCGAAGAGCCAGAGTCCCCAAAGCCATCTACCCATCGCATGATCACTACAAATTCTGAGAAAATAATCTAATAAAGGCTAGAACAATATAAAGTCGTGTTACTATGTTCGTCAAGCCTTCTCCAAAGAGAAAGTTGAGTACATGAGTTTTCACAGGGTCACGAGCTTCCATCTTACGCTGAAACAATGCTTTCAACACATCGTACCTCTCTTGTCGAGCTTGCCCTTGAAACTTTGTTTCGGGTGCTCAAGTATCTCATAGCCACACATGTTTTCATGTTGCTTCTGAAGCTCAGAATTCATGATTTCTATCATGAGATATTAAATGTCCAAGGCATCACTAATACTTCTTATAAGTATCTTTATATTATGACCTGGAAGGGGCCAGGTGATAGCCGGACTGAACATATGGTTTAGTCCCACCTTCCTCCTAATTAGACCAGTCGGACCCAGCCGGTCCAGGTCTTCGACTGGGTATAAGGGGGGAATATGCCGCATCCCAACACCGACCATCGACCTCCATCGACGGGCATGACGACTCACGGTACGCGCATCACGGTGCTAAAGGAGGGGCAGCAGAATCTACGAGAAGTCGTCGAGACGCTGAGGCTTGAATTGTCGCAGTAGATACGCGTCGGGGAAGAGCGCTCAAACCCAGCTTTCCTGGAGGTGACGACGACGCTCGGGGAGCAGCTTACATGCATCTAGCGGTCGACTGCTCGTGGCAAGGAGGTGGCAACCTACGACACCGCCAATCTTAGCGGCATGGGGGGAGCATTGGCCGACCGAAGAATGGCGGCTTCGATTCCGTCAACTTCGATTCTGCCGACTACCGCCGATGACGGGCTGGAAGCCCAGTACGAGGCCACTAGTGTTATCATTTCCAGCCAGCGAGGCCAGGTCCAGCAGCTGTTGGTGTTACCATGGTGATCTGGAAGTGATGAAACATGTAGTATCACTGTCAATGCAATATGAGCCTATGGGGTCGCACATAAGATCAATGGAGAAGTTGGAAAGGTTTGTGTTGGCATTGCTCGCATGTTATATGAGCGAAGTACCAAGTCTATGATGTTCTGGATGTGAAGGATTTTCATTCCGGGACATATATTGAGAATATGGGTCATTAGGTTGTGGTCGAAAGACTCTAAGGCTCCGTTTGTTTCACAAGAATTGATATGCAAGAATTGAAATTGACTAGGCGAAAAATTGCGCGCCATGGCGAAAATGAGCGCCAAAGCGAAAATGCGCATCCGAGCGAGAAATGCGCGTCCGGGCGAAAAATTTACGGCCGAGCGAAATATTCGCACCCGAGCGAAAAATACGTGCATGGGCCGAAAAATGCGCGCCCGGTCGAAAAATTCGCGTCCGGATGAAAAATTGGCGCACAGTGCGAAAAATGCCAGCCCGGGCGAAAAATACGCGTCCGGACGAAAAATACTCACCCAGACGAAAAATATGCCCCCGACCGAAAATTGCGCCCCCGACCAAAAAATGCGCCCACGGCCGAAAAATGCGATCCCGGGCGAAAAATCCGTCTGGGCAAAAAATGCGCGCCCGGGTGAAAAATGTGCGCCCGGGCAAAATGTGCGATCGGGCAGAAAAATTCGTGCCCGAGCGAAAAATTTGCGCTCGGGCGAAAAATTCGCGCCCGGCAGAAAAATTTGCTCCAGGGCGAAAAATGCGCGACCAGGCAAAAAAATTCACGTCCGGGAGAAAAATTCGCTCCCGAGCGAAAAATGCGTGGCCGGGCGAAAAAATTCACAGTCGGGCACACAATAAGTGCACTGGCGAAAAAATGCGATCGGGGGAAAAATACGCTCCCGAGGGAAAAATATGCGACAGGGCGGAAAATGCTCGTCCGGGCTAAAAATGCGCGCCCAGACGAAAAATGCGCGTCCGGGCGAAAATTCGGCGTCAGGGCAAAAAAAATCACGCTTGGGCGAAAAAAACGCGTCTGGGCGAAAAATTCGCTCCCGGGCGAAAAAATCGAGTCCATGCGTAAAATGCGCGCCCGGGAGAAAAATGTGTCCGGGCAAAAAATCGCGCTTGGGCGAAAAATGCGCGCCAGAGCGAAAAATGGTCGCCCATGCGGAAAATACGCGGCCGGTCGAAAAATGCGGGCTCGGGCGAAAAATGCGCGCCCCAGCGAAAAATGTGATCCTGGGCAGAAAAATGTGCGCCACGTCGAAAAATTCACTCTTCGGCGGAAAACTTGGTCATGGGCGAACAACAGAATTTGCGTTGATGTTTATTTGAGAGAATCGGGGACGCGCTGGTAGGGGTGAGATTCACGAATGAAGACCTCGTGAGGTAAGAATTGAGGGAGTCGTGTTTCTTCTATAATTAATTCCTAATTCCTATGAAAATTGAAATGAATTCAAATTTCAAAATAATTTTATGGCCGCCAAACAGTCACAATTGGAATTGACAATTGAATATCAATTTCAAAACTCTGATTCCATGGAAACGAACGGAGCCTAAGGGAAATTCGTCGAGTATTGTTTTAGGTTTCAATGAATAGGTTTGAATTCATCAAGTATCGGCATGACAGACTCAACGAATCTGTCTTGGGTTCGTCGAGTATCGTAATGACAGTTTCAACGAATTAGACTTATTCGTCGATTCGTCGAATATCGTCGATTCGTCGAATATCGCCTTATTACTTGGACGGTTTGCTCTGTCTAGATTCGTCGAGTATGTCCGTGTTATTTCGACGAATAGTTTTGATTCTTCGGATATATACGTGTAAACTCGACGAATGATGTTATCTCCGGTTTGATTCTTTTAAGTCCGGTTTGGCGTGGTCTGCAGGTATCGACTGTCTCGGTACTCTGTATATATACGATATGTACAGTAAACCGAAGGGATGCAACGATTATTCTGACCTAATCGAGCGAGATGAGAAAGGTGATTTTTCTTCCAGACGGAACTGTTCTGCCTAGGTCGTGATCGCCGATCCTTGTTGCCGACTGTTCATCGATCTGTTGTTGTCGCCGGAAAGTGTTTCCTAAGGCTTCATCTTCGTTGTTGCCGCCTCTCCCTTAACGGTTCTAGCAAGCCTTGGATACGTTGAGGGCATACCTTCTTCCAACCTAGATCTTGTGTGACGTCTAAGGGTTCTCCGTGCTCGTGTGGATATTCGTAGAGACGTGGACACTATTCTACGTTCGGAACTCCAGCCGTTTGCGTTCGTTGGACTTCTTCGGAGCACCTTGGTTGAGTATTTATAGCAATGTTACTTCTTAATCAATGTTCATCGCTAGATCCACATTTCTTTTGAGTTTTCTTGTTCCTAATTTCGCTGCGCACATATGATTTGTCGTATAGCAAAACCCAACAGCAGCTACACAGCTTTTGGGGCCTGACGAAGGCTCAGGTTGCCTTTACGGCTTCACAAGGGACACGAGGGGGCTCCAGCAGCATGGGCAGCCGCTTGTAGCTTGGCAAGAAGATGATAGGGAGTAGCAGGAAGCAGATTTAGGAAGAAGCGTTGGTTAACCCCTCCGACAGTCTTATTGGGGCTGGAGGGAAGGAGAAGGAGGCAATGAAGTCGGCATGTGAGAACGCAAGGGTGCACGAACCCCGTGCAGAGGGAAGAAGAAGTGCTAGCAAAGAACCACTGGGACCTAAGGCCTATTATACAAGGCAGGGGAAGGGTCAGGGGATAATGGGGAATAGTGGAATTACGGTTAGGGACGACCCCCAGAATTTTCGGAGGTGCGGGCACCGCAGCAACACCGGCCACCGATGCAACCCCGACTGATGAGGATGGAGTTTCCAAAGTACAAAAACGAAGACCCACTAGAGTGAATCGAGCGGGTCGAGATGTTTTTTGAGTACCAAGAGCTCCCCAAGCACCAGTGGGTGCATATCGTTTCTTTTCATCCAGAAGGGGACACCTATCAGTGGTTGAGTTAGTGGAGAAAGCAACGACCCTAACCCACATAGGAGGAACTCTGCGAGGGGCTCATCGCGAGGTTTGGGCCGACCGAGTATGTGGACTTCGATATGATGTTGAATAAACTGAGACAAACGGGAACCATCAACAAGTATAGGAAGGAGTTCGAGAGATTAACCAACCAGGTATTGTGGTTAGAGAAGGGGCTTCTGGGATGTTTTATGGCCGAACTCTAGGAGAAAATCAGCAATGAGGTGCAGGCATTTCAGCCTAGGAGCATAACACAGACCATCAGGATGGCCCGATTGCAAGAGGAGAAACTAGGAAGATGCAAGGCGGCCACAACCTACCAATAGGGTAGCAAGGACGTGGAACATGATACGTCCCAAGGAATTACCCAGACAACATCCCTAAAGAAGGAAGCCGCAGTGAAGCGATTGTCGTGGTAGGAGATGCAGGATTGACGGACCAAAGGGTCGTGCTACACGTGCGACGAGAAGTTTGGGCCCGAACATAAGTGTAAGATGGTTCGGGTGTTTATGATGCAGGAGGAGGACAGATCAGAGTCCAACGGGGAAAACACCTCGGAGGTAAGGGAGATCCTTGAATTGACATAGATTGAAACTTCCATTCACGATTTGAATGAGGGAAGACAACCCTCCACGATGAGGATGACAAGAAGGGTGGAGGGCAAGAAGATTTCCATATTGGTTGACAGCGAAAGCACCCATAACTTCATCAACACTGAGGTAGCCATGAAATTGCCCACCACGCCAACGGAGGATAAGGGGATAAGGGTACTTGTAGTTGATGGAAATTTTTTGCAGTGCATAGGGGTCGTGAAGCCACTCTTGGTACAGGGATTCAGGTGTCCTGTGGATCTGCATTTACTACCGGTTTGAGAATCAGATGTGGTACTGGGAGTGCAATGGTTGAGGCAGCTGGATCTAGTTACGAACGACTAGAATAAAAAAACCATGGAATTCACAAATGAATGAAGAAAGCACAAGCTGTAGGGTGAGACAGGCCAGTTGATGAAGCAAGCTACTATCTTGTCTCCGAAGTTTCATCTTGAGGACAAGCATGTTTTTGAATACGGCGGGAATGTTATGAGCCGGAAGGGGCCACGGGACTGCCGGACTAAACCATCTGGTTCAGTCCCCCTTCCTCCTAATCAGACTAGTCAGGCCCAGCCGGTACCGGTCTTCGACTGGGTATATGGGGGGGGGGGATATGGCGCATCCCCTAGGGCATCGAAGAAGAACTATCTATGGTATTTTTCCCATTTTCACGGTTAGGAGTAGAAATAACATAACACTTTATCTGCACGAGAGGTATTTCTTGGTGGCCCTTTAGGAGGATCTTCCTCTAAGTCTTAGAGCTTGCGCTCTTGTTTGAGGACAATCCTCAAATTCATGTACCAGTCTAGAAAGTTTGTCTCATTGAGTTTGTCATTCGTCAACATATCCATCCAAGTGCAATTACCAACACGTCTCTTAAAGAAAACTATAAAAAGGCATGTATGCCTTCATTTGAAAGAAAGGAAGCAGAGAGACTAGAGAGAGCTCTGAGATATTCCGACGAGAACATGGGACTTAGATCGTTCCTTCGCTCTGAATTCTCTCTGCTTGTTCTCAAGTCTGCTTGCTCTCAATGCTCTCGAGAACGCTTCAGCAAGTACATGAGAAGACATAGAAGAACGCTCTTGTGGATGCTCCAACACCATCGACTTAGTATTTTTTTCCTCCTCTCTTTGTATTCAAAGCTTGTGAGTTGAGAGGTCTGCCGCCCTCCGAGAATATCAACTCTTATAACAGCAAAGGAACTAGTTGATTTTGGTGTGGCACAGATACGATGACGTGGTTTTTCACCATTTTTGGGTTTTCACTAAAAAACAACTCACTTGCCATTACTTTTGTATCTCTTTTGACTGTTTGTGCGCTTGTTCACAATCGAGCTAAGGCGGTCTGATTCTGTGCATTGTGGGAAAACTAAGTGACCCACAATAGTTTGGTGTCATCTGTGGGAATGTGTTCCTAACTCTGCAACAAATCTCTAGAAACAGCGCTTGATTGAAACAAGCTCCCTTAACTAACTGCAATGACAAAGAAAACTTTGTGCACCGCTAATGGCGCGGCTCTGGAAGGGTACGCCAATCTGGCCCCTGCAAACACACCTGCACGCAACGCTCTGCATCTGCGAGGAGTCGTCGCCGTAGTGCATGCAACTTCTATGGAGGAGCGTGTTTGAGTGATGAAGGAGCACCAAGTATAAGTGTTCACCCTTCTACGAGATTTGGGAGCTCCCAATCCTCCCAAAACAGTCGACGTGCAAGAAGCTCAAACAATTGTTGCTCAGGAGAGCGTCCTACTTCCAGATGTTGCTCACATCGATGACCCTTTCGCCGACGAGTTTTCTGACACAGCAAGCTCTACACACGTCATACAACAGGCAAAGCCACCAGGAAATGCTCAGCTTAACCCTCACCCAATGGAGGTTGACGTTGAGAAGGACAATCGAAGACTCACTTGTAAGGAGGTGAAGGATATGATCGATGAGAACTATGCCTAGGGTAGGAGCCGCCCTGTGAGCGCACGACTCCCGTTTCACCACGGATCTCTGCTCGCTCTTTAGGTGTTATCGCACCCTATCCCACACAGATCCATACTATCCCACATCGAGATGTTCGACAGAGCAAGAGACAGAGCACGCGAACCTAGTTCCACTCTCTGATAGGAGGAGCCATCGATAGCTCTACAGAACTGGCTCAAAAATTCATAGACCATTTCATTGCCAACCGTAAAATCGTCTGAGACCCTGCCTGCCTTTCAGGGAGACATCAGAACGAGAGATAGAACTTAATGAATTCTTCCACCGATTCACTATCGAGGCACGACAAATTCCCGGGTAGACCCCGGGCGGCTGCAAGGAGTTTTTCTTGGAGGGTTCCGCCCCGGTGGTTTCTACTTTGCGCTAATGTAGAACATTGTGCCTAGTTATCCCAATCTCGTTCACCGGGTCGAGAACCAAATTATAGCTGATGAGGCATTTGAAACACACTACCTGCAGTTCCAGGGTAACTCAAAGAGGTAGCGGGGGCAGGAGTCATCTCTGTCGCCGATTTCTAAGAAAAATGATGAGTGTAACAAGTCAAGCCATGACCGAGGGAAGCAACTTCATCAGGACTACACTCCCCTGGACACTACTCGAGCAACTATTCTCTTTGCCATCTGTTACAATTGAGCGCTTCACAAACCCAAGCCGCTCGCACCAAATAGTGAAATCAATCGCAATACTGCAACTTTCATCGTGGGCACGACCATAGCACTGAAGGTTGCAATCAATTGAAGATAGAGATCAAGTGTCTCATTAAATAAGGCCTTCTCGGAAGGTTTTTACTAAACTAAGTCCCGAACTAACGTGCCCTACAACCTGACAATCCAGCAGAAGACAACATTGTACCCAGACATGGATGAGCTAGAGGTACCAGTAAGTCGCAAGATTGTACACGCGTGCATGTATCTACTGCATTTTAAGATTACTGCAGTTTCTTCCCTGCCCCAATAGAGATATAGATCTCCTGGAGCGCGACTACGAAAGTTAATGCCACGACCACTAGTATTAACACTAAGCAGCAAACTCACCAATGCGGCGACAACAAAAAAAGCCTCTTGCAAGTGACGGATATGTGTTAATTACGACAAACTCAGCTAAGCATGTTCAAAAGAGAATCTTGCCACCGCGCTGCTTGAGCATCACGCCACCGTGTTGCTTGAGCATCACGCCAGCGCACTGCTTGGGCATCACACCACCGCGCTGCTTGGGCATCACGCCACCGCGCTGCTTGGGCATCACGCCACCGCGCTGCTTGAGCATCACGCCAGTGCGCTGCTTGGCCATCACGCCACCGCACTGCTTGGGCATCACGCCATCGCGCTGCTTGGGCATCACGCCATCGCGCTGCTTGGGCATCACGCAACCGCACTGCTTGGGCATTACGCCACCGTGCTGCTTGGGCATCACGACACAACGCTGCTTGGGAAACACACCACCGCGCTGCTTGGGCATCCTACACCATGCTGCTAGAGCATTACGCCATCACATTATTTGGGCAACACGCCACCACGCTGCTTGGGTATCTCGCCATCGTGCTTCAAGTGAATTATGCCACTGTGTTGTTTGGGCAACATGTCATCGCATTGCTTGGGCATCTCGCCATCGCACTGCTAGGGCATCGCTCCACCGCGATGCTTGGACATCTCGGCACCACATTGCTATTGCATCACGCCACAACGTTGCTTGGGCACCTCGTCACCGCGCTGCTTGGGCATCTCATCAACGCACTATTTAGAAGGGCATCACGCCACCGCGCTGCTTAGGCATTTCTCCACTGTGCTGCTTGGGCAGCTCTCCATCGCGCTGCTAGGGCATCACGCCACCACGCTACTTAGGAACCTCGCCACCGCAGTTCTTGGCAATCTCGCCACTGCGCTGTTTGTGAACCTCGCCATCGTGTTGCGTGGGCATACGTCATTATGCTGCTTGGGTGTTGTGCCATCGTGCTGCTTGGGGATCCCTCCTCCGTGCGCTCGAGACGTCTGGCTCCCAAGCTGTAGGATATCTTCGCCAAAGAACAATCTTACCAATCCACAATAAGAACGGTTTGTGTCCTTCTACATAGACAAGAACGAATAAAGGTCCTTATGCACCTGCTGAAAGAGTGGACGTCGAGTCCTTTAATGCGCCCCCACAAGAACGAACATTGAGTCTTACGTCTTCTAATAAAAATGTACCCCGGGTCGTTCTGCGCCTCATAAACAAATAGACCCTGTGACCTTTTAATCTAGGTCTTTCTGCTCCCCAAGATGAAATCGAGCACTGAATCCACCTACAGATTCTAATAGAAATGAACCCACTGGTCCTTCCACTTCACCAAGATAAGGGGTAAAACTTCCTTCTGAGTCGCAATCAAGCATCCACCACTGGCACTGACATCCAACAGCAATTGCTAAAGCTAACATGCAATGTCATGCTCGCGCATTTGTGCAAGGAGAAACGTGGAAAGCAAAGTACTTCCAAACCATAACAACGCACAAAGCTCAAATCAGGAGAACGTCCCTACAAAGCGTCGCAAGGCCACATGTCAAGCAAGAGCGATGTGCGAGAAAATAACCACAAAGAATCACCATTTAACGCCCACTACGAAATCTTCAACTCGCAAGACTGACACGAGTGACGCCAAGTGATCAACACGTTTTCAGGCTTAACGAAAAGGACATCTCATGACGCAAACAAAATGTAATTTATGATGCACACACTGAAATAATTTGAAGTCCACAACCTAAGAACAACATGATTATATCTAAAATTTTCGGGCCAGTCACATATTGGATTATGACTTGCAAAATTTTGGAGGCATTTGAAGAGACTTCTCCTAAAGATTACTGAGTCAAACTTGTATAACTTCGACTGAAACGCTTAAGCAAGTCGACCCGACCGAGTGAACTGCGCCCGTGAGCAGCGCCCTCTTGAAGGGATCAAAATCACCCTGAAAGAGGGGACGAATCCAAGCACGCACGCAACAACATGCACAACCCACACTCATGCGACCAACACTCGCGCGAGGCCAACGTGCGCGCTGCATCGACCGTTGGCCTCCTGTGCGCCGCCGCCACTTCTGCTGCCTCCGCCACCTATACCTCTTCCGACCTTCACCATCGTCGGGTAACTTGCCCAAGCCTCTCAGACCGCCCGGGGCGCATCCTCGTCATTTACGGAAAATTGATGATCCAGATGATCAGAACGGAACATCGTCATTCTTCAACTTAAGATCCAACAAGATGCAATTTCCAACCCATTCCTTAAATGAATGTTATAAAAAGGACTCTTAAGCCTTCATTTGAAAGAAATGAAGCAGAGAGACTAGAGAGAGCTCTGATGTTTTCGGATGAGAACATGAGATTTAGGTCTGAGACTAGAGAGCGCTCGGAATTCCCTCTGCTCGCCCTCAAGTTTGCTCGCTCTGAACGCTCGCGAACAAGGACGGATGTAGTGTAGAGCGAGGGGGTGCGGTCAATCGCACACCCCTGTTTTTTTTTTAAAAAAATAATACAGCTCGTATAAACAACGGTTTTTATAAAAATCGATGTCTATTCTAGAGTTCAGGATCGAATAGACAGCGGTTTTTAGCGGTCTATTCCCCAATTTTATTTCTATAATAGACAGCGGTACATTAGCTTTTACTCTATCTTCTCAAATCTCAACCCTAGCCCGGTAGCCCGAAAATTTATAATTAAATTTAGCACCCCCTGAACAAAATTATTGGCTCCGCCTCTGCTCGCGGAAATGCTTCAGCAAGCACGTGAGAGGACACAGAAGAATGCTCTCGTGGATGCTCCAGTCTTGTGGGCTTAGACGTTTTCCTCTTTTTTCGCATTCAATGCTTGTAAATGGAGAGGTGATATGTCACCCTCTGAGAATCTCAACTTTTACAACAACAATGACCTAGTGGATTTCGGCCCGACATAGATCCGACTATGTGATTTTTCACCTTTTTCGGATTTTTTACGTTAAAACGACTCGCATGTCATTATTGTTGGATCACGTTTGAATGTTTGCGTGCTCGGCTCACTCTCAAAGTAAAACAGTCTGATTCTCCGGATCTGGTGAAAAACGAGTGACTCACAACACTTAAAAAATAGTAAAATAATTAAATAACAAAAAAACATATTTTAACAAAAAAAAAATTGTTCTATTATTTTGAGATTGTAAGAGAGCTCTACTATATAATAATAAACATAGAGCATTGACAAGTGCTCTGTTTGGGACAGCTCTAGAGGATGGAAAAGTAGTTGATGAAGTAGAGCTCTTAGAAAGTGCTCTTAAAAAATCTCTACAGATAGAGCTGCAGAGTGTTTGGTAGAAAAAACTCCGAGAGCTCTGAAAAAGTGCTCTCAGAAAAGTTCAACAATTTTTTTCTCCCAGACGGAATTTTTTCTTCCGGTCGCGATTCTTCGTCTTGGAAGCAAATTTTTTGGCTCGGGCGTGAATTTTTCACTCGGACAAATTTTTTCTCGCCCGGAAACGGTTTTTTGCCCGGTCACGATATTTTCTCCTGGACGAAAAAATTGTGCTCTTGCAAAAAAAACCGCGTCGGAGTGAAAAACTCTCGACCGGCAGGAAAAAACGCGCACGGGCGAAAAAATCACGTCCGAACAAAAAATGCGCCCGGACGAAAAAAATTGCTCTCGGGTGAAATAATCGTGCACGCGCGAAAAATTGTGTACGAGCAGAAAAATCGCTTTCGAGCGAACAAATAGAGTCCGGACGAAAAAGTCGCGCTCGGGCGAAAAAAATCGCGCACGTGCGAAAAAATCGTGTCAGGGCCGAAAAAATCGCGTTCCGGAAAAAATATCACATACATGGTAAAAAATCTTGTCAGCGCGAATAAATTGCACACGGGCGAAAAAATCGCATCCGGGCGAAAAAATCGCGCACTTGCGAAATAAATCATATCCGGGGAGAAAAAAATTGCATCCGGACGATAAAATCGTGACCGGGCAAAAAAATCTAGTCTGAGCGAAATAATCACCTCCCGGTGAATAAAATCACGAACGGGCAAAAAAATTGCGTCCGGAAGAAAAAATTGCGTTTGGAAGAAAAGATCGCATCTGGCCGAAAAAATCACGTCCGGGCGAAAAAAATCACAGCCGGGCGAAAATAATCACGTCTGTGCAAAAAAATTACGTAAGACCAAAAATTGCGCACGTGCAAAAAATCGCGTCTGTGCAAAAAAATCATGTCTAGACAAAAAAATCGCATATTAGCGTAAAATCGCATACGAGCCGAAAAAATCATGTATACGTCAATAAAAAATATATTTACGAACCGCTAATGCTGACCCCTCATAGCTTCTCAAAAAGCAGCATTATCAAACTTGATTTTCAAAAAGCTGGACATGAAAAGCTCTCTCAAACAGTTAAAAAACAGCTCTAGCGGTTGCAATATAGCTTTTCCATCCGCCAGAGCTGTCTCAAACAGATCCCTAGAAGACTTGATGGGCAATGAGAAAAATGCTGCATATAATTATATGCATATTTAAAAATGCATTGGTTATAGTTAGTCGTGTTCAAAAAGCCCCCTGGGCCCGGGCCTAAACCGGGCCTCCCAGACTCGGGTTTTTCCGAGCCGGGCCCGGGCCCGAGCCCTGATTGTAGCCGGGCCAGGCCGGGCCGGGCATCTGGCTCCGGGAGGGGGCCTGCTAAGGCCCCCAAGGCTGGGTCGGGCCCTGTTTTTATAAAAAAAAAAAAAAAAAATTTAAAAATATACGCCTTTTAAAACTGCGTCTTCTATGTGCATATTCAGGAGAAGTGTTCAACATGAAAGTTGTAGATCTCGACGATATCTACAACTTTCATGTTGAACACTTTTTGATTTGAAGCAGTTTAGACCCCCAATTTGACCCCCGAAAAAAATCACGCAGAACATTTGAAATCGGTGGCCTAAACGGCTTCAAATCAAAAAGTGTTCAACATGAAAGTTGTAGATATCGTCGAGATCTACAACTTTCATGTTGAACACTTCTCCTGCAAATGCACTTAAAAGACGCAGTTTTAAAAGGCGCGTAGGAGCCGGGTCCGGGCTTTGCCCGGGCCTAGAAACCAAGCTTTGCCCGGGCCTAAAAACCGGGCTTTGCCCGACCTGGCCCGGGCCGGGCACCGGGCCGGGCAAATGCCCATATATGGGGCCTTGTTAGGCCCCATAAGGCCCCATAGCCCAGCATGGGCCCTGGGCGGGCTTAGCCCGGGCCCGGGCCTAGCCGGGCTTTTACCGGGCCGGGCCCGGTTTTTATGCACACCCCTAGTTATAGTTATATATATTGAATGTAGAAAACTAGCGTATAATATTGGCATTAAGGAGAAGGCTTTGATGAAATTATATGCGTTAAAGGAAGAAAGAAAGAAAAATGAGTTGTTTTTTAAGCAATAAATGTACTAGTATCGTCAAATAATAAAATTAAGTATTAATGATTATATTATTAAACAATAATCAATCAAATAATAAATTTAGGCATCACAGTTTTGACTAGTCGCACAACGTTTTTTCCTAATTTCTCTTATTTTTTGGAAATATGTTTTATACATTTATTTTTAGGAAAAATGTTCAACACGAAAATTGTAGATCTCGACGAGATCTACAACTTTCGTGTTGAACACTTTTCCTAAAAATGCATGTACATGTCGTATTTCTAAAATGTGCAAAATCTGGGTGTATTTTCCAAAGTACGCATTGTATATGCATTTTTAGAAAAAATGTTCAACACGAAAGTTGTAGATCTCGATGAGATCTACAACTTTCGTGTTGAACACTTTTCCTAAAAATGCACATACAAGACGTATTTTCAAAATACGCGAGAAATTAGGAGAAAACTTTGTGCGACTAGCCAAAGCTGTAGTGCTAATAACAATCACCAGTTAGTACCGCATTTTTGACTCTCCGCACTCAAAATTTGAGTTTTTTTGGACTTTTTGAATTCTTATTAGCAAGTACCGCACAAAAATTATTCATTATTCGCATTCGCCCCTCTCGTGCTTCCGTCTCCCCTTCAAATCGTGATTCTGACGGCGACCTTTCCTCCTCTCTTTCCGTCTTGCCTGAAGGGCTCCAAATCCAGCAAATGCTCCTCCTTCATTCCCGAGTGGCGTTCTTTTTCATGACGCGTTCTCCTCCATTATCTGGCGGTTATCTTTTCCACATTCGGCAATCTCTCTTCCTCTTGGAGGCAGTGCTCCTCTATTCTGCGATTTTCAAGCGTCTATTCCTCCTCCAGGCAGTGATGCTCTGCTCCTCCATTTTTTCATTTTTGAGTGCCGGTAGCTTTCGTATTTGCGGATAGTCAATTTTGAAAAATAATATTTATGAATAGTCAAAAGTGTTAATAGTCAAAATTACGGTGCTAATATCAGCATTCATTACTAAATAAATAAACAAAGTTATGAGAATCTAATGATGACCTCCCTATTAAAATTAATATAATGATGTGGTATTTCTCACTTAGTTGATTAGCAAATATTCTAAAGTCTTCATTTTTCAAATGAACAGAAAATAATTGATATCACAATTAAAAAAAAACAGAGAGATATCCAAAATAATTTGAATTCAGTCATTAAAGAAGTAAATGCTTTTCTCAAAAAGGAAACTTATCGTGCGGTTCGGCAAAGGGAAAAATTACCTCCACTGCCCTTCCCTGTCGTAGGCGCGGTTGAACCCGGCGATAACCTTGCGCTTCAGGTCGGAGATGGAGAAGCACCGGAATCCCACGCCGCCGTCCTCTCCGGCGAGGAGAAGCTGCGAACCTTCACAGCTTTCCGAGACGACTCTTCCGCTACCGGGGGAAGACAAGGTGGTGGAGGAGTCGTCGCCGGCGGCGGCAGAGAAGGAAACGCGATAGCTCGGAATGTAGTCTTGAAGCATTTCGGCAACCTCGCGAAAGCGCCGAAGGAAGAGCAGAGACTGGGCTTTGAGCTCTAATGCCGCCTCGTGCCGCGGCGAGAGTGCCAGGGCTGTGTCCAAAATACCAACGGCGGCCTTAACGGCGTTTCGGTCTTGGGTAGCTATCATTGTACGCGCTTCCTGAACGCTCTTGTGGAGCAGCTGGTCACGGACATTGAAGAAGATGAATACTAGAAAAACATAGAAAAAAACAAACAAACAAACAAACAGAGCAGAGTATATGATGCAGGTTGCAGAAAACAGAGCAAAATATTCCCTTTTTTTAAACTAAACTAATACACTAATGCTTAAATTAAGTAATGTAAAAGAAGAAGAAAACATTGTCTTCCATTTTAATAATAATACTAATTATAATGCCGTCAGCTAAAGAAAGTGCGCGACAACTCTGTAAGAGGTAAAAGAAACAGAGGAAAACGTTCAATTCTTAGAAAAAAGTGATTTTTCTTAAGGAAAGAGAGAGAGAAGATCTAACAGACCTTCCTGTTTGCCAACCACCAATGCTTCTTCTCCATCATATCCTCCTCTGAGAATTAAGTTTCACTTTGAAAACTCAAGAACAGCACCAAAATAGAGCGAGGAAGATGAGGGGAGGAAGGGGCCAAATCTCTCCCAAATAATTCTCCTCTCGAATCAGCTCTGAGGAATTAATGGTGGGAAGCGAGAAGAACACACACACACACACAAATCAAAAGATGAAGAAAAATGCCAGCTTTGACTGTCCCCCTTCACACTCCAGCGTTTCCCTTTCAAAGAAAGCTTCAATCCTTCAAGTTCCTAGCTGGCAAGATGCTCAATCTCAGTATAGGCAGTATAAAAAATATAAATATTCTGAATAGGAACAGAGTAACAAAAGGGGGGAAATGAAGGGGACCCGCTCTGCAAAAGACTGGCCTGGCTCACCGGCTCTAACCAGTTCCCATTAATACGGCTTCTCACGGGGTCCAAGTGCTCGCCCATTAAGAACAGTTGAGAAAGGAGAGACCGTATTAAATGCCAATAAAAAAAACTTAACTACCCTATCCTTGTATAACATATTGCTTGATATATTGTTATAATTTCAGGCCACTACAGAGGCACCATCGAAAACTATCTTAAGTAAACAATCATTAGCGCCATCAAAATCAGGAAAGCAGATAAATTACGATAAGAGTTTGGTTAATAATATAAGGTGGTTGTTATGAGCAAATCAATTTTGGATAGATGCAAATCATTTTTACGATCAAATCAAAAATTTATATGTACAAATCAAATTGTTACGTGCAAATTAATATAAATTTTAAAAAAAAATTCTTTAGCAAAATCTGAACAAATTATTTAGCAACAATATTATAAAATTTAACGTATTACAAAAGTTTCAAATTCATCATACAAATTTTATTTTAATGATGAGTGCAACCTTTCGACGTTCTTTTTTTCGCTGGAGAAATACGAAAATAAATGATGAAGATGGGAAATACAGAAAGAAATGTTTAAATCTACGACTTGCTTCAGATCAACGGAATTGAAGATGAGCGAGAATGTCCGACACACATAAATTTGGAGCTCCCGCAGTTGTTAGAAGCGAGGATGTGTGGTTGGTGTCATCGCGTATGGCTTCCGGTAGGCGTTGATTGCAGTGTCGATGGCAGCGGCGTTGGCGGCGGCAAAGAGAGAGGTGTCGGCGGTGGTGGCGGTGTCGGCGCATATGGCTCGCTCCTGTCGACATAATGGGGAAATGGTTTGCCCGTATCAATTTTATCGTAACATTTAAAATAATTATTTAAGAGTTTTTATTTTAAAAATTGATTTACACCTATCCAAAATAGATTTGCCCATAACAATATCCTAATATAAAGGGAGGGATCTGGAAATCTTGAGCTTTGGATTGGATTTATTTGATTCAAAGTTGGACTTGGATACTTTTGCTAGCTGGCTTCTTTTTTTTTTGTAAAAATTACTATTTTATGTGATTTGTGCTCTCTCTTTTCCAGCCTAAGTGTGATATATTTTGTGAGAGCATCTCCAATGAGAATTTTTATAATTCTCGTTGTATTAGATTCTTCAAATACGAAAAACTTTATTGTTAAGAATATGACATTTTTAATGTATATATATGTGGATAAACCTACTGTTAGTGTGTGATATCATGATTAAAATTAGCGCGTATACTGTATTTCCGGTTTGGATCCCCAAATATTTCTCATTTGAAAAAGTGTTCAACAGCAAAGTTGTAGATCTCGAACTTTCATGTTGATCACTTTTTCAAATGAATCCGTTTAGACACCCGAATTGGGCCCCGAAAAAAGTCACGCCGAAAATTTGTACGAACAACTCGTTGCGGTAGTGACTTTTTTTGGGGCCTAATCGGGATCCTAATCGGTTTCATTTGAAAAAGTGATCAACATGAAAGTAGAGGTGCACATAAAGCCTGGCGGGCCCGGACTTTTCCGAACCGGACCCGGGCCGGGCCTAATCATTAAGCAGACGGGGTCGGGCCGGGCAATGCCCCCGGGAGGGGGGCCTGGTAAGGCCCCCCAGGCCGGCCCGGGCCGGGCCCGGTTATTATTTTAATTTTATATAAAAATTTAAAAAAATAAAAAACACAACAACGTTGAAATTTTTTTTATTAATAATTAATGTAATGAAATTATACAAATTTAGGAATGTGTAAAATTTATATCGTACAAGTACATATACAGAAATTAGGAAATTCTAAATTTTAAAAAATTACAAATGTCAAATATTCTAAATTATTAAAAATTAAAAATCAAAAACTACAAAAAGTTGCCTAGTGGCCCTAGTTTAAATTGATCGCGTCCATCTCGTCTTCCATGTCCGACGAGCTATCCTCGATCGCTGAAATATGTTGTTTTCTCTTCATCGCATCCAGGTGGTCCTTGTAGCATATGCAGATCTCGAGTGATTCTTCGCTTAGTCGACTTCTCCGCTCGTTTAAAACCCTGCCACTAAGAGAAAAAGCAGACTCCGAAGCTACCGTGCTAGCTTGGATCGTTAGTAAATCTCGGGCCATATAGGCCATAATAGGATAAGTATTTACTTTACCTTTCCACCATTTTAAAATATCGAAATTTTCTAATTCGTCCGTGGACATAAAATCACGAAATTGTGTTTTTGTGTACAATCCTAATTCATTTAAACTACTAGATGTTGTGCGCGCTTTTTTCCTAGAGGCTAACTCTAACATTTTATTTTTAAAACTACTAGATGTTTTGGGTTGCGACACATCTTCTCGGGGCCGCGACCCATATAAATTATCGTAATAATTATAACATTCAGTAAAAATAGTGTTAAAATTAAAAAGACTCAGATTATCTAAATCTGAATCACTTAGATCTACGCCAATATTGTTATTTATTTCTTCAATAAAATTTTCTACGCCGTCAACGCCGAAAAGAGGATTCAAAGCGGCGGCGCATGAAAACGTAACTGGGATTTCTCTATAATATTTTAAAAATTTTGTTTCCATTATTTTTATTAATTCGATCCATCCGCCATGTTGTTTAAAATAATTTAATTTTTGTGAAATATTAATAATATTTTCAATAACTAGCGGACTAGTAGGATAATATACGCCCGATAAACTATTTGTCGCAGTATAAAAAACTTCTAACAAATTCATGTAATTTTCTAAAATTGCCCAATCGGACTCGGTTAATTCATGTTGACCTAACAAAGTATAAAATTCCATTAATAGTGTTTTTTGTCGAATCGCTCGTTTTAACATTATGGCTTCATTTGGTTCGGCGGTGGCGGGTCGATCCGGCGGGTGGAAACGGAGTGTTCGAACCGGAGGGGGGAGGTGGCTGCTCCAAACGGAGCTTTTTGGGGGCGTTTCTCAAGGGGGGCGGGTGGAAACGGAGCAAACGCCGCCGGAGGTTCATTTGTTTTTCCTCCTTCCGGCGGCGTTTGCTCAAAACGGAGCAACGAAAAGCCCAAACAAATGGAGCCTATATATGTAGAGTTCCATATAATTGACATGTCAAATAGAGGTTTTAAAAATTTGTGATCTTGGCCGGTTACAAATTTTTTAAAATCTTGACGTCGTTGTTTAGAACTATAAATAAATTGTAATATTAAACGTATTTTATTAATGTATGGTTCCATATAGAATAAACTATCCTGTACTACTAAATTTAAAACGTGACACACGCAACGAGTATGAAAAAAAGCGCCGTTTAACATAGGTTTCAAATCACGTTTTAACCATTCAATTGAGGTGGTATTATTTGTGGCGTTATCGAAAGAAATACTCATAATTTTATCTTTTATTTTAAATTCGCGCACACATTTTGAAATTATTTGATAAATCGCCTCACCGGCGTGCGGTACTTCGAAACTTTCAAAGTAAATTATTCTTTTATTTAGATCCCAGGAAACGTGATCGATCCAGTGACACGTTATAGACATATATGATAATCCTAATTTTATACTACTTGTCCAAACGTCGCTCGTTAAACTCACTCGACCCTCAAAATTTTCAAAAAAATTTATTAAATTTTGTTTTGCCTCTAAGTAATATTTAAGCGCGTCGCGTCTAATAGAAGATCGACTTACTTTGTGATATTTGGGTTGTAGTCCTTGATGAATGTACTCGGTCTCTTCTTCGTTGTCATAGTGCCTGAACGACAACTCGCGTCTGATGATGTTCTTCACCTGCAGCTCTCGCTGCCGACCTTGATCGTACGTCCAGATTTGTTCGGATGCTGATAATTATGCCTGGGTCGACTCGGGAGGAGCTTGTTTGGCTGCGCAAGACTTAACGTGTCTTGCGAGTGTCGAGTTGCCAGCGGTCGAAAGTAATTTCGAGCACTGTTTGCATCTCGCCTTTTGCTCCGCGCCGACTTGTACTAAGTCGAAATATTCCCAAACTGGCGCCGTATGCTTGTGCTCCACCACTTCGTGAGCGACGGATGAGGAAGACAACGCCTGCGTTGACGACATGTTCGCGAGAAATGGAGAATAGAGAGAGAGAGAGGGTGGGGGGTGATTTGTGAAAGGAAGAAAGGAGGGGGTGAGGTTTATAGGTTTTTTTTTAATTAAAAAAATAGCCACTTGGGCTACAAATAGCAGCCCAAGTGGCTCGCTGCTCCACCAACGGCTCTAAGAGCCGTTGGTTTGGAACCAACGGCTCTTAGAGCCATTGGTTCCAGCCAGTCCGGGCCTAGCCCGGGCTTTTCTAGGCCCGGGCTAAGCCCGGTGACCGGGCTTTGCCCGGCCCGGCCCGGGCCGGGCACCGGGCCGGGCATTGCCCTTATACTGGGGCCTGGAAGGGCCTCATGGCCCGGCCTGGGCCCGAGCCGGTCTTGGCCCGGGACCGGGCCTACCGGGCTTTTCACCGGGCTGGGCCGGGCCAGCCCGGTGAGCCCGATTTTTTTGGACACCTCTACATGAAAACTATTGATCTCGATAAGATCTACAACTTTCATGTTGATGATCACTTTTTCAAATGAGAAACATTTGGGGGTCAAAATCCAAAAAAATTTAATTCACGATATAAATTTATGTTTTAGCTCAAGTACACTCTCCAAATCCTATATCTATATTAATAAAAATATTTGCACAGGAGTCGTCGGTCACGACGCTGAAGTCCCGATTCTGCCCCTCCACCGCTTCCGCCGATTTCGTCGCGTGCTACGAGCTCTGCGATCGACATGAAATCCCGGAAAAAACCCCGCCGCTCTGCGAGATATATGATCATCCCCAAATATTTCCGTCTGGATCGTCTCCCAACTTCACCTCTGCACCGTCCCGATTCTGCCCCTCCACCGCTTCCACCGATTTCGTCGCGTGCTACGACCTCTGCGATCGACATGAAATCCTGGAAAAACCCCCGCCGCTCTGCGCTCGCCGCTCTTCCACCGCTATCTTCAGCGAGATATATGATCATCCCCAAATGTTTTCGTCTGGATCGTCTCCCAACTTCACCTCTGTTGTGCGCACTTCTACTTCTTCTGCAATCTGTTTCCTCGCCAACTCTGCTACGGCTCCGAACGGCATCAGCAGACCGCCTGCTCCACAGTAAGCCCATGCCTAAATCTGACTGACATTTCTCTTCTCTTTTGATCTGGAGTTCAGATTTAGCCGAACCCTTACCTAAATCTGATATACATTTCTCTTCTCTTCAACATAGGCCATTAGAATCTCAGACTGGTTGCTTTCTACATCCTTCCCGGATCAAGGGCTCTTCTCTGTCTTCCTTTTTCACAGGCTGTTCGGATCACCTTCTTCAGAGGATTCAGGTTCTAAGGTAAGTACATATCAGTACTTGCTGAAGTTTCTTGGTTTTTCACAGGCTGCTCGCAAAATGCGTTTGTTTATGTTTGCTTGTTGTTAGGTTCGGTGAAGAGCAATCTAAAATTCACAATATCATACCAAATCACAAACTTACAACCACAAACTTACCAAATCGATAATAAGATTCGATACTGTTATTCTCCATAACATTGACTGCCACTTGCTAAGTTTTTGATTCTGTTCAAAATGGTATTTACCCATAGGCTTCCGTTCGCAACCAAAGCTATTTTCAGTCACTCCACTTGAGCACCACTTGGTAAGTTTGTCATGACTATTATCGGTTTGTTAACTTTGTGATTTCGTTTTACAGTGACTTCATTTTTTTTGGATACATTTGGGCCATTTTGGCTATATAATTTGACTGTTTTTTAAGGTAACTGCTCCACTAAATACATAAGTTTGTGGTCGTATTTTGATTGTGTAATACTGTGCTTTTGTTCAACTTTTTTGAGAAGCAATACAGTTTGGATGTGCTGTGGAAGCATTCTCGCTATGGAAGAACACTTCTTACGACATGAGTACTTTGAATTAAATTTGAATATCAAACAACTGTACCTCCCTAATTTCATGTAAAAAAACATTTTCATTACTATATTTCCATTTCGCTTCTGTATCGTCTAAATGAGTGCACATATTTCTTTTGTATCCAAGAAAACTCAAAACATGCCTACAACATCGCTTGCTAAAAACATGGAAATGAATTTTATTAGATATTTTGAAAGATTTGTACAGTGAATGTTGTTTTTTTTTGGGTTTTTTGTGTTTAATTCTGGCTTACATTTTGTGAAATATGTCATCACTTTCACTGCTTTTTTCTCCAAACATTTTATTCTCCCCACACGGTATCCAAATTTTACATGTTTCTGTTTTGTCATTTTTGTGAAATTTCATGCCCTCTACTTCGTTATTAGACTCTTCAGTACGAATAAATTGTTATTTGCAGTTTAGGTTGTCAACTGTGAGTGTTGACAACCTCCACTTTCGGAATGCGCACGTTCACGGCTCTCTTTGAAATTTTGCAGGTACACTTGCTGTACATATCCATATGTATTTGTTCTGTAACTTTTGGAATGCTTAATTGAGTTCATAGGACAACTCCACTTCCTCCAATTCTTGAATGCGCACGACCACCTCTCTGTACACTTTTGCAGGTACACTTTCTCTATATCCCCAGATTTAGTACTTCTAAAAATTTTGCTATGCGATCATGTGTGCTCTTACTCTGTGCATGATTATTCATGTTGTATGTATAGAACTCTCATGTGATTGTAAATATAAATTCTATGAATCATAAAATTAACAGAAATATCAGTAATCAAATGAAGTCCTAAGAATAATTAGAGTAAGGAAATTGTAAGAAGCAAACCATATCTGAAAAGTATACTGTCAAAACTCCTCACCGATTGAATATAATTAATATGCAGATTCGATTTAATAGAAACCACAGCCACCACTTTTGGGGCATTAAACATCAAGCAAATATTGTTGATGCCGCCTTGCAGTCAAAGAACCAAGTCATAAAAAACAACTGCGAAGCTACCCAACAAACAGACTTAGGATTAGTTTAGCAAGGTGGTGGGGGTCACAAACAACAATTTCCATATTCTCCTGAAAGACTCATCAACAAAAATTCATGTATTTCATGCTCACAACTAATTTATTTTCTTGATAGCGGTGCCTTGCCAAACATGAATTCTATGATATTTTATGAAATAAAGTATTATAAAATCAAACATATGCAATTCATAGTAATTCTACTTCGACAACAAATTGGTTTTTTTATTTTATATTTTGCTTTTGTCCCATGTGGCCACTTCATCCATTAGCCCCCCTCTTCTTTCTGTTGCAAGATCTGTACGATGAATGTTTAGGAGAATATTTTGCACTCTCTGATATCATGTCAACACTAGCTAGAATAAATAAATGGGGTTTACACAAACCTAGATTGTTACACAGGTTTAACTAATTATTATATAGGTTTAACCTAGATTATTATTTTGCACTCTCTGATTTTAGAGACATCCTGTTAAAACATTTGCTCCATTTTTTTGTAGCGAACACGCACGCCAGTTGTAGGCAATTATCTCCTCTACTGATTTTCGAATTTTGTTGCATCGTTATATCTAGATTATTTCCACGATTTCTCTTTCCGGTTTTGAGGCTTCATCCTTATTTTGAAGCTTTTTTCTCGATTTCGTTGGCAAGCCGATTTTCGCGGCAATCTTTGTGTGTGTTGCAGTCGAAATTTTCATCCACTTCGTGCTTCTGTTTAGCTGTTGGAAATCATATATTGCTATGCTTACTCCACTACAGTTTCATGTTAGTTCTTCATTTTTGTCTTCCTAGTTTTCCTTTAAGGTACTATCGCTGCTGCATGTATCATTTGAAAATAAAATCAAAGTGTTTAACTTATGTGTCAACATAGCTGTTGCAATGCGGTAAACTCTCCACTGTTGATAGTTTTACAGTTTCTGTAAATTGGATATTGTCAACTGATGATAGATTTAGAGTTTGGATGGGAGTGGAACTGAACTGCAAGGTTGATATTGAGATTTTAGAGGTGCTGGAATCAAATTTTAGTGTGTTGAAATTGAGATTTTAGCACCTACAATTGATTGTCATGCTTCCGACGCTAGGCTAGGAATGTTTTCACACTTTCTTCCCGATTTTTAAGCTTGATCCTTGTTTTGAATCTCTACTCTTGCGTTCATATATGAAATGTTGCTTTCACTCTCTGATTTCACGTATGTACGTGTTCACAGTTTCTCCCTGAGATCTGTACCACGTGTATTGCTTGAGGCACAGTGTATTTTACGCAAGCACCTACAATTGATTGTCGTGCTTCCGACGCTAGGATAGGAATGTTTTCACACTTTCTTCCCGATTTTTAAGCTTGATCGTTATTTTGAATCTCTACTCTTGTGTTCATATATGAAATGTTGCTTTCAGTCTCTGATATCACGTATGTACGTGTTCGCAGTTTCTCCCTGAGATCTGTAACACGACTATTGCTTGAGGCACAATGTATTTTACGCAATCTGAATTATATTGTGACAAACAGTTTTTTGTCTGCGGGCATGAATATTTAATTGTTTTGCCTTTGTTGCTCCTGCCTCTATTTTTGAGGCCCGACATGTTTTGTAGGGACCTTCGTTTTTTCCCTCTTTCAGTTCGAACTTCTTTGTCTGATTTTTGCACCATTAGAATGCTTTTGCCTTTGTCAGTTTTTCTCAATATTTTCGATTCGTTTTATTTCAGCCTCTTTGATTCTCGCTGAACATGTATCCCAGTGTTTCTATTTGGGTATTGCGGAACCTGTTGTATATATATGTCATATTTGGATGACTTTATTATACATACTGTAGTAAGTTTGGTCTAAAACTATAGGGAATGGGGAGAAGCAGCTTAGTTGAATTACGAAGGCATTTAAGATGTGTTTCTACCATAACTATTCCAATGAGTTCTCAATTGTCATGCCAAACTACTATCAAGCAACCTGACCACACTCGGCCTGCAGCGCAACTCCCAATCTGCCCATGTGAAGATGTAAATCTCCCAATAAATTCTTTTTAGTTTCTTCTTAGAATCACCTTGCCCACAAACGTGTTCTTTTACATGAAAATATCATTGAAACAATTTGTTCTCTTTAGAATAGCGAATATGTTGCCATATTGTGTTGCCCAGAGTTATGAAATCGCCAATTTTTGCACATTCTTTTGCCTTTAATAGGCTACTATTCTTTCTCATACCTGATCACCAATAGAAATCGAAATACACCTGCATTTTTCGATAGGGCTCCTCTTTTTTAGCATATTCTTTGGATTCACCTTAATAAGCATATTTTCTATAGCTGAATGTCATTTGTTAGCATATTTTGTAGACTTCAAAACGTCCATCATCTTCTTACTACCACCCATTTACCTAATGTAGATATGGAGCGGAATGAAAGCATTGTAGAAGTACATAATAATGTTCAATCACATGTTCGTTCTCGGCGTGTTTCTGTGCCCGAAGAACAACTTCAATATGATGTTCGTGCTCCAGCTCTCTCTGTGCCCGATGAAGAACGTGCATTACATCAACTGTATGACTACTAAGACGCATCAATAAGAAATGCGCATATGACTGAAGTTGAACATGCTGCTCAACGAGCATTGAATTGAGAACGTTCACAAAGAAGAAGATCCCTAATGTCTGCTGAGCAATGCGAGGCTCAACAAGCATATAATCGTTCTTACCAAAGGGCGAGGCGTGCGCGCATGACAGAGGCACAACAATCATATGAACAAGAGATGAGACGTGCTGCTGCTCAAAGAAGACGCCATCAGTTACCCTGTCGGGCTGCCTTATTGCCACAACAGGACTCCATGTTCCACTGCACTGCTGCATCCCTAACTCAAATAACTACACCTGCACCGGCTTCGCACAGCAATGTTGTACATGTAAACATGAGTTTTGGTAACGACCATCTTTTATTTCTCGACATTATCATACGTTTATAAATACATTTGCATACTCTAACACTGATATGCTTTTGTGTTTGAAAGTTACACGTGCAGATAATGGTGTTGTTCATAGATACTCATTGACATCTATACCATGTATTTCATCATTGCATTCTAACCGACAACCTCAAATTGGTGAATCGTCGACAATGCAACCATGTACTACACCCCTGCGTGACATCAGGCTCTCATTCGTCTCTTCCCACTCACCTGATCATATTACTGGACCAATTACTGCTCCAACATTATTGGATCAATCAGTTGCTTCCACATCAACTGTAAACATAGAGCAATATGCAGGTGCTCTACTGCATGAAAATATTGTGCATCAAATGCATTCACACGGTAATGTCTTCCCTTATTATATTACACATGTTTGTGCATATTGTTATGTTCCTATATATATCTGATATTACTATAATATTATTTTCCCTATAGAAAATTCACCACCAGTACGTTCAGAACATGAGGACACAGATGAGAGTTCATCTGATGTTACTGTTCGTGTTCGGCCCCGGCGTCATCGAAACCATAACCTTGCACGCATATGTAATACACTACAGCAAATCGTATATTTACAACTACAACAACCTCATTTCTGTAATAATTGCAATGCTAAACTGTTTGAGGGTGAAACACCAACGATGTCCTGTAGCAACGAAAGAGTTCAGATTCCATCTATACCTATTCCACCAGAGCTATATCATTTATTCACTACTGACTCTGCTGAGAGTCGTCACTTCAGAAGATATATTCATTCATATAACAATGTTTTCGCTTTTACTTCGATGCGCGTGACTTTAGATGAAGATTTAGTAGCTGATCAACATGCGGTATACACATTTAGAGCTCATGGATCAATATATCACAGAATTGGGTCTCTTTTGCCTGCTGCAAACACACGTCCTAGGTACCTCCAATTATATATATGATACTGAACATGAGATAGATTATCGTTTGCAAGAAAATGCGGAGTTAGATCGTGCATTACTACAAAAAATAAAATCCATTTTGGATGCATATAACCCATTTGTACTGATGTTCCGACAAATATCTCAACATGAGGACATCAACAGATGCAGGCTTATTATAAATGAGAAGCCTGCTTTTGGCCAATAATATACATTACTGTCTACATCGCAGGTTGCTGCTATAATTGTTGGTTCAGAAGAATACTTTGAATCAAATGAGCGACATATAATTGTTGAAACATTTGAAGGTCATTTGGTTAATATTCAAGAATATGCTGGGTTCTACGACCCACTTCAATATCCGTTGCTTCTCCCATATGGTATATACGGTTGGTTAGCTGAGTACAAAGGATTGAATAATCAGCATGTTAGCTGCTGCGACTACTACTCATACATACTTCAGGTTATAAGAAAATACATTTCACTATGTCCACACATTCTGTTTCTACTGATATGGTATTTTACCTCATAAGTTTTATCGTGCAGGATCATCAGCCTGCTTTATCATTGTCGTTACATGGATGTCGTTTGTTGCAGCAATATGTAGTTGATAATTACATAAAAATTGAAACTCAAAAACTTCGTTGGATAAAAAATAACCAACAAACAATCCGCTCTGAACTGTACTGCAGCCTACAAGACTGTCTTAATGCTGGAGAACATAGTGCAGGTTGATAGATACTTTATTTTATTGTCATGCTGTCTAAATCCATTTCTCATCGTGACGCTGTTTTATCTTCTAAATTTATACAAGATGTGCTTCTGTTACAGCGAATATTGGTCAGCGCGTCATCTTGTCGTCATCATTTATTGGAAGTCCTCACGATATGTACCAGCGTTACCAGGATGCAATGGCCGTTGTGCAGCATTATGGTAGACCAGATATATTTCTAACAATGACATGCAATGCTTCATGGCAAGAAATCACAGATGCGCTTTATGCTAGACAAACACCGCAAGACCGTCCAAATGTAGTGTCTCGAATATTCCATGCAAAATATGCTAAGTTGAAAAAGGATATTTTCCATAAAAATGTTTTGGGCAAAACAGTTAGCCATGTCCATGTAATCGAGTTCCAAAAGAGAGGTCTGCCGTACGTTCACATGTTGGTCATTTTTGCTGCGTGTGACAAAGTCAATACTCCAGATGACTACGATAAGATTGTTAGAGCAGAGCTTCCTCAAATTGAGCATGAACCGGAATTATACAATGCTGTTGTGCGTCATATGATTCATGGACCATGTGCACACATAAACTCTCATGGACCATGTGCACACATAAACTCTCATGCACCATGCATGAAACATGGTGTTTGTAAAAAAGGCTACCCAAAACCCTTTGCTGAGACAACTTTGCAGGGATCCGACTCATACCCAATCTATAGGCTCCGTAATAATGGACGATCATTTACGCTTCATCGGAGAGAGGACTTTGCTATTGACAATCGATAGGTTGTTCCATATAACCCATGACTTCTGTTGAAATATGATTGTCATATTAATGTTGAGATATGCAGTAGTATTAAAAGCATAAAATATCTATACAAATACATTCATAAAGGCCCTGATTCCGTTGCTTTTCATGTTCAACCTATCTCATATCATAATGAGCTTGCTCAATATGTAAATTGTCGCTGGATATGTCCATAGGAAGTATTTTGGAAAATATTTAAGTTCTCTATGTACCAAACATATCCATCCGTTATCCGTTTACAAATTCATTTACCTAATAAGCATCGGGTACATTTTCGCACTACTGATTTAGTGGGCAATATTCTAGCTAATGAATGAAATTCTCGTACGATGTTGACTGCATTTTTTCACGTTTACGCCACGGAACAACGTCACAGGTATCTGTACACTGAGTTTTCAAAACATTACACATGGAATCTGACATCAAAAACAAGGATTATACGAAAACGCCGCCATAAAGTTATTGGTCGAATGTACTCTGTATACCCTTCTGAAGGTGAAAGATTTTATTTACGCATTCTGTTGAATCATATTCGAGGTCCGAGATACTTTGAAGATTTGTTGACAGTCGATAACATTACGTACTCGACATTTAAATAAGCTGCTGAACATTATGGTCTGCTCGAAAGAGACAGCAATCTGCATAACTGTATGCGTGAGGCGAGAGAATTTCAGCTACCGCAAGCACTAAGAAATTTATTTACAACAATTTTACTGTATTGCAACCCAACTGATGTTAGAGAATTATGGAATGATAACTACACTGCAATGACAGAAGATTACATCTCCTCTACTTTTATCAGTGATGTATATATCGTGAACAGACTTCTTAATGAAATTGATTATACTCTCCAACAACATAGCAAGAGTATTACACAGTTTGATATTCCGCAGATGTCGGCACTCTTTAGAAATATTAACAACATATCGAGTTTAATTGAAGATGAACTGTCGATACAAATCTCATCTACGGATCTTAACTCTGTTGTATTGTTAAATCCTGGTCAGTTTTATGCTTTTCATACTATTATGGAAGCTATTAGACAACGTGATGGACGTATTTTCTTCATAGATGGGCCTGGAGGCTCTGGAAAAACTTTCTTATATAAAGTGTTACTTGCCCATCTACGTCATGATGGTCGTATTGTGCTTGCAACAGCGTCATCAGGAATTGCTGCAACTCTTCTTCCAGGTGGAACTACAACACATTTGCGATTTAAAATTCCAATTCCCGTTGAAGCAGGTTCATTTTGCAAATTTGGGAAGCAGTCTCAGATGCATAAACTTATAGAGCATTGCTCTGCTATTCTGTGGGATGAGGCTCCGATGTCGTACAAACATGTATTTGAATCCATTGATCGATCGTTTCGAGATGTTCTGAACATCGCACAACCTTTTGGTGGTAAGGTTGTAATTATGGGTGGAGATTTTCGATAGGTTTCACCAGTTGTAGTTAATGGCACAAAGTTTCAAATTATCAATACCAGCATAGTTGACTCACCTTTATGGTCAACTGTACAGTTAATTTCATTATCAGAGAATATGCGTGCTTTTGATGATCAACAGTTCTCTGAATATCTGTTTCGAATAGGAAATGGTGACGAACATACATATGATCATGATATGATTCAAATTCCCATGCCAATGATTATTCCCTGGGAAGGAGAACATACAGTTGATGTGCTTATTAATAGTGTATTTTCCGATATTATGTCCAGTGCTACCATCTCTGATTATTGGGCAGACAGAGCATTGCTGACTCCATTAAATGAGGATGTCTCTTTACTAAATGAAAAGTGTCTCAAGTTGCTCAGTGGATATGAAATGACGTACTACTCCATTGACTATGTTGATTATGACAGATCTAATTTATACCCACAAGAGTTTTTAAATTGCATATCAACAGGCACTCTCCCGCCGCATAAATTATCTTTGAAAAAAGGCACACCCATCATGCTTCTGCGCAATTTAAATCCTCGAATTGGCCTGTGCAATGGTTCGCGTCTAATTTGCCGTCATTCTCAAAAAATATTATTGACGCCGAGATACTAACAGGACAACATAAAGGAAAGACTGTGTTTCTTACCCGCATTCCACTCAAACATACTGGAGATTTCAATATGCCATTTGAGTTAACTCGAAAGCAATTTCCAGTTCGTTTAAGCTTTGTGATTACGATAAACAAATTTCAGGGACAAACAATTAGGCAAGTTGGCCTTTACCTGCCCTCTCCTGTTTTCACTCATGGTCAACTTTATGTGGCTTATCACTAGGAGTTAATTCAGCAAATACCAAAGTTTTAGTAAAAGATGGTTTGATACCGGGACATCCTGGTACTTATACACAAAATGTTGTATTCAAGGAACTACTGTCCAAAGTCATTGTACATGTACATTTGTTTTTATCATGTCGAAGTTTTGCTTTATGCGTTTAGGATACAAACTTTGTCATCGATTAATATATATTATTTCATACACAGTCTCATCAAATGTAGTCACCTTGAATTAGTTGAAAGGAAAATCTGTTGACACAAAAAAATGTGCTCTGCCATAGGTACGCCGTTTATCTATAATTTCTGTACAATTACCCACAGTTATGTGCTCATTTAATTTCTATAACATATTACAACTGAAAAAATCTGTACAAATACTTTGAATTTCTTACCTTATAACTACATTAATCTTTTATAATAAATCATGTACATGAAAAAATATAATACAAAATTTTTTTTACATACCTTCTAGATAAATTAACAGTTTATAATAATATGGTATCACCTTGCACATATATTCAACTGTACTGCACTGTTAACATAAAGGTAAATACAACTGTGTCGAATTAAATTAATTTTGTATGCGCTCCTTGCTCAGTTGATTGCTGTAAGAATAATATATTATTGATATAGCTTAATATAATGGTTCTTTCTCTCAAACATATGAATGATATCTTCACTTCACCTTATTTTCAATTGCTCAACAGGAAAATATTTGCAATGTCGGGATTGAACTCTTCATCAGCCATCACGTGCAAGGATGATCTACTCATGAGCACTGAACTCGAACACTTTGTTGACGTGCCGCCAGAGATGCGGGATAACTACTACTTCTGCTTATACTTGGTAATCTTAACCTGCGGACCACTTCTCAGGTGTTAAAGACCTGTGTTCGCCTCTCAGTCGGTTCATTCACACCAGTGTACGGACTCAAACTCTTGATCACAAAATATATTGTTGAACCGATTTCACTTGATGATTCAATGCTACTGTACACGAACTCTTGCAAGCTGAAGTGGAATGCAAATGGGGACCCAGTTGGCACAGGAGAAGTAATTTTGGCTGATGAGGCGACGATGACCGTAGCCGCTGGAAACATGCACAACAAGCTCATTGATGGGAATAAAATCTTAGTTCGTGCAATGACACTCTTTGATGTTAAGCCGGAGTTTGTTCATGACGGTACGAACCTGCATTAAGTGAGATTTGTAATCATGTGGACTTTCACGAGTGTTTTTGACATATGTTGTACAACTGTTCATAAAACATCGCCTTTCACCATAAGCAATTCTGCATCATTACTGACTGTGAGTTATATACGAATGCGCAAAATATTAGCTCTCCATTTCTCTTTTTGGTCTCTTTAATCATGTTATTTTTTTACTACGCAACCACAAAACTATGTAACGCGCACTCACAACATTATTGCACACACAAACTGTCAAACATACTCATACTTTCTTCACTTCTCTAGAAACACAACTTACTCCGCACGTAACACTACACAACACAAGTACCTTATATTTACAAGTCTGTTGCACTTTGCTACGTACAGACTATAGTGCACTATATTACCCCACTGCAATTACAAGCTGCAACTAACTGATCATGCTTCTACGGTATACTGCACTTCTCTTTGGTTGTCAATGCAGTTGAACTCTACTACAATTTGTAAATAAAGTGCTTCGACTTTAACCTACATAAGGTGAGAATAATAATTGTTACTACCGCACATACACTTCATGAGAACAATGTTTTTTGCCAACCATACCACAGTATAAGCTGTGATACTCTTCATCAACCACAACGTAAGTTAACTGCTTGACATATTTCTAAATCCACTAAACAGTTAAAATATTATTTAAAAATTACTCGGCAATAAATGCATGCTCCTTCATGCTGACATGGCATTTAAACTAGGTCGCCAAATGTTTAATACGGCGGCTGAACAATGTGGTATATTAGAAAGAGCCAACAATGTGCATAATTGTATGTACGATGCTGCAACATTTCATATGCCCGCAACACTACGCATATTATTTACTATCATATGGTTATTTCTCAATCCTACAAATGTTATACTTTTGTAAAATGCACACTATACAACACTGACAGAAGAGTACATGACATCGTCATCTTCCAAAGATGTATACAATGTCATCAGACTATTCCGTGAAATGCACAACATACTTCAACAACATACTAAATGCACTGTACAACTGCATATCAAAGACAACCCAGTTTTCCTACTGCGTATACCTCTGCAATATGCGTGATATCAGTAGATGCATTTTAAGGTCACTCGATAATAATTTCCATTTCGTTCTAGCTTTGCACTGAGGATAAACAAATCTCAATAACAAATAATCAAACATGTTATCCGCCATCTACCCTCTCCTGCATTCACTAATGTTCAGCTCTACGTTGCTCTACCCAGATGACTTACTGCCACAAGCACAAAGGTATTAGTCAGATATACTGTTCTACCTGGACATCATGCCACATACATAAAAATTATTGTCTTCAAATATCAACTATCATAATTGAACTTGCAGTTGCACTTTATATGTCGTTCTTAGTTTTTCATTATCTCATGCACTGAAATAATATTACTACTTGCATTGATTAATTACGCATATATTATCTACAGACCCCACTCACCCGTAATCTGCATTACCTACATCTGGCGAAAATGATTTTAATAATTATGTCAGTAGATGTCGGCATTTGATTACTCCTTTATGAATAACATAAATGTGCATATGACAAGTGAATTATCGTCGGATCATTCGCTACTGTTGAAACCAAAAACTTGGTATTTGTGGAGTTCACCCTTGGGGAAGGGGTGACCGCACACCTACTATGCTCGGGGGAACGTCACGGACCAAAGACTTGGGAAACTAGGAACAGACCCTCGGCTCTAGCGTGGAGGTCCCACCACACACCCGGAAGGTCACAAGAACACTTTCCCTCCCTTACCAATGGCAGAGATGGGTACCTTGGAGAGTTCTCTCAACTCTACCAAGAAGAGAACTAGGGAGGAGGAAGCCAAAAACCAATGCCTCTCCAAAGGTACCCAAGGGGGTCTATTTATAGTTTTTCCAAGTCCTGAGTTTGAAATGTCCAAAATGCCCTTAGGAAAAAACATGGCAACAAGAGGTCCAAAAAGGGGGGGGGGAGGTGGAGGCTAGACCATGCTCCTCCCCCTCACCCCCACCTTGGACATCCGAGGTGAGCTCGCCCAAAGAGGCTGGGCGCCCGGGCGAGCTCCAGGCCGCCGGCCGAGCTCGCCCAAGAGGGCAGGGCGCCCGGGCAAGCTCCAGGCCGCCGGCCGAGCTCGCCAAAGGGGCAGGGTGCCTGGGCGAGCTCCAGGCCGCTGGCCGAGCTCGCCCAAGGGGCAGGGTGCCCGCCCAAGAGGGCAGGGCGCCCGGGCGAGCTCCAGGCCGCTGACCGAGCTCGCCCAAGAGGGCAGGGCGCCCGGGCGAGCTCCAAGCCGCCGGCCGAGCTCGCCCAAGAGGGCAGGGCGCCCAGGCGAGCTCTAGTCCGCCGGCCGAGCTCGCCCAAGAGGGCAGGGCGCCCGGGCGAGCTCCAGGCCGCCGGTCGAGCTCGCCCAAGAGGGCAGGGCGCCCGGGCGAGCTCCAGGCCGCCGGCCGAGCTCGCCCAAGGGGCAGGGCACCAGAGCGAGCTCCAGGCCGTCGACCGAGCTCGCCCAAGAGGGCAGGGCGCCCGGGCGAGCTCTAGGCCGCCGACCGAGCTCGCCCAAGGGGCAGGGCGCCCGGGCAAGCTCTAGGCCGCCGGTCAAGCTCGCCCAAGAGGGCAGGGCGCCCGGGCGAGCTCCAGGCCGCCGACCGAACTCGCCCAAGGGGCAGGGCGCCCGGGCGAGCTCCAGGCCGCCGGCCGAACTCGCCCAAGGGGCAGGGCGCCCGAGCGAGCTCCAGGCCGCCGGCCAAGCTCGCCCAAGGGGCAAGGGGCCCGGGCGAGCTCTAGGCCGCCGGCCGAGATCGCCCAGGGGCAGGGCGCTCGGGCGAGCTCCAGGCCGCCGACCGAGCTCGCCCAAGGGGTAGGGGTGCTGGGGGGTGAGGCCTTGGCCTCCGTCCGGAGTACCGCTCCTACCTCGCAGATAGCAACCCCGGGGTGAGATGCAGATTTTTCCTCCCCCTACTAGTATATTTCGAAGGCAAAGCTAGAATTGTCCACCAAGAGTCCAAAATCTCTAAAAAGCTTAAAAACTTAAAACTTGCTCTGCGCTTGCCGAAGGGACCCTACTCCGCGAATACGGGGTTGTACACAATCCCCGCTCTTTTCGAGGTTGGCACAAGCTCAGAAAGAAACATCTAATTCAACGTATTCGCTGAGTGTGGCTTGCTCTCGCGGTTTGAAAGATTACGAGGCCTCTCTGAGGGGTTAACCTGCTATGCCAGCTAATAGGAGCCTGGGTGACTAGACAGCCTCGGGGTGAAAACACTTAGCCTCCCGAGGGGTCAACCTATCATGCCAGCTAATGGGAGCCTGGGTGACGAGATAGCCTCGGGGTGAAAACACTTAGCCTCCCGAGGGATCAACCTGTCATGCAAACTAATGGGAGCCTGGGTGACGAGACAGCCTCGGGGTGAAAACACTTAGCCTCCCGAGGGGTCAACCTGCCCTGCCAGCTAGTGGGATCCTGGTCAGCGGAATCATCCTGGAGCTAAAAGACTTGGCTTCTACGAGAGATCAACTTGCCCTACCAGCTAGTGAGAGCCTGACAGCGAAATCATCTTGGAGCTAAAAGACTTAGCCTCCACGGGAGATCAACCTGCCCTGCCAGCTAATGAGAGCCTGGTCAGCGGAATCATCCCGGAGCTAAAAGAACTTAGCCTCCACGAGAGATCAACCCCCCTGCCAGCTAGTGGGAGCCTGGTCAGCGGAATCATCCCGGAGCTAAAAGGACTTAGCCTCAACGAGAGATCCACCTGCCCTGCCAGCTAGTGAGAGCCTGACAGCGGAATCATCTCGGAGCTAAAAGACTTAACCTCCACGAGAGATCAACCTACCCTGCCAGCTAGTGAGAGCCTGACTGCGGAATCATCTCGGAGATAAAAGACTTAGCCTCTACGAGAGATCAACCTGCCCTGCCAGCTAGTGGGAGCCTAACAGCGGAATCATCTCGGAGCTAAAAGACTTAGCCTCCACGAGAGATCAACCTGCCCTGCCAGCTAGTAAGAGCCTGGTCAGCGGAATCATCTCGGAGCTAAAAGGACTTAGGCTCTACGAGAGATCAACCTGCCTTGCCAGCTAGTGGGAGCATAACAGCGGAATCATCTTGGAGCTAAAAGACTTAGCCTCCATGAGATATCAATCCGCTCTGCCAGCTAATGAGAGCCTGGTCAGCGGAATCATCTCGGAGCTAAAAGACTTGGCTTCCACGAGAGATCAACCTGCCCTGCCAGCTAGTGAGAGCCTGACAGCAGAATCATCTCGGAGCTAAAAGACTTAGCCTCTAAGAGAGATCAACCTGCCCTGCCAGTTAGTGAGATCCTGGTCAGCGGAATCATCTCGGAGCTAAAAGACTTGGCTTCCACGAGAGATCAACCTGCCCTGCCAGCTAGTGAGAGCCTAACAGCGGAATCATCCCAGAGCTAAAAGGACTTACGCTCCACGAGAGATCAACCTGCCCTGCCAGCTAGTGGGAGCATGGTCAGCGGAATCATCCCGGAGCTAAAAGACTTGGCTTCCACGAGAGATCAACCTGCCCTTCCAGCTAATGAGAGCCTGACAACGGAATCATCTCGGAGCTAAAAGACTTAGCCTCCACGAGAGATCAACCTGCCCTGCCAGCTAGTGAGAGCCTGACAACGGAATCATCCCGGAGCTAAAAGGACTTAGCCTCCACGAGAGATCAACCTGCCCTGCCAGCTAGTGAGAGTCTGGTCAGCGGAATCATCCCGGAGCTAAAAGAACTTGGCTTCCACGAGAGATCAACCTGCCCTGCCAGCTAGTGAGAGCCTGACAGCGAAATCATCTCGGAGCTAAAAGACTTGGCTTCCACGAGAGATCAACCTTCCCTGCCAGCCAGTGAGAGCCTGACAATAGAATCATCTCGGAGCTAAAAGACTTAGCCTTCACGAGAGATCAACCTGCCCTGCCAGCTAGTGAGAGCCTGGTCAGCGGAATCATCCCAGAGCTAAAAGGACTTAGGCTCCACGAGAGATCAACCTTCCCTGCCAGCTAGTGAGAGCCTGACAGCGGAATCATCTCAGAACTAAAAGACTTAGCCTCCACGAGAGATCAACCTGCCCTGCCAGCTAGTGAGAGCCTGACAACGGAATCATCCCGGAGCTAAAAGGACTTAGCCTCCACGAGTGATTAACCTTCCCTACAAGTTAGTGAGAGCCTGGTCAGCGGAATTATCCCGGAGCTAAAAGGACTTGATCACAAATGTTTTACGACGGTCCTTTTCATTAATCATAGGTGATATAATGCAAACAAAGTTCATTACAAGAGATAATCTACTTTGTGTACCTCCCTCTTTCCTCGTGCATCAAAGGATCCCTCCCCGGATGCCCACATCAACCTTGTCCTCACACCTCTCCCCTGTTGTCTCCGGTTGGACTTCTTCAATCCGTACCGGATCTTGCGGTTGTTAAGGCTGTGGTGCCAGAGCTCTTGTCCTTCTCAACTCCTGGAACTCGGGGCAAGTAGTTGTTGCATGGACCTCCTCCTGGTGGAACTCATAGTAGGGTAACTCTACTCTGACTCTTCCTCTTCCCATGCGGTTCCTCCTATCCCTTCGACCGATCGCCATCGCTTGTTGCGGTGGGGGTAGGAGCTACCTAGGGGCTTGCCTTTGGAAGTTGTATCTTCCTTGGCCTCCCTGAAAGTCCCCACCACCCTGGATGAGAGCTCTTCCTGGACCCTGGGCAGGTCCTCCCTGCTGCCTCTAACCTAGCTCCGGACCCTCCCGTCCTTGGAACCCCTGGGCTCTCTGCTCCTCTCTCCTTCTTCCTTCCTGATGTCTCGAGCCACCTTGCTCCTTTGACTCTGCCTCCGTCAACTTTGCCAACCTTTTGACAAATGCCGGATTGGCCGCCTCCATGGCTATCTCCTCAGCCACCCTTTCCATCAGCTCCTCGAAGGAAAGGGGGGCCTTCCGAGTCAAGCTTATCTTGAAGAAACCCTCCTTCAGCCCAACAGTGAAGGCCATCTGGAGAGCATACCCCGACATCTCCTAGATATCCAGGATCTCCTCTTGGAACCTGTCAACGTAGTGGGCCAGCGACTCCTCGGTCCTTTGCCTTATCAAAAAGATGGACTCAGGACTCTTCTTCCTCTTTTTAGAGGTGGAGAAGCGGAGCTGGAAGCTTCGGCTCAAGTCCTCAAACCCGTAGATCGACCTCGGGGGGAGTTGATGAAACCAGTCGCTTGCCTTTTCCTTCAACGTGATCGCAAAGAGGCGACACTTGAAGGCATCCGTTATCGACCTAATGGAGACGGCATCCTCGAACCACTGCAGGTGCTGGAATGGGTCATCCTTCCAGGTATAGTAAGCCATGTCTGGCTCTCTGAACCCCTCAGGAACGGGAGCCGAGATGATCAGCTCGCTGAAAGGCGATCCCCTGAGGGGTGCTCTCGCCACTTCTACTCGGGCGACTTGCTCGCCGGGCTGGGGAACAACTCCCGGCCGAGGTGGTCTCGTTCGACCCCCTCTCCCATCCTTTCCTTCCCTGGTCGCCTTCCTGGGGCACTTCCTTCTCCCCCTTCTAGGGTGATCTCGCCTTGCCCCCTGGGAGCCAGCTCGCCGAGACCACTCTGGGTCAGCTCGCCGGGACCCCTCGGAGCTAGTCCCTGGGGGGGTGGGGGTTGAGCTGTCAGCCCGAGGGTCAATGCTTCTAAGCATCCCCATGATGCCTTGGATGGAAGCCATGAACTCCTCCCTTCCCACAAAGGGTCCGGGGTTGGGGAGCTCGCCGAAGTCCTCACCACCTCCCAGATCTCTAGCCATGACACTCACCCGAGATTTTCTGTGTTGGTCACTCTCCACGCTCACCGCACCAAAATGTTGAAACCAAAAACTTGGTATCGGTGGAGTTCACCCTTGTGGAAGGGGTGACCGTGTAAGACCACTTTTTTTTTCGTTCAAAACTCGGGGTCTTATGCCCAGAACCGCCGCTTTGCGGTGACACCTTCGCACCCAGGAAGGTCGTCACTACAACGCGCCGATTCTGCCGGTCTTTTCGATCACAATCAAGTAGCAAGTAGTAAAGAAAGAGAAATGCAGTCCACAATAATAAATCACATATATGTAAACTCCACGAACGGAGTGTCCACAATATAACATTAGAGTAAAAACAGAGTACTGAAAGGAAGAGGGCTTAAGCCAGGTACAACAACACCTCACTACATGGTCACTCAAACGGAAGCTGAAAAACAAACTGCTACTAAGAAACAGAACTCACGGTCCCGGCTGTCTGAACTCTTGAGCTAGACTGCCCTGTCTCCAAGCACACCGGCCTCCTGGGCTGCTCCTCGGGCTGGGCTCCACGATTCCCTAAAATGATGTGGTCCGAAAACCATTAGTCTATAAGACTAAGTCCTATCATCCCCCACCCCTTCCCCCATGCCCTAAGGCACCGAGCGGAGAGGAAGAAAGGGGAGGACATGAAAGTGGAGAGTAGTCAAAAGCAGGTGACAATGGAACTAACTAGCAAGTTATGACAGAGGAGCAATATAAGTGTTGTAATAGGTAAAATAGAAAGGTAAGTAAGTAATAAATTAAACCTCCACTTATGTGAGTACACATAAGCCAAGGGATCTTCTACAAGGCTCCCATCGTATAAATGTCCCATTACACTTATACGTTGGGGTGTCGGTTATCACGCAGCAGGTATACATATATCAAATTAACCTTAATTTATAAACTTGCCCACACAAGCTTATAAGTCAAGGGGTCGTTTTGCAAGTCCTAAAGTATAAGCGTCCCATTCCACTTATACTTTACGTGTCAAGGTTGTTATGAATGATTATGGCATGCTGCTATATGGTGGGTATGATGATCAAACAGTGCAACTCACACACCCAATTTTGTGTACACAAACCTTTAGTTCCCCCTTTCTGGAGATAACTCCCAGGATACTCCTGTAGTGGCAGACGGAAGCGGTGGGTTGGGCCTCGCCCACCTCAAAACCAGTAAAAGCACCACTGGTCTGACCTATCGTACGCCCTCAACGCCTGGTGCACGAGGCAGACTCCTGCGCACTCTTGCCGACTGGTCCGCTGGACTTAACCTTGGCTAAGTGCTAGTCACCTTGCCGAGTCAACGATATCGGTGTCGGTGCAATCGAACTCCCCGATATCGAAAACCCACCACCTTAATCTTTCCTATTTTATGCACATGCAGCAGTTTAATATATAACAATTTTAAAGTGTCAAACTCCCGGACTAAACCGTCCGTATAAACACATTCGAGACCAAATTCCCCGGACTAAAACGTCCGGCTCATCTCCAGACTTCATCCCTTAGAATACCACCGGACAGCGCCCCTTGAACACCTCGGGACGACTTAACCATTACTAACCCTAACTAATGAGTGTGTGCAATGTGAATCCATATTAGGCTAATTACTCTTTCGTTTGTTTTAAGATTTACTTTAGCCCAGGACTGCCCCCGGCATACCCCGTGAAGGGCTCTCAAAGGGCACTAGGAACCAAGACGGCGGCATTACGGCCCGAAGTTCCCTTTCGCAAGGCACTTATTGTTATTGGTTGTTTTTTTTCCTTACCCGTTCCCTCTATAAATTGCATACATCTAAACCTAGGGTGGATTTGACTCTTCACTCTTATGGGGACGGCGATCTTTCGTCGGTCCCGCGCACCTTCTAGAGCGCATCAACTCATTCCTCACCACACTTGAAACCTCCTATGGTGATCCATCCTCTTTCTTTAAATCCAACCAACACAAGCTGTCCTTACGCTAACCCAAACCTTATCCTGTTACTCATTTCCCAAAGTTATTAACTACAGACCACCTTATTCTAAGTAATGTCTATGATAGGATGTCCTTTGTGTGTTTTCATCCGAACAGCCTGAGTTATTTACTGGGGGCCTGTCACGACATAATTGAATCAATTCCCGGTTATAACAATTTTCTCAATTAATCTATTAATTAATTAATTTTACTAAAATCCAAGGTCTTCCAAATTTGAACAAGTAGTATACTTTTCAGTCATGTATAAATCATAATAAATTTAAGAAAAATACTAATATGTCTAAAAATGATATATCCAAGGTTTGACAATTTTCACTAAGGTCTAAGGGGCCTAAACATATTTTTGCAATAATCCATTTCTTTCATGTCTAATGAATAAACTATATCAGATTCTCTTTTAAATCATTTGGATTAATTACAGGGTACTAAAAATACCATGAAAATAGTACTGTAAAAGTATCATAATTTTACTGCTGGAAATTAATTTATAATAAATCATTTACTAAAACCCTAATCTAGCATGCTTGTGAATCAAGTACTATATTCATAACTCCAAAAATCCAGAATAAAATCCCACTGATTCAAAATGATTTAAAAACTCTATTTACCAACTTTCATAATTTTCCAGAAAACTATTTATGCCATAAAATATTTTTAAACCATAAGGCCCTTTAATAACACTTGTGAAAGAACTACTCTATTTATTCAACATAAAATTAAACTAAAATTCATGAGCATTCCCAGTGGCCAACAACATCTAATTCCAGAGTTTCAAGGGAGCCTTATTTGAATTAAAAATCTTTAATAAATAAAACATCAAATAGGGTTATACACATATTCATGAATGAAGTACTAAAAACAATAATCCAAAAATTCTAGTAAAATCAGCCAAGGGTCCTAACTACCCTAGAAACACTCTACCTAAGTTTTATAGCTTTTGAGTGCATTTAAACTACTTCTTTGACCTAAAAGCCCTTCTACTCTAAAACTAGGGTTTAGGTTTTGAGGTATCTACCTAACTCAAAATTCTCTAATATTACAACCAGAGGGTTAAATACCCATTAACTACCTCTCCACCAAAACCCAAGGCCATACAAGGGTATTTGCCCCTATGTCCTTCACAAGCCCCCAAAGTCCACATTTAGGGTTTGAACCTGGGCCCTAGGGTAAACATACCCTAATCCATCCCATTTTCCCTAAGGGAGTTCTTAGGACCATTTAAAACCAGTGGTCAGAATCTCAACCTCTGTTGAGGTGAGATGATCACACAAGTGTCAAAAGTACTTTTTCCCTAAGCTTCCCTTCACTAGGTCAAAACTAGGATTTAGAGGATTCCTATTCAAAACTCAACCAAATGAGTTGAAATTTTAACCAAACCTAGATACCTATACCAGGGACACCTCACCAAAATTTGGGAGGGTTTGGAGGTCATTTGACCCTTTAATTATCTTGCCCTAGCTTTTCTAGGGTTAGGGCAAAACCCTAGTTTACACTTCTTTAAAAGGTTTCCAATTTTTACAGGAGCTATTTCTAGGTAATAACAAGTCCCTGTCCAAAACTCAAGGCATTTGGACCAAGGATTAGGTGTAGGAAATTATTCAAAAATCTGTCCTATTTGTAGGACCTACCCTAGAAAAATGGCCCTATAGGTCAGTATACTTGTCCTAAAATTTTCCATTATATATCAAACTGTAGATAATAAAAATGCCTACAACATTTATGTTGATCATTTTTGATGAACATGCCCCTAAAGGGCCTAAATAATTTTTAGAAGAAATCTATCCTAGTTGTAGGACATACCCTTACTAAAAAGGCTCTACAGGGCAGTACCCTCATCCAATTTTTTACCACTACATATCAAATTGTAGGTATTCAAAAGACCTACAACTTTCATGTTGTACTCTTTTTCATGTGGTGCCCATAAGGGGCCTAAATTTAATTTACAGTGAAACTGTTTAAATTAAATACAGAATTTGAATATAAATAATCATTAAATCATAATCTAGGGTTGCACGGATCTTAAAGCAGATCCGACGGGAGCTGTACTTCATCTTCTCCAAATGGCCTGAACCAGAACCCG
Source organism: Platanthera zijinensis (assembly GCA_039513925.1). Classification (NCBI taxonomy): domain Eukaryota; kingdom Viridiplantae; phylum Streptophyta; class Magnoliopsida; order Asparagales; family Orchidaceae; genus Platanthera; species Platanthera zijinensis. The sequence continues at coordinate 47,241,756 of CM077082.1, forward strand.
TGAGAAGTGGTTACCACGGGGCTGTTCCCGGCCATTAGGGGCGGCGCCACCACCGGGAATCAACTCCTACATGTTCCCGGTGGTGGGGGCTAACCTTTCCGGCGGCTAGGGCGGCCGGAGGTGGCGGCGTCGCCCTACCCGAACCCACCAAAAACTCCATAAAAATGGAGATTTCTGAATTTTTAAGCTTTTGCTCCGGTTCGTTTGAGCATGTACTCAACTCCTAAACAATTCTAGAATCTAAACATGAGAGAAGAGGTGAGGGAGGACCTGAGTTCGGGCTTGGATGCGAATAGACCGGCGGGAATGCATGGTGGCGGCGGCGGTGGCGGCGTTTCCTCTCCTTGGTGGCTCCGACAACGGTTCTCTCCTCCTTCTCTGGTTTCGAAATGGGTCGCCCCTCTCTCCTAAGTGAGTATATAAAGAGGAGAGGGAGAGAGGGGGCGGTTTTCCTCAAGGGCCATAACACCTCTTCATGGTGGGGGGTGGTTAGAGGAGAGAGAGGGTGGAAACACCTCTTGATGGCCGGGAAAAGGGTGGGGGGAGGAGGTGTCAACCTCTAGGTGGCTGTTGGCCCCTCTTTGGCTGAACTCATGCCTCCTCCCTCTTCAAAACACCTCTTCACCTCTCCACCACCTTTTCTCTCTCCTCTATATAACCAAATACTTATTTTTTTCTCTCTCCTAGTCATCCTCATGAATTTTCTTCCCCTAGAAGCCTAAAGGCAGCCCATAAAATTAATATTAAAACCTTAAATGCCATATAAGAGGGGAGCTCACCATTCTACCATGAAAATACCCTTAATTCACACTTTCTCTCTCCTATATTTAGCCTATTTCTCTCTTCTTTCTCTCTCCTAGTCAACATGTTGGCTAGCCTAGGGTTTAGGCTATAGGCAGCCATAATAACTCCTAATAAAACCCTATGAGTCTACATGAGGCGGCTTGAGCTTGAGTTAACCCAATTGAGCTAGGTTTGACTTGATTTGGGTTTAGGGGTTGACTTGGTCAATTTGACCTTTCGAGTCAACATCAATAGACCCCTAGGGACCCATTGACCTCCCCTAAGGCCTAGGTATGGTTAGGTAGGGTAGACTTGGCATAAAGAGGGTGAGTTGATCCATGACAGGGTTACTTTGGCCTAACTAGGGCTTAAGTTGACTTGGGTCAACTTAGCCACTAGGTTTGCACCCAATGGGTCCTTGGTGACCCATTGATCTCATATTAGGTCTAGGAATGCCTTGGAGTCAGATTGAACCCACTAGGCCATCAAAATCAGGGTTTTAAGATTTTACTATTTGCAGCTCAAGTGAGTCTCAACTAACTAGTTGGGTCACTTGACCTCCTAGGTTCAACCTAGGACTTGTTATGACCTAGGAATGTTCAAGTCACTCCTAAGGGGGGATCTAATTGAAAAATGGGATGTTACAGACCGCACACCTACTACGCTCGGGGGAACGTCACGGACCAAAGACTTGGGAAACTAGGAACAGACCCTCGGCTCTAGCGTGGAGGTCCCACCACACACCCGGAAGGTCACAAGAACACTTCCCCTCCCTTACCAATGCCAGAGATGGGTACCTTGGAGAGTTCTCTCAACTCTACCAAGAAGAGAACTAGGGAGAAGGAAGCCAAAAACCAATGCCTCTCCAAAGGTACCCAATGGGGTCTATTTATAGTTTTTCCAAGTCCTGAGTTTGAAATGTCCAAAATGCCCTTAGGAAAAAACATGGCAAAAGGAGGTCCAAAAGGGGGGGGGGAGGTGGAGGCTAGACCATGCTCCTCCCCCTCACCCCCACCTCGGACATCCGAGGTGAGCTCGCCCAAAGAGGCTGGGCACTCGGGAGAGCTCCAGGCCGCCGACCGAGCTCGCCCAAGAGGGCAGGGCACCCGGGCGAGCTCCAGGCCGCCGGCTGAGCTCGCCCAAGGGGCAGGGTGCCCGGGCGAGCTCCAGGCCGCCGACCGAGCTCGCCCAAGAGGGAAGGGCGCCCGGGCGAGCTCCAGGCCGCCGACCGAGCTCGCCCAAGAGGGCAGGGCACCCGGGCGAGCTCCAGGTCGCCTGACGAGCTCGCCCAAGAGGGCAGGGCGCCTGGGCGAGCTCCAGGCTGCCGGCCGAGCTCGCCCAAGAGGGCAGGGCGCCCTGGCGAGCTCTAGGCCGCCGGCCGAGCTCGCCCAAGAGGGCAGGGCGCCCTGGCGAGCTCCAGGCCGCCGGCCGAGCTCGCCCAAGAGGGCAGGGCACCCGGGCGAGCTCCAGGCCGCCAGCCGAGCTCGCCCAAGGGGCAGGGCGCCCGGGCGAGCTCTATGCCGCCGACCGAGCTCGCCCAAGAGGGCAGAGCGCCCGGGCGAGCTCCAGGCCACTGGACGAGCTCGCCCAAGGGGCAGGGCGCCCGGGAGAGCTCCAGGCCACCGGCCGAGCTCGCCCAAGAGGGCAGGGCGCCCAGGCGAGCTCCAGGCCCCCGACCAAACTCGCCCAAGGGGCAGGGCGCCCGAGCGAGCTCCAGGCCGCCGGCCTAACTCGCCCAAGGTCAGGGTGCCCGGGCGAGCTCCAGGCGGCCTGCCGAGCTCGCCCAAGGGACAGGGGGCCCGAGCGAGCTCCAGGCCGCCGACCGAGCTCGCCTAGGGGGCAGGGCGCCCGAGCGAGCTCCAGGCCGCCGACCGAGCTCGCCCAAGGGGCAGGGGTGCTGGGGGGGGGGGGGGGGGTGAGGCCTTGGCCTCCGTCCGGAGTACCGCTCCTACCTCGCAGATATAAAGCCCGGGGGGAGATGCAGATTTTTCCTCCCCCTACTAGTATATTTCCAAGGCCAAGCTAGAATTGGCCACCAAGAGTCCAAAATCTCTAAAAAGCTTAAAAACTTAAAACTGGCTCTGCGCCTGTCGAAGGGACCCTACTCCTCGAATACAGGGTTGTACAGCTACCATTATCATATCTACATTTGTGATTGTTTCACAATTATCATATCTACATTTGTGTTGCCATAACAACTTCGACACTAAATTGCACAGTTTGTCTCTCAGCTGGCCCTACCAACAACAGCCCTGCGCCTGACTTCGATTACAATTACTACGATGACATTTGCAATCCAACCACAAGCAGGTGGTCTGATGGTCCACGAACTGCGATTCCAGGTTTTCGATTACGTATCCCAGCGGTGCCACCAGGCCTCAGTGCACAGGAGGAGTGGAACTTCATGTTCACAATGATTAAAAGGTAAGATCTACAGAATAATATACACAATATGATGAACGCTGCTACTGTAACTCATTCAATAGTTATTAACAGCTTTGATAACTTTATACCTTTCATCAATGCAGGATCGTGCAGGGCCACTAAAGGAGACATGATCGTTCAGTGGACTGACTTCTGAGCGCTTCCAACCGCACCTACACATGTGCTCTAAATCTCCTTTACTACATGTTATCTGCAGCAGTAATGTATATGATGTATAGTTTCGAATCAAATTACAATGCTAGCTTTTTGTTGTTCACATATATATATATCCTTCATTACATTGTCGGACATAAACATGTGAACATAAGCTATTGATATCTATGAGTGCCTTGCATCATATGCGTTCTCTTTGTTGTGCTTGACATACATATACAACTGTATGATCTTTATTGGTTGTTACGTCTTCGTAATCTGTGCACCTATAAAGTTATACATATTTTTAATACATAGACAGAGTTCGGTCAGGTGGACAAATAATAATGACACTGTAAACATTGGCATAATATTCAACTGCATAGGCATCTACAGTAGAATACAAGCACTGTAAACATTAACTCCCTGTGTACAAGCATCCGCCCTAGAATACGAGCTTTAAGATAAGTGTTAGCGGCAAATCTTAAGACAATGGGGTTATTATTTTATTTAGGCCAGAATATGTGTCAATCAAATTATTTTGAACATAAAAATTGTGCACCGGGTTAATGGCTTTGAGTGCACTCACAGTCGTGGACACGACGGCTTTGACTGTACTCAACGCCATCGAGAGGACGGCTTTGAGTACAGTCAACGTCGTCGAGAGGACGGCTTTGAGGGCACTGAACGCCATCGAGATGACGGCCTTGAGTGCACTCAAGTGCACTCGAAGCTGTGGAGACGACGGCTTCGAGTGCACTCGAAGCCGTCGTCTAGCCGTGGAGACGACGGCTTCGAGTGCACTCAAAGCCGTGTAGACGACGGCTTTTAGTGCACACAACGCCGTTGAGAGGACGGCTTTTAGTGCACACAACGCCGTCGAGAGGACGGCTTTGAGTGCACTCAACGCCGTCGAGACGACGGCTGTGAGTGCACTCAACGCCGTCGAGACGACGGCTGTGAGTGCACTCAACGCCGTCGACACGCCGGCTGTGAGTGCACTCAACGCCGTCGACACGCCGGCTGTGAGTGCACTCAACGCCGTCGACACGACGGCTGTGAGTGCACTCAATGACGTCGAGACGACGGCTTTGAGTGCCGTGGATCCGACGGCTTTGAGTGCACTCGACGGCCTGTGAGTGCACTCAATGCCGTCGAGAGGACGGCTTTGAGTGCACTCGACGGCCTGTGAGTGCCCTCAATGCCGTTGAGAGGACGGCTTTGAGTGCACTCAAAGTCGTGGAGCCGACGGCTTTGAGTGCACTCAACGCCATCGAGAGGACCGGGCGCACTCAACTCCGTGCACTCAACGCCGTCGAGAGGACGGCTTTGAGTGCACTCAACGCAGTCGAGAGGACGGCTTTGAGTGAACTCAAAGCCGTCAGCACGACTTTGAGTGAGGACGGCTTTGAGTGCACGACTTTGAGTGCACGGCTTTGAGTGCACTCAAAGCCATCAGCACGGCTTTGAGTGCACTCAAAGCCGTTGAGATATAGTGAGAAATGTTTTACATACACATTTTCTCAATTTGAAAAGTATATATATATACGAGCATATTTGCACGGGCTACGCCCGTGCTCGATGCTCTTCGCATCGACAGTACCCCAGCTGCGACGGTACCCACGCCCAAACTCTGCCCCTCTACGACACTCGATCATTTAATAACACACATGGAGCCCCCGTGCCCTACGCGAGACTACCCCCGCCACGGCAGTGCCCCCGCACGACGGCGCTTCTGCAGCTTGCAAACCCCCGTGCAACCGACCCTTATGTCCGGTGTTCTCCCATGTACCTATTTTATCATGTGCACCAGACACGGGTCCTGTGCACGGGGTTTGCGAGCTGCAGAAGCGCCGTCGTGCGGGGGCACTGCCGTGGCGGGGGTAGTCTCGCGTAGGGCACGGGGGCTCCATGTGTGCTATTAAATGATCGAATGTCGTAGAGGGACAGAGTTTTGGCGTGGGTACCGTCGCAGCTGGGGTACTGTCGATGCGAAGAGCATCGAGCACGGGCGTAGCCCGTGCGAAGATGCTCGTATATATATATATATATTTACATTTATATTTGTGTATGAATATGTATATATAAATATATATAATAATATTTAAAAAATATTTAGTATTAATCTCATTTTATAAGTCTCAAATTTTTTTTTTTATTGATATATTATATGTTATAATTTTAAAAATATATTAGGGATTATGTAGATTATAAATTAATTTAAAAGTTTTAAAAAATAAATGAAGGCCCTTCATTTTCTCCCTCCCTCTGTATTTAGAGGAGGAGAGGGATCATCTCTGTATTTGAAGCCCCATATATTTAAAGGAGTGGAATTTTTTCTCTAAAAATGGAGAAATGAAGAACCAATGCAGATACTCCGAGAATCAACAACATTTGTATAAGTTTCTCTGAGAGAAGTATTTCCACTAGTAGCTCTTTCATCTTCTTCAGATTTTCTATTTCAAGTATCCTTTGAAACTCTATAAAATCTGTAATAATCAAAATGATTAATGAATGTGTGGGATCATTAAAATGAAGTAAGCAACAAAAGACATTGAAATAATAGCTCATTTGATTAGAATGGTCTGACCTAAATCATGGCTGATCGAACCGAGTCCAACCCAACTGTATGTGCCTAGTTCTGCTCTCAGTCTAAGGGAACACTATATTAAACAAAGTTGGATATCAAGCAAATATAGGCCTAATTTGGCGTGGTGGCGGCGGTCATGAATGGAGTGGTCATGAATCGTGATTTGTGAAAGAAGTGATCATAAACCGTATTTTGTGAGTGGAGTTTTGTTTGGGGAAATAAAAACTTATAACTAGAGGGGTAACTTCTCAAGCGCAACTACAAAGAATGAGATCAATAAATGGGGGCATAAAAACCAAAACAATCGGACATTTCAAGTATTAAAACAATCTCTTCACAAGGAACGAGGACTGAGGCTTTTAGCTTTACTTGATCTCGGACGGAAGCTGATCTTCCCATCCAAGTGTTGCACGTTTGAACTCATTTTCTGTCTTCTCTTTAATCATGGAGAAATTTTTGTGTCCGGGCCTCGCACACAAATCTGTGTCCGGAGCTCACCAAACGATGACATGTATAAAGGTGTTCAGGTTTCTGCAAAATTGTGGGAACAAGTCAAAAATTTCAGATATAACTAGATTATCTCAGAGACAAGCCTATTAGCTCAGAGACAAATGCATTATCTTAGATACATCTTGATTATGTTGAAAATAAATTGATTATCTTAGATATAATTCACTTATCTCATAGACAAGTGAATTATCTCAGTGAAATAATATTTCTTTATTTCATCTCCATCACAGAATTCATCCCTCTTGTTTTTATCATTCTTCTAAATTAAAAACTTTGCTCACGAATCTGCCTGTCCACCTGGCAACAATCATTTTCAGCAAGCAAGAGAGGAGCAACATCATGCAGATGGCGAGGAAGATGACTCTTCTTCTTCTTCTTGGAGAAACATCATTCATATGACGCGTAGAAGATAACTCTTCTTTTTGGAGCAATATTGGAGTGGAAGACAACAGAGAGACAGATAAACCTAAATAATATATGCCCTAACTATTTACACGTGTCAATATCTTCTGAGCCCAGTACGCAGATTTGTGTCCGGGGCTCGGACACAAAAATTTTGCTTAATGGCGAACCTAGGAGGAGAAGGTCAGGGGGAGTTGCAAAATCCCGAGCAAAGAATGTCGAAGGGAGCTACAGAGAACCTCGAATTCAGAGGAGAGAAGGGCCAGGGGAGCTCCACGAGAATAAAGGGCGTTAATCTTCTAGGGGAAAGGGGTGGAGCTGCGGAGCCCTAGCAGTGACCGTCGATCCCGAAGCGAGAAGAGTCAGGGAGCAACGCAAGCCCTAGGGAGAATGACAAAGGTGTTTCGAGTTGGGCATGAGAGAATAGGTGAACACTGCGGATAAATTCGCCCCGCCACGACTACAAATCGCGGCCATTATTCGTGCAATATCCGTTGCTTTTCAGTGGATGCGGTTGCCACCAACATTTACCAAATAAAAATAAGAAGAAGCTTATGCAGTTATCACCACTTGACTGGTGAAAAAAAGGTTCACCAAACTAGCCCATGGACAGGTGCATTTGCAAAGTAACACACATTGGAGGATTAAAAAAAAAGTCATGTGAGCACATGAGACAAATGAATGGCCTTAAAATGTCATCAGTGACCCTTCTCCCGTTGTTATTCTTTAAAAGCTTCAAAATCGCATTATTATCAAATAAACAGGATGAGGCGTTAATGAAAATAAGTATGGTAGTTACAAACATCTCATTTTGAATACTTTAATATTACATTTCAATAAAGGATTTAAAGGCTCCGTTTGGCACGGTGGTGGCGGTCATGAACATGGGAAAATTTTCGGTCTGGGCCCCGTCTCCCGATTTGGAGATGAGGTCGTTCCGATTTACACACGTGGCCTTGATTTTTATTATGGCCGCGCTAGCTGTATAACTCAAAACTATATTTTTGCGATAGTTTTTGATCGCAAATAGTCATCTTCTCATTCCGCCGGACCCAGAGCTTCCGACAACAGTTTCAAGATTTCAAAGAGTCGTCTTCCTTCTTCTTGCTGGCCTAACGAGTTTCAAGCGGTGTTTAAGGTGATAAGTCTTCTTTATTCTCCCATTCCAAACCTCCATTATAGATATTATTTAGGGTTTAGGCAAAAGGTTTAACAAGGGCGACGAAATCAGGTTTCAGAATGTTGTTAGAAAGCAGAGTGCTACATTTCTGATCACCGAAGGTTTTCATTTCCTTTTATTACCTGCAATAATTTTCTGTTATCCTGCTACCTGTGTTGGATAATGTGTCAGTTTTTCTTAACTTGCGATCGGTTATGTTTATCTTGCGATCAAATTTGTTTTTCTATCGATCAATTTTGTTTCACTTGCGATCAATTTTATTTCTCTTGCGATCAAATTTGTTTCTTTTGCGATCATATTTGTTTAACTTGCGATCAGATTTGTTGAACTTGCAATTGTTTATGTATTCTATTTTCTAGAGATGGAGAAGATCTCCAAAGTAAGTAGAACACACATATCGTATAACAAATGTTTTGTGTCAGGATTTTGCGAGTTAACAGTACCTGTAATATCAAAATCGAAAGGTGAAAGCAAGAAATTAATTGACGATTGTGACATCGCACACTTATTTGATTTGCCACGACTGCCGCAGAATGTCCCATTAATTTACGCTCTCAAAGTATGTTTTCTCCCAATGATTCTACATTTTTGTTAGGCGGCAAAAAACTTTTTTTCACCATCAATGAAGTAACATTAATCCTAGGATTACTAAATGTGGGTGATGAGGTAGTTATTAGAACTTATAAATCATATGCCACAATTACTAGAAGTACCTTAAAGAGGAAGATGGCAGACATGAGTTCAGATGAATACAAAATGTTAGCCACAAATACAAGCACTATAATACTGTATCTACTCAGTGTGCTTTTTTTTTCCATTTTCTGGAGAAGTCATCTTGGAGCACATGGTACAACTTGCAGACCCAAAGAGTTTATGAAATACAACTGGCCGAAGGTAATTCATAAGTGTCAGATAGATAGTTTTCACCATATAGACTATAAGGTAGAGGCCGGAGATCTTGCAGGTTCTCTTGTTCGGCCAAAAAAGTCACTCAGAACCATGCATGTTTGCTCAATTATTTTAGTGGTGGGTGTTTATTTTAACAATTTCTATTGTTATGTCTAATATTATTTTTTAGAATGGTTATTATTTTGCACGAATAGATTTGTTTTCTAGAGCACACAACAATATATGATATTTTCAAAATCATATGACTAAACAGTTCTGAATGATTTAAATATCGAATGCAGTGCATCGGTGCATTGCTTCCATCTTTGTATTTGAGTATGCTTCATTCAGATCAGGGATTTGTTGGCTGCATGAATTATTTTCTGGTTGTTTCTGTTGCAAGAACTCGAAGAAACCTATCAAAAAACTAATTATATTAACTCTACCTTGAATTTCATTTATATATGAGTTGTTGGTATAGACTATATGATTACATGCTCGCCATGAAATTTGTTCATGTTATTGGTTTTTTAGAAGATTTGGTTGTTGTTATTGTTGTTTTCTTTCTTCTAGCGGTATAATTCAAATTATTAGGTTCACAAACTATATAATGTTAAGTGCACGAGCTTTTAAGATAATGTGCACTTGATCTTTTTCAGTGATTTTTTAGCCTTGAATTTGTTACACCCTTAGGTCGTAGACGCGGAGGATCTTTTAGGCCAGTTCTCTTGCAATTATCCTCACTTATATTTAGTTTTAACAACTGATCTATATAATTAGAGATATCCTTCAATGCATCCACAACATAAGCTCGTGCAATATCACTTTTCTGAACACGCAACGCAAAATCATATGCAAAATGGCTTATATGGCAAATAAATATCTAACCCGAGAAGGAGTTGCCTCCTATTTGGCCTGTACTAAAATATATGTACTTTTTGGCTCTAACCATCCATCTTTTTAATATATACTTCTCTGGAATAGATGTCACATTTTTATGATTGTACACCTTTAAGACATGACAACATAACATTTTTGTTGTTTCAAATCCATTGCGCGAACAATTTACGTCGTTGTCAATTGTATTCATCCTTACGACCCAAAACTTATTATTTTATCCATGGTCACACCATCTCAAAACTAACATACATATGTTCTTGTCAATCATACTTTCCTTCTCAATGTATAATCCAAATGCACCTTGTTTGAACACTTTGTAAAACTTGTCATACATAGTACATGTATGTAATTTTGATGTTTGCCTTAAAATAGGACAACTATTAATATCCACATGTACTCTGCTTTGTCTGCATTTGTGATCCTCCTCAATTCTTTCTCACGACAAGTCTTAATTAGTTTTTTAATTGTGTATGCCAGTCCACTAGCAAGGATGTTGCCTTTATTATACCATGACATGCATTATTCATTGACTCACTCTTTTGAGTAGACAACATGTCATGGTCTGTATAAGTTTTGTTAAAAGATGTTGACCACTTCTCTTTCTCGGCTCTCTTTATATTTCTCTTGATGTTTTTGTATGCTGTCAGTTCTCACTGCTGTCGATTTCTTCTATCATCCAAGTTCTCGGCTATCTATATTTCTTTTGAAAAGATGATGATGATTGTCAAGGGTCCTAGTGACATGAGATAGAAGGCCGGTTAGTTCCTCTGAGGTTGGATACTCTGGCTTTGAGTTATAGGATTTGCAAATATGAGAATTAGTTGGAGTTTGTCGAGGTTAGCACAGTAATAGATAAGCGGAGAGATAGAAAGTGGACGTACCCAACTTGGGAAACCATTATAATTTTTATGTGTTATGTTGTGATGTCTTTGTGCTTGTGTGGTTGTTGTCCTTACATTTATTATTCTGCTTTAAATTCACAAAAAATGCGACATCAACTATCCACCTCTCCCCCCTCTCTATGCGAAGAGACATCCCTTGACTTTCAATGATATACATGGGGATCCCGTGTTGACACATGATTTCTCCCATATAAAAAATCGTCAACTTGGGTCATGGTTTTTGCCAAAGCCTTGGTTTCAATACACTTGCTGAAGTAATCAATCATCACGAGGGTGAAGCATCGATGACCACTCGCCATGGGAAAGAGAGAACGAGGTCCATTCCCCAAATATCAAATGGCCAAGGAGCAAAGATGGATTCTAGCTACTACGCTGGTTGGGTCTGAAGTGGTGTGAAGTTCTAACATTTGAAACACTTATGTGCGTAGTCATTACAATCATTTATGATCGTTGTCCATAAATAGCCATGTCGATGAATTCTTTTCTCGAGAGTCCTGGCACTTGAATTGCTACCGTATTCCACATAATAGACTTCTTACAAGACTTTGGGCATTTCCTTCTATGGTACACATCTCGCGAGAGGTGAAAGGAAGGTCTTCTGATAGAGAGATCTGGAGACGAAGGAATAGTGTGCGGCCTTGAGCTAGAGCCTTATTTTGTCTACCACTGTGTGGTAAACTTCACATGTTATGATGTAATGAATGAAAGGATCCATCCAGGATGGACACTAATCGATCTCCATTACATCTAATTCCTCGATTATTGGGAGAAACAATTTTGTGAGGGTTCCTCCAGTGTGGATGTTGTATTTTGCTAACTCATCGGCCTCGCTAATTTCTTCTTATGGTATATGTCAAATGTTGAAGGTATAAAACATCTAATCCGTTGTAATGCAAGGGCATGATATATCTGAAGGAGTTCCCTGGTCTTGAAGATCTCGATTTATTGTGATGTCATTACCTAGGAATTTTTTCGCACTTCGATGTCTTCAATGTCGAGCTTATGTGCTAAGCCCAATGCTTCAATCTTTGCTTGATTGTTGGTGGTAGGTAAATAAAACCTGACTGTTGGGACACACATTCCACATCTCTTACTTTGAGAATAACAAATATCATTATGTACTTGATCATGCTTGTCATGTGTTTATAGTGTATGAGATCAACATGAACAATATCACTCTGGATGTGTATGCGAAATGCAATATCGAGTGAAGACCATGCTCTGAATTGAGAGATATTGCGGTGCGGTAGAACCTACCGCTGGCAATAGTGTTGAATACTGAGGGACAACTGACAAAATGAATTTGAACGCAAGAATTGGTGGGAGAAAAGACCATATTTAGCAAGTATTATCACAACGCGCTAACGCTAATGCATGACTGTAATATATGAAATCTCCAGCAATTAACAGTTGATTGAAGAACCAAATGGAGCAAGAAATCAATTGAATGGCGGGAGCGCATACGGAGCTAATACAGTGTGGTAACCCTATCATGAGGCAGTATTAGTTTTCTAAAAATGGAACATGCATGCCATTCTTGGATAGATGCGTTGCAGAGCTCATAACATTTAGGCTACCGCCTGACGGTAACACCTACCGCGAACACTAGCTCACAGGTCTACATAAAGATCTACTTCACTTGTTTTTTCTACCCATCAATCTATCAATCGACCAAAGCTACAACTCCAAACCTTTTTGAGAGGGCCCTAATCCCATAATCCAAGAGCACTCCCTTGGAAAAACACAAAGATCAAAAGTAAAACTTGAAGGAGAAGTGCATCAATGATAATCATTCTATGCGAAGAGCAGACACATCAACAACGACGACTTATCTCGTGTCTTTGACTTCGCCTTCAGAGTTATTTATAGGGAGTTTTTATATTTTGAATAATACATCTCTATCATTGTATTCACGTTTTTATTTGTTCACTATTTTTGTATTGTTATTGGAATTCGCCACAAGTGTTGGCGACTAGGCCGTGCGCGGCTTAGGGAGAAATTTGTCATTGTTGTTGTCCACTAGATCTAGGGTTTAGATCTAGGGGACAACTTGATGCCTATTTAGGGAGAGATAAGCTAAGATCAATCGGTCCTTGGGAGAAGGATCGATATAAAAAACAAAAAAGAATATATGTTTTCAACGCCTTGATATCTAGCTTCATAGAAATCAAATTTTGAAATATATATAATCATGTCTTTATTTTATTAAATTGATTTCCATGTTTAACTCTCTAAATATTTTGGAAACATATTTTTGTTCTAAGTTTTTAAAATGAGAGTAAATTTATAAATACCCTTATTCACCCCCTTACCATTAGGGCTCCAGTAGATCCAATAAGTGGTATCAGAGTCAGGTAATTCCAAAATGATTTCACTATCGGGAATAATGATGCATCATGATCTCACTTTCAATGAGAGACAAGAGATTAGTAGACCACGGTTGTTCACCAGATCCGATTATAACTATTGGAGAATAAGGATGCAATGCTTTTTTAATTACCATAGATCCAGAAGTTTGTGCTATGGCGTAGAACATCGCTTCTCTCCTCCTAAAATTGTAGTTGGAGAAATAACTATTAAAAACCCCCAAAAATTGGATGATAATAACAAATTAAAATGCAAAAATAATGTTAAATCTATGAATTATTTTTTTTGTGTGTTGGATAGAACTGAAAGTAATCATACTTGTGCATACGAAATAACTTTTGATATTTGGAACTTATTGGAACTAACACATGAAGGTACTTCACAGGTCAAGGATTCAAAACTCTTCCAATTGAAATCGGAGTATGAAAATTTTTGGATGGATGTCGATGAAAACGTGGACTCCATGTACACATGGTTCACAAAGATTGTCAACTCCTCAAAGTACATGGAAAACGTTCTACAACAACGACTTGGTGAGAAGGATTCTATGATTTACTCCACCAAAATTCAACCCAAAAGTGATGGCCATCTCCGAATCACATGATCTATAGCATCTCTAAATTGATAACCTCAATAGGAATCATAAAATCCATGAGGTTGAACTAAAGATTCAACATGAAGTATACCACAAGTAGCCTAGGAAGAAAGCTTTCACACTGAAATATATGAAGTAGACCGATAATAGTGGCGAAAATTATGAAGAAATCTTTTTGGTGAAAAACATCAAAAGGTTCACGAAAAATCTATAAAGAAGAAACACTTTCCAGAAATTCTACATCAAAGATATAAGCAATAAGAGATCGCCATCCATGAAAGGGAAAGCTATCAATGATGATGACGAAAAATAGCCACCACTAGAGTGTTATCACTGTAGAAGGACAAGACATATCTAGAGAAATTGCCCAAAATATGTAAAAGAGCAAAAAAGAAAAAAATTATATGAGGGGAAGGAGAAAAAGAAGGTGTTGAAGGTAGGCACATGGGTTGACTCATCCTCTTAGGATCAAGTGACTCGAGCTTAAACAATGATGAAGAGGTGAACATGTTCCTCATGGGTAAGAGAAACACACCTTCAAATGACAACAATAGCATCTAAAGCGACATTATGGTACCCCCTCCCTCTATTGATGATATAATTTCTAGATATATGAAAAGATGCAAATATTTTGAGAAAGAATTTAAAAGTTCTTAACATTCTAAAAAAAATATTAAAAGAAAATAAATCTAAAGAAATAAAAGCATTAGGAAAAGAGAAGATTTCTTGCCATGTGTACAATCACTCCTTGACAAGAGTTGAAGAATTTGAAGAAACTTTTCTAATACCCTCTCCGATATCGAATCTCTCACTAACAAAAGGAAAGACTTTGAAATAAATTTAAAATCTTTTCTTTCTCAAATAAAAATGTAAAGAAAATGTTTGCTAACCCGTGTGTCGTGCTAGTGCACTAAAAGCCCAAATTCATGATCTAAATATGGCTATTAAAAAATTCAAAGTTGGCCAAAAATCCATTGACATGATTTTAGCCAACCAATATTAAAGAAATGCTAAATTCATGCTAGGATATAGTTCTGGAAGTTATCGCCTGGCGGTAACCCTTAACACTGACAGTAGCAATAATTACAGCAAAAACAAATTTTCAAATAAAAAATTAAATCACTTTTCTAATGGTTTTTCCTCTTCCAGCAAGAGTCCACATAAAATTCTGAAGGTGGTCTCAACCCTTTTATTTCATGTACCAATTGTCATACCTTTGGAAACATTTCAGATTCTTGTAGGAAGAAGGGACAAAGTGTTATAAATCAAATCCGAGTGCTAAATGTTTCTTCCTATACTATCAGAGGAACCTTTTGGGCATCCAAATCTTTACTCCCTTCTTCTTTTTAGATATGTTGTCACACTATGGAAAAATGATGCATGTGGTACTTGAACTCAGGATGCTTCAAGCACATGACGTGTAACAAAACAAAGTTCCCTTGCCTTGTGAAGAAGAAAGGAAGACTAGTGACATTAGGAAATAATGATAGAGCAAAGATCGTAGATAACAAAGTATTTTCTATACAGTGGGTAACAAAGTATTTTCTATTTCTAATGTCTCATATGTAGAAGGTTTAAAATATAAATAAATCTCAATTAGTCAACTATGTAATAAAGGATTTAATGTTCTATTTGAATCTTCTACAAATCTTTGCAAAATCCTAAAACAAATGAGATTGTACTCACTATACCAAGAACTCATAATATTTATATGATTGCATTTAATGAACTTTACAAATCTTTAATAAAATGGTTAGTGTTGAAACCGGAAAATCGGTCTCTGTGGAGTTCGACCCTTGGGGAAGGGGTGGCCGCGCACCTACTTCACTCCTGCAAGAAAATGACAAAGAAAAGAGAAGAAACAAGGACTAGACCAAGGGCCCGGCGTGGAGGTCCCACCACACACCCGGAAGATCTTAGAGCGCTTCCCCTCCTTAGCCAAATGCCGGGCTAAGGTACCCCAGAAAGCGCTAGTAGGCCGGAGAATTAGTAAGCATGCCTTCTGAGGTACCCCTTGGGTCCTATTTATAGGAAAGGATGGCCTGCCAATATACAACCTTCACTGTTTTCGAGGACTGCAAGCAGACCAAAAAGGGGCAACATAGTAAAAGTATGCCATGGCCGAGATGCGAGCTGGACCTGAGGGGACACTCGCTCGGCAGGGGGCCCGACTCGCCTTAACCTGGGCCTGGGCGGGCACGTACTCGGCGGACTGCGCTCGACTATCGCGAGCTCGGCTTGACTACCGCCGAGCTCGGACTCGGCATGACGATCGCTGAGCTCCAACAGAAACTGAGCTCGGCACGGGGATCGTCGAGCTTGGCTCGACTACCGTCGAGCCCTGTTCCCGCACCCGAGCTCGGTCTCGGCATGCCGGGCTTCGTTCGGCCATCGTCGAGCTTGGCTCGACTATTGCCGAGCTCGGGCTCGGCATGCTGGGTCCACATTGGTCTGAGCCGGCCGGTTCAACTCCTGTCGACCACTCGCGGGATACGGGGTTGTACATAATCCCCGCTCTTTGCGAGGTTGGGACAAGCTCGGAAAGAAACATCCAACCCCATAGGATCCGGCGAGTGCGACAGGGGCAAAAAGGAATCTTCTGGTAGGCCCCACAGGTAGCTATATATATGTACCCCTGCGCATCTGGCTGACCTTTGCCCTTCCCCAAATTCTGTCAAGATGCCGCTCCCCAAGGAAGTTTTAGAGCGACTCGCACGTTCCCGCGAGGAGATCGCTGCTCAGGCCGCGGGGATGACCAACCTTGAGGCCCCTGCTCGCCGTTTTGCCGATTTTGGCTCGGCCAAGCGGGCGAGGCCCTTTCCCCCGGGGGCCGAACCCATTCTGGCCGACTTCACTGCCGCCTTGGGGAACGGGGCCGGTTCCTCCAACCAGCCGGTTCTTGGTTCTCCCACTAAAAATGTCGTGGAACTGTCTTCCGACCGGGAGAACAGCGGCGAAGCATCCACTCCTCGGGCCAAAAGTATTCCTGTCAGCTCGCCACGGCAGGATCCCGAGGTCAAGGAGCCGGGCTCGCGAGAACTGGCGTCGCCGAGTCACCTCCCTTCCCGGCAACCCTCCCCTGGATCCCTGGTCGCGGGGAGAGGCGCCGGGATTATCCCTGTTCCCGGCTACCAACTTGCTCCTCAAGAACTGCTGGGGCGTGGCAAGGACCTGCGCCACTTCTCTCCTCGCGCCAACCCAGAGGAGCCAGGCTCGCGCGGTAAGTTTCCGGCATTGCTCTTCTGTTCTGTGGATATTTGCTTTTCTGACCGTCTTTCAGTCCTTCACCCAGAATTTCCCGGGCGGACGGAGGACGGCGAGTCCGTGGATCGACCTCCTTACTCGCCCCTCCCTTCTCCAAGCGCCCTGGACGCCTTCCTGGACTCCGAGGTGGGCAGCCCTGAACGCGCAAGACGGGAGCGGAAGGTTCTCAAGAAGCTGGTGCCCGAGCTCCACGACCTGCGGAAGGACAACAACAGGCTGCAGTGGGAGTGCTCGCGTCTCGCGGACGGTGCTGGAGTCAGCCTGGCGTTCGAGGAGGCGTCCTCCCTGGTGCTGATGGATGAAATTGACGAGAACCTGCGGGTGATAAATAGGAACATGGGGCGACTTCGCGAACTTCATGCGCGGCGGCCTGCGACGGCGGGCCGGCGAGACCGGGGAGAATGAAACGGCTCCTGTCAGCCGGCCGGTACTCGCCCTCGCCCCCGCATGGTCCTCGCGCCCTTATTTATATATATATTTTTTTCTTTTATTTGCTCTGAATGATCTGCTTGTAATAACTTGGAACAACTTTTCAACCACTTTGTATATGTAGATGCTTTTTCAATATTTTGGTGAGTCTTTTCGAATTCCCCCTTCGGGGGTCTGGCCGGCTCGCAGGACTTGCGAGGAGAGGGTGGCGAGGTGGCGTGGCGAGACCGGGCCGATCGGCCGACTCGCCCTCCCTCTCACCCTTCTTTACCTTCTTCTATAAATAGACCTTCTCACCTACCCCAGAGGCACGCTTTTATTGCTTTCGAATCCTTGCTTCGTCTCTGTCTTCCCGAGCTCGCGATTTTCCTTTCCTCTGCGACCATGGTCAAGACCAATCCTGATGCGGACGGTCGGTCTAAGTGCGCCCAGCACTTCGTTGATCATTGCTTTTTCGAGGGGCACATTACAGAGGAGGAGCTCGTCGAGTTCACGGCGGCGTTCGTCCCCCCCGGCTTCCAGGCTCGCAGGCCCGCCGAGCATGAAGCCATCAATTCCTTGCCGGAGAGTGAGCTCGCCTTCCCCATCTCGCACTTCGAGGTGGGACTGCGCCTCCCCCTCTGGCCAGAAATCCGCCAGATCCTGAAGTACTACAGAGCGGTGCCCGCGCAGCTGAATTCCAACGCCATTGCTATGATGGTGGCGTTCGCCTGCTTCCTCCGCCGGGAGCGAATTGAGTTCAACCTCGCGGTGTTCCGTAAGTTGTTCTCTTACAAGGCTACCCCCGACGGGGTCGCCTACTTCGGCGGGTCCTTCATCAAGGTTCGCGAGCTAGCGAACAAGAATCACAATTGGATGACCCGGCTCGTCTTCATTAAGGGCGAGCTCGGCAACATCCCCTTTCGCCCCCTGCAGAAGAGCGAGGACATATATCGTCCTCCTTCCCTCTCTGGTAGCGACGCCGACCTCCACAAGTTTTTTCTTCACAAGGACTTCGAGGTCGCCTTCCTCCGCCGCGGCCTTGATTCGCTTTAGCCCGTTCTCCCCGGCGAAGGTATATCTCGCTCAGCCCTCTCGCGAACTTTATCAAGGTGGATTTTTCCCTCTCTCCCTTTTTTTTTGACTAAGTCTTTCTCTGCAGGGGAACGGGTTCTGCCGGAGCATCCGCCGTTCGCCGACTCGGGGATATTCTCAGATCCTCTGGAGCTGGCCCGGGCGGCGGCACTGGCTTATCGCGAGGACCAAGCGCGAGGCCAACTCCCCGGCAGGAAGCGCCTGGAGTCCGGGGGGTCAAGCTCGCGCCACGAGCCTTCGCTCCCCCAGAAGAAGAGGGCGAAGGTGGTCTCGTGCGGACAGCTGCGCCTTCCTCCGTCGCCCACCAAGTTCATGAGCTCGCCGGAGGCTCTGTCCGACGAGCCGCCCTTGAGTCCGTTGAAAGAAGCCTCCTCCCCCCGAAAGGGGAAGGAGAAGAGCGGGCCGTCCTCCGATTCTACCGGGGAGGACACCCTCCGCGAGCCCAGTCTGCCGAAGGATCACCCCAACTTCGGCATGGGGTGCAAGAGCAAGGATGCGGCTGGCGAGCCCATCTTGAAGTGGGACGAGGGGGCTCACCGAGTTTTCGTTTCTACTCGCGCCCCCTCCTGGGGAGCCCGCCGGCCGCCTACCGCCCACGCCTTCGCCTTCGGCTTCGGCCTCTATAGCCGTGACAGCGCCGAATCGTACAAGAAACTTACCCCCAGCCAGCTCGGCTACGAGGGGTTGCAGGCCCACCTGCGGGCCTTTGAGCTCCATCACATGATGGTCCGCCGCGGCTTCCAGCTCAGCAATGCCCTGCTGACTGCCGAGCAGGAGCGCGACCTGGAGAAGGAGAGCGCGGTTGACGCGGAAAGGCGGTTCGGCCTCGCCGATGCTCTACTCGCGAAGTCCGCCGGTGGCTTGGTAATCACTGGATGCCTCTGCTTACCTTGCTTAGGATTATTCCTGCGCGTGTTCTGAATTTCTAACCCTACAGGACGCCGAAGCTGCTGACGCGATGCGAGGCGAGGTGGCTTAGTTGCAGGCTCAGCTCGCTGAGCGGGAAGCCCAGCTTGCCGAGCAAAAGATATACTCCCGCGAGCAGGAGGCTGTCGCCGCCCGGCTGGGGGTGGAGGTGGAGGAATTGAAAGAGAAGAACAAGGGGCTCCTGGGAGAGGTCCTCCGCCAAGCCGACGCTCTCCTTCCCCCGGACGCCAGCGAGCCGACCTTCCCCTTCAAGAGGCCCCGGGTGTTTGGCGAGTCTGATGTTGCGGAGCGGCTGCGAGTCAACTCCGTCGAGGCTGCCGAGTGTCTCCTACAAGCCATGAGGGGGACGGGGATTCTGGCGGAAGGCTGCGAGGAGGTCACCGTCCGGGAGCTCCTGCCAACCCTGTTCCCGCCCAGCCCGCCCAGCGAGAAGGAAGATAGCTTTGACTCGCTCTTTGCGGGGGTGGGGGAGAAGGACGCTCGGCTTGGTGGCGAGGAGGACCGCCACTCGAGGGGGAGGGTGAGAGCTAACTTTTGTTTTCTTCTTTTTTTTTTGTATCCTGCCGAGGCGGGCCTTGTACACTTGTAATGATGAATCAAAGACATTTTTCACAATTTTACTATCTTCTTTTTAAGCTTACTTGCGATGTTATACCCGCGCGCTTGGTAGAGCGACCTCGCCCGTAGAATGTCTTGAGTTAGGACCAGCCCCCCGCGGTGCTCGCGGTGAATCCCTAGGACACGTGCTCGCGCCATATCCTACTCGCGGTTCACCTCCCCCCGCCATGTCTCGCCTCAGTTTTTCGACAATTCAGACAAGTGAAACATCAGGGCGTGTCTTTCGCCGAGTTAACTGGAGCGAGGCTAGGCTCGCTGGAGAGTGAGGGGGGGTAGGATGTTCCGAGCTCGCCGTCTTGACTGGCGAGCTCGCACTCTGGTGTTTCCCTCGGGCCAACTCCCAGTCTCAACTCCAGGGTCGTAGCGATGTCCATCGAGACTCGGCCGTGCCAGCTAGGTGGGAGCCTGGCAGGGGAGTGACGAGACCTAACCCCAAAGCGAGAAGACTTAGAAACTTTTGCCTCTCCCGGGTGCTACCACCGGGCCGGTCAGCTAGGTGAGAGCCTGAGGGCGGGTGTTGAACATCCTCCGGGCTCAGCCCCAGGGTCATAGCGATGTCCATCGAGACTCGGCCGTGCCAGCTAGGTGGGAGCCTGGCAGGGGAGTGACGAGACCTAACCCCAGAGCGAGAAGACTTAGAAACTTTTGCCTCTCCCGGGTGCTACCACCGGGCCAGTCAGCTAGGAGAGAGCCTGAGGGCGGGTGTTGAACATCCTCCGGGCTCAGCCCCAGGGTCATAGCGATGTCCATCGAGACTCGGCCGTGCCAGCTAGGTGGGAGCCTGGCAGGGGAGTGACGAGACCTAACCCCAGAGCGAGAAGACTTAGAAACTTTTGCCTCTCCCGGGTGCTACCACCGGGCCGGTCAGCTAGGTGAGAGCCTGAGGGCGGGTGTTGAACATCCTCCGGGCTCAGCCCCAGGGTCATAGCGATGTCCATCGAGACTCGGCCGTGCCAGCTAGGTGGGAGCCTGGCAGGGGAGTGACGAGACCTAACCCCAGAGCGAGAAGACTTAGATACTTTTGCCTCTCCCGGGTGCTACCACCGGGCCAGTCAGCTAGGAGAGAGCCTGAGGGCGGGTGTTGAACATCCTCCGGGCTCAGCCCCAGGGTCATAGCGATGTCCATCGAGACTCGGCCGTGCCAGCTAGGTGGGAGCCTGGCAGGGGAGTGACGAGACCTAACCCCAGAGCGAGAAGACTTAGAAACTTTTGCCTCTCCCGGGTGCTACCACCGGGCCAGTCAGCTAGGAGAGAGCCTGAGGGTGGGTGTTGAACATCCTCTGGGCTCAGCCCCAGGGTCATAGCGATGTCCATCGAGACTCGGCCGTGCCAGCTAGGTGGGAGCCTGGCAGGGGAGTGACGAGACCTAACCCCAGAGCGAGAAGACTTAGAAACTTTTGCCTCTCCCGGGTGCTACCACCGGGCCAGTCAGCTAGGTGAGAGCCTGAGGGCGGGTGTTGAACATCCTCCGGGCTCAGCCCCAGGGTCATAGCGATGTCCATCGAGACTCGGCCGTGCCAGCTAGGTGGGAGCCTGGCAGGGGAGTGACGAGACCTAACCCCAGAGCGAGAAGACTTAGAAACTTTTGCCTCTCCCGGGTGCTACCACCGGGCCGGTCAGCTAGGTGAGAGCCTGAGGGCGGGTGTTGAACATCCTCCGGGCTCAGCCCCAGGGTCATAGCGATGTCCATCGAGACTCGGCCGTGCCAGCTAGGTGGGAGCCTGGCAGGGGAGTGACGAGACCTAACCCCAGAGCGAGAAGACTTAGAAACTTTTGCCCTCCTTGGGGGTTTAGGCTGCGAACCCCCTTTACCCTCACTATTTTGACAGAGCATAAAATACGACAACGAGATTTGTTTTCATTCTTAAGGCCAAGATGTTTACAATATTTTCAAGGGTAGAAACGTTTCAGATCATCGCCACTCCAAGTGTGGCTGAGGGTGTCCCCTCTTACATCTTGGAGGCGATACCCTCCCGATTTCAAGACCTCCTGCACAATGTAGGGGCCCTCCCAATTGGGGTGGAGTTTTCCCACAGCGGCTGATCTCCCTGCCGCGTCCACTTTTTTCAAGACAAGGTCCCCCTCCACGAACTGCTTGATACGGACGTGTTTGTCGAAATACTTGGCCATCCTCCGCTTGGCCTCTTCCTGCCTGACGACGGACAAGTCGCGTAGTTCTTCCACCATATCAAGGGAGAGTCGAAGCTCCTCCTCATTCTCTGACCTCCATTCTTCCCTTCCGGCTCCTGCCTCGACGACCCGAGGCGTCTGGACCTCGAATTCGATAGGTAGAACGGCCTCGCAGCCGTGAGAGAGTTTGAAAGGTGTCTCCCCTGTGGCCGTATTGGGGGTGGTCCTCAAGGCCCAGAGGACTGATGGAAGCTATTCCACCCAGCTCCCCCTCAAATTTTCCACTTTCTTCTTTAAGAGGTTCACGATGATTTTGTTGGCCGCTTCCACCTGCCCGTTGCTCCTAGGGTGATGGACAGAAGCAAACCGAAGGTCAATCCCTAGCTGTTCGCAGAAGCGAATGAACTTCGTGCTGGCGAACTGAGGTCCGTTGTCCGTGACGATAGCCTGTGTCAGCCCATGCCTGCAGATGATCTCTCCCCAGATAAAGTTCCTGACCACCTGAGAGGTTACCTTGGCTAGAGCCTTCACCTCCATCCACTTAGAAAAATAATCGATCATGACCAACAAAAACCTCCTCTGCCCGCTGGCCTGAGGGAAAGGTCCTACGAGGTCCAGGCCCCATATGGCGAAGGGCCATGGTGCCATGATGCTTCTCAACCTCTGAGCCGGCTGGAGCTGGAGCGGGGCATATAGTTGGCACTTATGACATTTTTTTGCGAATTCGGCTGCGTCCTGACCGAGGGTGGGCCAGAAGTACCCTTGCCTGACGATTCTCCCTTCCAGGGTCCGACTCCCCGAATGACTTCCACATTCGCCGGAATGGACTTCCTCCAAAATTTTGTGCACCTCTCTTTCGGCCACGCAGCGGGCCAACATCCCTGAGAGAGTCTTGCGGTACAACTGTCCCTCACGTAGGAGGTAGTATGCCGCCTTGTGCTTGAGCCCTCTTCGGTCCATTCCCTCCGGGTATTCTCCGGTGGACAAGAAGGTGACGAAGGGATCCATCCATGAGGGGTGCTGTTCTACTTCCATTAGTTCCCCCTCCTCGATGGAAGGTCGGAAGAGGTCCGTAATGGTGCCTCCCATCCGGGGGCCGTGCTTTGCTAGCTGGTCGACTGGCTCGTTTTCCCCTCGCGGCACGTGCTTGATTGAGAAGGTCTGGAAGGTCCCAATGACTCCCCTTACCTTCATCAAATAGAGCTGCAGGGTGGGCTCCCTCGCCTCAAACTCCCCCTTGACCTGGGAAGCCACCACCATGGAGTCAGTGAGGACCTCCACGTCATGCACCCCCAAGTCTCTTGCCAGGCGCAGACCTGCGATTATGGCTTCGTATTCGGCTTGGTTGTTGGTGATAGGAAAGTGCACTACCACAGTCTGCTCGATCTTTATCCCTTGGGGGCTTTCCAAGATGACCCCAACCCCTAAAGAATGCTTCCCCGAAGCACCGTCCACCCTGACTTTCCAGGGGAGAGGGCGAGTGAGTCTCTCCTCCGCCACCTCGACCACATACTCTGCCAGGAAGTCAGCCATAGCTTGGGCCTTGATTGAGAGGCGGGGGACGAAGGAGATGTCGAACTCGCTCAGTTCCACTGACCATTTGGCCAACCTACCTGAATGCTCTACCCCCTTGAAGATGTTGCGCAGGGGGTGGTCGGTCACTACTCGAATTGAGTGTGCCTGGAAATAGGGCCGAAGCCTCCGGGCTGAGATGATTAAGGCGAAGGCCAGTTTTTCCAGGATGGGGTAACGGAGCTCGGCCCTCTTCAATATCCGACTCACATAATAGACGGGGAGTTGCCTCTTCCCTTCTTCCCGAACCAAAACCGAACTCAAGGCTTCAGCCCCGACCCCTAGATATAGGAATAAGTCTTCCCCCTCCTTGGGTCCTTGGAGCAGGGGGGCTTGAGTCAGCTGTTTCTTTAAAGCCTGGAATGCCTCTTCGCACTCCGAGGTCCATTCGAACTTTCGACCCCCTCTCAAGGTTTTGAAAAACGAGGAGCACCTCTCCCCGACCCGGGAGAGGAATCTACTCAACCCTGCCAACTTCCCTGCCAGTTGCTGTACTTCCTTGGTATTTTGTGGCGACCTCAGTTCCAAGATTGCCCTCACCTTGTCTGGATTAGGTTCTACCCCAGCGGGGGTGAGAAGATGCCCTAGGAACTTTCCCCGGCTTGCCCCGAAGACACACTTCAAGGGGTTCAGCCTCATCTTAAACTTGCGGAGAGTGGCGAAAGTTTCTTCCAAGTCCTGGATGTGGGAGTCGACATCCAAGCTCTTGACCATGAGATCATCCACGTACACTTCGAGATTCCTCCCCTTCTGCTCTCGGAAGACCCTATCCATCATTTTTTGATAGGTGGCCCCCGCATTCTTTAGCCCGAAGGGCATCCTTTTGTAACAATAACATCCGTCTCCCGTGATGAACGAGACGTCTTTGACGTCAGGGGGGTGCATCCTGATTTGGTGATAACCTGAAAAAGCATCCAGAAAACTCATTACAGGGAAACCGACGGCTGAGTCAACCAGCGCGTCGATCCGAGGCAAAGGATAACAATCTTTCGGGCATGATTTATTAAGAAGAGAAAAGTCGATACACATCCTCCACCGGCCGTCTCCTTTTTTAACCATTACAACGTTGGAGACCCAGCCGGGGTATTGGATTTCAGATATGAAGCCAGCCTCGAGGAGCTTGGCGACTTCCTCCCTGATTGGCTCGGCGAGCTTGTCCGTGATGGATCTTTTTTTCTGCTGGATGGGGGGAGCCTCCGGGTCCAGGTTGAGGCGATGGCAGGCCACGTCGGGGTCGATCCCCGGCATCTCCACGGCACTCCAGGCGAAGATGTCCACGTTCCTCTAGATGCACTCCAGCATCCTGCCTTGAGCTTCCGGGGTCAGGCCTCCGCTGACGCGGACCTTCTCCACCCTGCCTCCAGTGGTGAGGACCTCCATCTCCTCCACCTCTTCCGCTGCCTCCAGACGGGACTGCTCCTCCCATTCCTCGATACCACCCCTTCCGGGGGCGAGGACCTCTTCCTCAGCCTCCTCGACGGCCATGGCCTCGGTCGACTCCCGAGTCTCTTCCGCGACCTCCTCCCGAGCGCGGCACTCCACCTCCATTTCTTTGTCAGCTCCCTGCTTCTCCTCCTCCAACCTCCGCCCCATCTCCTCGGCCCCCTCCAGCAAAGAGATGGAGTTTACCGCCGAGACGTAGCACTCCCTTGCCTCCTTAGGGTCTCCTCGGACCCGGATCTGGACCCCCTCGACGTTGAGCTTTAGACACTGGTGGAAGGACGAGGGGACGCAGCGGAAGGCGCTGATGAGGGGTCTCCCGAAGATGGCGCTGTAACTGCTAGGAGCGTCCACGATGACAAACTTGCAGTTGCGTGACTGCCCCCCTAGAGTGACATGAAGTCCCACTCCTCCCTCGACTTCTTTCCTCTCCCCTGAAAAGCCGAACAGAGGCCCGTCTGAGGCTAACACCCTCCTGGCCTCTACCTTCATCGCATCGAACGCCTTCTTGAAGATGACGTTGACCGAACTCCCATTGTCCACAAGGATTCGGGAGACAGTGAAATCCTCGATGGCTGTCTGGATAACCAGCGCATCGCAGAAGGGGTCCTCGTGACCCGGCAAGTCCTCTCTGGAGAAGGTGATTTTCTCCTCCGGGGGAGGGGATTGGGATGTGGAGCCAACGCTCCTCCGGTACATAGTGTGGAGGCTTGACTTACGGGAGGCCTCGATCCCGGCCCCCCCGTGGATCGCTCCGATCCTTCCTCGGGTGCCCACATCAACCCGGTCTTCACACCGATCCCCCTCCTCCCGAGGCCGGATCTCCTCTATCCGAACTTCCTGATGGTCTTGTTGCTGTTGTTCCCTTCTCCCCCTCATCTCGAGGAACTCTGGACACGTGGATGTGAGGTGCCCCTCTTCCTGATGAAAGTCACAATAGGGCAGGTCTACCCTGACCTCCCTCCTTCTCCTCGGCTGTCCTCTCCTCCTCCCCCTCATGGCAATTGCCATTGCCTCCTCCTGGTCGGGGAGGGGGGGTCTCTGACCCTGCCTACCCCCCTGGGGGTTGTACTGCCCTCGGCCACCCTGGCGGTTATCTCCTCCCTGATAACCTCTTCGTGGTGCCTGGTCTTGCCACTCGGGCCTCCATCCCAAACGGTGGGTCTGCTCCGGACGCACCCACCTGGGTTGCGGCTGCTGCTGCGGCTGCTCCCTTTGCCGAGGCTCAGCCCTCCTCTCCTCCTGAATTCGGCCACCCCTTGGCCTTTCCTCTTCCACGGCCCACTTGGCTAACCTTCGCGCAAACTCTGGATGTGCTGCCTCCATTTCGGCCTCCCTGGCCGCCCTCTCCAGGAGTGCCTCAAAAGACACTGGAGGTGATCTCTTCAGTTCCATTGCGAAGAACCCGGATTGGAGACCCAGGGTGAAGGCCACCATCATGGTGTGCCCCGGCATCTCCTGAACTTGGGACAGTTCCTCTTGGAACCTGTCCAGATAGCTTCCCAGGGTCTCTCCCACCCTCTGCTTGATGCGGAACAAAGACTCCGCCTCCTTCTTCCTCTTCTTAGAAGTGGTGAATCTCAGCATGAAACCCCGTCGAAGATCCTCAAAGAAGTAAATGGACCTGGTTGGGAGCTGGTGGAACCACTCTCTCGCCTTTTCTCTGAGGGTGATGGCGAAGAGTCGGCACTTGAAGCCATCTGACATCTGTCGAATAGAGACCATGTCCTCGAACCACTGGATGTGGTGGACCGGGTCTCCTTTCCCGGAGTAGTAAGTCATCTCCGGCTCGCGAAACCCCTCGAGAACAGGGGCTGAAGAAACGAACTCGCTGAAGGGGCTCCCCCCTCAGCCGGGCGAGACGGGAACTCCCTCCCTGCAGTCTCGCCGAAGTGGTACTCGGCGGCCGAGCCGGGGAACAGAACTCGCCCATGGAACTCGCGCTCGCCTCTCTCGGCGGGTTCCTTCCCTGGTCGCCTGAGCGGCGCGTCCTCGCCGAGTGCGGGAGTGGCGACCACCGGGACTGCCGGTGTCACACTCTCAGCTCGCATGCCGAGGGCGGTCCTGACGAGCCCGAGGATCTCCTCCCTAAGCTCCGCCGGCACACTCGCCGCTGGGGGTGGGGGAGGGGGTGGCGAGTTGCCCCTGCCTGATCCTTGTCCTTCCTCTCCAGTCATCGAGCCTGCAGAAGGTTTTCTCTGCTAACCACTGTGCACGCTCACCGCACCAAAATGTTGAAACCGGAAAATCGGTCTCTGTGGAGTTCGACCCTTGGGGAAGGGGTGGCCGCGCACCTACTTCACTCCTGCAAGAAAATGACAAAGAAAAGAGAAGAAACAAGGACTAGACCAAGGGCCCGGCGTGGAGGTCCCACCACACACCCGGAAGATCTTAGAGCGCTTCCCCTCCTTAGCCAAATGCCGGGCTAAGGTACCCCAGAAAGCGCTAGTAGGCCGGAGAATTAGTAAGCATGCCTTCTGAGGTACCCCTTGGGTCCTATTTATAGGAAAGGATGGCCTGCCAATATACAACCTTCACTGTTTTCGAGGACTGCAAGCAGACCAAAAAGGGGCAACATAGTAAAAGTATGCCATGGTCGAGATGCGAGCTGGACCTGAGGGGACACTCGCTCGGCAGGGGGCCCGACTCGCCTTAACCTGGGCCTGGGCGGGCACGTACTCGGCGGACTGCGCTCGACTATTGCGAGCTCGGCTTGACTACCGCCGAGCTCGGACTCGGCACGACGATCACCGAGCTCCAACAGAAACTGAGCTCGGCACGGGGATCGTCGAGCTTGGCTCGACTACCGTCGAGCCCTGTTCCCGCACCCGAGCTCGGTCTCGGCATGCCGGGCTTCGTTCGGCCATCGTCGAGCTTGGCTCGACTATTGCCGAGCTCGGGCTCGGCATGCTGGGTCCACATTGGTCTGAGCCGGCCGGTTCAACTCCTGTCGACCACTCGCGGGATACGGGGTTGTATAGTTAGTATCTAAAAAAGAAGAATTAGAACGTTGGTATAGACATCTTGGTCACTCTACCACCAAATTGATTTTAAAATTATCAAAAGATAAATTAATCAGGAGATTATCAATGCCTAATGGAAATTTATCTTCACTTTGTTTACCATGCCAAAAAGAAAGATTTTCTAAATCTTTTTTCAAAAGTAAAAATGAAATTTCTAAAACTAGACCACTCAAATTAATTCATATATACCTCTTTTGTTCGGTTAAGACTTCTAGTCAGATGGTAAAATGTATACTTTTGTTCTAATTAATGATTTCTCTAAATTTTGTTAGACAATCATTCTCGCTTCTAAATCTGATACATTCTTTGAATTTTCTAAACTTTGTAAATGTATTAAAAATTATTGGGGATGACCCCCATTTTATACAAATCGGGTGTGCACATAACCATACACCCATGATCCCCACCTCAAAAGAAGTGGGATCATGGGATTGACCGCACGCACGATCACTGTGCCCGATCCCCCGCACACCTATCCCATTATGCGTAATGGGCAAACTGCCGCGAGCTCCATCTCGTTGGAGGCGGGCGGGCGGCCCCCTCGCGGCTGCCGCCCGCCCGCCCTCTCTCGCCACGCCGGCCCCGGCCGCAGCCGAGGATGCGGCTGCCCGGGACGCACTTTGCTCGGCCGCCGGCGCGGCCAAGGAGGTGGCTTCCCGGGTCGCCCCCTTCCTCAGCCGCCGGCGTGTCCAAGGAGGCGACTGCCCGGGCCGCCCCCTTCCTCGGCTGCCGGCGCGGCCGAGGGGACGGCCGCCTGACCGCCCCTTCCTCGACCGCCAGTGCGGCCGAGGGTACGGCCGCCCGACCGCCCCTTCCTCGGCCACCGGCGAGGCCGAGGGGACGGCCGCCCGGCCGCCCCTTCCTCGGCCGCCGGCGTGGCCGAGGGGGCGGCTGCCCGGGCCGCCCCCTTCCTCGGCCACAGGCGCGGCCCAGGGGACGGTCGCACAGGGCCCCCCCTTCCTCGGCCGCTGGCACGGCCATGGGGGCGGCCGCCCGGGCCGCCCCCTTCCTCGGCCGCCAATGCGGCCAAGGGGACGGCCGCCTGGGCTGCCCCCTCCCTCGGTCGTCGGCATGGCCCAAGGGATGGCAGCCCGGGCCGTCCCCATCCTCGCCCGCTCATGCGGCCAAGGGGGCGGCCACCCCGACCATCCCCTCCTTTGGCCGCTGGCGCACGACCAAGGGGAGCGGTCGCTCCGTCCCAGCTACCGTCGACGGTCCTCCCCTCGCCGGCGAACTCCGCGGCAAGTTCGTCGGCCGCCACAAAGCCCCGTTCCCGTCGTCCGATCGTCGGGAAATATCTCCGGCCGTCCGATTTACGCGTAACCACCCACTAACTGCCGGGTTAGTGGGGGTGATTTAATTAATATTTTATATAGTTTATTTAAGTGGTCTCCAAGTAGCGAAATACGCACATTAAAACTTTACTAAATGCAATTATGATGGTGGTTATAGTGAGCGGATAGCCGTGTAACCACCATAACCACCACCCAGAGCCTATAAAAGGAGCCCATGCCTCCTCATTTACCAGCTTTCTCTTCTAAGTCTTTTTCTTCCTTAGGTTGAAGCTCTGCTGAATTCCTCCTACGAGCAGCCTCCGAGCCACACCCGATCCGCACCCGTGCCACAAGCGAGTCAAGTTAAAGCCATCTGATGAAACCAAATTGTTCAAGTTCCAAGCGGCCACTACAACTGCAAGTCCAGGTGCTCCGTCCCCATCCATAATCAACAAGCCGCTATCTGAAGACAACCAGCGCGAAGCGTAATTTGTAACAACTCCCCGGGCGACGACCTATCATCCGCCGTGTGCCAAGTGTTCTCTCACTCCAAAATTTTAATGAGAGGTGGCCTGTCACCCTCGACTTCACAAACAAGCCTTAACCGCCAGGAAATTGGGACTTTGACCGACACAGATCCGGACATGTGGTTTTTACCCAGTTGAGGGGTTTCTCCACGTTAAAACTTCTTGTGTACAATCAACCTACTCTTTTGACTATGTGCGCGCTCGACCGTCCCGAGAGCTAAGACAGTCCAGGGTATTTCGGTCCGACCGGGATGTCGAGTTAGTCCGCAACAGTTCGGCGCCGTCTGTGGGAAGCGAGTTTCCAGCATCCTCAGAGGACCATACCCCCGACACAACGATACTCAATATAGAAACTTCAACTCAACAGTTTCAAAGGAATAGCTTAAATGGCAAAGAGGATCGCCCTGACAGTTGAAGTATCTATCCCAGGAGGGCGCACTGAGCCAACCCACTCCCATTCACTTATAGACATGCCCATCATAGAAAAAACTATTCTTGCCCCAGCAACAACATTGGAGGGACTAGTTCGACAGATGGAGGAGCAACAAACCGAGATGCTCGCTCTCCTCAAGAATATAGGAGCGCCTCCTGCTCAGCCGCCTGCACCAACCAATCCCCTGCCTCCACTAAGCCATGCTCCACCTAGGGAAGCCCCGTGAAGAGAAGCGTCAGAATAATTCTCCGATGCCGCTAATTCCACTCACCCGGTCCTCAAACCAGTCGGAATTAGTCGTCGCGACCAAATCCTGGAAGAAGAACCCCGCTTACCCCTACGCAAAAGATTCACTCAGGAAGAGATACGAGAAGTGATCGCCAAGGAATGCAGGCAGGTTGGCCGACAAGATATTCAACCTCGTCTACCGCTTCACCAAGGCTCCCCACTTGCACCCCCGAATTTATCTCATCCAATCTCATATGGCTTTAAAATACCGAATATCGAAACCTTCAACGGGACATACGACCCATTAGAACACGTCAACAACTTTACTACGATCATGAGGATCTATAATGCACCTGATAAACTACTCTGTCAAGTCTTCCCAACCACTCTCAAAGGCCAAACTCGGACCTGGTTCCACTCTCTAAGGGAAGAAACTATCACGAACTTTACAGAACTAGCAAGGAAATTCATTCACAAGTTCATCACTTACCGAAGGATCGTCTGAGACCCTTCATATTTGTCGGGGATTCGATAAAATGAGGGGGAATCTTTGAAGGTGTTTTTCCGCCGGTTTATCGCAGAAGCCCGTCAGATTCCAGGAGTAGACCCAGAACTATTGAGGGGAGTATTTCTTGGAGGGCTTCACCCCAGTGGCTTCTACTCAGCACTGATGAGGGAAACTGTCCCTAGCTACCTAGACCTTGTACACTGCGTGGAAGCGCAGATAGCAGCAGATGAAATATTGAAGCCCATCGACAACAGTTCGATGGAGACCAAAAATGCAAGAGGGACAAGAACAACCCTCAAAAGTATAGGAAGCAAAATTTAAGGAAGAACGTCGGAATGGCTAGCGATGGCGTGACTTTTAGAGGGACCAGCCATCCCGAGAATACACTCCATTGAACACCACCAACACGAATGTGCTTTATTCCATCCAGAATGAGTCAGCTCTGCACCGTCCCAAGCAGCCTTCCCCAAATCCCAAAAGCGACCAGTCAAAGTATTGCGAATTCCATCGGGGAACCGGGCACACCACAGAAGGGTGTGCAAGAATGAAAGATGAAATCAAGCGTCTAGTTCACCAGGAACTTCTGGGTAGGTTCTTGCAAAGATGCCAACAAGATCAATAAGCTCCCCCTAGGCAGGCAAGAGATCAATAGAAGGCACGACAAGGAGGAGCCAATGATAGACAAATAGTCGGGAACATGGAAACTATCGCCGTGTCACCAATTCTATCAACCTAGATATTCTCGATAAGTACCCAAGAAGATGTCCACGAATACAAAGGACGCAAGCAAGACTCCACCATAGCCTTCGAGGATGAAGATCTTGAGTTAATCCAAATACCCCACCGATACCCTCTCGTGATCAGCGCAGGGATCGGAGATCCCTGCTATAAGGTCGAAATGATACTCGTCGACAACGGAAGTTCGGTTGACGTCTTATTCTTCTCCACTCTTCAAAGCATGAAGCTTACCATTCAATTTCTCACACCAGCAGCCGGGCCTGTATATAGATTTGACAACCATCCAGTCTTAGTGGAGGGAATGATAACGCTGCCAGTCACCATGGGAATTTCCAAGACAAGCTACACACGAAATCCAATTCGTCATGGTAAATTCAAGCTAAGCCTACAATGCAATCATCGGGAGACCCATTTAGTCAATCTTCAAAGCCATTACTTCAATCCCACACCTCGCCATGAAATTCCCCGCTATTGGAGGGACGGGTGTCGTATGCGGAGACCAAGAAACTGCTAAGATTTATTACTCTAAGCAAGCCCAGCCAGTAGAAGTTGTTGCCCTAAAAATCAGTGACTCTTTATTTTGAACTTCCTCAAAGATGCATTTATCATATTTGAACTCTATGACAAGTAAGAACCGCAAGACCGAACACGTATAGATAATCAGTTATTCAAACTTAATGTTTCTCCTTCAAAAGTATCCGATTAGTAAAAGTTAAAACTAAGACGTGAGCGATCCTCGTGTGGGCTAAGCCGCGAGCGATCCTCATGCGAACTAAGCTGCATGCAATCCTCATGCGAACTAAGTTGGGAGAGATTCTCGTGCGAACTAAGCCGCGAGCGATCCTCGTGCGAACTAAGTTGCGAGCGATCCTTGTGCGAAAGGTAAGACAACTGATAACTTCTTAAATGAAGTTATCATATCCATGTTATTTGACACAAAAATAGTGAAAATATGTTCTATTGAGTATAAAAAGATGATAAAATTTATCTTTAACTAATGTTTGAGTAATTTGACCATTTTCTAATGTTTTCTTATTAGAATCGCCGAAAAACTCAATCCGGAGAAGGAATGCTGAAGCAGTTTGCCGTGCTGGGAAAGTTGTCATAACAACTTTTTTTAGTTATTATAATAACTTTCGAAATTTAAAAATCCGAATTTTGAAAAAAACTGCAGTAGTTACAAATTGAAAGGAGGCATCCTTTCAGATGGGGGCACGAAATTAAAGCACGAAATTGGTCTTAAAATGGATTATTATTCATTCTTGGAGAAGGGAAGGAAGAGGAGATTGCTTGGAGAAGAAGACTTAAGGCAACACCGGATCTTGGAGAAGGATTGCGTGTACGCGAATTGGAGATCATCTTCAGATGTTATTTTACATTCTTATCATCATGGGCTGTAAGATCTTTCCTATTTTTGTGATGTTCTCCCCTTCCACTATGAACTAATTTCATAAGTCTTGTGTATTGTAAGTACTTAGACTCATTGTGATGATTTGATTTCAATTTATCTTTCATGATTGGTTGATGATCTATCTTTATTGGGATTATGTCTTTTATTTGTGGAATTTTTGAGTAAGTGTTCTTCTCCTAGATAGTGTGGCGAGATTTGAGAGTGGAGTCATGCTATTTTAAGGTTTAATCCTCATTGCGCGCGGCGAGATTCGAAAGAGGAGTCGCGCGATTCTTTAGTCAAAATTCCATCTTTCTACTGTGTTGCAAGACTCGAGAGAGCAGCGACGTAAGTGTGGCATAAGTCCTGATATAACTCTGAGATAGAAAGAGATTTCATCTCAAGTTAGCAACTTTGATTTTAGCGCTTCATATTATTCTAAATCCGCCTAAGTTAGAGATGACTAGGGGAAGTAGGGTAAGAGAATTTCGGAGATCGAGAGATAATGTTATCCATCTTAAAAATCATTGCAGGACAGTAATTATCCAATTATGAGAGATGACTTAAAAATAATTGTCATATTAGTCTAAGGAAAACAACATGCAAGACTAATTCTCCAAAGTAAAAAAAAGTCATTTTTAGATAAGAACTAAGTAGTATTTATTATCTCTAGTTTCACTTAACTAAATCACATCAATTATCTCACTTGAATTTAAGGAAAAGTTTAAGCTAGTAGTTGCGAGCGCTAAATCATTCACTTCCTCGAGGGAACGACCACTTCTCACTTTATATTACTTGAACTAGCACGTACACTTGCGTTATTTTATATACACGTTACCGGCGTACCAAGTTTTTGGCGCCATTGCTGGGGAAGTGTGATGGATTTAGTTTGTTATTTCTTGCAATATTAGCAAGATCTGAGTATTTAAAGATCAAGTGTTTGTTTGTTTATTTCTTTAAAATCATTAAAAGTTAGTTCAGTGTATGTCCAGATATAGGCAAGTTGAGTTATTGCCTTTAAATTCTGAAATCGAGCGATCTTGTAGACAGAACCGAAGAGAAGCTAGAAACGATAATATTATTCATCTTGCGATGGATAATACTGCGAAAGATAATCCTAATAATAATGATGGTTATGTGGATCAAAATGGCCAACCTGCGGCCCCACGAATGACTTGTCATGATTATAACACACCTCTATGAGGAGGTTTGCATTTCAGCATTGCTTGACCAGCAATTGCTGCAAATAATTTTAAAATGGATCCTCTGATTATGCAACAAGTGCAGAATAATAAGTTTGGAGGTTTTAGTCATGAAGACGCAAATTCTAATTTGAGAAATTTACTAGCAATTTGTGATATGTTCAAATTCAATGGTGCATCTGAAGATGCAATAATGTTAAGATTATTTCCATTTTTTTTAGAAGGAAGGGCGAAGGATTGGTTAGATTCGTTGCCTAATGATTCAATCACGACATGGGACCAGTTGGTTGAAAAATTCTTAAATAAATATTTCCCACCATCTAAGGCTGTAAAACCTATTAGAGACATAACCACGTTTACACAAAATAACGGGGAAACTCTTTACGACGCTTGGGAACGTTTCAAGGAGTTGCTAAGGAAATGTCCAAATCATGGGTTGGCCCAACATCAACAAGTATCTACCTTTTATAATGGGTTACAGACGATATCTATGATTTTAGTTGACGGAGCTGCAGGGGGTTCTTTGATGAAGAAATATCCCGAGGATGCCTATTCTATATTAGAAGATCTAACTTCAAATAACTACCAAGCGTATGAGAGATAAGGGAATAGCAACCCAGTGGGAATCCATCAAGTGGACCAATTCACATCTTTGGCCGCCCAAATGGCCTCATAATTTAACCTGATTAACAAAAGATTAGATTCACTATCAACCACTACATCTAATGCCCCACTCACGGTTGAACAATTAAATCACATTACTGAAGAAGCAAATTATGTGGGCGGGCCACAAAGGCAAATTCCACCAGGATTTGCGAATCATTACCATCCCGAGTGGAGAAATCATCTGAACTTCTCTTGGAAGACTAATCAAGGGATGAACCAATCAAGGGGATTTAACCAAAACCCGAACCCACCTCCAAATAATGTTTCACATCAACAAGTAAATCCTAGGAGAATGACAGATGAATTCATCTTAGGAATGTTTCAAAAACACGATTCTAAAATGGTAGGAATTGAATCATCCTTAAGGTCTTTAGAGACAACTTTAGGTCAACTTACAAACTCAATAAACCAAAGACCAATGGGATCTCTACCTTATGACACCACACCTAATCCTAATAGAGATGATCACAATGGCCATTGCAAGGCTATAGCTTTAAGGAGTGGAGTAGAGATAGCAAGCGGGGATGGGTTGTTGGAGAAAGCAAGAGAGGAAGAGAAGAACGAGAGGAATAATAAGTCAAGTGAATTAGAGAAGGAAAGTCCTAGTCAGATTAAGGAACCAGTGGTAAATCAAACCGATAATCCAATTAACAAAAAGAAGGAAATCATCTACCCTCCACCACCGTTTCCATCTAGGATCGTTAAGAATAAACTTGATATGCAATTCCAAAAATTCATGGACATATTTAAGAAGTTAACTATAAATATTCTATTTGCTGAGGCACTTGAGCAAATGCCTAGCTATGTCAAGTTCATGAAGGACATCTTGTCTAAGAAACGAAGATTTGTCGATAAGGAGATAGTGGCACTAACTGAAGAGTGCAACGCGATTCTACAAAATAAGTTACCTCAAAAACTGAAGGATCCTGGAAGTTTTACAATTCCATGTTCGATTGGAATGAAATTTTCCGGAAGAGCGTTGTGCGACTTGGGGGCCAGCATCAACTTGATGTCGTTATCTATTTACACCAAATTAGGCATTGAGGAGATCACACCAACATCTCTTACACTCCAATTGGCTGATAGATCTTTAGCATTTCCTAAGGGAGTGGTTGAGGACGTACTGGTTAAGGTAGAAAAATTTATATTCCCCGCTGATTTTGTTGTGTTAGATATGGACGAAGATAAGGAGGTACCTATTATTTTAGGACGACCCTTCTTAGCAACAGGACGCACCCTCATAGATGTCCAAAAAGGTGAATTAACAATGAGAGTCATTGATGAGGAAGTAATGTTTAGTGTCCTTAAGGCTATGAAATTTCCTGATGATAAAGAGGAGTGTTATTCGATGGAAGAAGTTGTTGTGCCCCCAAGGTTGATACAAGAGGGCGATGATCTAGAATATGAGTTTCTGAGTATTCTGACTAATGAAGAAAGAGAGAACGACTTAGAAACGGAAGAGGTGGTCAAAGCATTAGACTTATATGGCAAGTTACCAATTAACAGAAACTTCGAAGTTATAAGTAGAACCAATGAGCCTACAGTAATGAAACCATCCATTCTTGAACCACCAACATTAGAGTTAAGGCCCCTACCCGTACATTTGAAATATGTTTTCCTTGGAGAAGATAACACCTTACCAGTTATCATGATGCTTCATTGGAAAGGGAGAACGAACTAAAACTACTGGAAGTTTTGAGAGAGTTTAAGGGTGCCATTGGTTGGACTCTAGCCGATATCAAGGGAATCAGCCCGTCCATTTGCATGCATAAAATATTATTAGAATAAGGGGTGAAAGGATCCATAGAACATCAACGTAGGCTTAGTACTCCAATGAAAGAAGTGGTAATGAAAGAAATAATAAAGTGGCTCGACGCGAGTATCATCTACCCCATCTCAGATAGCAAGTGGGTGAGCCCAGTGCAGTGTGTACCGAAAAAGGGTGGAATGACAATTGTTCAAAATGAGAATAATGAAATCATACCCACTAGGGCCATCACGGGGTGGAGAATATGTATGGGCTATAGGCGATTGAACAAAATGACTAGGAAAGATCATTTTTCACTTCCATTCCTTGACCAAGTCCTAGATAGATTGGCGGGTAGTGAGTACTTTTGTTTCCTAGATGGATATTCGGGATACAATCAGATCATGGTTGCACCCGAAGATCAAGAAAAAACGACCTTTACATGCCCATTTGGAACGTTTGCATTCCGGAGAATGCCTTTCGGGTTATGTAATGCACCCGCCACATTCCATCGTTGTATTTTCGCTCTCCTTGCTGAGTTAATGGAAGAGGGGATTGAGATCTTCATGGACGATTTCTATGTCTTTGGTAGATCATTTAATGCGTGTTTGAGAGTATTGAATAAAGTTTTGAGAAGATGTGTTGAAACCAACTTAGTATTGAACTGGGAGAAGTGCCATTTTATGGTACGAGAAGGAATTGTCTTAGGGCACAAAGTGTCTAGTAAGGGGTTGGAAGTTGACCAAGTGATGAGTATAAAAATATACAATTTTGTTTCATATTAAATATACATATTTATAAATAAAAACCTTAGTTTTGATATATAAAACTAACTATTTTTATTTTTTTGTTTTAAAATTTATTTTTAAGTTTTTCTAAAATTTTGTATTTTTTTTCTTAGGTCACGCCCCTAGGTCACGCCCGTGACCTAGGGCGTGACAGCTCTTTTTAATTCCTTTTTTCTTGCTGTTTTGCTGGACAGATAAAACTCGGGAGATCGATGGACACACCTGCTAAACACGCCCGTGCCAAAGCCAACACGCCCGTGCCAAAGCCAACACGCCCGTGACCTTTTGAAGTTCTATCCAAATGTCGCGTTGTCGCCATGCCCGCTGCCAGCCGGATGAATCACCAAGCTAACACGCCCGTGACCAAGCCAACACGCCCGTGACATGCCCAAATTCTATCCGAAGTTTCAACCAGCTAAACACCTGTCCAGACACGTCAGCAGTCACGCCCGTGACCCTGTCACGCCCTACCCGACACGCCCGTATCAGGGGGCGTGTCACCTGAAAATTTTTTCTATAAATAGGCCGGCAGGGATTTGTAAAATCATTCGAACACCAGCAGTTCCTTAAGAACTGTTAGGACTCCCCAGCTCTCTGACAAGGAACTGGTAGTAGCTTTCAAGTATTCTAAAGTTCTGTAAGTTGTAATATTTTCAGCTTTATTTTCAGCTTTTTAGAAAGTTGTAATAATTTTGGACTTTATAAAATAGACCCTTTCAGTTTTAATTCTGAGTACTTTACTGCTTTATTTTTTAGTTTTTACTTTCTTTTTTTTCTCATACTATCCCGAATGAAAGGCGAAGCTCTGCTTATGTCCTGGATTAAGATAGCGTGAAAGCTCTACAAAAATTATTTTCAAAACTATTTTCGTACTATCCCGAATGAAAGGCGAGGCGAAAGCCTATGACCTGGATTAAGATAGTGCGGAAGCTCTGCAAAAATTTTACTACCCTATCCCAAAAACAAAGGTGAAGCGAAAGCTTAAATCCTGGATTGAGATAGATAGGTAGATATTATTTTCTGTACTTTATACCGCCCCCATCCTGAGAAGAGGCTAAGAACCCTTAGCACTTGGTCAAGATGAGCTCTGGGCTGGATACTATTTTCAACTATTTCAACTCTACTTTCTAGTTATTCTAACTAGGGTTTTCTGTTAATTGATCATATACCAGGTGACGAGACACTACGTTTACGTTAACCCGTTTAAACGCAAGCCTTCCCGGTCGTACTTTCGAGTCAGTGATGCTACCAAAGGAACCCTCTCGTTAAGTTAGATAATTAAGAAATAAAGTTGTTCTTTAATAGGCGAATTAATATCCGCTCAAAGTAATTCTGAAATCGAGGACTGAACTCTAAGTCCCTCTCTTAATAAAATCACGTATATAAATTTTTTTTTGTATCTTTTAATTTTAAAATAAACCCCACTCCGTTCTTTCGATAAAATAATAGTCAGTTCTAAAAAGTAGAATAATTAACACCGATCCCAGGAAAAATACGACCTTGATATTTTCTACAAAATACTATACTCCTACATGATAGGTACTCTTGCCTTAATCCACAGGATATAAGTAAGTAAAAAAGAGATAGACTTATATACGTAAAAGATTATATAAAACCAATTCTATCTTCTTTAAAACAAAATTTACTTATCAAGCTTTTTGGCGCCGTTGCCGGGGATTAGTTTATATGTGTTAATATTTGAAACTAAAAGAGCGCTATTAATTTTATCTTTTCTTTTTCTTGTTATTTAAAAACCTTAGTTTTTATAAAAATAAAACAAAAATAAAATTCCCTGAATTTAAAACTTTGTTTTTATAAAACCTAATTTTTTATTAACAAGTTTATTAACCACTAACGAATTCTAACAGAAAAACCTAACCTACTAGTTAACGTATTTTATATAAAACTTAAAAAAAAAATAAAAAGTAGTTTATAATAAAAAACCTGCTTTTATTATAAAACTTCTTTTATAAAAAACTTGTTTTATATAAAATAAAAATAACCTGTTTTTAGTTATTTTCCGTTTTACGTCTTTTCGTGTGTTTGTAATTTTTTTTACTTAGTTTGTTTTACTCTATTTTTGTTTTTATACAAAAACTCTTTTGTTTAGTATATGACCCGCGGAACTCCATCTGATTTAACTCTTGGACTTGATCCTGAAATCGAACGCACCTTTCACAGGCGCCTCCGATCTCTGAATCAAGAGCTCGTATTAAATCTGGAAGAGTCCGTAGGCACCGCACACATATAAGAAATGGCAGCAGAGCAACAACAAATGCCAGAGGTGGTCCCCCAAAGGACTATGTCTTATTATGCACGACCTAATTTAGATGACACCGGGTCTAGTATCGTTCGTCCACCAATTGCTAATAATAACTTCGAGATTAAATCGAGTATAATCCAAATGATTCAAAATTCTGTTCAATTCGATGGATTGCCCGACGAAGATCCAAACACGCATTTATGCAACTTCTTAGAAATATGCGACACATTTAAGATAAATGGCGTCACTGACGATGCCATCCGTCTTCGCTTATTTCCTTTTTCGCTACGAACGAAAGCCAAACAGTGGCTAGGTTCTCTCCCCAGAGGATCTATCACCACTTGGGCTGAAATGACCGAAAAATTCCTAACAAAGTATTTTCCACCTGCAAAAACCGCACGTCTGCGTGCGGATATTTCTTCCTTTGTGCAAGGCGAGTCCGAGTCTCTTTATGAGACTTGGGAACGTTTTAAGGAATATCTACGTCGGTGTCCACATCACGCACTGCCAACTTGGCTCCAGGTACAAATATTTTATAATGGTTTGAATATTCAAACCAGGCAAGCCATTGATGCTGCCGCTGGGGGCACGCTCAATAATAAAACCCCCGAGGCCGCTCAAACCCTCTTTGAGGAAATGGCCATGAACGCGTACCAGTGGAACGTGCCAAGGTCACGCCCTAAACAAGCTGGAATTTATGAGCTCGACACTTCTTCTACTTTAGCACTCCAAGTAGAAAATTTAACTAAACAATTGGCAGGAATATCTGCTTCCTCCGCCACTACTTGGAATCCAAATAATAATATAATTGAAGAAATCGATTATATGAGGAACTCTTATAGACCTTCCTATAATCCTAATATTAACTTAAATAATAATTCTTATAATCCAGGATATAGGAACCATCCTAATTTTTCGTGGAGCAACCCCAATAATGCTCAACGCCCTCCGACTGCAAATCCAAATGGATTTGCACCGCAACCCCCACAACCACAAACACCACCACCACCACCGAACCAATTTAGGCCAACCCCGATAGAAGACATATTCACGAAATATGTCAGTATTAATGAGTCCAATATCCGGAACCTGACCGGATCAATTAAAAACTTAGAAACACAAATTGGACAAATATCAAAAATGCTATCGGAACGCCAACCTGGTAATTTGCCAGGAAATACGAAACCAAATCCGCGGGATACTGGCCAGTCCAGTAACACATCAAGTTGACGAGCCGTCAAACTACGAAGTGGCAGGGATCTACCACCACCCGTTAGGGTAGAAAAAGAAGCTAAGGTTAGCCCTCCTATACCACTTCCCGTTACGACTCTGCCTCCTCAACCCCCGCGAATTTCTTCCCCACATGTTGTTTTACCTTATCCATCTAAATTAAAAGATGAGCGAGAAAATGAACAATATAAAAATTTTCTAAAAATGCTAAAACAAATTCAAATCAATATACCTTTCTGCGAGGCAATTGCACAGATGCCTAAATACGCAAAATATTTAAAAGCGTTATTTTCAAATAAAAAGAAACTCGAAGATATTTCGAGAGTTTTTCTTAACGCCAAATGTTCAGCCGTTTTATTACATAAATTACCCCCAAAATTAAACGATCCGGGACGATTTTCCATCCCGTGTCTTTTCGGTAATCTATTAATAAAAGATGCGTTAGCAGATTTAGGTGCTAGCATAAATTTAATGCCCTACTCGCTCTTTCTAAAACTAGGATTAGGTAACCCCAGCCCAACAAAAATGAGCATCCAGTTAGCAGATCGTTCTATTAAATATCCAGTAGGGATAGTAGAGGATGTTCTGGTCAAAATAGACAAGTTTATCTTCCCGGTAGACTTTGTTATACTTGACATAGAGGAAGACGCCGATGTTCCCATAATTCTCGGTCGTCCTTTTCTCGCAACCTCTCGCGCGATAATAGACGTAAGTAACGGTAGACTTCTCTTACGAGTAGGAGATGACGAAGTTACTATCGATATAGATCCCTCTATGAAAAACTCTTTAATAAATGACGATTCCTGCTACCTTGCGGAAGCCTCTTTTGAGGAAAATGGTTTTCCCTATTCTGATTTACTTTCAATAACTGTAGAAGAATCGGACTTGGCAGACTTACCCATTTCAATTGAAATGCCTACCGATGACCCTTTAGAACCTTTTATATCCTTAACTTCTACAACTTTAAAAACTCCAAATTCATATGAAAAACCACCAACCCTCGAGCTGAAAACACTTCCTGCACATTTAAAATACGTTTTCCTTGAAGCTGAATCTAAACTCCCTGTTATCATTTCTGCCGAATTAAATGATAAGAAAACGTCTGAATTAATAGAAGTGTTAAAACAACATCGTCATGCATTAGCATGGCAAATTTCTGATATCCAAGGACTCAACCCATCTTTTTGTACGCATAAAATATTTTTGGAAGATAACCCTCGTAAATCTATCCAGCCCCAACGACGTTTAAATCCTAATATGAAGGATGTCGTAAAAGCTGAAGTAATGAAATTATTAGACGCGGGAATTATCTATCCAATCTCAGATAGCACATGGGTTAGTCCCGTACAAGTCGTCCCTAAGAAGGGCGGTATAACGGTAGTACCAAACGCTAATAATGAACTAATTCCAACACGTACTGTTACGGGTTGGAGAATGTGCATCGACTATCGAAAATTAAATGATGCCACCCGTAAAGATTACTTTCCACTACCATTTATAGATCAAATATTAGAGTGACTCTCGGGTCACTCATATTATTGTTTTCTTGATGGTTATTCAGGGTATTTACAAATTCCTATAGCCCCTGAAGACCAAGAGAAAACTACGTTCACTTGCCCCTTTGGTACTTTCGCCTATAGGCGAATGCCGTTTGGACTTTGTAATGTGCCAACTACATTTCAAAGATGTATGCTAGCTATTTTTGGCAAGTTAGTAGAGGACGTTATGGAAGTATTTATGGATGATTTCTCCGTATTTGGAGACTCATTCCATACGTGTTTAGATAACCTCGCTCGTGTTCTTCAACGCTGTGAAGACACGAATTTAGTGTTGAACTGGGAGAAATGCCATTTTATGGTCCGCGAAGGTTTAGTTCTCGGTCATAAAATTTCTTCCCAGGGAATCAAGGTCGATAAGGCCAAAATAGAAATAATTGAAAAACTTCCTCCTCCAATAAATGTAAAATCTATTCGAAGTTTCTTAGGTCATGCAGGTTTCTATAGACGGTTCATTCAAAATTTTTCTAAAATAACAAAACCGTTAACTCATTTATTAGAAAAAGAAGCTCCATTTATATTTGATAATGAATGCTTAGTAGCATTCAATATTATTAAGGACAAACTTATCAACTCTCCAATTTTAGTATCCCCAGACTGGTCCTTCCCTTTTGAGATCATGTGTGATGCGAGTGATTATGCGGTAGGAGCTGTCTTAGGACAACGAGTAGACAAATATTTTCATCCTATCTATTATGCAAGTAAAACTCTCACATCTACACAAACCAATTACACGACCACGGAAAAGGAACTACTGGCGATTGTATTCGTATTTGATAAGTTTAGATCTTATATTACACTATCGAAAGTTATTGTTTTTACGGATCATTCTGCTTTAAAATATTTACTATCTAAGGCAGACGCAAAACCCCGTTTATTACGTTGGATTCTCTTATTACAAGAATTTGATTTAGAGATCCGAGATAAGAAAGGCGCAGAGAATTTGGCAGCCGATCATCTTTCTCGACTAGAAAATGCTGCAACAGATACACTCGTGGAAGCCGACATCGAAGATAAATTCCCTGAAGAAAGTCTTCTCGCTCTCAAAAAGGTAACAAACTCTTCTACTC
Source organism: Platanthera zijinensis (assembly GCA_039513925.1). NCBI lineage: Eukaryota > Viridiplantae > Streptophyta > Magnoliopsida > Asparagales > Orchidaceae > Platanthera > Platanthera zijinensis. The sequence continues at coordinate 47,285,547 of CM077082.1, forward strand.
CTTGGTTCGCAGACTTGGCTAACTATTTAGTAGCCCGAGTTCTTCCAAAAGCTTTTTCATTTCAAGAAAAGAAGAAATTCTTTTCTGACTTGAAAAACTACTTTTGGGAAGACCCGTATTTATTCCGAGTCTGTGCCGACCAAGTAATTAGAAGATGTATTTCGAACGAGGAAGGACTAAAAATACTACGGCACTGCCACGAAGGACCAACCGGCGGACATTATCAATCCAACCGGACTGCACGTAAAGCCCTTGAAGCAGGATTCTTTTGGCCTACTTTATTCAAGGACGCTCAAAAATTGGTAAGTGTTTGCAACCGCTGCCAACGGTCAGGTAACATTTCCCGTCGGGACGAAATGCCCCAAAACTTTTACTTAGAATGTGAAATTTTTGATCTGTGGGGCATAGATTTTGTAGGCCCTTTACCTCCTTCTTTTAAAAATCGTTATATTTTAGTAGCGGTCGATTACGTTTCACGATGGGCTGAAGCGCAAGCTTTACCCACTGCTGACTCGAGAGTCGTCGTTAAATTTCTGAAAACCTTATTTTCACGTTTTGGCACGCCTAGGACTATAGTTAGCGATCGAGGTACTCATTTTTGTAACACCCAGATGGCTAAAGTGTTAGCCAAATATGGAGTTACTCATAAACTCGCTACCGCTTATCACCCCCAAACAAGCGGCCAAGTGGAGGTAGTCAATAGAGAACTAAAGCGCATATTAGAAAAAACTGTAGATACCAATCGAAAGGATTGGTCCCTCAAATTAGATGATGCACTTTGGGCCTACCGTACAGCATTCAAAACTGCGATCGGTTGTACACCTTATCGTTTAGTATATGGAAAAGCATGTCACCTACCTGTAGAATTAGAACATCGCGCATATTGGGCGCTAAAATTTCTTAACTTAGATACAAACTTAGCCGCCGAACAACGTAAATTTCAACTCAATGAACTTGAAGAATGGCGTGCAAACGCCTATGAAAATAATAAATTTTATAAAGAGCGATCTAAGTTTTATCATGATAGGAAAATTAAATTTCCAAAATCTTTTTCACCAGGTGATCTTGTCCTACTTTATAACTCACGCCTTAAATTATTTCCAGGAAAATTAAAATCCCGATGGACCGGACCCTATACTGTTAAACAAACCTGGCCATATGGGACCGTTCCTATTTCTCACCCTGAATTAGGAACTTTCAAAGTAAACGGGGCACCGTTTAAAACTATATTTTACTGGGGACCCTTTTCAAACAGAACCTGAAACCCTAACACTACTCCATAACCTCGAAATATAAATTCCTTTGTATACTTCCATCTTATATGCTTTTGTATATTTTGTAAATAATTTTCACTTCATACCTATGCCTAACATAAGTATGGGGGTGCTTTTAGCTGCAATTTTTTTATCACTTATATGTTTTAAATAAAAGCATTGTTTATTTTAGTACTCATCCGAAAACAACTTTCAAAACCATACTATGTAAATATATTCCAATAAAATCTGAGTTGATCAAAAATGCAAATTATTCAATTTTCAAATTTACTACTCCTTCTCATAACTAGATAGATATAAATATCCGGAATAAACTTGTAAACCCTACATTGTAAAATTTCATTACAATCGGAGTTATTTTTTTAGCAAGTCTGCTTTAATCTAAAAACAAATACATATATATACAATAAAAGCAAAACATATTATGTTCACCAAATAATTTTAGACTGTAATGATCCTTACTCCATTCTTAACGAAATATAAGAAATACAAACTATTATAGTTGCTCTCAAAATTTTTTATCCAACTGCTGAATATTTATTTATTTCTACTTGGCATGTTTTCTTACGCAAGCAAGTATCTAGGAGTATGTGCTCCTAGTAAAAGAAAAGATCTTATGTCAATGGGAATAAGATTTCATTCCGTACACATAGGCATCCAATAAATATGAAAAGATTATATGGAAAGGAGTATGTGCTCCTCTAAATATACATTGGATTCAAATAAAAACTCAAGTATGCTTTGTATTTTTTGCCACTTTGGAATTACATTCCTTAGTAGTTATAACAACGCATAACTTAGATAAAAAGATGATAGAATACAAAAATCTATCACTTCTACAAAAGCCTATTATATAGGTAAATTCCACCCTTCCAAAGTTGATATTCTATTTTTGTTTAAAATTTTTAGAGAGCATAAATAATAGAATGCATATTTTCCAATATATCTCGTATAAAGATATAGTAATCATAAAGCCAATCTATCCTTGTTATATCTGATTTTAATATATGCTTACTATTTGTTTTTCAAAAACTTTTATGGCTATAAATTCTAACTCTGGTATCAATGATATATATATATGATGGCATTCAACTCTTTATTCACCGGAAGTTTATACCTATTTTATCTTGACGAATCAAATTGATAGTAAATAGAAAATTTCATAAACTTGTAAATATACTCAACTCTATATTTGCTCTGGAATAGCAAAATCTAAGTATGGGGGTATTTGATGAGTATAAAAATATACAATTTTGTTTCATATTAAATATACATATTTATAAATAAAAACCTTAGTTTTGATATATAAAACTAACTATTTTTATTTTTTTGTTTTAAAATTTATTTTTAAGTTTTTCTGAAATTTTGTATTTTTTTTCTTAGGTCACGCCCGTGACCTAGGGCGTGACAGCTCTTTTTAATTCCTGTTTTCTTACTGTTTTGCTGGACAGATAAAACTCGGGAGATCGATGGACACGCCTGCTGAACACGCCCGTGCCAAAGCCAACACGCCCGTGCCAAAGCCAACACGCCCGTGACCTTTTGAAGTTCTATCCAAATGTCGCGCTGTCGCCATGCCCGCTGCCAGCCGGATGAATCACCAAGCTAACACGCCCGTGACCAAGCCAACACGCCCGTGACATGCCCAAATTCTATCCGAAGTTTCAACCAGCTAAACACCTGTCCAGACACGTCAGCAGTCACGCCCGTGACCCTGTCACGCCCTACCCGACACGCCCGTGTCAGGGGGCGTGTCACCTGAAATTTTTTTCTATAAATAGGCCGGCAGGGATTTGTAAAATCATTCGAACACCAGCAGTTCCTTAAGAACTGTTAGGACTCCCCAGCTCTCTGACAAGGAACTGGTAGTAGCTTTCAAGTATTCTAATGTTCTGTAAGTTGTAATATTTTCAGCTTTATTTTCAGCTTTTTAGAAAGTTGTAATAATTTTGGACTTTATAAAATAGACCCTTTCAGTTTTAATTCTGAGTACTTTACTGCTTTATTTTTTAGTTTTTACTTTCTTTTTTTTCTCATACTATCCCGAATGAAAGGCGAAGCTCTGCTTATGTCCTGGATTAAGATAGCGTGAAAGCTCTGTAAAAATTATTTTCAAAACTATTTTCGTACTATCCCGAATGAAAGGCGAGGCGAAAGCCTATGACCTGGATTAAGATAGTGCGGAAGCTCTGCAAAAATTTTACTACCCTATCCCAAAAAACAAAGGTGAAGCGAAAGCTTAAATCCTGGATTGAGATAGATAGGTAGATATTATTTTCTGTACTTTATACCGCCCCCATCCTGAGAAGAGGCTAAGAACCCTTAGCACTTGGTCAAGATGAGCTCTGGGCTGGATACTATTTTCAACTATTTCAACTCTACTTTCTAGTTATTCTAACTAGGGTTTTCTGTTAATTGATCATATACCAGGTGACGAGACACTACGTTTACGTTAATCCGTTTAAACGCAAGCCTTCCCGGTCGTACTTTCGAGTCAGTAATGCTACCAAAGGAACCCTCTCGTTAAGTTAGATAATTAAGAAATAAAGTTGTTCTTTAATAGGCGAATTAATATCCGCTCAAAGTAATTCTGAAATCGAGGACTGAACTCTAAGTCCCTCTCTTAATAAAATCACGTATATAATTTTTTTTTTGTATCTTTTAATTTTAAAATAAACCCCACTCCGTTCTTTCGATAAAATAATAGTCAGTTCTAAAAAGTAGAATAATTAACACCGATCCCAGGAAAAATACGACCTTGATATTTTCTACAAAATACTATACTCCTACATGATAGGTACTCTTGCCTTAATCCACAGGATATAAGTAAGTAAAAAAGAGATAGACTTATATACGTAAAAAATTATATAAAACCAATTCTATCTTCTTTAAAACAAAATTTACTTATCACCAAGCGAAGGTGGAGGTTATAGAGAAACTCGCTCCACCGACAAATGTCAAGGGCATTCGTAGTTTCTTAGGACATGCGGGGTTCTACCGACGGTTCATAAGAGATTTCTCAAAAATAACTAAGCTGTTATGTAATTTGCTTGAAAAAGACACCTCATTTGTTTTCGATGCTAAGTGTTTAAATTCCTTTGAAACTCTGAAGAAAAGCTTAGTCTTTGCACCTATTGTTAGAGCACCGGAGTGGTCATCGCCCTTTATTCTCATGTGTGATGCAAGTAATTACGCAGTAGGTGCCGTGTTGGGACAAATCCACGATAAGGTCTTTCATGTAATCTATTATGCAAGTAAGACCCTTATAAATGCTCAAATAAACTACACTACCACAAATAAGGAACTCCTTGCGGTGGTCTTTGCATTCGACAAGTTTCGAGCATATTTGATACATTCTAAGGTTGTAGTTTATACAGACCACGCCGCGATACGATACTTAGTGGTACAAAAAAGATGCAAAACCTAGACTATTTAGGTGGGTTCTCCTTCTTCAGGAGTTTAATTTTGAGATCAAGGACCGGAAAGGAGCTGAAAACCCGGTAGCTGACCATTTATCACGACTAGAGCAAGAGTGTGAAAGGGATAGTCACGTAGAGATCAACGAAAATTTTCCTGATGAGCATGTACTAGCAATCACTACAAGAAATTCCTTGATTAGCAAGGAACAAAATTCCTTGCTAATTAACAAAATTCGTTCCTAATTTTATTTAGCTATGAATTTAGGAACAAACAAAATACCTAGCTAATATGGCCCTAGCTAATTTTAGCTAGGAATTTATTGCTTGCTAATTTGCAAAGATTTTTTAGCAAGGTATTACATCCTTCCTAAATTAGCAAGAAAATCTAATTTCATTGCTAATGTTTTGTATTTTATTTATTTATTCAATAATAAAATATATAAAACTAAAAAAGATACCTTTGTCTTTGCTGAGATTTTAACCCACAACCACTTATACACAACAAATGATGCTTACCAATTCACTCACCTAACAAATCTGTTCTTTAATGCGTTAATATATTTATAAATACGTAAGAAAATGTTTAAATTATTATAAAGTTTATGTAATTTATAAAATTATAAAAATAAGGAAAAAGATATATATATAATTTTTATATATACTCATGTATGATATATATACATACAGTTATTTACAAAAATATATATTTATATAATATATGCTGATATATGATAATTTCATAATATACATTTATATATGTATATAAATTATTTATAAACAAAAAAATTAAAAGAGAGAATAGGAAATTAAAATTTTTATTTTCAATTAAGGCTTCATTTGGCGAGGCATTTTCATGTCGATGCGGGAGCAGACGACGCCGCATGGCGAGAAAACAAACGGGCGCCATGTGCTCCCACCGTGGTAGAGGAACGGATCAAAAACTCTCATTTTAGAATCTCTGCCCCCCCCCCCACCAGTTCCGAACGACGACAGCGTTTTTACACGCCCGTCTGCTCCCGCCGAACCAAACGAAGTCAAAAAGAGATACATTTTTTTGAAAAAAATAATTTTTACCTCTATAAATTTTTTGCAAAAAAAATAATTCGTTGTTATTTTGCAACAAAAGTTTTGCTACAAAAAAATTTGTTGCTATTTTAGCAACAAAAATTTTGCAAAAAAAAAATTTGTTGCTAATTTTGCAACAAAAAAATCTCTTACTATTTTTGTAGGTAAAATAAAAAAGTATTTTCGTAGCTAAATTTGATGCTAATTAGGAAGGAATATCAAGCCTTCCTAATTTCCCTTGCTAAATCAAGTTTTTCTTATAGTGAATCACCGAAGGTAACACTCCGTGGTATGCAGATTTTGTTAACTACATCGTTAGTAGAGTGCTGCCTCCAGATTATAATCACCAACAAAGGAAACGTTTTTTTCATCAGGTGAAATTCTACTTATGGGATGTACCAAACTTATTCAAAATATGTGCAGATCAAGTTATTCGTCGGTGTGTTCCTGAAGTTGAAGTCCAAAGTATTTTGGGAAAATGTCATGCTTCTCCATACGGAGGACATTTTCAGGGAGACCGTACTTCTATGAAGGTTTTAGAAGCAGGATTTTATTGGCCGACACTATTTAAGGATGCCCATACCTTTGTAAAACACTGTGATCGATGCCAAAGAGTGGGAAATATTCATCGTGGTGCAAACATGCCTATGACTAATATTCTAGAATTCGAAGTATTTGACTTGTGGGGCATAGATTTCATGGGTCATTTTGTAAATTCAAACGGGAACTTGTATATTCTGCTAGCGGTAGATTATGTCTCAAAATGGGTAGAGGCAATAACCACACAAAAAAATGATGGCAAGATTGTATTAAAATTTCTCAAGACTAACATCTTCACTAGATTTGGTACACCAAGGGCTATAGTTAGTGATGGAGGGGCACACTTTTGTAATTTATAATTTAAATCACTTTTGAAGAAATATGGAGTAACTCATAAAGTCGCTCTTGCCTACCACCCACAAACCAATGGTCTAGCTGAAGTTTCAAATCGAGAGATTAAATCAATATTAGAGAAAACGGTAAATGCCACTCGCAAGGATTGGTCGCTCAAGCTAAATGATACCTTATGGGCCTATAGAACTGCATTTAAAACTCCTATAGGATTGACCCCATACAAAATGATTTATGGAAAGGCGTGTCATCTCCCGGTGGAGTTGGAACATAGAGCTTATTGGGTCGTAAAAAAACTGAATTTCGATTTTCAAGAGGCAGGGAAGAAAAGACTACTACAGATTAATGAATTGGATGAGATTCGATCGAACGCATATGAGAGCTCGAGGGTATATAAGGAAAAGACAAAGAAATGGCATGATTCAAGACTAATTGTAAAAGAGTTCAAGATGGGACAATTAGTCTTGTTATTCAACTCGAGACTAAAATTCTTTCCAGGCAAACTTAAGTCTAGATGGTCAGGACCGTTTAAAGTAAAAGAGGTGCACCCGTTTGGAGTAGTAACAATTTGCAATGAGAAGGACGGCTCTGAGTTCAAAGTGAACGGCCAAAGATTGAAGGAATATTATGTAGATAATGATCATCGTGAGGCGATGGTCATAAATTTACAATGACAAGTCGACACAAAACGTCCGGCCGGGACGTTCTAAACGAGGCGCTTGGTGGGAGGCAATCCATCGATTAGATTTATATAAGTATATATAATTATTTAAAGTAGTTATTTTGTTGTTTTCGATGCGAATTTCTCAATTTGGAATGAGGATGTCCATAGCCCTTATTTGGTCTAACTTGAAATTATCCTAGAGGAAGTTTGTCAATGTAGGATGAACAAAAATTACGGAGGGATTGGTGGAGACATGGTGAAAGGAGTAGAATTAAATTTTTTTGAAACTTGTCATAACAACCTGTTACATACGTAATGAGATCAAGTTTACTGCCTCCCCCCTCTAGCACCATGGCTGGCGGTTCAGCGCCGGTTCAATTGAACCAGCGTATAGGCAGTTTATTTCCACCTTGTTGTTGTAACAACCCGTTACATACGTAGGGGGATAGAGTTTACTGCCTATTCATTCACACTGCGCGGTTTAGGCGGTCCCGAACCGGTTCAACAGAATCGGCGCACCGGTTTCTCCAAACCCAACGGGTTAGGCGAATAACTTGCATTAATCCTGTTTAGTCCTCTCCTAATCCGAGGTTAACTAAAAACTAAATATTTCTCTCCGTATAATAATTAAAAAATCCTGCCCCTTCTCCTCACTTTCACGATCTGCCGGCTAGGGTTAGAACTTCGGTGCGGAAGAGATGTATAGCAACGGCTACGAGAAAGATCGGGGCGGCACTTGCGTGAGTCGTTGGGAGCGGCAACGGGTCGACACCGTAGCAGTCTTCTCCAGCAGATACGGAGGAGATCACGAGGCCGGCGGCGGCATTTGCGTGAGGCGTTGGAAGAAGACGATCGGTGGCACCATCATAATTTTGCGGGAGCAATAGGGCTGCTCCGCGCACGATCCCCCTACCCGAAGGGCCATAGCAACCGGAGGATTCTCCGCGACGATTCCTAAGGTATAAACTTCCCTCTACCTTCCTCTTGTGAAAGATGATGCAAACCTTAGTAGAAAAATTTATTTCTCTTTTGGATTGTGTGTTATGTATATGCTTAGCTGCCATTATGTCATCTAAGAGGGGAGATAAGATGAGGAAGGGAAAAGGAATTGCTAGACACCCTGAAAAATTCATTGGAGAGGGTGCGTGAAAGCGTTTTGAGCAGGTGAAGTTCATTCCTTTCATGGAGGAGAGGGGATTCATGATGGAAAAACGAGCATGGAGTCTTGCATACACTGAGCAGATTAAGGCGCTCCATTGGGAGTCATTTTGCCATCCACGTACTGAGATTCTGCCTACTTGGGTGTATGAATTTTACGCGAACGCCCGGGACGTTGAATATGAGACGGTGATAGTACAGGGAAAGGAAGTTAATTTTTCTGCAGCCCGAATTAGTGATATGTTTAACCTGGACGATCAAGAGTATGAAGATTACACCGAGATTTTGAACAAAGTCCTTCTTATTGACATGTTGAAAGTTGTGTGTACCATCAAAGAACCCAAATGGATGAGTCAGAAACAAACAATTTTGAAAACATCAAGCTTGACTCGACAAGCTAAAGTGTGGCTTTTATTTGTTAACGCTGGCATCATGCCAACCAAACACCCTAATAGTGTGGCATTGGATAAGTTGGGATTGATATACGGAATAATCACAGGGATACAATTTGATGTTGCCAAGATCATCACGTTACAGTTGCGGCAGAAGATTCGAGAGGTGAAGCCTCGACAGTTATGGTTCCAGTCACTGATCACTGAGCTTTGTAGGGCTGCGGGGGTGCCTATGGAGGCAAATGACATAGTTACACCAGTCAAGCGGCATATCACCAAAACAGTCATTGAAGTGAATATCAAGGTCGGTACAGGGAACGATAGAAAAGGGCACGGAGATGCCCAGAGTTCGCAGACACGAGCAAGGAACCCTTTACGTATCAATATTCCAGCAGCCGATCATGGGACCGACCCCGATGTTCTGATGGAACATATTGAGTACATCAAAGCTTATCAGCGTTGTCAGCAGATATATGCGAAAGAACAATTTGAGGATCTTCGGGCCAACATGCAGAAGGTCATGAAAAAGGCGAAGATTCCGATGTCGAAGCCGAAGGATGTTGGGCCAATTTGACGCTGCTGGCTATCTTCTGACTTCAGACCGAACTAGAGTTGATCCAGTGAAGGTTGCAGAAGATGAGGAGGATGAAGAAGATTAGGAGGATGCAGACGATGATGGGGACGAAGAAGAGTCGGGTGATGAGGAAGCAGAGCCTGATGATGAGGCAGAGGCCGACTACTATCTTCAGCATTTTGTTCGTTATTCCTCTATTTTGCACCGTTAGGAAGTTTGATACATTATATTTTATTTTGGCCTATGCTATTCACTGACCTTTAGCCTATTCAGCTATATAATTTTTGGCTCGTTTCAAGCTTTATCATGCTTTAAATACTCTAAGCTTTAGAATGATATTGATTCACTAATGATTGTTTCAAGGAATGTAATGTATGTGTTGTAAGTTTTTGTTTATTTTGGGGCTAACTTGTTTTAGGAAACGAAGTCACCTTTATGTGTCCTCTGTTGCTAATTTCTTTTGTGATTAAGCCCCCCTTTTATTTTGGCATATGAATTTTCTAAACTGTGGTGTATAATCAGTATGCAGAACAAGTTGATTATTCAATTGACTATGATTAGTACCACTGGATACTTAATAAATGAAGATAGTTGAACAACTGTCCACACTTCTGAATTCAGGGGAGTTATTTGAATTCATTTATTTATATCCTTATATCTTTAATTACTAGTCAACATTACAACTTATATACTGCATGTAGTTTTGCTAGGGTCTAGCAATGATTTAAGTGTGTGTGTGTGGGGGGGGGGGGTGGTTTATCCTCCACTATTTGGGTGCTTAATATTTTGATTGAGCTTGAGGTTAATGATCCGAATTCTTACCCCAATTATGATTAGGCTAGACAATCTTAACAGTTCGGACTCTGAATTTGAAGTTAGTATGATATTTGACTTAAGTTTTTTTATGCACAAAGTTTTTTAAAAAAATTTATTTATTCTTCCCTGCAAATTTTTGTTGATAATTGACTCCTAGAAATGAATAGGGAGGGATGAGCAAGAACTGAGTTAATGATGTAGACTAAGACAAGGGATTATGTAGTTAAACCATTGTGAGCATTCATGAGTTTCTTTGAGCTTGTTCCTTATCCTTTGCTACACATTACCAAATGATTAAATTCCTAAATTGTTGACTAGTCGTATCTTAATTTACTAGCCATCTATGGGGGTTTCAATTCAGCATATAAAAAAAGAGTAAATTTCATAGTGATATGCGGCCTAAGTATGTAGGAGCCTACTTGGAATGATCCCAACTGTGACAAAAAAAGAGAAAAGCAGAAAAATGATCAACTTTATCATAGTGATATGTGACCTAGGTAGGCGAATACATACTTGGAATGATCCCAACTATGGACATAATATTTATATATTTAATGTTTATGAATTGAGCCTCATAATATGGTAATTGATTAGGATTATCGACTAGGGATTTTTTTTTCCACTCCACTATCAAGCATTCAAAATTGCCAACCAAGCCAAAGCCAAACCCACTTCCATATGAACTAAAAGCTCTTGTCGAGGTTAAGATAAAAAACTTAGCATATTCTCATCCTTTTCAATTCATGCGGACGTTAAAATAATTGCATGAGAATAAATATATTTTGAAGAAATCATACACAACACCAAAATTTTTAATTGCACTTTTTCTTGTATCAAACTAATGAATTTGTGAGAGTCGAATTTTTAATGATTGACAAGCTTATCAGTTGTGTAGTCTTGATTATGCGTTGACTGAGTTGGGTTAAGGAAAAGGATCATTGAATTCTCATCTCAATAGCTATCCATTCACTCAAATAAATTTTATGAATTGTCTTTGCTCGGGACTAGTAAGACTCAAGTGTGGGGGTGTGATAACTTCTTAAATGAAGTTATCTATGTCCATGTTATTTGACATAAAATAGTGAAAATATGTTCTATTGAGTATAAAAAGATGATAAAATTTATCTTAAACTTATGTTTGAGTAATTTGACCATTTTCTAATGTTTTCTTGTCAGAATCGCCGAAAAACTCAATCCGGAGAAGGAATGCTGAAGCAGTTTGCTGTGTTGGGAAAGTTATCATAACAACTTTTTTTAGTTATTATAATAACTTTCGAAATTTAAAAATCCGAATTTTGAAAAAAACTGCAGTAGTTACAAATTAAAAAAGGCATCCTTTCAGATGGGGGCACGAAATTAAAGCACGAAATTGGCCTGAAAAGGGATTATTATTCATTCTTGGAGAAGGGAAGGAAGAGGAGATTGCTTGGAGAAGAAGACTTAGGGCAACACCGGATCTTGGAGAAGGATTGCGTGTACGCGAATTGGAGATCATCTTTCGGCATTATTTTACTTTCTTATCATCATGGGCTGTAAGATCTTTCCTATTTTTGTAATGTTCTCCCCTTCCACTATGAACTAATTTCATAAGTCTTGTGTGTTGTAAGTACTTAGACTCATTGTGATGATTTGATTTCAATTTATCTTTCATGATTGGTTGATGATCTATCTTTATTGGGATTATGTCTTTTATTTGTGGAATTTTTGAGTAAGTGTTCTTCTCCTAGATAGTGTGGCGAGATTCGAGAGAGGAGTCATGCTATTCTAAGGTTGAATCCTCATTGCGCGCGACAAGATTCGAGAGAGGAGTCACGCGATTCTTTAGTCAAAATTCAATTTTTCTACTGTGTTGCAAGACTCGAGAGAGCAGCGACGTAAGTGTGGCATAAGTCTTGATATAACTCTGAGATAGAAAGAGATTTTATCTCAAGTTAGCAACTTTGATTTTAGCGCTTCATATTATTCTAAATCCGCCTAAGTTAGAGATGACTAGGGGAAGTAGGGTAAGCGGATTTCGGAGATCGAGAGATAATGTTATCCATCTTAAAAATCTTTGCAGGACAGTAAGTATCCAATTATGAGAGATGACTTAAAAACAATTGTCATATTAGTCTAAAGAAAACAACATGCAAGACTAATTCTCGAAAGTAAAAAAAGTCATTTTTAGATAAGAACTAAGTAGTATTTATTATCTCTAGTTTAACTTAACTAAATCACACAAATTATCTCACTTGAATTTAAAGAAAAGTTTAAGCTAGTAGTTGCGAGCGCTAAATCATTCACTTCCTTGTGGGAATGATCACTTCTCACTTTATATTACTTGAACCGGCACGTATACTTGCGTTATTTTATATATACATTACCAGCGTACCAACAACGCATGCAGTTTGAATACAAAAGCTATTAACCGAACCTACCTTTCTACGCTAGGACATCGTCAGGGCCTGCCCCCTCACGACCAATCCACAAGCGATCCTCATGTGAACTAAGCCACAAGCGATCCTCGTGCGAAAGGTAAGACTGCGCATGCGGTTTGAATACAAAAGTTATTCACTGAACCTACCTTTCTACGCCAGGATGTTGTCAAGGCCTGCCCTCTCACGACCAAGCCGCGGGAGATCCTCGTGCGAACTAAGCCGCAAATGATCCTCGTGCGAAAAGGTAAGACCGCGCATGCGGTTTGAAAACAAAAGCTATTCACCGAACCTGTCTTTCTACGCCAGGACATCGCCAGGGCCTGCCCCTCACGACCAAGTCGCGAGCGATCCTCGTGTGAAATAATTCGCGAGCGATCCTCGTACGAACTAAGCTGCGAGCGATCCTCGTGCGAATTAAGCCGTGAGTGATCCTCGTACGAACTAAGCCGCGAGAGATCCTCGTGCGAATTAAGCCGCGAGTGATCCTCGTGCAAACTAGGTTACTAACCAACTACATGCACAATTATAGCCTCTACAAAGCAACACTACGAGCCAAACAATGCTCAGGAAAGAAAAAGGAAAAACGATGCAACCATCATAGTAACGTACAAATATGTGCACAAGCGCGCCCATCAAGAACCGTCAAATAACAAATGACAACCTACAAGACACCAGATTGAAAAAGAAAAAAATAAAAACACACACTAATATAAAGAAACAACGCCACTACACGTCGGCCGCATCAACATCAGAACTCTCATCGCCAGAGATATCATCAAATCTAAGGCCGGATACATCACATACCAAGCTTCAAAAGCCTTCGAGACTCCACGCCTGATGGCCAACTCTCGAACGTATTCCAGTTGAGGCTCCACCTCCTTGCTCCAGATCTCCTTGCAAACTTCCTCGCTCATCAAGCACTGATCCCACATGTAATCCAGAGACTCCATGTACTCCTGCAAGACCAGCATCCTTCAACTCCGACACATGGTTATCAGAAGATAAACCTCCACTTGGGCCTTCACAACACAAAGCTCCGTCTCCAAATAAGAAGTCTCCTTTTGAGCACGTTTTAACATCTGTGCAGCTCCGATCCAATCCGGCGAAATCGAGAAACGTCCCGCTCATGATCATCCCTTAAAGTGACAAGAGAGCCCGCCATAGCTCGAAACTTCTCCTGAATGGCCAGATACTCGTCCTTCAAACTCACATAATGATCATTCCAGGTAACGACAATCTGAACCTGAGCCTCAATCTGCAAAAGAAAATGATGGGGAAAAGTCAGTACAATTCAACAATAAAGAAGAGCCAAAAATAGTCAAGCTCACTTACCACTTCGTTCATCACCTTCAAGGAAGAAGATAGCCTTAGAGCCACCATCTTCGCGGGGAAAGACTGGGGAGCAGATGATCTGAGCACCTGTACCTCGGGAGGCGAACCGCCACAGCCGCCAGAAGGGGAATCGATGCCCAGAGAAGACGAGCAAGGCGTCGCACTACCGCTATATCGAGAAACTACACTGGCCTTCCGCTTACGATTACAAACCAAAGATGCCTCGACAGTCCGCCCAGATTCCGAAGAAATACCACACCGCAACAAGCGCTTCTCTTCCACAAATGAAGAAATGCCGAACAGATGGTTCGCAAACTCCCGAGGCTTTGAAAATCCAAGCACTGGAGAAAACTCCCTCTCTCTCCCCTTTTGACGACGACAACGATCAGGAAGTGCGTCCCATAGCTCCGACAAGCCCCAAGAATTCATGACATAACCAAACAAAGTACTTCCGTGGCGGCGGTCCGTCCGAATCTCAAAATCAAGCCAGCTCTTGTTACTATGAATCACCACATGGCCACCACCATCAGAGCAAACATTGCACCAATCCCGGAAGAAGTCCAAAGAAAGTTTCCCGCCATGTTCGCGAAAGAAGACAACCAACCCCATGAGGCGTACCACCCCTAAGGGAGTAAACTGGGAAATTAGCATGCTATAGAACTTCAGAATCTCAGCCACTTCCTCGCACTGAGGGAACCTGAATCCCAATCTTAAGGTATTCTCGCAGATCGTCAACCAGCCACGAGGAGGATATTGAACCCTCTCCATGGCACATGGTATCTTCACTTCAAGGTTGGCAGGCAGGCCCAACCTCCTTCTGCAAATTGCAACCTGAACCTCGGTAAGAGAGGAGCGAAGACCCATCGACACCGCAGTACGCTTCGAGCCCTGTCGAAAAAATCAAAAACAAATTTAGACTAAAAAGTCTGATCAAAGATCATCCACCCTCGTCATGCACAAAAGGCGCGTCACCACCATCGTGCACGCAAGCCCGCACACACACACGCAACCAGGGGCGTGCACCCAGGCGCACACGTCCATGCACACATGTCCATGCAGGCGCACCTGCGCGCACCCTCGCAGGTGCGCCCACACGCTATCTCGCATGTGTCCATATGTGCATGCTCGCGCGCGACTGAGATCGTGCGCGCCAATGTGCGATCCCAAGCACGCGTCTGCGCGCACCATCGCGACCATGTGAGGAACACCTTCCTCCCCCAGGCGCGTTCATCGCCTCTCCTACATCATAAAATATACTAACATTTTTTACCCGAGTTTGCAAGGCGCAACCACTCGCTGCCTCAAGTCCATCACCGTTCGTCATCGTCGTCGTTGTTGGGTCCATTGGTCCCAATGTCCAAGATTTGTAAGAGGTCAAACAAGTAAATGGTATACACATAGTTGTATTTGATGTATATTTAAGTTCATGCATGCAGGTTAGTCTATGTCATACTGATTGGACAGGTGGTTCAAGTGATATTGACATGGGGACTCAAATAAGCTAACTGGAGAAGCAGGAAAAATGACTAAGTCTGCAGGCGTTGAGTGAGGCAAGCTCACTCAACGCCAAACATCAAGGATGTTGTTGGATAAGCAGGAAAAATGACTAAGTTCACAGGCATTGAGTGAAGCTTATACACTCAAGGCCATACAACTAATAGTGCTGAGTACAGACTTGAAGCAAGTACAACAGTGTCGATACGCTTCACAACTATGTCGACACCTTTGTAGGAGAAGTGTCAAGACAACAGTGTCGACACACTTCACTCGATAGTTCAGACAGTTGTGTCGAGACAATTCAGTTATCTTGATACCTTGAAGATCAAGTCAGCAGTGTCGAGACAAGTCAGATATCTTGACACCTTAAAGTACAAGACAGTCAAAGCCTGGCGGATTAGAAAGTAGAAAAATGTCTAAGTTCACAGAAGTTGAGTGTAGTCAACTCACTCAATGCCATATAGCCAAAATTGTTGAGTCAAGGTTATTCTGTCAAAGCCTGAGCAGTGGAAGCAAGAAAAATAGCTAAGTCCAGAAGCGTTGAGTGAAGCTTCATCACTCAATGTCATGCTGATTCTGAAAGCCAAAGGATAAGAAGACAGAAAAATATGCTAAGTCCAGAAGCGGTGAGTGAAGCCAGTTCACTCAACGCATTCAACGCCATTAGGCAGAAAGTAAGGCTAAGGCAAATAACGTTGAGTGAAGCTTATTCACTCAACGCCACTCAACGCCTAGCAAAGCTGGAAAAGTTTCTAAGTCCAGATTCATTGAGTGTTGCTTATTCGCTCAACGCCACTCAATGCCAAGGTTGCTGAAGAAGCAGAATACCAAGCTAAGTCTAAAAGCATTGAGTGAAGGTCATTCACTCAACGCCACTCAACGCCTAGCAGAGCTGAAAAGTTTCTAATTCCAGAATCGTTGAGTTTTGCTCATACACTCAATACACTCAACACTTCTGGACTTGTCTAAAATTTGCTAAGTCCAGATGCTGACGTCAGCAAAGTCAATAAGTCAACGAATTTCAACTTCGTTATGAAAGTGTTGCAAATCGTCATTAACGTCGCCGTCAGTTTGTTGTTAAAAAATAAAAGCTGAGATCTAGATCTAAGCAACTTTTTAAAAGTTAAAAATTAATTCGAAAAAGAGGAGCGGGAGTTCGTCGTCTTCGCCCGCCATTATTGCAGAAACAAAAGCTTCAATTCGCCAAATCTGAAGGTTTCTGAGATAGCTGAAGCAATTGACATCAGATTCAGCAAGAACAGAGAATTTCTTTGAGGAAGAGGAATCAGTCAGGCATTCCCTAACTGAAAGTTTCTTCTCGATCAATATGAGCCGAATCTGAAGATCATTCTTTGAATCGAAGAAGAAGAAGATATATGTACCGGATTTTCACTAGACAGAAGGGAAGGCAGAGGAATTGTAATCTGCCTTACAGGTTAGCTGATTCAAGATCGTTTTCCCCTTTCATCAGCAAGATCAGAATCAAGATTCTAAAGAACTTTCAACACAAGCCGCAGATCATTGAAGATCATCTTTCTTATTGATGAGAAGAAGATAGGGCTGAGAGTCACTCAGCTCAGAAAGAATTTGATTCAAAGAACATTATCTCTCGAATCAAAATTTTAATTAACATTTAATTTCTGTTGGATCTATTCAAAGATCTGTGTATAGGCCTAGATTAAATAGGTCGTGTGTGGTTCTGTGAGAACTGTGTTGTAAAGCCTAAGTTATAAAGGCTGTGAGAAGGATCCTGTGTGTGGATCTGTGTGAAAGAGCTGATCTCCCATCCTGTGTTGAGGGCAGTTGTGCCAGTGTTAGGTGATCAGGTGATTACTGTGTATTGGACTGTGAGCCTGTGTTATAATTCTCGGTGGAGACTAAGTGATCCGGTGGGATTTTGCTATAATCTCTGAAGTGCCTAGTTGATTGGAGAAGTTCCTTGTCTAACATACTGTTAGAAAGGCGAAGAGGGACAGTGGATGCACCCATATACTGGGGAACCACTTATAAAAATCTGGTGTGATGTGTGTTGTTTTCTGGTGTGCTGTGTGTTGTTATCTTGAAAGCTAAAATATGTATACACAGTAAGGGATAGAATAGTAAAAGATTATAAAGAAATCAAAAAGACTGTAATAACCTATTCACCCTCCTCCCTCTAGGTGATTGCTACTCTTGGATTTAAATATTTTCAAGTGGTATCAGAGGGAGGTTACTCAAGAAAGGCTTAACAATCTGAGTAGATCTCTAGGGTAGCTGACTGTTAGCATAAATAGGTTCAGGAGAGAAGCACAAAGAGCTAGGATCCATGAAACTTCCTCTTTGCAGGAAGGAGTTTTTGGCATATAGAAGGAAATGGTCAGATTGTTCATGGAGGCATCTGATCCTAAGATCTATATAATAGTTTAAGAAGGACCCTTCATCCCAATGAAGATATCTGTCCTTGATGCCAACATTCAGATTCCAAAGAAGTATACAAAAATTACTAAGGATGAGGTCATTCTAGCTACTATGGATAAACGGGCACAAAATATTATAGTAAGTGTCATAGATGACTCTACCTTTCAAAACCTGGTACACTACAAGACCTCTAAGGAAATATGGGACACCTTGGTAGTGTCCATGGAAGGTACTGAGGAAGTTAGAGATGATAGAAAGCCAAAGATTAATCAAGAGTATGAAGCTTTCAGATAGATCAGGGAGGAGACCATAGCTAGTTGCTATGATAGGTTTTTCAGAACAGTTAATGAACTAAGGACCTATGGCCGGTTCTTTAGCAACTATGAGCTAAATGATAAGTTTCTTAGGTCTCTTACTAAAGACTGGGATACAAAAATATGTACCATTAGAGAAGTGACAAAGCTAGCAGATACTTCATCATCCACATTATTTGGTAAGCTGCTGTGATATGAGATGCAACTGACAACAAGGAAGGAGGAAGAGAAGACTAGCAGAGCCCATGCTAAAGAATCTATTGTGGCTTTCAAGGCTGATAGCTCCAAGAGGAGCAAGGAGAAGAATCCTTCTCCACCAAGAAGGCCAGCTGAGTCAGAAAGTTCAGATCAAGAGCAATCAGGCTGTTATATGTCTGATGAGGAGTTTGCTGCTTTCTCAAGGCAGTTTCTAAAGATGGTGAAGAAGAAGGGGTGGAGGAGCAAACCTACCTCTTCCTTTCAACACAAGGATGAATATTACAGAAATAA
This sequence comes from Platanthera zijinensis, assembly GCA_039513925.1. Lineage (NCBI taxonomy): Eukaryota > Viridiplantae > Streptophyta > Magnoliopsida > Asparagales > Orchidaceae > Platanthera > Platanthera zijinensis. The sequence goes on from CM077082.1 coordinate 47,304,246, forward strand.
GAAGAAACTCTCCAAGGAGGGAAGGCATGACTCAAAATTTGGTAAACATGTTTCTAATAAGATTATATGTTTTTGCTGCAGCAAGCCATGTCATGTTGTGGCTGAATGTCCTGAGAAGAAGGACGCAGGTGAGAAGAATCATCATCACAAGAGAAGCAAGAAGGAGAAGACCATCATTGCTAAGAAGGAGAAAAGCTGGACTGATTCTTCCTCATCAGAATCAGATGAGGATGATGAAGCTTATATTGGGATGATGGCAAGACAGATGAGGAATCCTATCAGGATTAGCCTGGACCATCTAAGGTACACTCTCCATCCAGCTATTCATCTAAGTCTAATTATAGGACTGGTCCTGATTTAGAAGCATATAAATCCTGTGATGAAGATGAGTCTGAATCAGAGTTAAATATCAGATAAGTTATTGACAAGTATGATGTCTTGTTGAATGCTTTCAAGAAAAACAGGATGCTAGCCAAAAAGTAGGCTAAGGAAATATCCTCCCTTCAGCTTGCTGCTTCCTAGCATGTAGAATTGCTGGATCTAAAACTGAAGGAAATCAGTGAAATAGAAACCATTTCCTTCATTCAGATAGACACCATTGAGTACCAGGAGAACCAAATAAGGGACCTGGAAGAATTGCTTGGGAGGGAGAAGAGGATAATGGCTAGCTACTCCAAGCCAAGTTCAGTGCTACCCTTGATAGACTCCTTCTCCTCCCAAAAGGGTAAGAAGGGGTTGGGGTTCAAGGGAAGAAAAAGAGCTGCCAATCCCAAGGTAAAGGGCAAAGCTCCAATGCAGCCACTAGCCTCCAAGCCTCCTATTCAATTCAAGAGAGTGGTGCTACCCTTTGATAGGTAGGACCATGAGAGCATTCATGGTCACTGGATGAATGGTAGTACCACTAGTCAGAAGAAATTTCAAATGGCCCCTACTAGACCATTTGTTTTTGGTGCACCAGCCCCTTCACTCAAGGGTAAAGCTGTAGATTGTTCTCAGTATATTCCAACCTACACTATGACAAAGGGCAAGTCTGTCAATAGAACAGACTTGGGCATCTCAGAGGCCATCAAGAGTATGCTTTCTGAAAAGAATGAAGCTGCTGGTTGGGCTCAAGATATCCCAAGCACTTCTACTGCCAGACTCACCTCTAGTCAGACTAGGGCTGGGAAACAAAAGAACAGGATTGATGCTGCACCTTCTAAACTGAGAGTTACTGTCAACACTACTAGCAGGGTAGCTAAGAAAAGAAGGTATAACCTTCATGAGTGCTGATGCTATAGCAAGATAGGTCACTATGCCATTGATTGCTAGCGCAATCAAAGTGTGTCCAGAGCTAAAGTTTGTATACCAGTCAGAAAATCTGCTGGCAGACATGTCCATTTTGAGACTAACACTTTCACAACCTTATAAGCATAAGGTTATGATAAAGTTACAAATGGCTTAATCACTTTCACAAAAATGGCATATGTGGAAGGGTTGCAACACAACCTTATAAGCATAAGTCAATTATGTGATCTTGGTTATATCATATCTTTCCATAAGGATAAGTGTCATATTAGGAAATCAAGTGATCAAGAGGTCATTTTAACTAGCACTAGGATTGGACATGTTTATTGTCTAAATTTTCTTTGTCTAACTTCAGACTCTCTCATTTGACTAGTTGCAAATGAGAAAGCCTCACACTATGTCAAATGGCATAAGAGGCTAGCTCATTTGAATAATAAGATTATAGGTAAGTTCTATAGTAAAGATTTAGTTAGGAATGGTCCTAACATGAAGTGCTCTAAGGAAGGAATTTGCTCTGCATACCAAAAGGGCAAGCAGACCAAAGCTTCTTTCAAAAGCATTGAGACTAAGGATTCTGTGAGGTGTTTAAACCTCTTGCATATGGACTTGTTTGGTCTAATGTCTAGGTAGGAAAGTCTACACCTTTGTGATTGTTGATGAATTTTCTAGATTTGTTTGAGTTTTATTTTTGAAGAAAAAGTCTAAAACTCCTGATGTCTTCAAGACATTTGTCAAGCAAATATAGAATGAGCTGAACAGTACTGTGGTCAAAATAAGAAGTGACCATGGGACTGAATTTCAATTTAAATGCATGAAAAAATGAAAGTGAGGGTAAGATCTACCTTTACTCTAGGGGGGGTGTATAGAGTATTTTAAAATAATTTTGCAAATTAAAAACTAATTGGCAGTGGAAGACTTAATTTAATTATAGTGTATTGTGCTTGTAGTAAACAAAATAAAGTAAAGCAAGAAAGCTAATTCACAGCACACAGCAAATAAAACACAAACAACCAGATGACACAAGGAGCTATAGTGGTTCCCCAATCAACCTGGGTACATCCACTCTTTTACCACCCTAGGTAGGAATCCACTGCAGGATGAGTTGATCAGGTGTCCTGGGCACCAAAGAGCTTTTGATAAGGTGCTCAAAAACCAAACCAGATTTTTTGATAAGGTGTCTTGCCACCACTGAGTTTTGACAAGGTCTCAGAAACCAAACACAAAACTTTTGAAGGGAGTTCTGTATAACCCTTTTACAGCAAAGGAAAATGAAAAGAGTGAAGGAGTTCTTCTCTGTCAACAATCAAAGAGAAGACTAGTGGATTTGTTGTTGTCAAAGCTCCCCCTGAGATTAGCAGTAGGTCAGGAGAAGAAGCTTTGCACAGGGTGATAGGCTTTCAGTAAATTAAGATCTCCAGCAATTGATAATTTCAGCAAAGACTGAAATGTGTTGTGTTTGGAGTCTTTGATTGATGAAGCCTGGAAAACTTGAATTAGAGAAGAGATCTGAAAGAGTAGATAGGATTCTTCTCTGTGTGTTGATCTCCTTCTCTGTTCTATTGCTTGTGTTCTGTAAAAACTCTAACTGTATAATCCTGTAGAATTCTTGAGAGATATTATTCTTGGTTTGATATATTCTCTGTCTCTATTGTCTGTAATGATATTATGAGATCCAATCTCCTAGATAGCCGTTAGCCAGTCATAAATGACTTCCTTAATTGATAGCTTTCTCTGGAGGAAAGTCCTAAGAAACATTCCCTTTTAGTCTCCTTGAAACTTGCTCCAGATTGATTGAAACGGCTACAAAATATTCTGCATTAAATGCTGGATATGGAAGATATTTGAATTCCATAACAGACTGATTTGAAATCCTGAAATCGTCGATCTCTCAGGAAATTCGTCGATCTAAGCTCGACTATCGTCGATCTGAGCTCAGAGATCTTGATTTTGACTTGAGACAGAAATCGTCGATCTGAGCTCGGAGATCGTCGAACCGAGTTCGACGCCTCGTCGACCTGAGCTCAGAGATATTCGAACTGAGTTTGACGCCTCATCGATCTGCGCTCGATGATAATTGCTTTGGTCTTCTGCACTTGTAATCTGAACTAGGAGATCTTGGGGGCAGCTTTCAAACCTAAGTTCTAAGCTTAGACCTATTCTAGTTGACCTTTAAAACTATACAATGAGGTCAAGACACAATCCTATGAACATAGTGATCCTTACCCAAATCAATAATAGGATGTTCCAACAATCTCCCCCTATTTGGGTTAGGATTACTATTTACATGATTTATAGGAATTTTAAAAGCATACAAATAGAAATAAATACAACATTGTAGAAATGTAAACAACAGCATTGTAGAAGCATATGTATAATCACACATCAAATTTGTTCATAGTGAGATATATGTAGTTCAGCTTACACTATCAGTCCTTTTCCTTGCCCTTTTTGAAAAGAATTTCCCTATTGGGATTTTCAGCTTCTCTCTTAGATCTTCTGTCATCAGCAGCACCAAGAGAAGTTTGAGATTTGGCTCTGAGAACAAATTCCTCTGGGTGCAATTCCATGTACCTTTCTGGATCAAAGAATTTTTTAGAAGAATACCTTTCAAGCTCTTCCTTTCTCTGATCAGAAAATGTTGAAATGTTTGAAGTGTCTTTCCCTTGTTCTCTGGCTTTCCTCATCTGGTCTAAAGCAGCTAGCTCCTTCATTCTGGCTGTCTAAGAAACTGGGTTGTTCTCATGATCTTCATAAGGTACAGGAGGTTCATATCTGTTAATAGTGTCAGAAGGAGGAGCTTTTGAGGGAACACTTTCTTTGAGCTTATAAGGGAATGGACCAGTAGTTGAATCAGTTGGGCCTTGTCCTTCCCTTTGATAAGATTGATGTCTAGAATGTCCTCTTGAATACACTCTATAATCTCTTTGATTTCCTCTGTATTGACCTCTTCTTGACTGGTAGCCTCTTTGCTGATGTCCTCTGGATTGAGATCTTTCTTGAAACTGAGAGGAACTTTGAGATGAAGTATGAGAGGTTTGATGAGCTGAACTTCCACCAGATCTTGCACCTGGAGAAGGAGGAGGAGGAGGAGGATTATAGTGAGATGTGCCTTGGTCATATTTCCTTCTCTTCCTCATAGCCTTCAACTGGTTCTTAGAAAATTGCATCCAATGTTCAGTAATAGGACAATCATGCAATATATAGTAAGGAATGTCATTATCAGAAGTGGCTTTCTTTGTAGGAACTCTCTTCATTGCTTTACTTCTAGCTTTCCTCTTCCTTGCAATAGTTGTAGAGAAATCATCTGAATCTGTCCTGAATTCATCACTATCAGAGCTCTGGGGCTTATCATACATAGCACATATTTCCTTGTAAGCTGCCTTGGTAGGAGAATCAAGAGCAGAAGCAGTAACAACAGCAGAAACAACAACAGAGGCATCTGAAACAACAATATTCACAACAACAGGCTCAACAGGCTCTGAAGCAATAGCCTCTGCGATCATCACATCATTATCATTAAAAGCAACAGCAGTAGTTGGAACTTCCACAGCCTTGATTGAATCAATGTATGATTGGATCAAGCTGGGATCACAGATAGAAACAAGCACAATGGCCTTAGAAAGATCTTTAGCATCTGGAGCTGGAAGAGATCTGCTATATAGATCATCAAAAACTGAAAGCAGGAACTTGAAATCAACTGCACTGAAAGATGGGACTAGAGCTGGAGCTATAACATCTAGCACTGCCTCTGAACTTAGTATGGAATCTGAAACTTCAGCAGGCAACATGACTTCTTCATTGGGCATCTCCCCCTGCCTGGATTCAGTAGAAACTGGATCTAGGCACCCCAAAGAAGGGATTGCCTAAGGAGGATGGGAAGAAGATAGCCTTGTAGATAAATCATTTATAGATTTTAGTAGAGGAGCCAAGGAGGTATCCAGTAAGAGTGTTAGCCTGGGAGCTAACAACTCATATAATCTATCAGCAAGAGCAGGAACATCTACTTGCTCAAGGGAGGCTTGAGTAGAGGTAGAGAAGAAAGTTACAGAAGTTGATGTAGTTGGTGGAGCTGCAGAAATGTGTGGAGTTGATGTTGATGGATGGGGTATGGATGGTTCAGATATAGGGATGGTGGTGATGGATGTAACTGGGATGGTAACTGATGGTATGACTGAGGTTTTGGATGAGGTGAATGAGGGCTGAGCTAAGATGTCTTGAAGTAGCTGTTGGTAGGAGGTGGAAGAAGATGGAAGCTCTTGTTGAGATGAATGAGAATCATCCATATAGGAGTCATCTATGAGGTTGAATGATGGAATTTGAATGGATGAGTCAACGTCAAGAGGGGGATAGTAATGTAGTGGATGAAATTGTTCTTGAAGAGTGGCTGGTGGAGGTGTAGAGATTGTAGGTGAGTAAATTTAGATGGGAGAAGATGAAATTGAGATGGGAGATGAAATGGTTGAGGAAACTGGAGGTGGAGATGGTGGAGATGAGGAGGAGGAAGAAGGCAAATCTTCTAAAGGGGCAGTTGTCTGAGGGGAAGTGACTGTCACTGTCCTGGTGCCTGAAGTAGTGTGAGTTGCAGAACCCCTGCTGGGTTTAGCAATCTGCCTATCCCATTTTCCAAAGAGAGCACAAGATAGTCTCTTGGAAGCATTTATATGCATGCCATTTTATACTAGCAGTTGGGGGCATTTGTTGTGCAAAAACAAACCTACTATTCTCCCAAAATTAACAAAATTCTTGTTGATTTTCTTCTTAATCAGATCAAAGAAAATCTCTCCCCAGTTCAACTATTTCTTATCTACAATAGCAGCCATTAGATAGAACTGATACTTAGAAATAGTATCATGGACAGAGTGTTTTGCTAATATGACTTTGCCCACCACATCAGCCAGAAATCTGTACTCTACTGAAAGATTTTTCTTAAGTAATTTATTGGGGTTTGCTGCTGTATATCCCATTCTATCCAGCATATTAGAAAATTCTTCTCCAGACAACTCAACATTATCATTTCTAGTACTCAGTTGAAAAACTTCTGTCAAAAGTGCGGGAGTGAGGGATACCTGGGTTCCTGAAATAGTCCCGACAACTGTATTCTGATCCAGGTTGTGGGCTGTGTATACCCATTCCTTGATTTCATCGGCAGCCAGCTTCATCCTTGAGGTCATGATGGTGACCAACAGTTATTCTTTGAATAATTCTAGAATGTCCTTAAAAATCTGATCACTGCCTTCAAATGAATCCATATCTATATCAAAACCTGTATCAAATTTCATCGCGGCTAAAACAAGCAACTGAAACGGCCATGATTTTCCTGCAAAAACCAACCAAACAAGACCAAGTGTAGAGGGGTTTGGAGGGAAAGAAAGCTCTGCAGAAAGTATGAATGCGCAAAAGAGAACGATGGCCGAAAAAATGATTTTATATTAGGGTTCGACGCTGAAATGGAAAGATCGTTGAACTCAGTTCGACGATCTGGGCTTCTAAAGGAATCTGAAAGGTCTTCAACATCGTCGATCTCCGTTCGACGATATGGGATAGCGTCGAGCTCCGTTCGACGATCTGTGATCGGAAAGAGATAGCCTAGCACTATCTGGAAAACGATGAGCTCCGTTTGACGCTTTCATGAGAACGTCGATCTCCGTTCGACGATCTTTAGGAAAAATGTCGAGCACAGTTCAAAGTTAAGAAAGAACCTATAGACACTAGAAAAATCAAGTTTTTAGCCTTGTCTTTGTCAATTTTAAGGTTTTAAAAATCTTGGAACTTAATTTAGACTTCCTCCATCTAACATTCCTAACTGATTCAGGAAGAAAGTGTGTTTCTTTTCATCCAAGGGTTTGGTGAAAATATCTCCCCTTTGCAAATCAGTTGGGATATATTGAAGTTCAATTTTATTCTTTTCAACATTATCTCTTAGGAAGTGATGCTTAATCTCTATATGTTTTGTCCTATTATGGAGGACTGGATTTTGGGCTATAGAAATAGCACTGGTGTTATCACAAAAGATTTTTAACTTATCTAAGTTGTAACCATAGTCTAGGAGCTGATTTTGAATCCACAATATCTGTGAGCAACAACTACTTGCTGCCATGTATTCAGCTTCAGCAGTTGATGTGGACACAGATGTTTGTTTCTTACAAAACCAGGAGACAAGTCTGTCACCAATAAACTGACAAGTTCTACTGGTGCTTTTCCTGTCTACTCTACATCCAGCATAATCAGCATCTGAAAATCAAGTTAATTCAAATCTTGAATTTTTTGGATACCAGAGACCTAGATTTAGACAACTTTTCACATACCTAAGAATCCTTTTTACTAATGTTAGGTGTGACTCTCTAGGGCTTACTTGGAATCTAGCACAGATGCATGTAGCAAATATTATGTCAGGTCTACTAGCTGTAAGATACAATAAAGAGCCAATCATTGCTCTATACGTTGTCTGATCAACAGGTTTCCCATGTTCATCAGCATCTAATACAACATTAGTAGGCATAGGTGTTTTCATAGATGATGATGCTTCAGACATACCAAATTTCTTAACCAACTCTTTTGCATACTTGGTTTGAGAAATGAATATGCCATTAGCATGTTGTTTGACTTGCAATACTAGAAAGAAGGAAAGCTCACCCATGCTACTCATTTCAAATTTTGAATGTATTAGGTTGGAAAACCTCTTGCACAAGTTTGAATCAGTAGAACCAAATATAAAGTCATCTACATAAATTTGTACTAGTAGGATATTGGACCTATGGGTTCTAATAAAAAGAGTTTGGTCTACTCTACCCCTTTTAAAATCATTTTCCAAAAGAAAGCATGCTAAGGTCTCATACCATGCTCTAGGAGCTTGCTTGAGACCATATAATGCTTTATGTAGTTTAAAAACATGATCAGGATGAGTAGGAGAGATAAAACCTGGGGGTTGTCTGACATTGACTTCTTCCTTGATATCTCCATTTAGAAATGCACTCTTCACATCCATTTGATAAACTTTGAATCTCTTGTGAGCTGCATTGGCTAGGAATATTATTATGGCCTCTAACCTTGCAACTGGTGCAAAGGTCTGGTCATAATCTATTCCTTCTTCTTGAGAGTATCCTTGTGCAACTAGCCTTGCCTTGTTCCTTACAATAATGCCTTGATCATCTAGTTTGTTCCTGAATACCCATTTTGTTCCAACAATAGGATGATCCTTTGGCCTTGGCACTAGCTCCCAAACCTTATTTCTTTCAAATTGATTTAACTCCTCTTGCATTGCAATGATCCAATGTGGATCTTGTTCTGCATCTTGTATGGATTGAGGCTCAATTTGAGAAAGAAAGCAGGTGTGCATCAGGTTTTGGTTGACCTGATTTCTGGTTTGCACACCAGCTGAGATGTTTCCAATCACTTGGGAGATTGGATGATCTCTTGATGTTACTAAATCAATAGGGGGTGTTGATTGTTCACCAACCTGTATTGTTGTTTCCTCTTGTGGAACAACAACTGGCTCTTCAATGTGATTATCACCAGGATGTTGAATATCTTCTTCATCTTCACTGCTTTCACCTTTTTGTTGGATAGGTGAAGGTGTTGTATCCTCTTCAATGATGTTCATCCTGTCTAAATTCTCTGAAAGAGAATGTACCTGCAAAGGTTCTATGGTAGAAGTATTCTTCTCCTTGTAAGAAATGTTAGTTTCATCAAAGGACACATGTACAGATTCTTCAATTTTAAGAGATGATTTGTTATATACCCTATAAGCCTTACTGATCATGGAGTATCCCAGAAACACTCCTTCATCAGCTTTGGCTTGAAATTTTGCTATATATTTCTTGTCATTATTATGTATGTAACAAATACAACCAAAAATTCTGAAATAGTCTACTTTAGGTTTCTTCCCTTTGAGTAATTCATAGGGAGTCTTGCCCTTCAGCTTATGTATCAAATTTCTATTCAACACATAGTTTGAGGTGTTCACTGCCTCTGCCCAAAAGGATAGAGGAAGGTGAACATCTGTTACCAATGTAGTAGTAGATTCAATAAGGGTTCTATTTTTCCTTTCAGCTACCCCATTTTATTGAGGAGTTCTAGGAGCTGAGAAAGTGTACACCTGATCCCTTCACTCTAACAGAACTCTTGCATAAGAAAAGAATCAAACTCTGTCCCATGATCACTTCTGATCAGGGCAATGTGAGTATTGAACTCAATCTGTATGCATTTGAGAAACTCTATTAAATACTTAAAGTTATCAGACTTCTTCCTCAGAAAGAATACCCATATGAATCTGGAGAAGTCATCTACAACTACTAAAGTGTAAGATTTCCCTCCTAGACTTTGTACTATAATGGGTCCAAATAGATCCATGTATAACAGATATAAAATCCTAGGTGAATCACTCTTATTAAGTGACTTAAAGCTATTTTTAGTTTGCTTGCCTAATTGACAAGCCCTGCAAAAGTCCTTCCTTCTTGTAGGGGCCAGAAGGTAGTCCTCTAACAAGGTTGTCCTTGGATAGCCTTGTAATGGTTCTAAGGTTTACATGTCCTAATCTCTTATGTCATAGATCATTTGGTTTACTAACAGAATTGAACAAATAGATATAAACCTTAGTTGATTGAAAATCTACAAGATAGATGTTACCTTTCCTTTTACCTGTCAACATAGTTGTGTTGTCCTCTGATTTGATTTTGCATGAAGATTTGTTGAAAGTCACCTAGTAGCCTTCATCACACAATTGACTGATGCTGATTAAGTTGTGCCTCAGTCCTTCCACATAGGCCACCTTCTTGAATGTGACTGACCCTATCTGGACTGCACCATATCCCTTTGTTTGTCCAAAGTTTGAGTCTCTAAATATGACCTTGGGTCCAAGCTTGGCTTTGAAGGATGTAAGATTATCCTTGATCCCTGTCATGTGCTTTGAGCACCCACTATCCAGATACCATTGCTGGTTTATTACTAGATAGGTCTTCACCTGCACATATGATAATTTATTTATTTTTGACCCAGTTTACCTTGGGTCTAGGTTGATAACCTTTAAAATCTGAAATAAGAGACATCCTTGGTTGACTCTTATAGCCTTCAGGATGATATATCCTAGGAGGTATTATCCATTCAGCATAAGGATTGAAGCCTTGGGATGTAGGACCTCTAGAATTGAATTTTGACTTACCCTTAAAAGATTGTTCAAAGCTCTGAGCTCTGTTCGACGATCTCTGAGCTGAGTTCGACGATCTTGGGTCAGATCGTCGAGCTCCGTTCGAAGATCGACTTTGCCTGAATTTAGAGTTCAGAGATCGTCGACCTGAGTTCGACGATTCATCTTGAGATCGCTGAGCTCCGTTCGGAGATCGTCGAGCTCTGTTCAACGTTTTCTGTTGAACCTTATTTTCCTTAGGTATATCAGGATTCTTCCTAGCTACCTCTACAACTCCCTTTCCTTTATCTGAGATAAATTTGATTGGGGTTATTAATACTATAGGTTGGCTGGATGAAGCACCCAAGCCCAGTATACTATTCAGTCTTGAATTCACTGCGCTTGTGATGTCTATCAGTTTGATGCTTCTCCCATTGAGGGATTCTTCAAACCTCTTTGCCTCAGATAGTTCACTTTTCAGTGAAGTTATCTGCTCCCTACAACATTCTAACTCCTCAGAGAGTTTGAGGTTATCTGATTTTAAGGTGCTGTGTTCAGATAATTGATTTCTGAGAGAGATAATCTCTTTCTCAGACTTGAGTAGGTCTAAACACAGTGTCTTAAACTCAAATTTAAAGTCCTCTGAATTAAAATCAAAAGATTTTATTACCTGATCTTCTTCAGCTTTAGATTCAGATTCAGATTCTGACTCTTGTTCTGCATCTGAATTGTGTTGAGAGGCATTGATAGCCATCATGCAGAAGTCCTTCTCTTGGGCATCATCTTCATCATCACTTGAGATTGATGAAGTATCAGATTCTTCTTCAGTCTCACTCCAGGTCTCAGCTACAAATCCTTTCATGGTATGCTTGTTCTTGCTAGAGGAGGATTTGTCATAGTTGTTTCTCCCTGAGTCTTTGTCTCTTTTCCTTTCTCTCTTATCTTTCTTGTCCTTGTTTTGGTTCTCTGGACAGTCAGGCATAATGTGGCCTGGTTTCCTGCATCCAAAACAAATAATCTCTTTATTACTAGATTTGTCATACCTTGGCTTTTCATGGCCTCTGGATGACCTTTTCCTGAAGTCTTTTCTAGCCATCCTGTAGAATCTTTTGGCTAGTAGGCTCATTAGCTCTTCATTGCCTGTGACCTTGTCTTCAGGCTGTTCTTCTGTAGCTTTAAAAGCAATTGTCTTCTCCTTCCTTGTTGCTGGAGAAGCTGTCTTTTGCTCTTCCTCTCTATTTTTGATGAGCAACTCATAAAACTTGAGCTTTCCCAATAGAGCTTCAATGGTGATCTCATTCAAGCTTTTGGGATCCTTGATTTGCCAGATCCTTGAGTCCCAAGTGCTGGGGAAGCACATTAGGATCTTATCATTGAGTTCAGTCAGTGAGATCTCCTTATCCAAAGTTTTCAATTCACTGACAATCAGACTGAGTCTGTTATACATGTCAGCTACTGACTCAGTTTCTCCCTTCTTGAAGTTCTCATACTGGGTTATGAGATGAGATCTTCTGTCCTTTCTCTTATCAGCAGATCCTGACACAAGCTCAGATAGCTTGTCCTAGATTTCCTTTTCTGAGTTGTATTCAGCTACTTTCTGAAATATATCATCAGAGATTGTCTGAGCCAATATATTCATTGCCTTTGCATCAGCAAGTTTCTACTTCTCTATGTTTGCATCTGTTCCTGAAGGGGGTGGAACAACATTTGTAATTGTGGTTTCTGGAGGTCTTGGACACACTGTCAAAACAGAATTGAAGATATCCTCATCAATAGAATTCATATACAATTTAATCCTTGTCTTCCAAAGTGCAATCTTAGAAAGATTGCACACTGGAGGTCTGGTGCTTGCATAGTCTTTGTTCTGTGTCATGGATTTATATTAAAATAATTATAATAGAAATAACAACCCTCTATTAAAGGTTGATCTTATCAGAAATCTTTTGGTTCAGGTGTTAGCCTGTAAAAACAACCAACCTAGTGATGGTTTAGTTGTTGTATAACCAACCTCCCTATGATACCAATTGAAAGTGAGGGTAAGATCTACCTTTACTCTAGAGGGGGGTGAATAGAGTATTTTAAAATAATTTTGCAAATTAAAAACTAATTGGCAGTGGAAGACTTAATTTAATTATAGTGTATTGTGCTTGCAGTAAACAAAATAAAGTAAAGCAAGAAAACTAATTCACAATACACAGCAAATAAAACACAAACAACCAGATGACACAAGGAGCTATAGTGGTTCCCCAATCAACCTGGGTACATCCACTCTTCTACCACCCTAGGTAGGAATCCACTACAGGATGAGTTGATCAGGTGTCCTGGGAACCAATGAGCTTTTGATAAGGTGCTCAAAAACAAAACCAGATTTTTTGATAAGGTGTCTTACCACCACTGAGTTTTGACAAGGTCTCAGAAACCAAACACAAAACTTTTGAAGGGAGTTTTTTATAACCTTTTTACAGCAAAGGAAAATTAAAAGAGTGAAGGAGTTCTTCTCTGTCAACAATCAAAGAGAAGACTAGTGGATTTGTTGTTGTTAAAGCTCCCCCTGAGATTAGCAGTAGGTCAGGAGAAGAAGCTTTGCACAGGTGATAGGCCTTCAGTAAATTGAGATCTCCAGCAATTGATAATTTTAGCAAAGACTGAAATGTGTTATGTCTGGAGTCTTTGATTGATGAAGCCTGGAAAACTTGAATCAGAGAAGAGATCTGAAAGAGTAGATAGGATTCTTCTCTGCGTGTTGATCTCCTTCTCTATTCTATTGCTTGTGTTCTGTAAAAAATCTAACTGTATAATCTTGTAGAATTCTTGAGATATATTCTTCTTGGTTTGATATATTCTCTGTCTCTATTGTCTGTAATGATATTATGAGATCCAATCTCCTAGATAGCCGTTAGCCAGTCATAAATGACTTCCTTAATTGATAGTTGTCTCTAGAGGAAAGTCCTAAGACACATTCCCTTTTAGTCTCCTTGAAACTTGCTCCAGATTGATTGAAACGGCTACAAAATATTCTGCATTAAATGATGGATATGGAAGATATTTGAATTCCATAACAGACTGATTTGAAATCCTGAAATCGTTGATCTCTCAGGAAAGTCGTCGATCTGAGCTCGACTATCGTCGATCTGAGCTCAGATATCTGGATTTGGACTTGAGATAGAAATCGTTGATCTGAGCTCGGAGATCGTCGAACCGAGTTCGACGCCTCGTTGACCTGAGCTCAAAGATAGTCGAACTGAGTTCGACGCCTCGTCGATCTGCTCTCGACGATAATTGCTTTGGTCTTCTGCACTTGTAATCTGAACTAGGAGATCTTGGGGGCAGCTTTCAAACCTAAGTTCTAAGCCTTAGACCTATTCTAGTTGACCTTTAAAACTATACAATGAGGTCAAGACACAATCCTATGAACATAATGATCTTTACCCAAATCAGTAATAGGATGTTCCAACACAAAATTTTGTGAAGAACTTGGGATTCAGCAAGAGTTTTCCTCTCCAAGAACACCCCAGTAAAATGGGATTGTTTAGAGAAAGAATAGGACTCTCATAGAGGCTACTAGAACATTACTGAATGACATTTCTCTCCCAGAATATTTCTGGGCTGAGGCTATAAACACAGCTTGTTAAGCCCTCAATAGGACTTCTATCACCAAGAGCCACAAAAAGACTACCTATGAGATTTTGAAGGGTAGAAAACCAAACCTTGCATATCTCAGAATTTTTGGGAGCAAGTGCTTTGTGCTCAACAATGGGAAATCCTATATAACTAAGTTTGCTGCCAAGTCCTATGAGGGGATCTTTGTTGGGTACATCAATTGTAGTAAGGCTTATAGGATCTACAACTTGACAACTCAAGTTATAGAGGAGTTAGTAAATATAGTATTTGATGAATCAAATATGATTAACAATGAGCTGTCAAGCTCTTCTTCTAGTTCTGCAGGTACTGAACTAGTGTTGGATAAGCTCACTCTCAAGGAAGCTGCTCCAACAACTCAAGATAAAGTTGAGAGTGTGTGTATTCCAGAGGAAGCACAAGGCTTATAGGAAGTGGATGAAGATCTGTATTATGAAGAGCATGATGATGAAGCAAGACTGCCTCCAACAATAAGACATATGAGAGATCATCCAGGACACCAGATTATTAGTGATGTAAGCCAAGGAGTAGTGACAAAGAGCAAATGTCTCAACACAATAATGTACTCCAGCTTCCTATCCCAAGTGAATCCTAATAAATTTGAAGAGGCTAACAAAGACCAGTTCTTGATTATAGCTATGCAAGAGGAATTGGACCAGTTTAAAAGATGTAAGGTCTGGAAGCTGGTTCCCAGATCTCAAGGATATAATATCATTGGAACCAAGTGGATTTTTCAGAAATAAACTTGATGAAAATAGCATTATAGTAAAGAACAACGCTAGGCTGGTAGCTCAGGGGTATAGCCAAGAAGAAGGTGTTATCTTTGAACAAACATTTGCCCCTGTAGCAAGACTAGAAGTTATCAGACTATTTCTTGCATATGCTGCATACCAAGATTTCAAAGTCTACCAGATGGATGTGAAATCAACATTCCTGAATGGAGACTTGAAGGAAGAAGTCTATGTTAAACAACCTCTAGGTTTTGTTATTCCAAACCTTTTAAATTCTGTTTATAGACTAAGAAAAGCTCTATATGGGCTAAAGCAAGCTCATAGAGCTTGGTATGAGATATTATTTAGCTTTCTCATTAAAAATAAATTATCAAGGTGGAAGATAGACAAGACTCTATTCCTTAGGGAATCTAATGGCAAGATCATCCTAATCCAGAAATATGTTGATGACATTATCTTTGGATCTACTGATGACAACCTTTGCAGGAAGATTGCCAAACTTATGCAATAGAAGTTTGAGATGAGCAGCATGAGTGAACTTAAGCTCTTATTGGGTCTCCAAGTAAGACAGACTGATAATAGATTATTCATATCTCAGTCTAAGTTTACCAGGGAGTTGATTAAGAAGTTTGGGATGGAGAATGCTTTCACCATGAAAACTCCTATGGGATCATATATGTCTTTAGACAAAGATGAGGCGGGAAAACCTGTTGATCAGACTTTGTATAGAGAGATAATTGGATCTCTTTTATACCTCGCTACTAGTAGGCCAGACATCATGCATGCTACATGTGTCTATGCTAGATATCAAGCATGCCCTAAAGAGAATCATTACTCTACTGCTAAGAGGATTTTGAGATATCTAAAGGGCATTCTAGATCTTGGCCTATGGTACACTAGGAATAGGGATTTTGAGCTAATATGTTACTCAGATGCAGACTTTGCAGGCTGCAAAGAGGACAGGAAAAGTACTTTAGGTTCTTATCAGTTTTTGGGTAGAAGGCTAGTATCCTGGAGCAGCAAGAAGTAGACAAATGTATCTATTTCTACTACAGAATCAGAATGCATAGCTGCAGGAAGATGTTGTGCACAATTGCTATGGATTCACCATCAACTCCAGGACTATAATCTCCAGATAATTAAAAGCTCTTTATTTTGTGATTCTTCTAATGCTATCTCTATAGCTAGGAAACATGTATCACATGGCAGGACTAGGCACAAAGAGATTAGATATCACTTTATAAGAGAGCATGCGGAATGTGAGGATATTAGTCTTGAGTTTGTCCCAACAGATAAGCAAGTGGCTGATATCTTCACCAAGCCAATAGATGAAGCAAAGTTCACCACCTTCAAATTTGAGTTGGGTATGTTGAACTTGGCATAACTTCAGTTGCTCTTCATATTATTTTGTAGTAGGAAATATTTTATCTTGTAGGTTGGATTAGACTAAAGTGACTGTCAAAAGGGTAGATAGTCAGTGCTCTTACTCAGGGGGAGCTAATCTAGCACCAGTTGTTTATCTGTACTCATAAAAAGGGAGTAGATAATCAAAGATGGTCTTCTGCTCCCTTACTATTTCACAGAAGTCAAAAAGGGGGAGAAGTAGCAAGGGGGGAGAAGTAGCAAAGTAGCAGTACAGGGGGAGCAGGTGAAGTAGCTATAGCAGGAAGCTGCTATTGCAGGGGGTGCAACCAAATGGTTTGCAACTGGTATTCCCACACACAGGGAAAAGGATGTAGCGAAGAAGGGGGGGTACAATGAAAAATGTGGTAACTCTTGTTTCTCTTGGCTTAATAAATTATTATTATTATTACTGTATATGTTAGTGTATATCATTGACAAAGGTTTTTCAAGTGGTGTTTTGACTTCTTCAAATAGGGAGAGATTATTGTGTCCATTGGTCCCAATGTATTGGAACTCCTTATTATTGATTTGAGCTAGGATTACTATTAAGATTTTTATTTTGACCCAACTTGTATAGACTAGGGTCATATTTTATTTCTAGAGTCATTTCAAAAGGAATTCCAGAGAAGTTCAGTTTGACGAACTCTGAACTCAGTTCGACGAACTCAGAACTCAGGTTGACTAACTCAGATCTCAATCTCTAACCTTAGTTCGATGAAATCTTAGCTCAGTTCGACGAACGCAGAGCTCAGCTCGACGAAAGTAAAAACTCAGTTTGTAAAAGATCAGTTCGACGAAAGCCAAGCTCAGTTCGATGAAATCCTTGCTGAGTTTGACGAATCCGACGGTTTCTCTATCAACAGAAGGCAGAATGATTTCAAATGTTTGGTAACTGAAATTCTGATATTTAATGCTAAATATTCTAACGAATATAATTGTTTAAGGTAACATTAAATATGGATTCATCACAGAGTTTTAAATCTAATTAATTCTAAGGAAGTTATAAATTCTCAAGGGATTCTTCAAACGTTTCAAGAATAGTTTTATTTAAAATATTGAATTCTTCCTGACAGCATATATATATTTATAGAAGATTGCTGCTTGACAAGATTTTGACACAGAGATATACATAAATTTTGCTTTTCTTGAGACATATCTTCAATCAAACATCCAAATATAGATCTGTCTAGAATATCTACTAGAGAGCAAAAGCATACAAGAAGGCCTACACCCTAAAGAAAAGTCTCCTCCCTTGATCACAATCTCTATTTAAATCAGGGGGAGATTTTTACAACATTATACATGAAGTCTTCTCAGAGACTCTTGATAGAGAAGACAACATCTAACTCTCTTTAGTTTATTCTTAGACTGTGTACAGGGTTCTAACTCCCTTCAAAAGTTAAAACTTGGTTCATAAGTCACCTGATCAAAAGACTTAGGTTTGGTTTTTGGGTACCTGGTCAAAAGCCCAAAGGGTTGCTAGATCTCCCTTAGAAAATAGATCTTCTAGTGACAAGACACCTGATCAAATACCTGTAGTGGATTCCTACCAGGGTGGTAGAAGAGTAGACGTACCCAGATTTTTTGGGGAATACTATAAAATCCTTGTGTTGTCTGTGATTGATATTTTCTTTTTGTGTGCTGTGAATTTTATTTATCTCTCTCTCTATATATATCACTTATTTTTAAAACTGTTATAAAAATTAATTAAAGTTTCTAAAATACTCTATTCACCCCCCTCTAGAGTAAAGTTAGATCTATCACTTCCACTTTCAATTGGTATCAGAGGAGGGTTGGTTTTAACAGGCTAACACCTGAACTAATAGATCTGATAGATCTAATCTTACCTAGAAGATAGTTGATAAATTTTATCATGGCACAAAATAAGGAGTACTCAAGCACTAGACCTCCTGTTTGCAATCTTAATAAGTTTGCACTGTAGAAAGCAAGGATTAGGTTATATATGAATTCTATTGATGAGGATATCTATAATTCAATTTTGACAGGTCTACCTCTTCCACTGGCAACAACAAGCACCAGTGCTACACCTCCACCAGAATGGATAGAGGCTCAGAGAAAATAAAGAACTGTTGATGCAAAGTCTATGAATATACTATCCTTAATAATGTCTGATGATATTATTCAGAAGGTTGCTGAATGCACCTAAGCAAAAGATATTTGGGACTCCCTCACTGCAATGGTAGCTGGATCAGCATATGAAAGAAAAGACAGAAGATCTCACCTGATTTCTCAATATGAGAATTTCAAAAAGGGAGAAACTGAATATGTTGCTGACATGTATACAAGACTCTGTCTCATAATCAATGAACTGAAAACCTTGGAGAAAGACATTACTTTGACAGAAGTAAATGACAAAATTCTCATGTGTTTTTCTAGCACATGGGATTCAAGAATTTGGCCAATTAAAGAAGCCAGAAGTGTGAATGAAATTTCAACAGAAACTTTGTTGGGCAAGCTCAAATCATATGAGCAGCTCATCAAAATAAGGGAAGCTGAACAAATGACTTTGAACTCAGTAAAGAAGGACAAAAGTATTGTTTTCCAAGAAATTGAAGAGGAAGAACAACTTCCAGAGAATAAAGAACTCATGAGTCTTTTGGTTAAAAGATTCTATAAAATGGCCAGGAAAGACTTCAGGAGAAGATTTTCCAGAAACAAGAGCAAACCAAGGTATGACAAAACACCCACTAAAGAGATTGTTTGCTATGGTTACAGGAAACCATGACACATTCTTCCAAAATGTCCTGAAAATCGGAAGAAAGATAAGAAGAATGAGAAAGACTTCAAGAAGCATTCAAGCAAACCCTCTTCCAGTAAACACAGACAGAAGGGGAAAGGATTTGTAGCTGAAACATGGAGTGAGTCAGACACTGAATCTTCATCCAGTTCAAGTGAAGATGAAGAAGAATCAAAAGCTAAAGAAATCTATCTGATGGCAATTAATGCAGCAAACATCAATTTTGATTCTGACTCTGAATCTGAAGAAGACCAGGTAATTTCAACTTTTGATTTTACTTCAGACCAATTCAAAATAGACTTTAAATTGCTTTGTAAAGATTTGATAAAATATGAGAAGTAAATAAAACTTTTCAGAGAAAAGTTAACTGAATTAAACAATCTATCTTCAGAAAACATTAAACTTAAAGAAAATTTGGAAATTTCTAAGGAACAAATAGTTTCCCTGGAAAACAAATTAACAGAGGCTAAAAAGTTTGAAGAAACTCTTAATGGGAGAAGTATCAAACTGATAAATATTACAAGTACAGTCAATGCCAGATTAAATGGCATACTAGGCTTGGGAGCTTCATCTAGTCAACCTCAAATTCTTATGAAAAATATTTTAACTACCCCTGTAAAATTTATATCTGCTAAAGGAAAAGAAATATTAGCAATTACAGATAAAGACATGTCTTCTCCAGGACAACTCCAGAAAGGAAAGAAAGACCCGTACCGTAAGCTGCTTCTTAGCTCACTGCGATTGCGATGTCTTCTTATAAACCTCTGGCTTGCCCGGCTCTTTAGAATGTGAATATTTACTGAAATCCCTTAGTCTATCACCTTGGCTAGTGTGAATCCTAGTCCTTTCCTCTTTATCTGTTGTCTTTTCTCGAGAAGAGAGCCGTGGGGGTCCCCCCCGGACCGCCCGGATCCCACGAGTGAATAGAAAGTTCGATCTCCATTGGATCTCACCTGAATTGCCCCATCTATCCTCCTTAGGAGAAGTTTGGTTTCGAATCGGTGCAAGCGGGACTTTCTTGATCTTTTAATCAAAGTGGTCTTTCTCTTTCAATATATCTTGAAAGAAAAGAAAGTCCCGCTCAAGAATTCTCAAACTCACATGCCATTTTCGTTCTGACTTTTCGAGTCCGAGGGACTATTGCTGTCGAGACTTCCCCGGGTTCGTCTAGTTCATTGCCTCCTGGGATATCCGGACCTTTGTTTTCGCTTGGACCGGTGGGACGATAGAGCTCAAATCAATTGAATACCGTTTTTCCAAATCCTCGATACGCTCTCTGGTAGCACAAATGTTTTGCTTGTCTTGCCTCGCCATAACAAGCTGCAAGCAGCACCGGAATTGAACCGGAACTCAGCCCCTATCCGAGACAACCGGACATAGGAGTTTAGGGTTTAGGGTTAAGGGATTAGGAGTTTAGGGTTTGTGGTCGCCTTTAGTGAGTTCATAAGATTGACGAGCACCTTTTCACAGCAGTCCCTAAAGCTTTGTCATATAATGAACCAGAGAATAAATCAAAATCCTTTCAGAAAAACCATGTTCAACAGAATTTGTCGAACCGAGCTCGACGAAATCACTATTATTCGTCGAATAGAGATAGACAAACGCTGAACACAGGAAATGAGTATAGTTATTCACTGAATAGTGCTCGTCTAAATCACCATTATTCGTCGAACAGAGCTCGATGAAATCAGAATAATTCGTCAAACTCAAATTTTTCAAACAGAAATTTTACTGCTTTTCAAAAGAATAATCAAACTCAAAAATTGATAAACCCTTTCACTGAGTGGATCATTCCTCCAAGGAGATATCATCCACTTGGATATAAAAATCAACCTAAATATTCTTATATTTCTACTTATTATGACAAAAATTAGGACCCAAGGTAATCTGGGTCAAGAATACCTAACTTGTTTTTAATATAGGAAAAGAACTATCCTACCACAGAGGAACAATGGTATTTGGATAGTGGGTGCTCTAAACACATGACAGGAAGAAAAGCTAATCTAAAAGACTTCAAAGCAAATCTTGGACCAAAAGTCATATTTAGAGACTCAAACTGTGGCTAGACAGAGGGCTATGACAATATCAAAATTGGAGTAGTTACCTTCATAAAGATAGCTTATGTGAGTGGTCTTAAGCATAACCTCATCAACATCAGTCAACTATATGATGAAGGTTATCAGGTATCATTTAATAAGTCTTTATGCTCTATTATATCTAATGAAAACAAAATTGTTTTATCTAGGGTTAGATAAGGTAACACATATTTAGTAAATTTTAATTCTACAAAAATTGAAATATGTTTGTTTAATCAGATAAGTAAACAAATGAACTTTGGCATACAAGATTAGGGTATGTAAACCTTAGAACTATTGCTAAATTGTCTAAGGACAACCTTGTCAAAGGACTACCTTCTGGTTCTTACAAGAAGGAAGGACTTTGCAGGGCTTGTCAATTAGATAAGAAAACTAAAAATAGTTTTAAATCCATATCTATAAGTGATTCATCCATAATTTTGTATTTGCTACATATGAACTTTTTTGGACCTATTGCAATACAAAGTTTGGGAGGAAAGTCATACACTTTAGTTATTGTTGATGATTTCTCCAGATTCACTTGGGTGTTCTTTCTTAGGAACAAGTCTGACAACTTCAAGATTCTTATAGACTTTCTTAGGAACATCAAGATTGAGTATTCTACTCAGATTTCTTTGATCAGAAGTGATCATGGCACTGAGTTTGAATCTCTTCTGATGAAAGGATTCTGTGAGAAAGAAGGAATCTGGCAGTGTTTCTCTACTCCTAGAACTCCTCAACAAAATGGGATAGCAGAAAGAAAAAATAGAACCCTAATTGAATCTGCTAGAACATTACCTTTAGATGCTCACTTACCCCTATCTTTTTTTGGCAGTGGCAGCAAGCACCGCAAATTATGTTCTTAACAAAAGTCTCATTCATAAACTCCAAGGTAAGACTCCCTATGAATTGCTTAAAAATAGAGGAATCAGTACATGCAACATTTGATGAATCTAGCATGTTTTATAAGGAGAGGAATACCTCTACCATAGACTCTTTTTAGGAACCAATTCTTTGTGAGAAACTAGGTGAATTAACCCTAAAGTAAGAGGATACATTGCATCCTTCTCAACAGATTGCTGAAGATAGTGATGAAGATAATTCTGAAATTTATGTTGAAAATGTTGTAGCTAATGAAATTCCACAAGAGGAATTAACAACTCAAATTATTGAAGAACCAACTCCACCTGTTGATTATGTCACTATTAGAGATCATCCTAGATCTCGAGTGATTGGAGACATATTAGTTGGCGTGCAAACAAAGCATCAACTCAATCAAGATCAGATGTATACATGCTTTCTATCTCAGGTTGAACCTCAATCAATAAAAGATGCAGAACAAGATCCTCATTGGATTATTGTAATGCAAGAGAAACTCAATCAGTTTGAGAGAAGTAGAGTTCGGGACTTAGTTCTAAGACCCAAAGACTATCCAGTAATTGGAACCAAATGGGTCTTCAGGAATAAATTGGATGCTCAAGGAGTTATAGTGAGAAATAAAGCTAGATTGGTATCTCAAGGGTATTCACAGGAGGAAGGAATAGATTATGATCAAACATTTGGTCCTGTTGCAAGATTAGAAGCTATCAGGATATTTCTTGCTTTTGTTGCTTTCAAGAAATTCAAAGTATATCAGATGGATGTAAAGGGTGCTTTCCTGAATGGATAAATCAAAGAGGAAGTATATGTGGAGCAACCTCCAGGTTTTATCTCTTCAACTCACTCATCTCATGTTTTTAAGCTTAATAAAGCTCTTTATGGTCTTAAACAAGCTCCAAGAGCTTGGTATGAGACCCTTGCTAATTTTCTATTAGAAAATAAATTTTGTAGAGGCAAAATAGACAATACTTTATTTTTTAGACATCATAAAACTAAAATTATACTAGTTCAAATATATGTTGATGATATAATTTTTGGTTCTACTGATTCCAAACTTTGCAAAAGGTTCTCTGACCTAATGCATTCAAAATTTGAAATGAGTAGCATGGGTGAATTATCTTATTTTCTTGGTATACAAGTGAAGCAAACATCTGATGATATTTTCATATCTCAATCTAAATATGCTAAAGAGCTTATTAAAAGATTTGGGATGTCATATGCCTCCTTTATGAAAACACTCATGCCTACTAATATTGTAGTTGATAATGATGAACATGGCAAACTTGTTGATCAGAAAACATATAGAGCAATCATTGGGTCTTTATTGTATTTAACAGTAAGCAAGCCAGATATTATGTTTGTAACCTATATTTTTGCTAGGTTTCAAGTTAACCCTAAAGAGTCTCACCTTATTTTAGTAAAAAGAATTTTGAGATTTATAAAGGGTTGTCCTAATCTAGGACTCTGGTATCCTACTGAGCCAGGATTTGAATTAACTGGATTCACAGATGTTGACTATGCTGGATGCAGAGTTGACAGAAAAAGCAGATTAGGAACTTGTCAGTTTCTTGGTTATAGGCTTGTGTCATGGTTTTACAAGAAGCAAACCTTTGTGTCTACATCAACTGTTGAGGCTGAATATATTACAGCAGGTAGTTGTTGTTCACAGATTTTGTGGATTCAAAATCAACTACTAGATTATGGATACAACTTAAATAATTCAATTATATTCTGTGACAATACTAGTACAATTTAAATTGTAGAGAATCCATTCCTCCATAGTAGGACTAAACATATAGAAATAAGGCACCACTTTATCAGAGATAATGTAGATAAAAATAAAATTAGCCTATTATTTATTTCTACTGATTTACAAAGAGCTGATATTTTCACCAAACCATTGGATGAAAAGAAATATATTTTCTTTTAAAATCAATTAGGAATGATTGATGGAGAGACATTAAGTTGATTTTGGATGGAGATTGACGAATTATAAATCTTCCGTCGAACGGAGATTGACGAATTGTAAACCTTTCGTTCAACGGAGATCGACGAATTGTGAACCTTTTGGAGTTCCATAAATTGTGAACCTTTCGAACCTTTCATCGAACGAAGATTGACGAATTGTGAATATTTCGTCGAACGAAGCTTGACGACTTATTTTTCGTCCTTTTAACTTCTGAAAACTTATATTTAGGTTTTTATCAAGCTCCATCCTGCGCTTTCTCCATTTCTCTTCTCTTGCACTTGATCTCTTTGTTTTGCAGGATAATGGCAGTGTCGCAAGCAATTCTCACTGCGATGAAATTCGATGTTGGATTCGATATTGACCTGGAATCTTTTAAACATTCGGATCAAATCTTTATGGACATATTACAACTTTTTGAGGCACAACATCTGTGCTATTTTATGACCACCCAAATCAAGCTCCCAGTTTTAGAAATAAAGGAATGGGTTTACAATGCAAAGGTTCAAGATCTTACAACCATTACTGGCTTAATCTCAGGACATCATGTTTCTCTTATACCTGCAATTTTATCTGAAATTTTTGGATTAGTAAATAGAGAAGATGAATTAGAATTATCAAGTACAGAATTTGACATTATGATAGATAGAATGGGTCACTCACAAGGAAACCGTATCCATTTGTTGAAAAAGAATTTCTCTGTAGAATATAAATTTCTAGCTGATGTAGTTGGTAAAGTTCTTTTGGGCAAACATTCAGCCAATGACTATGTCACTAGGCACCAGTTTATGTTGATGAGTGCTCTCGTTGACAAGAAAAACATTAACTAGGGGACAATTTTGTTTGATTCAATCAAGAAGAAGATTAATAAGAAGGATGTGAGTTATGGAAGAATTCTGGAAATTTTCTTCTAGGCCAAATGTCCAGAGGTTTTGGTTTCTCAGACTATGTGATAGTTGTACTTTCAAGACTACCTAAACACCTAGAGGCGGGTGAATAGGTTCTAATGCTTTTTTTCACTTTAGGCAGAATATAATTACTGAATATATACACACAGCACAGCAATCACAGAAATTCACACATCACAAATTGCACACAGTTTTATAGTTGTTCCCCAAGATCTGGGTACATCCACTTTCCCCCTTCACCTATCTAGCAGTGTGCTAGATTCGGCCAAACTCCCTTCCTTAACTCAGATCCTACAGCTCAGAATCCAAAATGGATTCCTACAACTCAGAGTGATACCACACTCCTACAACTCAGGCAATTCAGCCCTACCTCAGTCTTTATCCAAGACCTACCACTCAGAGATTATCTCTTCTACACTCAGCCTTTATAAATTAGGCTTACAACTCAGATCTATTAAAGATCCTATAAGATTTAGAAAAAGAGTTTTATAGAATCTTGCCCTTGTTGAGAGAGAAAGGACAAGACAGCACTGATCAGCTGATGGATGAAATCAACTGAAACTTAGCTTTCTTCAAAGCTTCTTGAATCTGAACTAGCTGAGTTGATTTTCAAACAGCTTCTTGAGAAACCTGTAACAGCTTCCTTCTTGATCTTCAAATAGCTGGATCCCTCTCTATCCAATCCCTTTGGAAATTCTTCAGAATTCTAGGACGAATTCTCCTTAGACTGATCCTGAGAGGTTGAACCCTTCAGAATGTCTTCTTAGATCTTCAGATGAAGATCTTCTTCAGTGCCTTGCACTTTCTTGATTTGATTCCTTAAGCTGTTTTTATGTGTGTTGCTTCTCAAAACAATAATCCCATTCTACTTCTGAATCTGTCTATTTATAGACCTTCTTTTTGGTGACCGGCTGATCAGGTTTTTAATTGTCTTCTGACAAGTCTGACAGCTTCAATTAACCTGTTGTAACCCACAGCTGTCAAGTCTTCAAACAGATCTTGTGCCTTTGTCTTGGATAGCAAAGTGTCGAGACTATCTGTCAGAAAGTGTCGAGACCATCTGTCTATATGTATCGACACAAGTAACTTTGGTGTCAACACTGCCTCTGGAGAAGTCGATAAGTTTGCCTTTAAGTCGACTCAGCTTCTGCATACTAAAACTTGAGAGTGAGTCGACACTGAGTATTTGTGTCGACTCAAACACTTCATCATTCTTCAGTAAATGACTTGGTCTAGACTTGGCAGTGTGTCGACACAAGTCCTGTGTGTCGACACAGTTGATGTAGATTCAAAACATAGTATGTGTCGACACTGCCTTCAGGTGTCGACACAGCTTTTGTCAACTCTGCATATATGTGTCGACTCAGTCTTCTGGTGTCGACACAAGTATTGTCGACTCTGCCTCTGTGTGTCGACACAGCCTCCTAGTGTCGATACAGTTGATGTCGACTCATTATCTCTGTGTCGACACAGCCTTCTTCAAGTGTCGACACAATCTTCCTGAAGTGTCGACACATCTTCTTCTGGTGTCGACACATGGACTTAGAAATTTTTCCATACTTTTAACCTGCACACATTCAACTTAAACAACATCAAATACACCTTGATGTATATCATTATGCTAAGTTAAGCTTCTTCAAATCAGGTACACATTTTCCAATGTATCCAACAATCTCCCCCTATTTGGAGAAGTCATAACCCATATTAGCTAATGATATACACCACTTATGATAATAATAAACAAAATGATGATGATGTATATAAGCTTAATATTACAGAAAATATTAACAAGCAAAACACTTGCACAGATTCATCACAGAAATAAAAAAAAATATACACAAAAATCAATTAGAGAGCAAGATTTTGTGTATTATGTCAAAATGATTGTTTACAAAATGTTTAACACTGAATGTTTCACATTACACATTTTTTAAACTAAAACTTAAGACATCTAAGACTAAGACAGATCAGGCTCCTTTATAACAATCCCTCTTCCAGATTGTACTTGTGCCTGCACAGAAGGTTCAGTTTCTTCCATGGGCTTTTTGCCTTTATGATCAGCCTTCTCCTGAGCCTCAGCCTTCAATCTCTGTCTCTCAAAGTAGTGATACGGCTTGAGAAAGTATTTGCTAGGCTCCACAACATCAGGAGGTAGCTTTCCTATCTTAGCTTTCCTTCTATACTGAACAATAGCCTCTTGTCTGGCTTCATGCTTCTGCCATTCTTGTTCATTGTACCACTTGTCCCTTTCATGGACTTGATCTTTTGAAGCTTTCCAGGCAGTTAGTATGATGTTTCTAGAGGTAGGGCTCCACTGTTCAAAATTAGGTTTTAGTTCAGCTTGCTCCCTAAACCTCTTCTTTGACAGTTGAGCCTCTTACTGAGCCTTGATTGCAGCTTCAGGCATGTCTACTTTTCCAAGTATAATATTTGAAACCTCCTCAGGAGGACTATACATAGTTTGCACCATCTGATGAATCAAGTCAAAATCTGCAGGGGGTATATGACTTGAGCAGCCTCTGGTTGGTTGCCTTCAAGTAGACCTTTTGGCTGTACTCCTGACTCTACCATATTATCATCATCACAAAGGGGTGGATATCCCAATGTGGCTCTGATACTGTTAGTTACCCACTTGATATGTTCTGAGCCAGCAGAAATAAGTACCCTCTCCCCCTTTAGGACTTCTCTTTCTACATGATCTCTGAGATCGTCCTTCTGAAATCTGATCTGACCATCTAGATAATTAATGCCATCTTTGAAGAAGGGTTTCAACTTGTTCAGTTTTGCAGTAATTTCCTTCTGGGAAGTGGTTATGGCTGACTGAACTGAGTCTAAAGCAGTGTTGAACTTAGTTTCATATGCAAGCATTTCTGCTGCCCTAGCTTCAGTCAATTTAGTCATGGTTGTTTGAAGTTGAGCAAGAATATCTGTGTTGGCAGTTGTCAGATTGTCATTTAGCCATTTTTGATTTTCAAGAATATATCCTTGATTAACAGATTAAGCATCTATTTCTTTCTTCATTTCCCCTTGTTGTTGTGCCAGATATACAATAGCATGTGCCCCTTTGGTAAAACAATCAGTCATTTCTCTTTTATTTTGATTGACTTCAAATCTTATAGACTTTATATCTTGAGCCAGATCAAACTGAAGATTTTTATTACTTTCATCAACATATTTCTCCATGGCTAATCTCTGATTATCTAGCTTCACCTGAATCTACCATGAACTTGTTGTAATTAAAATCAGATGGAGATTGGTGAGTTGAAGACTGTAGAGCCTGCTTGTAGCTATGGCTTCTTCTTTTGAAGACCATGAGCTTCCTTTTCTTTGCCACT
Organism: Platanthera zijinensis; assembly: GCA_039513925.1. NCBI lineage: Eukaryota > Viridiplantae > Streptophyta > Magnoliopsida > Asparagales > Orchidaceae > Platanthera > Platanthera zijinensis. Next base: position 47,332,349 of record CM077082.1, read on the forward strand.
CTGGCTTCTGCAGACTCAGATTCTGAAGAGCTTTCAATCTGAACTCTTTCAGGAGGTGAAGGTGGAATAGCTGTCTCAGTGACATGTTGATCTTTGTCAACAGCCACTTGCTCCCCCTCAACTTCGAGCTCCTTCTCAATTTCTTGCTCCTCCTCAATTCTATTAGTAGCAATTTCAACATCAGGAAACAACTCATCTAGAGTGAATTCCTTTTGTGCATGAGCAGAAGATGAGTCATCTAGACCAGCAGTGTGCAAATCTTTTGATAAATCTATTTATTCTTCCTCTTGCACTTGTTTAGAAATCTGCTCCCCCTGCACCTGTTTAGTGTTAGGAATGTCCTGGGCAGAAGAATAAACTTGCTCCCCCTGCACCTGTGCAGGTAAAGATTCATCCTGGACTTGATCTCCTGGAAGTTGTTCAGTATTTTGATCATGACCTGGGGATTTCTCTGGTGTGTCCTGCCTGTCCACATCAGGCAACTCTTTGGACAGAACTCTATCCCATCTTGAGAATAATCTCATGTCCATTTTTCTCATGTGATTGATCTTAGTCCCAGGAATTTGTTGCATGACCTCTGGGATGAGTCCAGCCAGATATAAACTCAAAATCCTAGCCAGATTTGGCTTCTTAAGTCCTTCCTTGATTTTATCAAACAGAACTGCTGACCAGTCTATGTTAACCCTGAAGATGATCCTTGTCATGAGGTTAAACATTAAGGCCAAAATCCTATCATGGCCGTCAGGTTTACACAAGATCACCTTCCCAACCACTTCAGATAGAAATTTGCCTTGTGGATTCATTCCTTTTTTGTTGATAGCTGCTCCAATTTTGACGGTTGGATCCAATCCACACCATTGTAGAGCCTCCCTTATCTTAGAGGCTGGGACCTCTTCTACATTCTCAATGCTTGGTAATTGAAGAATCTTTCTTAAACTCCGTAGAGTAAGTTTCACCTTGGTTCCATGAACTATGGATTTGATCTTGAGTCCAGAAGAATCCACTGATGCTGAAGTGTAAAATTCAAGTACCTCCTTCTTCCAGATTTTGGTGGGTTCAGAAACCAGATATTCCAATCCATTATCAGCAAGATAAGATATCACTTATTTTATTTCAGGCGTGGCATTGTCGAACGCAGCCCTAACCAACTCATATCCCTCATTGACGTTATCTTCAACCTTTGGCGCCATTGGAAAGATGAGAAAACTGGAGAGAAGAGAAGAGAGAGAATGTCGACACAGGGTTTTAGTCTCGAAAACCTTTTGAGCGTGTCGACAGAATACGTTCTTGACCTATTTATACCCTCTATTGAAAGAAGGTCAAAAGGCGGGCAAAAACAGACAAAATGTGTCGACACAGATGAAAAGTGTCGACACAAACTTTTACTGTCTCGACATCAATGTTGACTAATGTGCGTCGACACCAATTGAGGATATGTCGACACAAGAAAGACAGTAGAGCATCAGAAATTCTGTGTCGACTCTTAGTACAAGTGTCGACACAAAATCTGTAAGTGTCGACATCATTATTCTGGTGAAGTCGACACTACATTTCTGGATTAGTCGACTATTTGACCCTTAAGTGTCGACACAAATTCTCCGTGTCGACACAAATTCTCTGACAAGTCGACATAACTATACTGAGTCGACACTTTATTACCGAAAGTGTCGACACCATTTTACTTAGTCAATTTCTGTTTGTTGATATACTAATTAATGGTCAGCATACCTAATTCAATTTTAAATTTATCGAATTTTGTTTCATCCAGTGGCTTAGTAAATACATCTGTAATTTGATAATCTGTTTTAACAAATTCCAATGAGATATCTTCTCTTTCTACATGCTCTCTAAGAAAATGGTATTTTATTTCTATATGCTTAGTTCTACTATGAGCAACAAGATTGTTAGCAATAGAAATAGCACTCTTAGAATCATACAATAAAGGTGTTCTACTTACTTGAATACCATAGTCCTTTAACTGATGCTGAATCCACAATAGCTGTGCACAGCAACTTCCAGCAGCAACATATTCAGACTCAGCTGTGGATATTGCCACACTGGTCTGCTTCTTACTGCTCCATGATATCAGTCTTCCTCCCAAAAATTGGCAAGTACCTGTAGTACTCTTTCTATCCTCTCTACATCCTTAAATCCTTGGTATACAGCATAGGCAAGAAACATCCTGATTGCCTCCAGTCTTGCTACTGAGGCAAATGTCTGATCAAAATCTATTCCCTCTTCCTGTATATATCCTTTAGCAACCAGTCTTGCTTTGTTCTTTACTATTACTCCACTCTCATCCAACTTGTTCCTAAATATCCACTTTGTTCCAATGATGTTGTGGTCTTTTGGTTTAGGAACAAGCTCCCAGACTTTGCACCTTATGAATTGATTAAGCTCCTCTTGCATAACATTAATCCAATGTTGGTCTTGGATGGCTTCTTCAAATTTCTTAGGCTCCAATTGAGATAGGAAACTTGAGTGCAGTACTGTGCTCAGATTTCTGCTTCTAGTCTGCACTCCTTGACTTAGATCACCTATTATTTGATTAGCTGGATGATCTTTTAGATGTCTTATGGCTGGAGGAAGATTTCCTTCAGGTTGAACATCTCCAGCTCCTTCATCATGCTGTACTTCTTGGTTGTCATTAGCTTCTATAGAGTTTTGTACTCCCCCTGGACTGTAGCCTTCATTTTCCACTGCTTCATCTGCATTTGATGCTCCTGCAATGGAATGCTTGTCCATCCTTTTGCTTATACCTGTTGGACTGTATGAACTACAAGGCAACTCATAGTTGATTAATCTTGATTCATCAAACACAACATGTACAGATTCTTCTACAACTTGAGTAGTCAAGTTGAAGACTCTATAGGCCTTACTATTTATGCTGTACCCAACAAATATCCCATCTTGGGATTTGGCAGCAAACTTAGTTAGATATGACTTGCCATTGTTAAGTATATAGTACTTGCAACAAAAGATCCTAAAGTAGGATAAATTTGGTTTTCTACCTTTCATAATTTCATAGGGAGTCTTTTTGTGGCACTTGGTGATAGAAGCCCTATTGATCACATGACATGCAGTGTTTACTGCCTCAGCCCAGAAATATTCTAGAAGAGAGGTGTCACTCAATAGAGTTCTACCAGCTTCAATCAATGTCCTATTCTTTCTTTCAGCAATACCATTTTGCTGAGGTGTTCTAGGTGAGAAGAACTCTTGGAAAATCCCAAAGTCTTCACATAATCTTGTCATACTTTCAGATTGAAATTCAGTACCATGGTCACTTCTGATCTTGATCACTGTACTGTTTAGTTCATTCTGAATTTGTTTCACAAAACTAAGTAAGACACTTGGGGTTTCTGATTTTTGTCTCAGAAAGAACACCCATGTATATCTAGAATAGTCATCTACAACCACAAAAGTGTAGACCTTCCTACCTAGACTATGAACTGGCATAGGACCAAAAATATCCATATGTAAGAGGTATAAGCACCTCACAGAATCCTTGTTTTCAAGACTATAAAAGGAGGATTTTGTCTGCTTGCCCTTTTGATAAGCTGAACATATCACTTCCTTTATACACTTAACTTGAGGACCATTCCTCACTAACTCTTTGCTGAAGAGTTGGCCAATTGTCTTGTAGTTAAGATGAGCCAACATCTTGTACCACTTGACACAATGAGATGCATTATCATCAGCTACAAGACAGATGGGAGAAGCCTTGTTCTCACATACAAAATTAAGACAATAAACATTTCTCTTTCTATATCCAGTCAATATGATCTTTTGATCACTTGACCTTTTGATATGACATCCATCCTTAACAAATGAAATGTCATATCCAAGATCACTCAGCTGACTTATGCTAATCAGATTATGTTTCAAACCTTTTACATAAGCCACTTGGGTGATGGTAATTTGGTTTGAAGAAATGTTACCAAACCCTTTGATGATTCCTCTTTCAGATCCACCAAAGATTACTTTAGGTCCATCTTTGACAGATGTGTACTCCTTCAGCAGCCCCTTTGTTCCAGTCATGTGCCTGGAACATCCACTGTCCAAGTACCATATAGGGGCATGACAACTTGGACTTTCCTGCAATACAGAATTACTTTCCCTTAGAACCCAAGTGAGTCTTGGATCCTTGGTTCAGGTTAGCACCATTCATATTAAGACTACCAGCAGCTCTTCTAACTGGTAGACTATTATTCTTCCTTACATTTGTGTTATGCCAGTAGTCTAAGGCAAAATGGCCTCTCTTGCCACAACACTAACATTCAAACTTGTTGTATCTAGGTCTTGATACACCCTTGACAAAAGAATTTCTGTCCAGTGTTGGTGCTGCTACAGCTTCACCCACAGATTTCTTATAACCATGGGGTTTATGAACATGGGTAGACCTATTGGCATTTACACCCTTGTTTATCTGAACATTCTCAAGATCATATTTGTTAGAAGGAACTTGCACCTTTCTAAACTTAACTGGGATTGAAAGGTTTAGAGGCTGGACAGGAGATTTGCCTTTTCTTTTGAATTGGGCAGCCCTGGGGTTACCTTTGAAGCCTAATCCTACCTTACCCTTTTGAGCCACAAACTCATCTATTAAAGGTAAGACAGATTTTGGCTTAGAGTAACTAGCCAATAAATCTTTCTCTATTCTTAGTCTGGCCTCCAGACTCTTAATTTGATCATTGTTATATTTGATTGTGCCCATCTGAATATAGGTTATATTTTTCAGTTTGGCAATCTCATTTAACTTTTGATCCATTACTTTTTCAAACTCAGTTGCAGCCACTTTAAGATTAGCAATTTCCTGAGCCTGAACTTTGACTAGATTCTTGCTTTTCTTAAGAGCCTGCAATAAGACCCTATATTCATCCATCAATTGATGAATATCACCTTCAGATTCAGATCCATTCACATCACTTGATGTAGATGAATCTGACTCTGAACCAGTACTAAAATCAGAAGAACTAGAAACCTTTTGTACCTTACTAGGACCAGGCTGATCCTGGCATTGGTTATCTTCTAACTCAGCCATCAGACCCATGCATTCCTTGTCTTCTTGATCATGAATGGAATCCATCAGTTGCAGAAATTCCTCTTCTTCATTGGCTGCATACAATCCTATGTATGCTTCTGCTTCAGATTCTGACTCAGATGTGGACTGATCTGAAAGACTCTTATCCTTCTTTGTAACAAAAGATTTCTCCTTCTTGCCCTTGTGTTGAGTCCTTTTTCTGTCTACTGACTCCTTTCTCTTTTCAGGACATTCAGCTACCATATGTCCAGTCTTATTGCAGCAATAACAAACAATCTTAGAAGTTATGGCTTTGCTAGGCTTAGTTCTGTTTCTCTCATTTCTTGAGGATTTTCTCTTCTGATAGTACTCATCTACTGGCTGTGATGTGGAGGGCCTGGACTTCCACTGCTTATTTTTCAAGAACTTTTGAAACTGTCTTGTAAAGGCAGTAAAGTCAGTATCTGATTCACTGCTCCCTGATTTCTGACTATCTGAATTTTCTATTATCTCTTCTATAGCTTCCTTGAGAGGAGATGAAGACATCCTCCCTTTCTTTCTAGCGGCTTCAACTTTGAAATCCACAGATCTATGCTCACCTGTTGTACTTCTTTCTTCCTCCTTCCTAGCCATCAATTGCATTTCATATGAAAGTAATTTTCCAAACAAGGTTGGAGGAGAAATATCAGCTAACTTGGCCACTTCTCTAATGGCACATATTTTGGTATCCCAATCCTTTGTTAAAGATCTGAGAAACTTGTCATTCAGCTCATATGTACTGAAGACTCTTCCATAGGACATCAGTTCATTCACAATCCTATAGAATTTCTTATAACACTCAGTTATGCTATCAGACTTTCCTTGTCTGAAGCTCTCATATTCTTGGTTGAGCATTGATTTTCTATCTTGTCTTACTTCTTCAGATCCTTCCATATAGACAATCAAGGTGTCCCACATCTCTTTGGAAGTCTTGCAATGTATCAGATTTTGGAAGGTGGAATCATCTATTGCACTTACTATGATGTTTTGAGCTCTCTTGTCCATAGTGGCTAAGATGATTTCCTCCTTTATCATTTCTGAAAAATCCTTAGGAGTTTCCTCATTTGCATCTAACACAGAAGTCTTCATTGGAATGTATGGACCTTCTTTCACTGTGATATAAATTCTTGGGTCTAAGGCCTCCATAAACAGCCTAACCCTTTCCTTCCAAATTCCAAAGATTTCTTTTCTGCAGATGGGAAGCTTCATAGATCCCAACTCCTTGTGATTCTCACCTGAACCCATTTTCTTGATTCTTGATTCTGTCTTTAGATCTAACTCAGACTGTTAAGTCTAACTTTGAGCAACCTCCCTCTGATACCACTTGATAGTTTTACGTTCAAGACTACCTAAACACCTAGAGGGGGGTGAATAGGTTATAATGCTTGTTTTCACTTTAGGCAGAATATAACTACTGAATATATACACACAGCACAACAATCACAGAAATTCACACATCACAGATTACACACAGTTTTATAGTGGTTCCCCAAGATCTGGGTACATCCACTTTCCCCCTTCACCTATCTAGCAGTGTGCTAGATTCGGCCAAACTCCCTTCCTTAACTCAGATCCTCAGATCCTACAGCTCAGAATCCAAAATGGATTCCTACAACTCAGAGTGATACCACACTCCTACAACTCAGGCAATTCAGCCCTACCTCAGTCTTTATCCAAGACCTACCACTCAGAGATTATCTCTTCTACACTCAGCCTTTATAAATTAGGCTTACAACTCAGATCTATTAAAGATCCTACAAGATTTAGAAAAAGAGTTTTATAGAATCTTTCCCTTGTTGAGAGAGAAAGGACAAGACAGCACTGATCAGCTGATGGATGAAATCAACTGAAACTTAGCTTTCTTCAAAGCTTCTTGAATCTGAACTAGCTGAGTTGATTTTCAAACAGCTTCTTGAGAAACCTGTAACAACTTCCTTCTTGATCTTCAAACGGCTGGATCCCTCTCTATCCAATCCCTTTGGAAATTCTTCAGAATTCTAGGACGAATTCTCCTTAGACTGATTTTGAGAGGTTGAACCCTTCAGAATGTCTTCTTAGATCTTCAGATGAAGATCTTCTTCAGTGCCTTGCACTTTCTTGATTTGATTCCTTAAGCAGTTTTTATGTGTGTTGCTTCTCAAAACAATAATCCCATTCTACTTCTGAATCTGTCTATTTATAGACCTTCTTTTTGGTGACCGGCTGATCAGGTTTCTAACTGTCTTCTGACAAGTCTGACAACTTCAGTTAACCTGTTGTAACCCACAGCTGTCAAGTCTTCAAACAGATCTTGTGTCTTTGTCTTGGACAGCAAAGTGTCGAGACTGTCTGTCAGAAAGTGTCGAGACCATCTGTCTATATGTGTCGACACAAGTAACTTTGGTGTCGACACTACCTCTGGAGAAGTCGACAAGTTTTCCTTTAAGTCGACTCAGCTTCTGCATACTATAACTTGAGAGTGAGTCGACACTGAGTATTTATGTCGACTCAAACACTTCATCATTCTTCAGCAAATGACTTGGTCTAGACTTGGCAGTGTGTCGACACAGTTGATGTAGATTCAAAACATAGTATGTGTCGACACTGCCTTCAGGTGTCGACACAGCTTTTGTTAACTCTGCCTATATGTGTCGACTCAATCTTCTGGTGTCGACACAAGTATTGTCGACTCTGCCTCTGTGTGTCGACACAGCCTCCTGGTGTCGATACAGTTGATGTCGACTCATTATCTCTGTGTTGACACAGCCTTCTTCAAGTGTCGACACAATTTTCCTGAAGTGTCGACACATCTTCTTCTGGTGTCGACACATGGACTTAGAAATTTTTCCATACTTTTAACCTGCACACATTCAACTTAAACAACATCAAATACACCTTGATGTATATCATTATGCTAAGTTAGGCTTCTTCAAATCAGGTACACATTTTCCAATGTACCCAACACTATGCATATTAATGCATCTAAGAGGATCACCTCTGCTCTATTTGGTAAATGGGAGAGGGTGATTCCTAAGCCTCCCAGGGTTGAATCTTCTAGGGCAGCTTCTGAAAGCACAAGAGTTGTCTCAGCTACTCTCCCTACTCCAGCAGAAGTTTCTCCCCTTTTTTCTACCTCTCCTCAACCATCTCCACATAATTCCCCTAATCCTTCCAAACCACCTTCTCAACAACCTACTTTGTCTACAGAAGTTCCATCCTTAGTCCTTCTACAGATTCCCCAGTTCATCTTTCACCTCATTTATCTCCATCTCATTCATCTCCACCTCACATATCTTCACCTCATATATCTTCACCTCACTTATCTCCACCTCACTAACCCATCTAGGAACCAATTCCTACTGACATTCTCCCTGTCATCAATCCTTAATCTATGCCACAGTCTTCTTTTCTTTGTACAAACTGTGCTAATAGATCAACTCCCTCTTCCTCGAATCCATCCTCTACATCTACTCTGAATCCACCTGAGTTTATGTATCTAGACTTCTCATCTATTGCTACACAACTTCTTGAGTTCATCACTCCTACACTCAAGAAGCTCTTGGATAAATCTTTGGCTCCTGTTATTGCTCCTATTTCAGAACTCTCTTCTAAAGTTACCTCTTCCCATTTTGTCCCTTCTTCTAGGGGCCTAGGTTCAGTTTTCCATGAATCTAGGCATGGGGAGATGCTTGATGAAGAAGCTCCAAATAAAGCAGCTCTAGTTGCAGCAGCCAGTAATGAAGCTCCTATTACTGATACAGAAATGACTGAAGTCATCACAGATTTTGTGAGAGTTGAGGATGAGTGTTCAGACCCTCTAGAGATTATTACTATTGATGATCTCATCATTAATCCCACAGTTAATTTATATTCTTTACTATCAGATTTTAATTTACTGTATAATCATATTCCCAGCCTACCAGATTTTGGAGAGGATCTTTCTAAAGTAATAGTTTGTTATTCTGCTCCAATTGATGCCTCAGCCTTAGAACAGCTTGTAAAAGATATGAAAGATCCAGTCTCACAAACTATGATAATTATTGATCCAGTCCCACAGACTATTATGATTAATGATATAATAAATATTTCTCAGCAGGCTTGTTCCCCTCCTAATTTTGCATGGGATGAATCTCCTATACCCAATTTTGATGATCTGTTTAATGAAGATATGGAAGAAGAAGTTAATGTAGATAAACTAGTTAAAAAAATTGATGAATTATATGAACAGGCAAACGAGCAGTCTGATGATCCTATAGATTCTGATGAATCAAAAGACACTATTTCTAAGAAAAGGAAATTCAGGAAAAAGGCTCTAGCCAAGGTTGATCCTCAACCTTCTTCTACTGTTGATATCCCTTACTACATTTTGCATGGGATTACCCTTACTCCAGACCATCCAAATTGGATGAGGTACTCTATGAATGAGCAGAAGATAAGGAAGATACAGAAAAGGTTTCATTATTATCCAAAGTCTTGGGGAGGTCCTTCTCCTCCTCCTCCTCCAGCAGCAGGATCAGCTGGTATTCCACCTTATTCTCAATGGTTTATTTCTTCTCATTCTAGAATAACTCAAGAAGGACCTACAAGGCAAGACATACCTACATGGCCTGAGACTTATGGCAGACAGAGCAGTCAACAGATTTCTAGCCAAGACAGGCCAGCTTCTCTAGTAGTTGAACAAGAATTAAATCCTGTGTATAGAATGGCCAGGTTCAAAGAACAAGTTGCACTTTCTCAGATAAGGAAGGCAAGAACTGAAGGTAAGGATACCTCTCAGTTTTCTACTATATCTTCTTACAGGCAACAAGAATTGGACAGATATCAGAAGAAAATCATGTTTAATGTTAATGAATATATGAGCTTGCATTTAGAGGCTGTTGTTCCTACAGTCTCCTCCCAGAAGATTATTGGCTCTCAAGATCTGAAGCTAAGCAAAAGGGAGTCAGATGATCCAACAAGACAACTGATCTTCACCAAGTCTTCTTCAGATCTTTCAGCTGATGCATCTCAAAAAGATTCCTAACTTTAATTCTATTTTTAACCAATATTGTTATAACTTAACTTTTTATATATCTGTTGAAATTTATGTTTCTGCCAGATAATTGTTTATGCCTTTTGTTTTTCTTGTTTGATAGTATCCTCACCCAAATAGGGGGAGATTGTTGGAACTCCTTATTACTGATTTGGGCTAGGATTAATATTAGGATTTTTATTTTGACCCAACTTGTATAGACTAGGGTCATATTTTAATTCCAGAGTCATTTTAGAAGGAATTCCAGAGAAGCTCAGTTCGACGAACTCTGAACTCAGTTTGACGAACTCAGAACTCAGTTCGACTAACTCACATCTCAATCTTTGAGCTTAGTTTGACGAACTCTGAGCTCAGTTCGACGAATGCAGAGCTCAGCTCGACGAAAGTACAAAACTCAGTTTGTAAAAGATCAGTTCGACGAAAGCCAAGCTCAGTTCGACGAAATCCTTGCTAAGTTCGACGAATCCGACGATTTCTCTATCAATAGAAGGCAGAATGATTTCAAATGTTTGGTAACTAAAACTCTGATATTTAATGCTAAATATTCTAACGAATATATCTGTTTAAGGCATCATTAAATATGGATTCATCATAGAGTTTTAAATCTAATTAATTCCAAGATAGTGCAAATTCACAAGGGATTCTTAAGACGTTTCAAAAATCATTTTATTTTAAATTTTGAATTCTTCCTGACAACATATACATATTTATAGAAGATTGCTGCTTGACAAGATTTTGACATAGAGATATACAAATATTTTGCTTTTCTTGAGACATATTTTCAATCAAACATCCAAATATAGATCTGTCTGGAATATCTACTGGAGAGCAAAAGCATACAAGAAGGCCTACACCATGAAGAAAATTCTCCTCCCTTGATCACAATCTCTATTCAAATCACGGGAATCTTTTTACAACATCATTCACTAAGTCTTCTCAGAGACTCTTGACAGAGAAGACAACATCTAACTCTCTTTAGTTTATTCTTAAACTGTGTACAGACTTCTAACTCCCTTCAAAAGTTAACACTTGGTTCATAAGGCACCTGATCAAAAGACTTAGGTTTGGTTTTGGGGTACCTGGTCAAAAGCCCAAAGGGTTGCTAGATCTCCCATAGAACATAGATCTTCAGGTGACAGGGAACCTAATCAAAAACCTGTAGTGGATTCCTACCAGGGTGGTAGAAGAGTAGACGTACCCAGATTTATTGGGGAACTACTATAAAATCTTTGTGTCGTCTGTGATTAATACTTTCTTTTTGTGTGTTGTGAATTTTATTTATCTCTCTCTATATATATCACTTATTTTTAAAAATGCTGTAAAAATTAATTAAAGTTTTTAAAATACTATATTCACCCCCCTCTATAGTAAAGTTAGATCTATCCCTTCCACTTTCACAATGTCCTAGATTTGTAAGAAGTCAAACAAGTCAATGGTATACACATAATTGTATTTGATGTATGTTTAAGTTCATGCATGCAGGTTGGTCTATGTCATTGTGATTGGACAGGTGGTTCAAGTGACATTGACAGGTGGACTCAAATAAGCTAACTGGAGAAGCAGGAAAATGACTAAGTCCACAGGCGTTGAGTAAGGCAAGCTCACTCAATACCAAACATCAAGGCTATTGCTAGAGAAGCAGGAAAAATGACTAAGGCCACAGACGTTGAGTGAAGCTTATACACTCAACGCCATACAACTAATAGTGTTGAGTACAAACTTGAAGCAAGTACAAAAGTATCGACACACTTCACAACTATGTCGACACCTTTGTAGGAGAAGTGTCAAGACATCAGTGTCAAAACACTTCACTCGACAGTTCAGATAGCTGTGTTGAGATAATTTAGTTATCTTGACACCTTGAAGATCAAGTCAACAGTGTCGAGACAAGTCAGATATCTCGACACCTTAAAGTGCAGGACAGTCAAAACCTTGCAGATTGGAAAGCAGAAAAATGGCTAAGTACACAGGCGTTGAGTATAGTCAACTCACTCAATGTCATATAACCAAAATCATTGAGTCAAGGATATTCTGTCAAAGCCTGAGCAGTGGAAGCCAGAAAAATAGCTAAGTCTAGAAGCATTGAGTGAAGCTTCATCACTCAATGCCATGCTGATTCTGAAAGCCAAAGGATAAGAAGACAAAAAAATATACTAAGTCCAGAAGCATTGAGTGAAGCCAGTTCACTCAACGCACTCAACGCCATCAGGCAGAAAGTAAGGCTAAGGCAAATACCATTGAGTGAAGCTTATTCACTCAATGCCAATCAACTCCTAGCAAAGCTGGAAAAGTTTCTAAGTACAGATTCGTTGAGTGTTGATTATTAACTCAACGCCAAGGTTGTTGAAGAAGTAGAAGACTAAGCTAAGTTTAAAAGCATTGAGTGAAGGTCATTCACTCAATGCTACTCAACGCCTAGCAGAGCTAGAAAGTTTCTAAGCCTAGAATCGTTGAGTATTGCTCTTTCACTCAACACACTCAATGCTTTTGGGCTTGTATGAAATTTGATAAGTCCAGATGTTGACATCGACAAAGTCAACAAGTCAACGAATTTCAACTTCGTTATGAAAGTGCTGCAAATCATCATTAACGTAGCCGACAGTTTGCTGTTAAACTAAATTTGTTAATCTAAGGATTTAAACAGCCAGTAAAGCAGCGACACGTGGCATTCAACTCGCCAGATGACAGGATTATAAATAGAAGCTGAGATCTGGATCTAAACAACTTTCTAAAAGATAAAAATTAATTCGAAAAAGAGGAGCGGGAGTTTGTCGGCTTCGCCCGCCATTGTTGCAGAAACAAAAGCTTCAATTTGCCAAATCTGAAGGTTTTTGAGATAGCTGAAGCAATCGACATCAGATTCAGCAAGAACAGAGAATTTCTCCGAGGAAGAGGAATCAGTCAGGAAAGCCCTAACTGAAAGTTGCTTCTCGATTCAATCTGAGCCAAATCTAAAGATCATTCTCTGAATCAAAGAAGAAGAAGATATCTGTACCAGATTTTCACTAGGTAGAAGGGAAGGCAGAGGAATTGTAATCTGCCTTATAGGTTAGCTGATTCAAGACCATTTTACCCCTTTTATCAGCAAGATTAGAATCAAGATTCTGAAGAACTTTCAGCATAAGCCGCAGATCATTGAAGATCATCTTTCTTGTTACTGAGAAGAAGATAGGGCTGAGAGTCACACAACTCTGGAAGAATTTGATTCAGAGAACATTATCTCTCGAATCAAATTTTTAATTAACATTCAATTTTTGTTGGATCAATTCAAAGATCTGTGTATAGGACTATATTAAATAGGCTGTGTGTGGTTCTGTGATAACTGTGTTGTAAAGCCTAAGTTATAAAGGCTGTGAGAAGGATCCTGTGTGCTATGTGAAAGGGATATCTCACAGTATGTGTTGAGGGCAGTTTTGCTTGTGTTAGGTGATCAGGTGATTACTGTGTGTTGGGTTGTGAGCCTGTGTTGTAAGTCTCTGTTGGGTACATTGGAAAATGTGTACCTGATTTGAAGAAGCCCAACCTAGCTCAATGATATACATCAAGGTGTATTTGATGTTGTTTTTGAGTTGACATGTGCAGGTGAAGAATTGATAAAGTATGCAGAAAAAATTCTAAGTCCAAGTGTCGACACAGAGAAGGATGTGTCGACACATAGAAGAAATTAGTCGACATCAACACTGGGAAGCAGTGTCGACACATAGCAGTTAGTCTACAACTACACTGGGAAAAAGTGTCGACACAGAGGAAGTATGTCGACACATAGCAGTTAGTCTACAATGATACTGGGAAAGTGTGTCGACACAGAAGAAGTAAGTCGACACAACACTGGGAATTTGTGTCGACACAGAAGAAAAGCGTCGACCTCAACATTGGGAAAATGTGTCGACACAAAAGGATATAGTCGACCTCAAGTTTGTCGACACCAGCAGTATGTGTCGACACAGAAGAATATAGTCGACCTCAAGTTTGTCGACACCAGCAGTATGTGTCGACACAGAAGAATATAGTCGACCTCAAGTTTGTCTACACCAGCAGAATGTGTCGACACATTGTGATTAAGTCGACACATTACAGCAGAGTTAAAAGAAGATTGTGTCGACACACTGAAGGGTCAAGAACAAGTTATTTTCAGAAGAAGCTGTGTCGACTCAAAGGCAACTTAGTCGACATCACTGAAGACTGTGTCGACACCAAAGTCAATTGTGTCGACACAGATAGACAGATAGTCTCGACACTTTCTGACAGACTGTCTCGACAGCTTGTGGTTCAAGACTAAGGCACAGGACTTGTTTGAAGACTTGACAGCTGTGGGTTGCCACCGGTTAACTGAAACTGTCAGACTTGTCAGAAAACGGTTAGAAACCGGATCAGCCGGTTACCATGAAGGAAGTCTATAAATAGACAGAATCAGAAGGAGAAAGTAACTTTTGGAAAACATTGTTGAGAATCAAAAAGTTGAGAAGGATTACGATCCAATTCATTTCAAGAAAGTGCTAGGCACTTAAGAAGATCTTCTCCGGAAGATCTAAGAAGACTATCTAAGGATAGATCAAAGAGGAGTTCTAATCAGAATTCAGAAGAATCATTCAAAGTGCTGGATAGAGAGAGATCAAGCCAGAATTTGAAGAAGAAGAAAGAAACCACCAGTGGATTCTCAAGAAGCTGTTTGGAAATCAACTCAGCTAAGTTCATATTCAAGAAGCTTTGAAGAAAGCTCAGATACAGTTGATTTCATCAGCTGATCAAGAATTATCTTGGCCTTTTCTCTCTCAATTTAGGCAAGACAGTTAAATAATCTTTTCTATATTTCTGTAGGATTTGTTTACACAGATCTGAGTTGTAAGCCTGTGTTATAAAGGCTGAGTGTAGGAGTGTTGAACTCTGAGTGGTAGGGCTGTTTGCCTGAGTGTAGGAGAAGGGTCTTCTCTAAGTTGTAGGCCTTGGGGCAAGGCTGAGGTAGGGCTGTTGTGCCTGAGTTGTAGGAACCAGTTGGGTTCTGAGTTGTAGGATCTGTTGATCTGAGATTAGTGGAAGTTTGGCCGAATCTAGCATACTGCTAGATAGGTGAAGGGGGAAAGTGGATGTACCCAGACCTTGGGGAACCACTATAAAACATTGTGCAATCTGTGATGTTTTATTTTCTGTGATTGCTGTGATTATTGTGTTAGCCATTAAATTGAATTCTGCCTAGAAGTTTTTATAAATAAGCAGAACCTATTCACCCCCCCCCCTCTAGGTATTTAGGCTGTCTTGAAAGATAAACTATCAAGTGGTATCAGAGGGAGGTTCCTCAAATAGGACTTAACAGCCTGAGGTAGATCTGAAAGGCAGATTCAAGATTCAAGAAGATGGGTTCTGGAGAGAATCATAAGGAGCTAGGGACTATGAAATTACCCATATGCAGGAAGGAAATCTTTGGTATCTGGAAAGAAATAGTCAGACTGTTTATGGAAGCATCTGACCCAAGAATTTACATCACAGTACAGGAAGGCCCCTTCATTCCAATGAAGGTATCAGTTCTTGATGCAAATATCCAAACTCCAAAGACTTATTCAGAAATGACCAAGGATGAAATCATCTTGGCAACCATGGACAAAAGGGCACAGAACATCATTGTTAGTGCCATAGATGATTCAACATTTCAGAATCTGATTCACTGCAAGACCTCCAAGGAGATGTGGGACACATTGATTATCTACATGGAGGGATCTGAAGAAGTAAGGCTGGACAGGAAGTCTATGCTAAATCAGGAGTATGAAAGCTTTAGACAAGGAAAATCTGATAGCATAACTGAGTGCTATAAGAAATTCTATAGAATTGTGAATGAGCTAATATCCTATGGAAGAGTCTTCAGTACCTATGAACTGAATGACAAATTCTTAAGATCCTTATCAAAGGATTGGGATACAAAGATCTGTGTCATAAGAGAAGTGGCTAAATTGGCAGAGATATCTCCTCCAACCCTGTTTGGAAAGTTGCTATCCTATGAAATACAACTTATGGTGAGGAAGGAGGAGGAAAGAAACTCAAGAGGAGAGCTTAGAGAAAAGACTGTGGCATTCAATGCTGAAGCCACTAGAAAGAATAGGAGGATATCACCATCTCCTCCTAAGGAAGTTACAGAAGATAGTTCTAAAAGTTCAAACAAGGATTCTGATAGCTGTGATTCAGATGCAGATTTTGCTGCATTCACAAGACAATTCCAGAGGTTCTTGAAGAAGAAGCAGTGGAAGTCTAGGCCTTCCCCATCACAGCAAGTTGATGACTATTATAAGAAGAAAAGGTCATCAAGGAATGAGAAGAGCAGATCAAAGCCCAATAGAGCCACTACTTCAAAGATTTTCTGTTATTGTTGCAATAAGCCTGGACATGTAGTGGCTGATTGTTCTGACAAGAGAAAGGAATCTTCAGAAAAGAAGAAGACTTATCAGAAAGGCAAGAAGGAGAAATCCTTTGTAGTAAAGAAAGATAAGAGTCTGTCAGACCAGTCAACTTCAGAATCAGGATCTGAAGCTGAAGCATATATTGGACTATATGCTGCATCTGAGGAAGAGGAGTTTATGCAGTTTCTAGACTCCATCAATGAACATCAATGCATGGGGTTGATGACAAGATCAGAAGAGGACATATGCCAGAATCAGTCTGGTCCTAATGAGGTAAAATGTCCTTCCAGTACATCTGTTTGTAGTACAAGTGAAGAATCAGCTACATCTACATCAAGTGATGAAGATGCATCTGAATCTGAAGGAGATGTCTATCAATTGATAGACAAGTATGGGGACTTGTTGCAGGCCCTTAAGAAAAGCAAGAACCTGGTTAAAACTCAGGCTCAGGAAATTGCTGAACTAAGGGTTGCAACAACTGAGTTAGAAAAAGTCCTTGATCAAAAATTAAATGAAATTGCCAAGCTGAAGAATATAACTATTATTCAGATGGGCACAATTAATTATACTAATGATCAAGTGAAGAGTCTGGAGGCCAGACTTAGAATTGAAAGGGATTTAGTGGCTAGTTACTCTAAGCCAAAATCTGTCTTACCCTTGATAGATGAATTTGTCACTCAGAAGGGTAAGGCTGGATTAGGATTTAAAGGTAACTCCAGGGCTGGCAGATTCAAGAGGAAAGGCAAAGCCCCTATTCAGCCACTAAACCTTTCAGTCCCCATAAAGTTTAGTAAGGTGAAAGTGCCTTCTAACATATATGATCATGAAGACATTCAAGGTCATATTAAGACTAATGTTCTGAAGAACAAGGGTGTTAATGCAAGCAGGCCTACCTATGGTCATAAACCCAATGGTTTTAAGAAATCAGTAGGTGAAGTTGCAACAGCACCAGCAATGAACAGAAATTCTTCTGACAAGGATGTATCTAGATCTAGATACAATAAGTTTGAATGTTGGTGATGTGGCAAGAGAGGCCATATTGCATTAGACTTCTGGTATAACACAAGTGTTATAAAGAATAAGAGTCTACCTGTTAGAAGAGGTTATGATAGCTTTATTAATGCTAACCTGAACCAAGGACCCAAGACTTACTTGGGTTCTAAGGGTAAGTAATTCTGTATTGCAGGTGAATCCAAGTTACCATGCCCCTATATGGTACTTGGATAGTGGTTGTTCCAGGCACATGACTGGAACAAAGGGGCTGCTGAAGGAGTATTCATCTGTCAAAGATGGACATAAAGTGATCTTTGGTGGATCTGAAAAAGGAGTCATCAAAGGGTTTGGTAACATTTCTTCTAACCTAATTACTATCACTCAAGTGGCTTATGTAAAGGGTTTGAAACATAATCTAATAAGCATAAGTCAGCTAAGTGATTTAGGATATGACATTTCATTTGTTAAAGATGGATGTCATATCAAGAGGTCAAGTGATCAAAAGATCATATTGACTGGGTATAGGAAGAGAAATGTATATTGTCTTAATTTTGAATGTGAGAATAAGGCTTCTCCCATCTGTCTTGTAGCTGATGACAATGCTTCTCATTGTGTTAAGTGGCACAAGAGATTGGCTCATCTAAACTACAAGACAATTGACCAACTCTTTAGCAAAGAGCTAGTGAGGAATGGACCTCAAATTAAGTGTATAAAGGAAGGGATATGCTCAGCTTGTCAAAAGGGAAAGCAGACAAAATCCTCCTTTCAAAGCCTTGAAAACAAGGATTCTGTGAGGTGCTTATACCTCTTGCATATGGATCTTTTTGGTCCTATGCCAGTTCATAGTCTAGATAGGAAGGTCTACACTTTTGTGGTTGTAGATGACTATTCTAGATTTACATGGGTGTTCTTTCTGAGACAAAAATCTGAAACCCCAAGTGTATTACTTAATTTTGTAAAGCAAATTCAGAATGAACTGAATAGTACAGTGGTCAAAATCAGAAGTGACCATAGTACTGAGTTTCAATCTGAAAGCATAACAAACTTGTGTAAAGACTTTGGGATTTTCCAAGAGTTCTCCTCACCTAGAACACCTCAGCAAAATGGAATTGCTGAAAGAAAGAATAGAACATTAATTGAAGCTGGTAGAACTCTTTTGAGTGACACCTCTCTCCCAGAATATTTTTGGGCTGAGGCAGTTAACACTGCTTGTCATGTCATCAATAGGGCTTCTATCACCAAAAGCCACAAAAAGACTCCCTATGAGATTGTGAAAGGCAGAAAACCAAATATATCCTATTTTAGGATCTTTGGTTGCAAGTGCTATATACTTAATAATGGCAAGTCATATTTGACTAAGTTTGCTGCCAAATCCCAGGATGGGATATTTGTTGGGTACAACACAAATAGTAAGGCCTATAGAGTCTTCAACTTAACTACTCAAGTTGTTGAAGAATCTGTGCATGTTGTATTTGATGAAAC
The DNA here is from genome assembly GCA_039513925.1 of Platanthera zijinensis. Lineage (NCBI taxonomy): Eukaryota > Viridiplantae > Streptophyta > Magnoliopsida > Asparagales > Orchidaceae > Platanthera > Platanthera zijinensis. The sequence goes on from CM077082.1 coordinate 47,351,280, forward strand.
AAGATTAATCAATTGTGAGTTGTCTTGTAGATCAAATGACTCAACAGGTATAAGCAAGAGGATGGACAAGCTCTCCATTGCTGAAGCTTCAAAGGAAGATGGAGCATTGGAAAATGAAGGCTGCTGTCCAGGGGGAGTACAAGAGATAATGGAAGCTGATGAAAACCAAGAGGTTCAGCAGAATGAAGAAGCTGGAGATGCTCAACCTGAAGGGAATCTTCCTCCAGCTATAAGATATCTAAGAGATCATCCTGCTGATCAGATAATTGATGATCCAAGACAAGGAGTGCAAACTAGAAGCAGAAATCAAAGCACAGTTTTGCATTCAAGTTTCTTGTCTCAAATGGAACCTAAGAAGTTTGAAGAAGCTATCCAAGACCAGCACTGGATTGATGCTATGCAAGAGGAGCTGAATCAATTCAGAAGGTGCAAAGTCTGGGAGCTTGTTCCTAAACCTAAGAGGCCACAACATAATTGGCACCAAGTGGATCTATAGGAACAAGCTAGATGAAAGTGGGATAATAGTGAAGAATAAAGCAAGGTTAGTTGCAAAAGGATACAGGCAGGAAGAAGGGATTTACTTTGATCAAACCTTTGCTCCAGTAGCAAGGCTGGAGGCTATCAGAATGTTCCTTGCCTATGCAGCCTACCAAGACTTCAAAGTATACCAGATGGATGTGAAGTCAGCATTTCTGAAAGGTGACCTTAAAGAAGAAGTATATGTAGAGCAGCCATCAGGTTTTGTAGATCCTCTTAAACCTGATTCTGTGTATAAGCTTAGGAAAGCTTTGTATGGGTTAAAACAAGCTCCAAGGGCTTGGTATGAAACCCTGTCTACCTTCCTCATTGAGAATAAATTCTCAAGAGGAAAGATAGACAAAACTCTATTCCTTAGGGAATCAAAAGGTAAGATCATCTTAGTTCAGATTTATGTTGATGACATAATCTTTGGATCTACTGAAAACAACCTTTGTAAAAAGTTTGCCAAACTTATGCAAGGGAAGTTTGAGATGAGCAGTATGAGAGAACTTAAGTTCTTCTTGGGACTCCAAGTAAGACAGACTAATGATGGATTGTCCATATCCCAGTCTAAGTTCACCAAAGAATTAATTAAGAAATATGGTATGGAGTCATCCTCCACCATGAGAACTCCTATGGGAACAAGTATGCCTATATGCAAAGATGAGACAGGTAAACCTGTTGATGAATCATTGTATAGAGGAATAGTTGGGTCTCTACTATATCTCACTGCTAGTAGACCAGACATTATGTATGCAACATGTGTCTGTGCTAGGTACCAAGCCTGCCCTAAAGAATCTCATTATACTGCAGTCAAAAGGATTCTGAGATATCTAAAGGGCACTCCTAATCTAGGTCTTTGGTACCCTAGGAATAGAGATTTTCTACTAACAGGCTATTCAGATGTAGATTTTGCAGGATGTAGAGAGGACAGGAAAAGTACTACAGGTACTTGTCAATTCCTGGGAGGAAGACTAATATCATGGAGTAGTAAGAAGCAGACCAGTGTGGCAATTTCCACAGCTGAGTCAGAGTATGTTGCTGCTGGAAGCTGTTGTGCACAGCTATTATGGATGCAGCATCAGCTTAAGGATTATGGTATTCAGGTAAGTAGAACACCTCTTTTATGTGATTCTAAGAGTGCTATTTCTATTGCTAATAATCCAGTTTCTCATAGTAGAACTAAGCATATAGAAATCAAATACCATTTTCTTAGAGAACATGTAGAAAAAGGAGACATCTCATTGGAATTTGTAAAAACAGATTATCAAATAGCAGATGTATTTACTAAGCCTTTAGATGAAACCAAATTCAATAAATTCAAAATTGAATTAGGTATGTTAACCATTGATTAATGTATTAACAAAATCATTAACAATGCAATTGAAGTGGTATGTAAGTAAGTAAAAGTAATAACAACATAATCAAGTGTTAAAAAGGACACATTGAAGTAACACTTACAAGTGGTGTTGAACCAACAGAAATTGGCTAAGTAAGAATGTGTCGACACATTCAGTAATTATGTGTCGACTCAGAAAAATAATGTCGATAAGTCAGAAATATTGTGTCGACACAGAGAATATGTGTCGACACTTAAGAGTTATATTGTCGACTTAACCAGAAATGTAATGTCGACTCAACCAGGATAATGGTGTCGACACTTACAGAATATGTGTCGACACTTATCCTTAGAGTCGACACAGAATTTCTGTCTATCTATTATGTATCCAAGGTGTCGACATAACCACAAATTGGTGTCGACACATAGTAAGCTGAAGTAATGTCGAGACAATAGAAGTTTGTGTCGACACATTCCGTCTGTGTCGACACATTTAGTCTGTGTTTGGCGCCTTTTGAACTTCTTTCAACAGAAGGTATAAATAGTTGAAAAACGCTTTCTGTCGACACGCTTCCAAGGTTTTCGAGACTAAAACCCTGTGTCGACAGTCTATCTTTCTCTCTTCTCTCAAGCTTTCTCGACGAATCGATGGCGCCAAGGATGGAAGACAACGTCAATGAGGGGTATGAGTTGGTGCGCCAGGCCTTTGCAAATGCGCCGCCAGATGTTCAAGGGGTTATCACCCTCCTCTCCGAGTCAGGGTTAGAATTTCTAATCTCAGAGCCAACTAAAATCTGGAAGAAGGAGGTGCACGAGTTCTTTATCTCTGCATCAGTCCACTCAACAGGCCTCAAGATTAAGTCCAATGTTCAAGGGACTAAGGTGAAGATTACTCCAAGAACTTTGAGAAAGATCTTTCAATTACAAGTAGTTGAGAATGAAGAGGAAGTTCCTAGTTCTAAGACAAGGGAAGCCCTTCAATGGTGTGGACTGGACTCGAGTATGAAGATTGGAGCTGCATTCAACAGGAAGGGTATGAATCAGCAAGAGAAATTCTTGTCTGAAGTTGTTGGGAAAGTAATCCTCTGCAAGACAGGTGGACATGATAGGATTTCTGCCTATATGTTCAGCCTTATGACCAGGATAGTTTTTACAATTCCTACTGATTGGTCAGGAGTACTCTTTGACAAGATCAAAGAAGGAATCAAGAAGCCCAACATGGCTAGAATCATGAGCTTATATCTCATTGGAGTGATACCTGAAGTGATGCAGCAACTGCCAGGGACTAAGATTAATCATATGAGAAGGATAGATATGAGACTGTTCTCTAGGTGGGATAGGGTGCTGTCCAAGGATGTGCCTGAAGAGAGCAGGCCAGACACCCCTGTGAAATCCCCTTCTCAAACTCAAGAAACTGAACAACAACAAGAAGACTCACTCAGGACACAGGTTGAAGAACAGCCTGATTCAACTATAGTTCAGCAAGTGTCAACACCTGCACAGATGCAGGGGGAGCAAGTTCACTCTCCTGCTCAAAATGTATCTACTCCTGATAAGGTACTAGTGTAGGGGGAGCTAATGTATTTTACTATAAAATACATTGCTCATATTCTTATTTCTGCACAGGTTCAGGGGGAGCTAGTGTCCACTCCTACTCTAGATACTACAATTACTGAACGAGTACAGGAAAAGCTGTTGTCAGTACAAGTGCAAGAGGAAGCACATTTAGACTTATCTCAAGATTTAACTGCAGCAGGAGATTCAGCTCAACTGGAATTTACTATGGAGGAGTTATTCCCTGATGTTGATACTACTACTGATAAAGTAGGAGGTGGACCAGACATTGAGAAGTCCATAGGTATGGACATTGATCAGGAAGCTGAAGTTGAGCCACAGGTTGAGGGGGAGCCAGTGGATGTTGAGACTGAGCAACAGGTCACTGGGACAGATACACTTCATCCTCCTCAAGAAAGAATTCACCTAGATACTTCATCTGATACTGAAACTGAAGAAGCCAGGATGGCCAAGAAAAGAAAATTTGTTGTCTTTAAGAGAAGAAGCAAGCATTATAAGCAAGCTTTACAGACAACACCTCAATAAGTATCTCCTGCCTTTGATCAAAACAAGTTTATGGTAGATCTACAGGTAAAGTTGGATGAACACAGAATGGCTCTAGAAAAGTATGTTGATGAAAATAGCAAGTCACTTCAGTTTGACTTAGCTCAGGATATAAAGTCCATCCAGTTTCAAGTCAACATGCATAAGAAAGAAATGACAGATTGCTTCCATAAGGGTGGTAATGCTGTGGTGTATCTGGCAAAACAACAACAGACTATCATCCCTAAAGTGGATGACATTGCTTTAAAGCAAAGCTATGTATTGGAAAATCAGTTAAGAATGAATGATAATTTAACTGAATCTCATCATAAGATAATAGAGGAATTGCAAAAGATTGTTCCAGGCCTGCCTGCAGATAAAACAAAAGAAATGGAAGAATTTGATAAGAACTTTCAAGCTGCAATTGCTTCTGTTAAGACTGCAATCACTACCTCTCAAAAAGAAATATCTGAAAAGCTTCAAAGATTAAAACCATTTTTTAAAGAGGGTGTGAATTATCTGGATGGCCAAATCAGATTTCAAAAGGAAGATCTAAGAGATCATGTATCTAGAGAAGCCATAAAGGGGGAGAGGATGCTAATTCATGCAGGCTCAGAGCACTCCAAATGGGTGACCAATAGTATCCGAGCCATATTGGGATATCCCACATTGTGTGATGATGCTATGGTGGCTGAGTCAGGAATACAAACAAATCTACTTGAAGGCAATCAACCTGAGATTGCCCAAGTCATTTACCCCCCTCCAGATTTTGACATGATTGATCAGCAGGTTCAAGGCATGTATAGTCCTCCAAAGGAGGTTACTAATATTGTCATTGGGAAGGTTGATAAGCCAGAGGCTACTCTAAAAGAACAGCAAGATGCTCTATTAGCAAAGAAGAGATTCAGAGAGCAGGCTGCACTCAAGCCAGATTATGAGCAGTGGAGTCCTACTTCAAGGAACATAATACTCACTGCATGGAAAGCTGTACAAGACAAAGTTCATGAGAGAGGGAAGTGGTACAATGAGATAGAATGGCAGAAGTATGAGGCAAGACAGGAAGCAATAGTACAATTCAGAAGGAAAGCTAAGCTGGGAAGGCTGCCACCAGATGCTAAGGAGCCAAGCAAGTACTTCCCAAAGCCTTTTCACTATTTTGAAAGGCAAAGGATCAAGGAAGAAGCTCAGAAGAAAGCTGATCAAAAAGGAAAGAAGATAGCTGAAGAATCAGAAGCTCCTGTGACAGCTACAATTCAATCTGGCAAAGGGATTATCATAAGAGAGCCTGATCAATCCTGATTATGTTTTTAGTTCCTTCATAGTGTTTTTGTAATGTTGTGATGTGATCATTAAATGTAAAACAATGTAATCAAACATTACCCAGTTATAAACAAAATGTTGATTGGCATATTATAATGTTCATTCTGTGATGGATTGTTTTTTATGTTTTGTTTATATTAAGTATTCCTGTTATGTCACATATCATCAATTTAGTACTGTTTATAAATGGTGTATATCATTGGCTGTAAGGGTTATGACTTTTCCAAATAAGGGGAGATTGTTGGGTACATTGGAAAATGAGTACCTGATTTGAAGAAGCCCAACCTAGCTCAATGATATACATCAAGGTGTATTTGATGTTGTTTTTGAGTTGACATGTGCAGGTGAAGAATTGATAAAGTATGCAGAAAAAATTCTAAGTCCAAGTGTCGACACAGAGAAGGATGTGTCGACACATAGAAGAAATTAGTCGACATCAACACTGGGAAGCAGTGTCGACACATAGCAGTTAGTCTACAACTACACTGGGAAAAAGTGTCGACACAGAGGAAGTATGTCGACACATAGCAGTTAGTCTACAATGATACTGGGAAAGTGTGTCGACACAGAAGAAGTAAGTCGACACAATACTGGGAATTTGTGTCGACACAGAAGAAAAGCGTCGACCTCAACATTGGGAAAATGTGTCGACACAAAAGGATATAGTCGACCTCAAGTTTGTCGACACCAGCAGTATGTGTCGACACAGAAGAATATAGTCGACCTCAAGTTTGTCGACACCAGCAGTATGTGTCGACACAGAAGAATATAGTCGACCTCAAGTTTGTCTACACCAGCAGAATGTGTCGACACATTGTGATTAAGTCGACACATTACAGCAGAGTTAAAAGAAGATTGTGTCGACACACTGAAGGGTCAAGAACAAGTTATTTTCAGAATAAGCTGTGTCGACTCAAAGGCAACTTAGTCGACATCACTGAAGACTGTGTCGACACCAAAGTCAATTGTGTCGACACAGATAGACAGATGGTCTCGACACTTTCTGACAGACTGTCTCGACAGCTTGTGGTTCAAGACTAAGGCACAGGACTTGTTTGAAGACTTGACAGCTGTGGGTTGCCACCGGTTAACTGAAACTGTCAGACTTGTCAGAAAACAGTTAGAAACCGGATCAGCCGGTTACCATGAAGGAAGTCTATAAATAGACAGAATCAGAAGGAGAAAGTAACTTTTGGAAAACATTGTTGAGAATCAAAAAGTTGAGAAGGATTACGATCCAATTCATTTCAAGAAAGTGCTAGGCACTTAAGAAGATCTTCTCCGGAAGATCTAAGAAGACTATCTAAGGATAGATCAAAGAGGAGTTCTAATCAGAATTCAGAAGAATCATTCAAAGTGCTGGATAGAGAGAGATCAAGCCAGAATTTGAAGAAGAAAGAAACCACCAGTGGATTCTCAAGAAGCTGTTTGGAAATCAACTCAGCTAAGTTCATATTCAAGAAGCTTTGAAGAAAGCTCAGATACAGTTGATTTCATCAGCTGATCAAGAATTGTCTTGGCCTTTTCTCTCTCAATTTAGGCAAGACAATTAAATAATCTTTTCTATATTTCTGTAGGATCTGTTTACACAGATCTGAGTTGTAAGCCTGTATTATAAAGGCTGAGTGTAGGAGTGTTGAACTCTGAGTGGTAGGGCTGTTTGCCTGAGTGTAGGAGAAGGGTCTTCTCTAAGTTGTAGGGCTTGGGGCAAGGCTGAGGTAGGGCTGTTGTGCCTGAGTTGTAGGAACCAGTTGGGTTCTGAGTTGTAGGATCTGTTGATCTGAGATTAGTGGAAGTTTGGCCGAATCTAGCATACTGCTAGATAGGTGAAGGGGGAAAGTGGATGTACCCAGACCTTGGGGAACTACTATAAAACATTGTGCAATCTGTGATGTTTTATTTTCTGTGATTGCTGTGATTATTGTGTTAGCCATTAAATTGAATTCTGCCTAGAAGTTTTTATAAATAAGCAGAACCTATTCACCCCCCCCCCCCTCTAGGTGTTTAGGCTGTCTTGAAAGATAAACTATCAGTCTCGATCGAGACTAAGTGATCCGGTGGGATCGTGTTGTAATCTCTAAAGAGCCTAATTGATTGGAGAAGTGCCTTATCTAACATACTGTTAGAAAGGCGAAGATAAATAGTGGATGTACCCAATACTGGGGAACCACTATAAAAATCCGGCGTGTTGTGTGCTATTTTCTGGTGTGATGTGTGTTTTTATCTTGAAAGATGAACTAAGTATACACAATAGGGGATAGAACAGTAAAAGATTATAAAGAAATAAAATAGACTGCAATAACTTATTCACCCCCCCCCCTCTAGGTGATTAGCTACCCTTAGATTTAAAGACTTTCAGCCGCCATAAAAGTGAATAAAGAATGATCCTTGCTTTCCTTCGTCCAAAGAGGTATCACACAATAAGGATCCGGGTGGCAATTGTTGGGGATGACCCCCATTTTATAGAAATCGGGTGTGCACATAACCGCACACCCATGATCCCCACCTTAAAAGAAGTGGGATTATGGGATTAACCGCAAGCACGATCACGCCACCCGATCCCCCATGCCCGATCCCTCGTGCACCGATCCCATTACGCGTAATGGGCAAACCGCCGCGAGCTCCACCTCGTCGGTGGCGGGAGACCGCCCCCCTCCCGGATGTCGGCTGCCCGCCCTCTCTCGCCATGCCAGCCCTGGCCGCGGTCGAGGATGCGGCCGCCTGGGCCACATCTTGCTCGGTTGCCGGCGTGGCAATGAGGGTGGCCGACCGAGCCACCCCCTTCCTCGACCACCAGGGAGACCAAGGAGCCGGCCGCCCGGGCTGCCCCTTCCTCGGCTGCTGGTGCGGCCTAGGGGTGGCCGCCCGGGCCGCCTTCTTCCTCGGCCACCGGTGCGACCGTTGGGACGGCCGCCCAGGCCTCCCCTTACTCGATAGCTGCCGCGGCCGAGGGGGCGGCCGCCCGAGCTGCCCCCTTCCTCGGCCGCCGGGTTGGCCAAGGGGACGGCCGCCTGGGCCGCACCCTTCCTCGTCCGCCGGCAGGGCCAAGGGGGCGGCCGCCCAGGCTGCCCCATTCCTCGGCCGCCGGTGCGGCAAAGGGGACGGCCGCCCGGGCCGCCCCCTCACTTGGCCGCCGGTGCGTCTCAGGGGGTGGTCACCCGGGACGCCCCCTTCCTCGGCCGTCGGTGTGGCCAAGAGGACGGCCTCGCGGCCCCCTCCCTTGGTCACCGGAGCGATCGCCCGAGCCGCCCCCTCCTCGGCTGCCGGCACGGCCAAGGGGACGGCCGCCTAGGCCGTCCACCTCCTCGGCCGCCCACGCGGCCAAGGGGGCGGTCGCCCCGACCATACCCTCCTTTTTTCACCGGAGCACGGCCAAGGGGAGCGGCCGCTCCATCCCGGCCTCCGTCGGCGGTCCTCCCCTCGCCGACAAACTCCGCGACAAGTTCGTCGGCTGTCCGCGGAGCCACGCTCCCGTCGTCCGATCGTTGGGAAACATCCATGGCCGTCCGATTTACGTGTAACCACCCACTAACCGCTGAGTTAGTGGGGGAGGATTTAATTAATATTTTACATAGTTTATTTAAGTGGTATCCAAGCAGCGGAATACACGCATTAAATTTATACTAAATGCAATTATGATGGTGTTTATGGTGTGCAGATAGCCGCATAACCACCATAACCACCACCCGGAGCCTATAAATGGAGCCCCGACCTCCTCATTTCTCACCTTTCTCTTCCAAGTCTTCTTCTTCCTCAGGTTGAAGCTCTGCTGAATCCCTCCTACGAGCAGCCTCCGAGCCACACCCGAGCCACAAGCGGGTCAAGTCAAAGCCATCCGACAAAGCTAAATCGTTCAAGTTCCAAGCGGCCTGCAACTACAAGTCCAGGCGCTCCGCCCCCATCCAGAATCAGCAAGTCGCTATCCGAAGACCACCAGCGCGAAGCGCAATTTGTAACAACTCCAGGCGCGACGGTCAGTCGTCCGCCGTGTGCCAAGTGTTCTCTCACCCCAAAATTATAACGAGAGGTGGCCTGTCACCCTCGACTTCACAAACAAGCTGTAACCGCTAGGAAATAGTGGACTTTGACTTGCACAGATCCGGTCATATGGTTTTTTACCCAGTTGAGGGGTTTTTCCATGTTAAAACTACTTATGTACAATCAACCTACTCTTTTGACTGTGTCGCGCTCGACCGTTCTGAGAGCTAAGACGGTCCGGGATATTCCGATGCGACCGATACGTCGAGTTAGTCCGCAACAAAAATAAATTTGACTTAAAAATAACTGCATACGCTTGGATCATTGAGGTAAATTTGAAAATAAAATTTTTTCTTCTTTTTGTGATGATCTAAGAATTAAGCACAAATTTTTTGCTCCACCTTCCCCATAACAAAATGATGTAGTGGAGAAAATGGAACCTTTCAAGAACTATCACGCACTACTCCCTCTGAATATGAGTTACCTAGATGTTTTGGGTCTAAGTTGTGAGCACTTCATGTTATTTCATCATTCAAGTAAAGTTTTGCCCGTTTTTTAAAACTAACTCTTTATGAACTGTATTTTTAAAGGAAATCTAATGTATCTTATTTTCATGTATTTGAATGTAAATGTTTTTTTATTAAATACTAAAGATAACTTAGGTTAAATTTGATGAAAATATGATGTGGAATTTTTCTTGTGTATTCTTCAATTAGTAGGGTCAATAGAGTATATAACAAAAGAATAAAAATAGTTGAAAAATCAATTCATGTTAAATTTAATGAGTTTATTCCTTGTGTAGATTTTATAAAAAAATATAGAAATTATAAAGGAGCCTACTTCCAATATGGAGCATGAGGATGATTATCCACTCAAGGTTGGGGGCAGAACGAGGAAGGGCAAGAGGGATATGTACCGACAAGTGTGCTAAAGTTTAAAAAAGATTATCCAAGGGAACCATCATTGGAGAACCTTCAAAAGGGGTAACAACTCGTTATTCTTTACATGAAACTTTTTCTAATATTTATTTTATTTCTAAAATTGAGCCAAAAAATATTATAACCGATGTAAATGATGAATCTTAGTTTTTGTCTATGAATAAAGAATGAAATCAATTTGAACAAAAATAGGTTTGAAAACTAGTCTAGTGGCCATCTATCTATCCGGTAGTAGGAAAAATGGATCTTTAAAAGTAAATTAGATGGTGATTCTAAAATTACTAAGAATAAAGTTAGAATAGTAGCATAAGGTTTCACAAATTGAGGGGGGTAGATTTTGATGAAACATTTACGCCCGTTGCTTGCTTAAAATTAATTTAAAATTTTCTAATATTAATAAGTTTTAAGAGATTTAAATTATTTCAAATGAATGTTAAAAGTACTTTTATAAATATGATAATAAAAATACAAGTCTATGTTTAACAACCCCAAATTTCATAGATGAAATTTTCCAAAGCATGTTTATAAGTTAGAAAAAGTGCATTATTGTTTGAAACAAACGCAACATGCTTGGTAAGATAGCTTGACGTCAATTTTATTGAAGCATGGCTATATTATGGATAGTGCCTATAAATTAATCTTAATTAAGCATTTTAATAATGATTTATTTATATTATAAATTTATGTAGATGATATTATTTTTGAGCTACTAATGAAGAGTTGTGTAATGATGTAGTCAAAGTGATTCAAAATGAATTTGAAATAAGCTTAGTAGGAGAATACACATATTTTCTAGGATTTCAAATGTTTAATGCCATGATAAAATTTTTGTTTGTCAAATAAAATATGTTTGTGACATATTTAAAAGATTTGGATTTAAAAATTTAAAGCAAGTTAATACAACAATGAGTGCATCACTTAAACTAAGTAAAGATGAAGCCAGTATTTCAATTGATCAAACTTTAAATTGAGGAATGATAAGATCTTTATTGTATTTAAGTGCATCTAGAACCAATATTATGCATAATGTATGTCTATGTGCTTGATTTCAATTCAATCCAGAAGAATCTCATTTAAAAATGGTTAAACACATTTTTAAATATTTAATTGGAATGTCTAGATTAGGCTTATGGTATCTACGTAACAATTCCTTTATTTTACATGGCTTTTTTTGATTCGGATTATGCAGGATGTTCTTTAGATTGTAAGAGCATTAGTAGCATGTGTTACTTCTTAGGCCCTTCACTTATATCATGGCCGAGTTGGAGCATCTAGGTTGAGTTGAGACTCAATCCCTCAAAGGTAATTCTTATTACAGCATGTTTTACTACTTGATTCATGAATGTTGTCAGATCCGAACTCGTTTGGGTTTTTCTTGTTCTTATTTCAGCTGCATGTACAAGTGTTGTGTCATCCCCAAAAACCCAACATGTAGCTCATCTGTGGAGTTAACAGAGAGCAGGTTAGATGAAGGGCAGAAGGAGGCTGCTGTAGATCTTCAAGCGGAGCTGCATGTGTCACCAGGAGCTCCAGGTGTTTCAAGCTCTGGGGCAGAGGATTCTGATTCAGGAAGCATGGGGAGCGATACTCCAAGTTTGCCCGGGAATGGAGATGATTCTGAAGAAGCAGCTAAGGTGGTGAGCAAGGGTCAGACTCTACGGAGATCTAAGATGACCATGAAGTCACAAGCTCGTTATAGTGAAGGAAACACGGTGAGCTTTGTCTCCTGTTTTTTCATAAGCCCTCTAGACGAGCAAGAGCCTACAAGCTTTAATAAAGTCACTGGAGTCAAGTAGTGGAAATATGCCATGGATAAGGAAATGTAACGCCCCAGATTTTCGTAATTTATTTTATCATGTCGGTGACGTCATTTTGACGTAAGGGCGTTACGTTTCCGCGAGGTGACGGCGCGTCGCCGTTAGCGCGTTTTGAGTCCGTTAAGTTTGACCGGCCAAATTTTGGGATTTGCGCCGGAAGTGGAAAATTTTACGTCAGGAAATTAGATTGGATAATTTTAGACTTGCTCGTCAAATTTCGTCGCGTTCCGAGCAATTTTGAAGCCTCGGCGCGCGTTTGAAGTTTTGTGTATTTCTTTTTACGTACGCCGTTAGCTTTAGAAATTAATATCTCGAGAACGGTGCGTCAGAATTCGATTCCGACTTCGTCGTTGGGTTCGTAGCATCATCATTCGCCTACGCTGCGAATTTCGTAGGTTTCGGCGCGCGTTTGGGCCTTCATAACGATATTATAATATAACGTTAAATATTATAATATATAAATTCTAATATAACAATTATTATATAAAAAAAATATAAAAGAAGAGAAAAAAAAACTCCCTCCCAATCCCGCCGACTCTCACCGAATGCAGCCCCCCCCCCCTTTCATTATATTACCTCCTTTATAATAATTATATTATTATTACTATTATGTATATATACATATAAAGAAAAGGATTCTAAATCGCGATCCGAGCGCGGCGTTGGAAAACTCTCGGCGAGAGCTTCGAGATCGCGGTAAGTTTTTTCCGTTTCGTCGACCTTTTCGTCATGGATTTTTTTTCGGCCCTAACCTCATTTCGTCCGTTTTTCGTAGATCTCGCCTCCTCGTGTCTTCTTTTGGGCGGATCTGAGTTGGGGAGTAGATTGGAGACCAAATTCCGAGGCAAGTGGTGTTTCCCTCGTCAATTTCTTCTGTCTTTAATTTCGCTCCTAACTCGTAACATTTCGCATAAATTTATTCGTTAGAAAGTCACGATTTTCCGTAGGTTTCGCCGTCTAGAAAAATTGCGCGAGTCGCCTTGCGAATAAATTAATTTTCGCGAGCGATCCCGTCGGAAACGTAACGGTTTACGGAAGCGCCGTACTAGTTTACGGGCATGTCGTAGTGGTCGCGACGTTTCGATCGTCTCGTTGATTTGACAAGTATAATTTGTACAAAAGGTTTAGTCGCACGAATTATTGTCATACCGTTCCGGTCGACGTGTCGCATTGTCCGTTCAATTCGAACTAATTACACGAACCTTAACTGAAGAAACTGAATAGTAAGTTATGAATTAAAGAAATTATGAAATGGTCTGTGCGCGTGGGGTTTCTCCCACGACACAAATTTATGAAATGAAGAAAGCTTGAAATGGTCTGTGCGCGTTGGGGTTTCTCCCACGGCACAGTGCCTTAGGGCGAAGTCTGTGCGCGTGGTGGATTTTCATCCCCGGCATGTTACCTTAGTTGTAGGATTGTGTGCGTTGGGGTTTCTACCTCGGAATAGTGCCTTTAGGCTGGGTTTATGCACGTAGTGGACCTACTCCCCCGGCACAACACTCTGTCCCGATGAGCCGATTTGTTTCAATTTAAAATACTGAATAACTAGAATACCGAAGAAAAAGAATAAAGTAGAACTCTGATAGTAGATGTGATAGTTTGAGCAGGCTGTTCTAGCCTAGTTCTCCTGACTTGTTAGATTTTCTATTTTGATTTCCTATACCATGTTCCTGACTCCTTTTGCAGCTGTTTGTTTTACCTCGCTCGTTTCGAGGTTTGTTAGCTTTCTTTTTACTCTTGCACCGCTTGTAGCTTGCTTTCTGAGGTGTTCTTCTTTTGAATACCCCAGGTCCAGGGCAGGAGCAGAGTTAGCTGACAGGGTAGTGTTGCAGGTGTTGCGGGTGGCCGCCACCGCTTTTAGTTCCACCTCAGGGTGTTGAGGTAGAATTTTGTTAGACTTGATAGATTTTTTATGGGTTCGTGTCAGCTGTTGACGCCCATAGTTTTAGAATTTCTGTGATAGACTACTTGCTACTTGTGCTGTTTTACTTACTTTTAGCTTAGTACTTGCTCTCTGGGAATGCTTTATGTTAGGATACATGTTAGGTATTTTAATATAAAATAAAACTGCATTTTTTTACATGACTCTTTAGCTTGCTTTTCAAAAGATCAAATCACTATTTTAAGGGCTATAAAACTGTTTTCTTACTTATAGTAAATCTAGAAGTCACATGTTCATTGTATTTTATGCTGAATTTTTATTCTCATATAGGATGATAAATGAATCAAACTAGTGATTTTCGCTGTGTAAACCTATACTTTCTAACCCGTGGACTAGTTGATCCACTAGACTGAGGGACACGGTCAGTATACCTAATAATAAAACAATGTTTTAAAACATAACTCATAGTCTTTTATAAAAATAAGTGATAGGACAGGGTTGCCTGAACGTCTGCAGTTTTCCCCTGCACGGCGTGGCATCACGATCGCGTATTTTCTCTCACTCTGATAGTATTTTAATACTGAGAAAATGCGGGTTGTGACAGTTGGTATCAGAGGGAGGTTTTGCAAGAGGGGTGGTTGGTTTGACAAGACAGTCGAACAACTTTCCCTTAAGCAAAACCTCCAGTGTTGAGTTTCATTTCATTACATACACACACCGATGTGTCATCCGTAGATCTTGATGGAAGCATGAACACTACACTCATAGCATAATAAGAAGTATACGAGGCATATTATGTAGTATGAGATGCATAATATGTGTTTGCATATGGATCCACCATAGGTGGCAACATATAATGGTTATGTAGTATGGGATGCATAACCACCATTACATGTATGCCCATTAGCACGTTTTACTTTTTCGTTGCATACAATATTATGTAGTATGGGATGCATAGTATTGTATGTGTACGTCACTCATAACATGCACTAGGGCCTTTTTAGAATGCATAGCACTTCATACATAACATATCATTGCATAAGCACACGTGCCAAGTTAAAGATTTACATGATGACATATGTACACACATGATTATAAAAAAACAACAAAATTTGATCATTTATGCATTCATATCATTATCACAAGTGTCAGTGAGAGCATAACATCATTTATTGATTCCCAGAGCAAGGTAACAGCTAGAGCAAGTATCTGTCTATTCCGATCTGATCTGAGTTAGGATATCTGAGTTTCTAGCTTAGGTGTCTTAAACTAGGTATTAATTGTACTATGTTTGTTCTGTAGAAATGCCGACAAAGCGTATTGCGACGAGATCGACTCCCCAGTCTGAGGGTGAGTCTTCTGGTGCTCAGAGTGAAATAGTGATCGAAGGATTGCGTCAAAGTAATGAGGCCTTGACAAGACAGATGTTGGACATGCAGTCACAAATTCAGTCGTTATTAGCTGTCGCTGCTGGGTAGCAGCCTATAGCGCAGGACCCTGTCGTAGAACAAGCTGTTCCTACTCCTACTGCGTTAGTGCCCCCAGTTGTACTGCCTCCAGCGATGAATTTCATTTCTCATTTCCAGTGTTTGGGACCCCCTACCTATGATGGTAGGGCAGACTTCATGGCGTTAGATGATTGGGTCATAGCCATCGAAGAGATGTTCTCTTATTCTGGCATCTCCGCTGATCAGAAGGTAATGATCGGGGCTTATCAACTCAAAGGACTTGCGAAGAGTTGGTGGATCAAAGAGAAGGAGAACCTTACAGAAGGATGTACGTGGGATTCGTTTAAGAGTATGTTGCAAAAGAAGTTTCTTCCGTCGGTCGAGCAAGACCGTCTGATGAACAATTTCCTGTATCTTAAGCAGAGACAACTTACTGTCAGCGAGTACGAGATCGAATTCAGTAAGCTCAGTCGTTTTGCCCCTGAGCTAGTAGCGTCTGAAGAAAGCAGAGTAAAACGCTTCTTGGGTGGTCTGAGGTTTGACATCCAGCAATTGACAAGTGCGTACAAATCAGAGACCTTCGCAGAAGTGATGGAAGCTGCCTTGAAGGTTGAGTCGATAGAAAATGCAAAGAATCGAGGAATGATGGCAAGGAAAGATAAGAGAAAGTCTGATGACAGTGGTGGTGCAAGGGCGCCTGGCCCTGTGGTGAAGAAAGATCGAAAAGAAGTATGCAGCTTCTGTGGCAAGCCTGGACACCCGATGGAAAGGTGCTTTAAGAGGCGGGATGCGCAGAAGTAGTCTCAGGTTCACGCGATTCATGATGCACCGAAAGGAACCCTTGTCTGTACCTATTGCTAGAGGAGCGGGCACGATGTGGCTCTTTGTCACAAGAAGGCTGGAGCTTGTTTTCTCTGTGGCCAGAAAGGGCACATTAAGGCTAATTGCCCGCAGGTCCAACCTGCATTGCATGCAGTTCCGTTGCAGACTCTACCGCCGCCCCCTATACTCATGGACACAGGAAAAGGAAAGTTGAATGTGCTGACAAAGGAAGAAGCTCAATCATCGGCTCAAGTGATCTCTGGTTAGTATCTATCTCAGCTAGTAATCTGTTTTGGTAGTCTTTTAGTTCTTGTATTTTAGTTGTGCGCGCATTGTGTTTAGGTGAATTGAAGGTGAAGGATAAGTGGGCGCGCGTTCTGTTTGATTCGGGTGCTACTCACTCCTTTGTAGCGAGGAGTTTTGTAGACCGACATCATTGGGATCTCGATCAGCTTGAAACTTCTCTGAATGTCAAATTCTCTTCAGGAGAGTTGGTGATGTCAAATCAGGATATTCAAAAATGCCCTATCTTCCTAAGTGGTTTTCTGGCCTTTGCGGATTTGAAGTTGTTAGACTTGGAAGACTTCGACGTGATTTTAGGCATGGATTGGCTGTCCAGCTACGATGCCATCATTCAGTGCAAGCAAAAACGCTTGGATTTCAAAGATGACAAAGGCCAGCCCATGAGTGTGTATGGTATATCACGTCAAGAATCTCCAATCATGTCTGCGGTGCGTGCTCGTAAGTTTCTAGAGTCGGGCTGTGATTCTTTTCTTGTCTCTGTTTCTGTTTTGGAAATTGCACCTGTTGTGCCTCGGGTTGAGGACGTTTCTGTGGTATGCGAGTTTCCGGATGTCTTTCCAGTTAGTCTTCTCGGGCTTCCACCTGAGCGAGAGGTGGAGTTTGTTATAGATCTCGAGCCAGGCACTCGCCCTATCGCGAAAGCACCGTACCGCATGGCTCCGCATGAGTTAGAGGAGCTGCATTCTCAGTTAGATGAACTGCTTCAGTGTGGTTTTATTAGACCCAGTTCTTCCTCCTGGGGTGCACCAGTCCTCTTCGTGAAGAAAAAGGATGGAACAATGAGGCTGTGTATAGATTATAGAGAGCTAAACAAGGTGACCATCAAAAACAAATATCCATTTCCAAGGATAGACGACTTGTTTGATCAGCTTCGGGGTAGTTCCGTATTCTCGAAGATTGACCTTCGTTCGGGCTACCATCAATTGAGAATCCGTGAGTCAGACGTGCCGCGAACTGCTTTTCGTTCCCGATATGGTCACTTTGAATTTCTGGTGATGTCGTTTGGATTAACAAATGCACCGTCAGCTTTTATGGACATGATGAACAGAGTATTCAAAGATTTTCTGGATAAGTTCGTGGTGGTATTCATTGATGATGTCCTCGTATATTCTAGAAATGTTGAAGAGCACGCCTTGCACTTGCGACTGGTCTTGGCTACTCTGAGAGAGCACAAACTGTATGCGAAGCTTAGCAAGTGTGAGTTCTGGTTGTCTCAAGTGTCATTCCTAGAACACATTATAAGCAAGGACGATATCTCTGTGGATCCCTCAAAGATAGCTGCAGTCTTGGAATGGAAGAGGCCTACGACGCCTAAGGAGATAAGGAGCTTCTTAGGGTTGGCAGGTTATTACAGAAGATTTGTGGAAGGATTCTCTGTGCTTTCTTCATCGTTGACTAGACTCACGCAGAAGAACGCAACGTTTGTTTGGAGTGAAGCCTGTGAAGAAGCTTTTCAGGAACTCAAGAGAAGATTGTGTTCTACTCCAGTATTGACTTTGCCTAGAGAAGGAGTGGAGTATGTTGTTTATGTGGACGTCTCGCGAGTTGGACTCAGTTGTGTGTTGATGCAGGACGACAAAGTGATTGCGTATGGATCGAGACAATTGAAAATTCATGAAAGGAATTATCCTACGCACGACTTGGAATTTGCTGTCGTCATTTATGCTTTGAAGTTGTGGAGACATCTCTTGTATGAAGTTTCGTGTAAAATCTACACAGACCACAAAAGTTTGAAGTATGTATTCACTCAGAAGAAGTTGAATCTGCGCCAGCGTAGGTGGTTAGAATATGTTGCGGATTACGAATTCAATATCCTTTATCATCCCGGCAAGGCTAACGTAGTAGCGGACGCCTTAAGCCGAAAGCCCGCACATATCTTTAATCTCTCGGTGTAATCGCTTGCAGAAGAGTTTTTGCTCATGGATATAACTGTGGGGAATGGCGCTTCGTCGAGTAGCTTAGAAGTGGAAGAGCCTTCGTGGATCACTCTCACTAGGCTGCATCAGAAAGATGACCCTGATTTGCAGCACCTCCACAGTAGGACTGAGAAAGGGGAATTACCTGACTTTTCAATTGATGACGTGGGTACCCTAAAGTACCGCGGTAGATATTGTATTCCCGCTGTTGAGAACATTCGGGTAATGATATGCAGTGAAGAGCATGGATCAAGTGTTGCTTATCATCCTGGTTCCACGAAAATGTACAGAGATTTGAAGCAGATTGTTTGGTGGTCAGGTATGAAGAATGACATCGCAAGATTTGTATCTGAATGTTATACCTGGCAGCGTGTGAAAGCTGATCATAGAAGGCCGGGTGGTAAGTTAACGCCTTTAGATATACCGAGTTGGAAATGGGAAAGTATATCCATGGATTTTATTACCGGTTTGCCTAGATCGCCTCGAGGGCATGATGCAGTATGGGTCATTGTGGACAGACTGACCAAGTGTGCCCACTTTGTGTCTTTCAAGATTGATTATTCTATGGAAAAGATAGCAGAGCTTTACTTGGACGAAGTTATCAGACTGCATGGTGTGCCTATGAGTATCGTGTCAGATAGAGATTCCCGATTCATGTCTCGTTTCTGGCAGAGCTTGCAAGGAGCTCTAGGTACTGACCTTATTTATTCTACGGCCTATCATCCTCAGACAAATGGTCAGACAGAAAGAGTGAATCAAATTTTGGAAGACATGATAAGATGCTATATTCTGGACCATGGTGGACCTTGGGATAAACGCCTCGGACTGATGGAATTCGCATACAATAACAGCTATCAGGAGAGTTTGCAGATGACACCCTTTGAAGCCTTATATGGTAGGCGTTGTAGAACTCCCCTCTTCTGGGCAGAGGTTCGTGAGAAGCCTTTGCTGGGTCCGGAAGCTTTAGAGGAAATGAGCATTTCAGTGACACATATACGTGAAAAGCTGAAGTTGGCTCTAGAACGATATGAAAAGTATGCAAATCAGCGTAGAGTTGATCTGGAGTTTGCAGTTGGGGACATGGTGTTTCTGAAGGTCTCTCCGATGCCAGGTGTTAAGAGATTTGGAAGGAACCATAAGCTGGATCCCAGATATGTGGGACCTTTTCTGATTCTGGAGCGCATCGGAGTTTCTGTCTATAGACTGGAGTTGCCTGTTTCTTTCCCTGGTGTTCACGACGTGTTTCACGTGAGCCAGTTGCGAAAGTGTATTCGTAGCGATCGTCAAAATCTTGACTCCGTGCCTCGGTTGTAGCCCAATCTTTCTTATGTCGAAGAACCTGTCCGGATTCTGGAATCGCAAGATCGGGTGCTGAGAAGGAAGACAATCCCAATGGTCAAGGTTCTCTGGCGCAATCAGGATGCTAGAAGTGCGACTTGGGAATTGGAATCCTCGATGAGAGAATCTCATGCTCAGCTTTTCGCCTAGAATTTCCAGGTTAGTAGTCTGTTTGAGAATTCCTTTTTCTAGCTTGTCTCTCCCTCTGTTCTTTTTGTTTTCGTTCTACGTCTCAAGTTTCGGGACGAAACTTCCTTTTTGGAGGGGTGACTGTAACGCCCCATGTTTTCGTAATTTATTTTATCATGTCGGTGACGTCATTTTGACGTAAGGGCGTTACGTTTCCGCGAGATGACGGCGCGTCGCCGTTAGCGCGTTTTGAGTCCGTTAAGTTTGACCGGCCAAATTTTGGGATTTATGCCGGAAGTGGAAAATTTTACATTAGGAAATTAGATTGGATAATTTTAGACTTGCTCGTCAAATTTCGTCGCGTTCCGAGCAATTTTGGAGCCTCGGCGCGCGTTTGAAGTTTTGTGTATTTCTTTTTACGTACGCCGTTAGCTTTAGAAATTAATATCTCGAGAACGGTGCGTCGGAATTCGATTCCGACTTCGCCGTTGGGTTCGTAGCATCATCATTCGCCTACGCTGCGAATTTCGTAGGTTTCGGCGCGCGTTTTGGCCTTCATAACGATATTATAATATATAAATTCTAATATAACAATTATTATATAAAAAAAATATAAAAGAAGAGAAAAAAAAAACTCCCTCCCAATCCCGCCGACTCTCACCGAATGCAGCCCCCCCTTTTCATTATATTACCTCCTTTATAATAATTATATTATTATTATTACTATTATGTATATATACATATAAAGAAAAGGATTCTCATCTCCTTCCTCCTCTCCCAAACCGAGCAGCCCCCTGTGCGGCATTTTTTCTTTCCTTCGCCATTACCGAGGCGGAAACCCTTCCGCTCGCTAATCTTCCGGCGGCCGCCACCAACGTTCCGGTGGACGAAATCGCGATCCGAGCGCGGCGTTGGAAAGCTCTCGGCGAGAGCTTCGAGATCGCGGTAAGTTTTTTCCGTTTCGTCGACCTTTTCGCCATGGATTTTTTTCGACCCTAACCTCATTTCGTCCGTTTTTCGTAGATCTCGCCTCCTCGTGTCTTCTTTTGGGCGGATCTGCGTTGGAGAGTAGATTGGAGACCAAATCCCAAGGCAAGTGGTGTTTCCCTCGTCAATTTCTTCTGTCGTTAATTTCGCTCCTAACTCGTAACATTTCGCATAAATTTATTCGTTAGAAAGTCACGATTTTCCGTAGGTTTCGCCGTCTAGAAAAATTGCGCGAGTCGCCTCGCGAATAAATTAATTTTCGCGAGCGATCTCGTCGGAAACGTAACGGTTTAAGGAAGCGCCGTACTGGTTTACGGGCGTGTCGTAGTGGTCGCGACGTTTCGATCGTCTCGTTGATTTGACAAGTATAATTTGTACAAAAGGTTTAGTCGCCCGAATTATTGTCGTACCGTTCCGGTCGACGTGTCGCATTGTCCGTTCAATTCGAACTAATTACACGAACCTTAACTGAAGAAACTGAATAGTAAGTTATGAATTAAAGAAATTATGAAATGGTCTGTGCGCGTGGGGTTTCTCTCACGGCACAAATTTATGAAATGAAGAAAGCTTGAAATGGTCTGTGCGCGTTGGGGTTTCTCCCACGGCATAGTGCCTTAGAGCGAAGTCTGTGCGCGTGGTGGATTTTCATCCCCGGCATGTTACCTTAGCTGTAGGACTGTGTGCGTTGGGGTTTCTCCCTCGGCATAGTGCCTTTAGGCTGGGTTTATGCACGTAGTGGACCTACTCCCCCGGCACAACACTCTATCCCGATGAGCCGATTTGTCTCAATTTAAAATACTGAATAACTAGAATACCGAAGAAAAAGAATAAAGTAGAACTCTGATAGTAGATGTGATAGTTTGAGCAGGCTGTTCTAGCCTAGTTCTCCTGACTTGTTAGATTTTCTGTTTTGATTTCCTATACCATGTTCCTGACTCCTTTTGCAGCTGTTTGTTTTACCTCGCTCGTTTCGAGGTTTGTTAGCTTTCTTTTTACTCTTGCACCGCTTGTAACTTGCTTTCTGAGGTGTTCTTCTTTTGAATACCCCAAGTCCAGGGCAGGAGCAGAGTTAGCTGACAGGGTAGTGTTGCAGGTGTTGCGGGTGGCCGCCACCGCTTTTAGTTCCACCTCAGGGTGTTGAGGTAGACTTTTGTTAGACTTGATAGATTTTTTATGGGTTCGTGTCAGCTGTTGATGCCCATAGTTTTAGACTTTCTGTGATAGACTACTTGCTACTTGCGTTGTTTTACTTACTTTTAGCTTAGTACTTGTTCTCTGGGAATGCTTTATGTTAGGATACATGTTAGGTATTTTAATATAAAATAAAACTGCATTTTTTTACATGACTCTTTAGCTTGCTTTTCAAAAGATCAAATCACTATTTTAAGGGCTATAAAACTGTTTTCTTACTTATAGTAAATCTAGAAGTCACATGTTCATTGTATTTTATGCTGAATTTTTATTCTCATATAGGATGATAAATGAATCAAACTAGTGATTTCCGCTGTGTAAACCTATACTTTCTAACCCGTGGACTAGTTGATCCACTAGACTGAGGGACACGGTCAGCATACCTAATAATAAAACAATGTTTTAAAACATAACTCATAGTCTTTTTATAAAAATAAGTGATAGGACAGGGTTGCCTGAACGTCTGCAGTTGTCCCCTGCACGTCGTAGCATCACGATCGCGTATTTTCTGTCACTCTGATAGTATTTTAATACTGAGAAAATGCGGGTTGTGACAGGAGATGACTTCCCTTAAGAAGAATGAGACCTGGGACCTTATGCCCAAGGTTGATGGCGTTACTCCTATGACTTGCAACTGGGTTTACAAGCTGAAGAAGGAGGATGGGAGCATCGAGAGGTACAAAGCTCGTCTTGTTGCTTGAGGGTTCTCTCAACAGTACAGAGAAGACTATGAAGAGTCGTTTAGCCCTGTTGCTAAGATGACTTCAGTTCAGGTGGTGATGGCCTTGGCAGCTTGCCAAGGTTGGAAGATGTTGCAGCTGGATATAAAGAATGCTTTTCTTTACGGGAAAATCGATAAAGAAATCTTCATGGATCAATCACTGGGATACGTTTCTGAAGAACATCCAGGCTACGTCTGTAAGCTCCAGAAGGCCCTTTATGGTTTGAAGTAGGCTCCTCGAGCTTGGTATGGGAAGATCACAGAATACCTCAAATTTTGTAGTTATCTTGTTTCTAATTCAGACTCGGGTGTGTTCATCAAGAAGAAGGGGGAGCTTCTATTCTTGGTGTTGTTGTACGTGAATGATATGATCATCACGGGTAACTCCGATGAGGAGGTAGCTAGGCTCAGAGCAGAGCTAGCTATAAGGTTTGAGATGAAGGACTTGGGTGAGCTCTACCACTTCCTTGGACTCGAGGTGGAGAGGAAAGAGAACGACATACTTGTTTCCCAAAAGGGCTATGTAGAGCGAATTGTTCAGCAATTCGCCATGCGGGAGGAGAAGAGTAGCTCTACTCCTTTTGACTCTAGCATTAAACTTCGGCGAGATGATGGGAAGATTCTTCTTGATCCTCTTGTGTTCCGGGCTCTGGTTGGGAGCCTTATCTACTTGACGATTACAAGGCCAGACATTGCTTATGCGGTTGGCCTAGTAAGTCGGTATATGGCGGAACCTAGAAAGGCCCATCTAATGGCGGCAAGGAACATTTTGTAGTATGTGTAGTCTAATTCTTATATGGGTCTCCTTTGTGAGAGAGACACGAGTTTTATTCTACAAGGATACTCGGATGCTGATTATGGGGGAGATTCAGACGACCGGAAGTCAACATCTATTTATGTCTTCACGTATGGATCAACCAGTATCTCTTGGTGTAACAAAAAGCAAGACTCGATATCTGTCTCTACTACAGAAGCAGAGTACAAGGCTTCGGCCTTGGCAGCTCCGGAAGCCATCTAGCTTAAGAGGCTAGTAGAGGACGTCCATGAAGAAATGCGCGGTCCTACTCTGCTATGCGGTGATATTGAAAGTGCTCTTAAACTGGTTAATAATCTAGTTTGTCACTTACGGACCAAGCACATTGAAATTAAGCACCACTTCATTCGTGAGAAGGTGTTGGAGGGATCTCTAGTGGTTTGGCATGTGCGGAGTGAGGAAAACATCGCAGACATCTTCACGAAGCCGTTGTCAAAGGGGTCGTTTACACGGTTACAAGTTCTGCTAGGGCTGGTTTCCACTTCTCACTTCAAGGGGGAGTGTTGAAATTTTTGAAGTGAAAGTGGGGGTTGATTAGGCAGACCGCGCGGCCTGGGCCGTTAGTCTTGCGGACTGATGGTGCGGCTTGAGCAATCTGGTGGTTGCAGCCTGGTGGTGTGTTCTTGAAGGTAGCCGTTCATATTGGTTTTATATCAGCGGTCTGGGCGGACTGGCGGTGAAGTTTGCTAGTTCCATCGGGCTTATTTTGGTGGCCAGGTTAGGTGAGCTAGTTTGTATCCGCATATTCCAGCAGACTGGTGGTGGTCTTGGTTTTGTTCCAAGTACCAGGCGAGCTTCGTATTATGGCGCGAACTGCGCGGATTGATCTCCTTATCCGTTGAGTCCGACAATGTCTTTATGCTGACTTGGCTGTGGGCGTGGTTTGTGCGGGTTGGAGCAAAGTCCGCGGGCTGTGAGGACTAGATCTATGTCTGCATGGTTGGGAGGACTAGGGTGGTCTCCGCAGTGTCGTTGTTGGTGATCAAGTCCGGCCAGGTTTATGTATGTCAGGATGGCTTCCGGTTTGTCGCGGCGGACTGCGGTTTGTATCCGCAGGTTTGTGCGGATACACTATGTGCTCACCGCGAGCTCGGGTGATGTTCCTATCGATGGGGGAGGTGACCACACTCCTATATATGCCTATAAATAGGACCCCCATCACATTATAATTAATAGAGTGAACAGTAAGTCTACTCGTGAAAAGTTGTTGCGAACTGGATTTTCTATCCGCGCGGTTTGAAGAGCTGAACCAGTTTCTGCTGTGTAGGTTGTGCATACAGCATTAAAAGACCAGGGACTTGGTTCTGAGGTTGTTGCAGACTCTGCGGCTAGAATCAGCAGTTTTCAGCAGGTCGCTTGCGACCAGCGGTTTTTCTCTTCTGCAACTTGTTCTTCTGTTCAATAAGTTGTCCGCCTATGGGCAGCTTGTTCATTTCGGTGGCAGCAGTCTGCTCGTTCAAGCGACTAGGCGACTTCGCGGTCATTCGGCTTGTAGTTTGGCGGACAGAGTTCTTTCTCAGCATTGGAATAACGGGCAGTCCGCACGGCTTGTTGCGGTCTTTCGACTAGGCAGCCTCAGCGGACTCCGTAGCGGTTAGCAGCAGAGCTGACGGCTTGTACCTTGAGTCCACGCGGTTTGAGTTGGACTTGTTTTTTTCTTCTTCTTTCTTCAGATACTTTGGCAAGCATGTCTCGCCATGTATGTCTTGTCTTGTAAAGAAGTTTTTTGATATTTCAAGATTCTTGCTCTACTTTTTGCATCTGGTTTACTTGACTCAAGACGATTGAGTGTTCTTTCGCCTAGTTTCCCATTTTTCTCTATATCAAATATTTCAACATGGTATCAGAGGGAACAGTGGCCTAAGTAGTGATCAACAATCAGCTTGTTTTTTGCTTCTGTGAGTCCAAATAATCTAGGGTTTGTGTAATGGAAGCTGGGTATGCAAGGGGTCTTAGAATCGAGCTTCTTACACAGACTAACTTCAAAAAGTGGAAGTCGTGTATGCAGAGCTATCTTCTAGGTGAGGATCTGTGGGAAGTCGTCGATGGTGACGATAAGTGGGAGGTTACTGTTGATGCAGGTGCTGGTGCTGATGAGGTGAGAGCTTGGAGAAAGACCAACGCGAAAGTGGAGTTTGCTCTCAAGCGAGGTATCTCACTTGAACTCTCTGATCACATCTTAGGATATCAATCTGCTACTGAGATTTGAACTTCCCTTGATGAGTTGTTCAACAGGAAGAATGTAGCAAGGCTAAAATTCCTGAAAATGAGTTGACAAGGACAACTCAAGGAAATCTCTCCATCTCTACCTTCTTCTTAAAAATGAAGAACCTGTGCGCTGAGATTTTAGTGTTGGACCCTGATGAGCCAAATTCTGAAGCCAAGTTGAAGAGGCACATAATCCGCGGCTAGCAGAAAGAATATGTGGCCTTCGTGATTTCTGTTCAAGGCTGGGCCACTCAGCCACCTTTGCTGGAACTAAAAAATATGTTGGCTTTGCAGGATAGCCTGGCTAAGAAAATGGATGGAGTTACTATTTTTGAAGGGAGTAGCGAGGCTCTCTTCTTAAAGAAGAAGAAGAGATGGGAGAAGAAGAAGAAGGTTGCTCATGGTGATGGACCTTCAACTTCTTATCAGCAAGAGGGGAGCGCTGCTCCTAAGCAGGAGAGGAAGAAGGAGTGTCTTAAGTGCTATAGATGAAATCAGCATGGACACTTCAAGAAGGACTGCAAGGTCAAGTTGTAGCCTGGGCATATTGCAGATAAGGAGGGAGTTGGTTCTAGTGTTGAGGAAGCCGGGTGGGGAGAAGCATTTCTGACAGGCACATGTGTCCATGCTTTATCCACAGTCGACTACCAAGATGTTTGGATAGTGGACTTGGGGTGTGGTCATTATCTCACTAGGGACGAGTCAAAGTTCTCCTCTCTGCAGATATTTTCATGTAATGAAGCTATTATAACTACTGATAATATTGTTCATGCAGTTGAGAAGGAGGGTGTTGTGTCTTTGGGTAGTGATAAGTGTCCACTCACTTTAAAGAGTGTCTATCACGTACTGGGCATGAAGAAGAACCTCTTCTCAGTGACCAATGCGGTAGACGCAGGCTTTCACGTTCTGTTCAGTCCAACAGGAGTGAAGTTTCTCCGCAACTTATCAGTAGTGAAGGCTGGTGTTGCTCATGTAGGGAGAAGAGTAAGAGATTTGTTTGTTTTATCAACAAGTTCTTATATTGATCGGATGAGGGCCAATGATAGCGCTGCTATGTGGCATAAAAGACTGGGACATGTTGGTATGGACAAGTTAAAAGCTATGATAGTTAAAAGTCTTGTGAAAGGCTTTCCCAAGTTGTCATCCTTTGGCTATGGTCATGTCTGCACAGGGTGTCAATATGGAAAGGCCCATCGTCTTCCATTTGACAAGTCACAGACTAGGTGTGAAGCACCATTGGAGTATATCCATGGTGATCTAATTGGACCAACCGTCACCGCTAGTCTAGGAGGCAGCATGTATATGTTGGTCCTGATTGATGACTAATCTAGATACTTTTGGTGTATTTCATGAAGGAGAAGTCAGATGTTTTCCATTTGTTTGCGGAGTTCAAGGAGCTAGTGGAGGGACGGCTTGGCCTGAAGATCAAAAAGTTGAGGACGGACAACGGTGGTGAGATTATTTCTTCCGAGTTCTCTAACTTTTGCAGGAAGCACGAAATCTAATGAGATCTCACTTGTGCTCATACTTCACAACAAAATGGAGTAGCGGAGAGGAAGATCAGTCATTTGACGGAAACCTGCAAGTGTTGGCTTCATGCGAAAGGCATTCCTAGGTCCTTTTGGGGAGAGGGAATGTCTTGCCCATCTTATGTCATCAATAGGATGCTTCTGAGTCTGATCAACATGAAGTCTCCCTTTGAGATGTTGTTTAAGGAGAAGCCTAGCGTGGAACACCTTCGGGTGTTTAGATCAACCTACTACGTACACATCCCGGATGCTCTCAGGACTAAGCTGGATGTGAAGGCAAGGAAATTTGTCTTTGTGGGCTATGATGAGCGGAAGAAGGGATGGAAGTGTATTGATCCAATGACAAAGAATTTTGTCGTCTTCAGGGATGTGGTCTTCGACAAGCTAACGTCATATGGAGGTAGCTCATCTGTGGAGTTACCAGAGAGTAGATTGGATGAAGGGTAGGAGGCTGCTGACGATCTTCAAGTGGAGCTGTCTATGTCATCAAGAGCTCCAGGTGTTTCAAGCTCTGGGGCAGCGACTTCTACTTCAGGAAGCAGAGGGAGCGATGCTCTAAGTTTGCCTGGGAATGGAGATGATTCTGAAGAAGCAGCGAAGGTGGTGAGCAAGGGTCAGACTCTTCGGAGATCGAAGAGGACCATCAAGCCACCAGCTCGTCATAGCGAAGGAAACACGGTGAGCTTTGTCTCCTATTTTTTCGCAGGCCCTCTAGACGAGCGAGAGCCTTCTAGCTTTAAAGAAGCCACTAGAGTCAAGTAGTGGAAAGATGCCATGAATGAGGAGATGGCTGCCCTCAAGAAGAATGAGACCTGGGACATTGTGCCCAATGTTGATGACGTTACACTTGTGACTTGCAAGTGGGTTTACAAGCTGAAGAAAAAGGCGGATGGGAGCTTAAAGATATACAAGGCTTGCCTTGTTGCTCGAGGGTTCTCTCAATAGTACGACGAAGACTATAAAGAGACATTTAGCAGTGTTGTTAAGATGACTTCAGTTTAGGTGGTGATGACCTTGACAGCTTGCTAAGGTTGGAAGATGTGGCAGCTAAACTTAAAGAATGTTTTTATTTACAAGGGAAATCGACAAAGACATCTTCATGGATCAGCCACTGGGATACGTT
This sequence comes from Platanthera zijinensis, assembly GCA_039513925.1. Taxonomy (NCBI): domain Eukaryota; kingdom Viridiplantae; phylum Streptophyta; class Magnoliopsida; order Asparagales; family Orchidaceae; genus Platanthera; species Platanthera zijinensis. The sequence goes on from CM077082.1 coordinate 47,379,699, forward strand.
TCTGAAGAACATCCAGACTACGTCTGCAAGCTCCGGAAGGCCCTTATGGTTTGAAGCAGGCTCCTCGAGCTTTGTATGGGAAGATCGCAGAATACCTTCAATTTTGCGGTTATCTTGCTTCTAATTCAGACTCGAGCTTATTCATCAAGAAGAAGGGGAGCTTCTGGTCTTGGTGCTGTTGTACATGGATGATATGATCATCACGGTTAACTCCGAGGAGGAGGTAGCTAGGCTCAGAGCAGAGCTAGCTATAAGGTTCGAGATGAAGGACTAGGGTGAGCTCCACCACTTCCTTGGACTCGAGGTGGAGAGGAAAGAGAGCGACATACTTATTTCCCAAAAGGGATATGCATAGCAAATTGTTTAGCGATGAAGAGTAGCTCTACTCCTTTTGACTCTAACATCAAACTTCGGCGAGATGAGTGGAGGATTCTTCCTGATCCTCTTGTGTTTCGTGCTCTGGTTGGGAGCCTTATCTACTTGACGATTACAAGGCCAAACATTTCTTATGTGGTTGGCCAAGTAAGTCGGCATATGGCGGAACCCAGAAAGCCTCATCTAATGGCGGCAAGAAATATTTTGAAGTATGTGAAGTCTACTTCTGATATGTGTCTCCTTTGTGGGAGAGACACGGGTTTTATTCTATAAGGATACTCGGATGCTGATTATGGGGGAGATTCAGATTACCGAAAGTCAACATCTGTTTATGTCTTCACGTGTGGATCATCCAGTATCTCTTTGTGTAGAAAAAAGCAAGACTCGGTGTCCGTCTCTACTACGGAAGCAGAGTACAAGACTTCGGCCTTGGCAGCTCGGGAAGCCATCTAGCTTAGGAGGCTAGTAGCGGACGTTCATGAAGAAGTGCACGGTCCTACTCTGCTATGTGGTGATAATGAAAGTGCTCTTAAATTGGTTAATAATCTAGTTTTTCATGTGTGAACCAAACACATTGAGATTGAGCACCACTTCATCCGTGAGAAGGTGTTGGAGGGATCTCTGGTGGTTGGGCATGTGCTGAGTGAGGAAAACATCGCGGACATCTATTCTAAGCCGATGTAGAAGGGGTCGTTTACACGGTTACGAGTTCTGCTAGGGCTGGTTTCCACTTCTCACTTCAAGGGGGAGTGTTGAAATTTTTGAAGTGAAAGTGGGGGTTGATCAGGCAGACCGAACTACCTGAGAGGTTAGTCTTGCGGACTGATGGTGCGGCCTGAGCGGTCTGGTGGTTGCGGCCTGGTGGTGTGTTCTTGAAGGTAGCCGTGCAGATTGGTTGTATATTCATAGTTTGGGTGGACTGGCGGTGAAGTTTGCTAGATTCAGCGAGCTTGTTTTGGTGGCCAGGTTGGGCGAGCTGGTGTGTATCCGCATGTTCCAACGGACTGGTGGTGGTCTTAGTTTTGCTCCAAGTACCAGGCGAGCTCCATCTTATGGCGCGGACTGCGCAGGCTGATCTCCTTATCCGTCGAGTCTGGATGTGACTTTATGCTGACTTGGCTACGAGCGTGGTTTGTGCGGGTTGGAGCAAAGTCCGCGGGCTGTGCGGACTGGATCTGTGTCTGTATAGTTGGTCGGACTGGGGTGGTCTCCGCAGTGTCGTTGCTGGTGATCAAGTCTGGCCAGGTTGATGTATGTAAGGCTGGCTTCCGGTTTGTCTCGGCGGACTACAGTTTGTATCCACAGGTTTGTGCGGATACACTCTGTACTCACCGCGAGCTCGGGTGGTGTTCCTATCGATGGGGCGATGACCACACTCCTCTCCGTGCCTATAAATAGGACCTCCGTCACTTCATAATTAAATGAGTAAACAGTAAGTCTACTCGCGAAAAGTTGCTGCGGACTGGATTTTCTATCCGCGCGGGTTGAAGAGCTAAACCGATTTCTGCTGTGTAGTTTGTGCGGACAGCACTAAAGGACCAGGGACTTGTTCTGATGTTGATGCGACTCTGCGGCTACAATTGACGGTTTTCAGCAGGTCGCTTGTGACCAGCGGTTTTTCTATTCTTCAACTTGTTCTTCTATTCAATAAGTTGTCCGCCTCTGGGCAACTTGTTTAGTTCGGTGGCAGCAGTCCACTCGTTCTAGCAGCTAGACGACTTCGCGGTCAAGCGGCTTGTAGTTCGACGGACATAGTTCTTTCTCAACACTGGAATAACGGGCAGTTCGCACGGCTTGTTGCGGTCTTTTGACTAGGCAGCCTCAGCGGACTCCGTAGCGGTTAGCAGCAGAGCCGGCGGCGTGTACCTTGAGTCCGCGCGGTTTGATTTGGACTTGTTTTTTTTTCCTGCTTTCTTCAGATACTTTGGCAAACATGTCTCGTCATGTATGTCTTGTCTTGTAAAGAAGTTTTTTGATATTTCAAGATTCTTGATCTGCATTGTGCATCTGGTTTACTTGATATTTCAAGAACACTCAAGACGTTGAGTGTTCTTTCGCCTAATTTCCTATTTTCCGCTATATCAAATATTTCAACAGCCACCGCCGTGCAAAACGGTGCCAATATCGGTAGACATGGAAGGTTGCAACAGCATGTGGTTGCTTCGTATTACGGATTTGGTTTCGTCGCCTTTAGATTCAATTGCCCGCTGCCCCTTCAATTGTGGTTCTTGATTCTTCTCTAAATGCATGCGCCACTTAAGATAATTCGTGATTATAACTTCAACAAATTGTTGGGCCTTTGAAAACCATAGCAATAAACTTTGATGGCATGAGCGCGATCACATACATAATAGTTTAATCCCGGATACCTCTCATCTTTATCCATCGTCAGCTCTTTCTCAACGCAACACATCTCCCTAAATGCTTTAATCCACTTGCTCATGAAGCCCCCAAGTTTTAACAAATTGCACTCCCTTCTATGGAGTAAGTTATAGCGTCCGGGTGTCGGGCGACCGAATAGTGCTTGCACGCGACTATGGAACGGGTTCTCCACGCCCTTTACCTTTTTAGTTTTCCCTCTCTCTAAATCGCGCCTCTTGATAGCAGCTAATTTTTTAATACGTTAAACGCATGTAAGAATCATGCATTTTTACATGGAATATTGATTCTTGCATTTTTATGATCATTTTAATTAGTCATGTGTATATATTTCGATTTGAAAATAGATATGCAAAAAATAATTTTACAACTGCATTTTACTACTTTTACAATTGTATTTTATACTGAAAATGCATTTCATTTGCTACTGCATTTTACGTTGCAATTGTATTTTGCACTGAAAATACAGTTCTGCAAAATCCTTTATATGTGTAATACATACAGAATTATTGTTCCTTGATAGCTTCATTTTGCAACAACTCCTCTCACCTGGTCCAAGATCTCGGAACGAAGCCCGGTTATAATAATCTCTCCTTCTGTGGCACGCGCTCACATATACATAAAAAAGTGTGAAATATATATGAAATTTTATTTGGATCTTATCTATAGAACATGGGGAAACGCTTAGAAACTATTCCACCTCCTAATAATTGCCACTCATTATACCAAGAATCTGCATAAGTCTAAGGCTCCGTTAGGCACGGCGGTGACGATTGTGAATGCGGCGTTTATGAACCGTCGTTCGTGAAGGCTCGGGCTCAACTAAGAAACTTCATTCATTTTTATGTTCAAAAGTAGTTTTCTTTTCTTGGTTACGGTCATTATCAGTACAATCATGCATTCTATGATCGTAGCGTTTGTGTCCAAACTCGTCGGAGAAAAAACGCCGTGCTAAAGGGAGCCTAAGTTATTATATCCTTTTATTTATTTGTGTGAATGAAATAATTTGAGATAGAATATTGGGCATTAATTTCCTGCTTTCTTGCACACCAAGTTGATGGCTTGCTCGCAAACACTCCAGCTTATATGTCTGCTACTCTGCAAGGCGGCACATGACTCTTCTCCCCACTAGATAGTCTTTACAACGTTCGCAGCTCCCACACACACAGCCTTGCATGTGCACACTCGTGCTATCATGCCTAGCACGTGCCAACAACACACTAACTAGCTCCAACATAAAATTAATATTATTTTATATTTGGGTAGGGCTGATATCGAGCCGAGTACAAGCGATTTGGACTCGGCTCGAAATCAAAATTTTTGATTCGAAATCGATTCAAAATTGAAATCGATTTCGAGTCGAGTCGGCTCAACTTGAAATGACTCGATTCTGAGTCGGCTCGAAATCAAATCAAATTGGCTTGAAATTGAACAATTTTTTTCTTTATTTTTAGTTGGCTCAAAAGTAAATTGGGCAACCTATAAATTTAGCAAATGAAACAATTAATGCCTTCAATTTTTTATTTAGATTTAAATTTTAGTGTTTTTATTTTTAAAATAAGAATATATTAATAAATACATAATATTTTTAATCAATTCGAGCTGATTAGAATCATATTTCGAGCGATTCAGGGCTGGCTCAAAATCGACTGGAAATTAGATTCGAGTCAAATTTAATCGACTCAAATGGAGTCGAATCAATTTTAACCGGTTCTAGTTTGACTCAATATTCGAACGATTTTTGAACGACTTTCAAATTTCGAAAAATATGCTCATTCCTAATTTGGACAAGAGTTTATAATTTAGGAAAATCTAGCGCACAAATTTGGTATCTCTCGTGCATAGCCTTCAACTATACCTTTTGTTGATAATGTTTAACAACAAAAATTCTACGGCACATATACTGTATTTTCTATGATAAAATAATTTATTTTGAAATTATTTATTTAACTCTTATAACTTCCCGTGTAAAATGAATGGTTAATTATTATTTATTATGGTGAAAACTAAGTGATAAATGGTAACATGTCCATAAATATCTATGAATGGGTACTTGGTCCCCCTAAGTTTAATCACCCATTCATCATATACTATATAGAGGGAGTGATCGAGGGCTTAGAAGATCATTACTAATATCGAAGTCTTACTCGGTGAAAACATTAATGGCCAGAGGTTTGTTCATATTCTTCCGCTTTAAGTTTTATTCTGCATACTACGTGTAAAAATTTCACAAAATGTGCGGGAGCTTAAACCGAATCGCAAGAACACTCAACCACAACAGAATACACGTAAAAGACAGCAGCATAAGAGATTCCAATTGAAATTCATTTTTTTACAGGGCGAGGCATACATTGCACGACATGATTTTACAATATAGCAAGGGAAACAAAAAAACTGCCACAAGAAGTAAACCGCGCGGACAGAGATCCGTAACCGCACAAGCCGCCTAAACGCCAGCCGAGTCCGCCGAGACTGCCGAAGCCATCTATCCGCGGATGACCGCGCGGACTGATGTTATTGAATGCTGAAGGAACACAAACAGAACCCGCTGATAGACCAGACAAACTGCTCTACTTATCCGCAACTCCGAGGAAGAGATCTAGTCCCTGAGACCGCGACTAGCTGCTAACTGCTGACTATATCCGCGAACTGTTCCACACCAAACTTCCACTAGTCGCCTAGCCGCCTGGTGTTAGCCGCATAGCCTGCACAGAACCAACTTCCTTGGTCGCAACGATTAGAAAATCGTAACCGCAAAATCAAGCGCAAACTCATTTTTACTATTCACTACTTATTAATGACGAGCAGAGGGATCATATTTATAGATGTGAGGAGGAGTGTTGTCATCACCTACACCGATAGGATAATCGCCCATCAATCATGTCGGCTAACACTTTGTATCAATACAGCGCGGACACCAACACCTATTCGCCAGGTCGCACCATCAACAAGGTCGGATAGACGACCAATCCGCCAACCCTGCGGACACTGCAACAAGTTCGTGCATTCCGCAGCTCGTAACTATCTGAGTCCAGTCATTACTACCGAACTCGGCGAATACCAGAGCAGTCTACAAACCAGGCGTACTCGGTGAGCTAGGAAACTAGTAGGACTTAGTGCCCCAGACCAAGTCCATCAACCTGCGCGATCTCCGAGAACCCACATCACCTGATACCGAGATCGCGCTCTACTGAACAACTCGTCCGCCACCATGCGGACTGCTCCATCAGTCTGCGCAACCTCCAGGCAACCTGTTCGCGCAACTGTGTCAACTCCATGATCTAATATCCAGAATGCAAGCAGAGATACATGCCGGACACTGGCGAGCTCCAGAAGAGTCCGTAACACCAAACCTGCCGGACTCGGAAAACTCCAAGTTTATTCCTCCACACCTGCAGCCGGGACTTGTCAAAATGACCATGTCCACACCAACTGTAACGACTCCACCCGTTAAACAACATATAATAGAAGGTCCGGTCGGGGCCCCACACTATATGTCACAAACAGATGGCGAGGTCACAGGTAAATACAACAACACCATCGCATCCTAACTCAGAGCTTGATAGCGGAAGATTTTTACAATAACAATGAACTTATATCAGAAATGTCCACTATAAATATATAAACCACATTTATATATCACCTCATGAAAGAGTGTACAGCAAATACACACAAGTTAGTCTTAAGGCCTACAATTCCTCTTTTCAAAGTGTGGATTACATACATCGGCGCGCAGATCGGCCACACATGAACAAAATACAAGTGAAAGCAGCCTTCAAGGGCTAGCAGCAGCAGCAGCACCCGTAAGGACTTCAGCCCTTTCACTTCCCACTCGGCTCACCAACACCTGCACAGGGACAACCCACCCAGATGGTGGTAAACAAGGTAATGGTCAGCATTCAGCTGACCAATTTATAACAATCACATCCCTTTCCCAGGGCAGTGACATTCCTTCCCTGCAAGCATAGAAATGCATAGAAAGATATCTTATATATTGTGCTCTCACGCATAAGCAATCCATCACAACCGTCAGCCACACGGCCCGACGATTCGTGCACTCATGGCACATTTTTGGTGCACCGGCGAACCAGGGTCAACACCACCGTTTACACGGTATTGAGCATTTAGTCTTACTGGCGCGCAGGTCTAAGAATCTCATTATGCCTCTGACGAAAGCTCAATGCCTTGACGCTCTCCTGTACAGTCGACATAACGCAGGTATGGATCAGCCACCCCCCCCCCCCCCCCCGTTGCTCAAGTCGTCTTGCCATCACCGAGTACGGCGTACTCGCGACTATAACCAAAGGCGCGGGTCGGTTTCACCTTTCCTGTTCGGCACGAGCTCACAATATCCATAACATCTACCAAGGACTGGCTTCACAATGGCCATGCTGTCCGCCAAGGACTGGCCTCACAATGGCCATACTGCCCACAAAGGACTGGCCGCAGCACAAGCAAGACAAGGGTATTTCCTGGAACTCCTCATTCCAGTACTTCCAGCTACTCCCCTTCACAGGCACAACCCTTCAACTCAACAAACCACACGTTTATACGCGGAGTCTTCTTCGGTGCGTAATATGCAACATCACCAATCCAGACCAACCTGTCCAGATGGGCTTCACACAGCATGCATATCCCGTACTACATATTTCCGGGTCTAAATGCAGACTCACTTGGGGATAACAACTATCAACCCCCGGGGATCACTTACTCTTCCCCCTTTTGGTGGAGGATCTCATGCTCATGCATAAAGGAGGACTTCACATGTCTAAGAAGGAAGATCGTTACCCTTGACGATCTCTTGGGAGCCATCGAATTTCTAGCTGGTTGGAAAGCACCGCAGTAGCTTTGCCTCCACATGACTGGCCTCGGATCTCGAATCGGAACTCGGGAGCTCCACCGGTGGCTTGATCTTCTCCTCCTTCTTCTTCCTCCTCTCCCTTCTCTCTTCTCTTTTAGAAAGAGATTGGCCAAGGTAAAAATGACTTATTCATTCAAATCCCTTGATTTAACCCAGTAGGAAATTATCTGAGCCCTTGGATCCAGGATGAAGAAAACGAACGCCTACATATCGGTCTCAAAGTCCAATATTTGGGCTGACATGGCCTGTGACACGCCCGTGTCATATGCCGTGTACTCCAAGCTGTCCACGAACCGACTTACCCAATCCAGAACATGGGCTTAGCCACGCCCGTGTCAATCACCTGACATGCCCGTGTCACATGGTACACGCCTGTGTCGAGGGGCGTGGCCCTCCGTTGACACAGGATCAACCAAAATCCCGAAAGGCACACGGGTACCAAACACGCCTGTGTCACATTTGACACGCCCGTGTCCTACAGAACACACCTGGGCTCCAAGCTGTGTCCTTCTCGGACACAATTTGGTCATCAACCTGAGCAGGACACGCCCTGGGACACGCCCGTGTCCCAGGCCATGCCGCCTCTCAACGATCATTTAGTGCATGACGTCGAGTGCTCGAGACGACACACAGAGAAGGACACACCCTGGGACATGCCCGTGTCCCAAGCCGTGTCGCCTCACTCAACGCCAATTGAGACCAAAAATTACACTCGAGGAAATAGAGCAGGACACGCCCTGGGACACGCCCGTGTCCCAGGCCGTGTCACCCCCCATTTTGAGACTTTTGGATTTTGGGGTGTTAAAACCCTCCCCTCCTTACAATGAATTTCGTCCCGAAATTTGCTCACAACAAGGAAACCCAGCAAACATAATGCTATAACTTCAAAATGTCTGTTACAACATCAGAGACGCACGATACAACAGCTTAACCAAACAACTCGAGAAACTCTGTGTGCATGGTCTGCTCCCGCTCCCATGTTACTTTAGACGAATCGTCGACTTGCTTCCTCTGGTGCTTCCTGATGAAGGTACAATCTAACTTACATTCTTTCTACCATTCTGTGTCCCGTGGCTTCCTTTCCTTTCTAGTGATAGAAAACCCCTGCGATACAGGTGAGCTATTCATCCCTATGAACCCCCATATGTGAGTTCTCGAGCCCCCACTGTCGAGCTTGCCCGAGCCGAGAAGGCCGCGACAGCCTACCGCGAGATACTGGGTTCCTCTGCCCCTTCTAGGAGTAAGAAAAGGACAACACTTGCTGGTCATGACTCCCCACTCCCGCAGTCCCTTCCAAGCAAATGAAGAAGACCTCGACGACCAAAGGTAAGGGGGGCAAGAAGACCCTTAAAAAAAACTAATAGGAGGCGAGGCTCCTGAAACCCTTGTCGAGTCAGGACCGCCATAACAAGAAGAAGGGCAGCCCGACTCTCTCCTCAACTTCGGCCTGGGGAAGAAGGTCAAGGACAGCTCAGGCGAGCCGATGGTTCTCTAGGACGAGAAGTCCAACCGGGCCTCCACCTCCACCCTCTTCCTCTCCTGGTTAGAGCGCAGTCCCCCCAACGAGCACGCCTATGCCCTCATCTGGGGGCTCTTTGGTCGGAGGGACGCTGCCAAGTATGACGACCTGTCCACCCAGACCCTAGCTCTCGAGAGCGCGCGTGCACAACTGCGTTCACTGGAGCTCGCCCACATGAACTCACATCGTAGCCTGCATCTTTCCCGTGATTGGCACCGAGTCAAAGTTACGTGGGAGGCTGCGATTGAAGTGGTGAAAGGGCTGGCACTCCGGCTGACGACTACCGAGAAACTCCTAGAGATGAGCTCTGGTGGAGTGGTGTCTCTTTAGCACTCTATGGTCACTTGTGCTGTCATTCTCTTTAGTTATTTTAACCATCCATAGCTTGCCTTTTTGCATGACGCTACCATTATGGATCGACTGCACGCGCGAATCGCCCACCTGGAAAAGGAATATTGGGGCCTAAAGGTCAAGGTTGCTCAGTTTGTCGCCACTGTCCTCCCCCCAGAGCACGGCGAGCCGTCCAACCAGGGCGCCCGAGATAAGCAGTTTTCCAAGCGGGAGGTGGACAAGATGATGAGGACCATCGTCATAATGACTGCTGAGCACACACTTTGTATAATGCATACACTCGGCGTGCTACGGGCCTATTGGGAGAAGATTACTGTGAAGGATCTAGTTCCTGAGCTATACCTCCTATCAGACTCGTCAGAGAAGGAGTTCAACTCGCTTTTTGGCGGTGAGGATGACAAAGATGAGACAACAGTGACGACAATGCCGACGGCGGCAAGTCCTGAATACTAAGACTTGGACCCATTTTGGGCTCTCGCGCCCCTCTCTTTTTTGTCGTATTACTTTCTCCTTTTCTTTTCTCTTTTTTACTTGCGGGTGGGGGCATTTTTTGTAAACAAATCAATTCATTTTATAAATTATCTATTTTCTTGTCTGACTTAATACTCTCTTTATATATGTTAAATTGCCTTCTCACTCGCGACTCACTTTTTGAGCCTAGGTTCGCTCGGCTATGGGTTGTCTACATTGATTGCGTGAGCGCGTCAATCCTCCTCGCGAGCTGAGACTTTTTCATGCTTAGATCGACAACCTTTCACTGGAATTTTCTTAGGATGAGGATGATTCAGAGCGCGCTTTTATCGCTTTCCCTCAATCGCGAGACCCTGACATACGCGAGTGCCTCGCATATGCGAGTGTTAAGGAGGGATAGAGAGAGACGTTTACGGACCCCCTTTATTACATCGCTAATGAGACTCAAAATTCGGTTTCGGTATCCTAACTTTCTCTGATGCCAACTTACTTCCACTCGAAAATTGTTCTTAAGAGAATGAACGCGTTCATCGTTAACCCTCTGTGATCCAGCTGCAACCAAGATATGAGTTCGTTGCAAGAATGTCTTGGCAGGCTCTACCCGGCCTCCCGTACCAACATTTTTAAGGATAAATTGATCTCGGCCACTGTTGCCCGCGACTACTCGTGACATTGCGAGATCTCGCGCGACGCGTTTTCTACTTCCTGCGTGGGCACGTACAATCTTGTGCGAGTTGAGTCAATAGAGATTGACTCGCCTCCAACCCTTTAGGCAGACGAGTGGGTCGGATCCTGGCAGGCGAGTGAGCCATGACTTACTCCACTCACCCCCCACACCTATTTCCTCCTCATATACATATTTTAGTATACAATATGTGCCACGGGAAGAGAGTGTATCCACGAGCTGGAGCACTCTCTTCCCGTGGCACATATTTTATGGAGAATGTCCAGAACATCCCGATGAGCCCCATTCTCTTTTACTAAATACCAATGGAGCGTGGGCTACCTTGCCTCAAACTCTCCCCTGATTTGGGAAGCCACCACCATTAAATCTATTAGCACTTATACATCTTGAACTCCTAGTTCCTTGGCCAGACACAAGCATGTGATCACGACTGTATATTCTGTTTGATTGTTGGTAATGGGAAAGTGTATTACTACTGCTTGTTCTATCTTCATCCCCTAGGGAATTTCCAAGATCAACCCTCCCTGGGAGTGTCTTCCTGAAGTCCTGTCCATCAGCACCTTCCATGTTACCCATTGAGAAGTCCCAGATTCATCCACCTCAGCCACGTAGTCAGCCAAGAAATAACCAACACCCGAGCCTTCACCGATAAGCGAGGGACAAAAGAGATGTCAAACTCACTCAATTCTACCGACCACTTTGCCAGCCTACCTGAGTGCTCTACTCCCTCAAAGATTTTGTGGAGAGAGTGGTCGGTCACCACTCAGATCGAGTGTGCTTGAAAAATAAGGCCTTAGCTTCCGGGCTAAGATGACCAAGGAAAACACTATTTTCTCCAAGATGGGGTATCTGGATTCCGCCTTTTTCAGGACCCTACTAACATAATAGATAGGTAGCTTCTTCTTACCTTCCACTGGGACCAAGACAGAACTCACAGCCTAGCTCCGACCCTACCCCAAGATACAGAGTCATTTCTTCACCCTCCTTCGGCCCTTAGAGTAGTGGAGCCTTGGTAAGTTGATCCATAAAGGCTCGGAATGCCTCCTCACACTCATTGATCCATTCGAACTTCTTAATGCCCCATAACACTTTCAAGAAAGGGGAGCACTTCTCCCCTGGCCGAGAGAGGAACTTGCTCAAACCTGCAAGCTTTCCAGTCAGGCACTGGATCTCCTTAACGCTCAGAGATGACTTTAATTTAAGTAACACATTTATCTTGTTGGGGTTGGGCTTTACCCTGGTAAGGGTGAGGAGATGACCCAAAAATTTTCTACGGTTGGCCCCGAAGATACACACTAGGGGGTTCAACCTTATCTCTAATTTCTGCATAGTGGTAAAGGTCTCCTCCAGATCTCTGAGATGAGAGCTCACTTCCTTGCTCATCACCATCAGATCATCCACGTATACTTCCAAGTTTCTTCCCTTATGTTCCCAAAAAATTTGATCCATCATCCTTTGATATGTTGCCCCAACATTTCTCAATCTAAAAGGCATCATTTTGTAGCAGTAGCAACTATCCCTTATGATGAAGGAGACATCTTTGACATCAGGAGGGTGCATGCAAATTTGATGGTAACCTGAAAAAGCATATAAAAAACTCATCACAAAAAAATTGATGTCTGAGTCAACCAACACGTTGATTCTAGGCAAGGGATAACAATCCTAAGGATATACTTTATTTAAGAGAAAAAAGTCTACACACATACTCCACCTTCCATCTCCCTTCTTTATTATTATCACATTGGAGACCCAGCATGTATATTGGATATCTCATACAAACCTATCCTTCAGGTGTTTCTCCACCTCCTCTCAGATCGGCTCCTCCATCTTGTCGAACATGAACCTAATTTTCTAGCAGATGGGGTGAGCTCTTAGGTAAATATTGAGGCGATGACACGCAACGTAAGCATCAATGTTCGGCAAGTCCGCGACACTCCAAGCAAAGAAATCCACATTCTTCTAGACGCATCCCGGGACTCTTTCCTGGTCCTCCTTGCTCAACCCTTTGCTGATCCTTACCTTCTCTATCCTCCCTTCTCAGGTCAGCACCTCTCTACTACCTCTTCCGCCACCTCCAGCCGAGATATCTCCTCTGACTCACTTTTCATCCTCCTCCCCCGAGTGAGGACCTCCTCTTCTCCCACCTCCTCATCCACCTCTATCACTTCTTCCAACCCTTCCTGCTCCACCAATAACTCTTCCACCGTCTCAGCTACCTCAATTATTCCCTCTTGCTTTGCCTGCTCCTCCATTACCCACCCTACTTCCTTAGCTTCACCCATCCACAAGATGGTGTTGACTGTAGTGACGTAACACTGTCTTGCCACCTTAGGGTCTCCCCAGATCCTAACCTGCATGAACTCATCCGCTATTGAACTTCAAGTACTGATGGAACGAGGAGGATACACACCGAAATATGCTGATGAGTGGTCATCCAAAGATTGCATTGTAGCTGCTTGGAGCGTCCACAATGATGAACTGGCGTTTTCGAGAAGTTCCCCCAGGGTTACAGGAAGACCCACTCCCCCCTCTACTTCCTTCCTTTCTCCAGAGAACCCAAACAAAGGCTCATCCGAGGCTAGCACCCTCCTGGATTCTACCTTCAACTCGTCCAATGCCTTTTTGAAGATCACATGTACTGAACTCCCGTTGTCAATCACGATCCCGGAGACTGTGAAGTTCTTTATGACCGTCTAGATCACCAAGGTGTCACATAATGGGCCCTCGTAGTATGGCATGTTGTTCAATGATAATGTGATCTTCTCCTCTAGGGGAGGGGTTTGGGAGGTCTAAGCAATGCTTTTCTTGAACATCATTTGGAGGCTCCCATTGTGGGTGACCTCGATATCCACTCCCCCATGAATCACCCTGATTCCCCCTCGGGTCCCCATGTTTACCCGATTTTCACATCTGTCCTTATCTCCAGCTCCTACCACTACTTACTCTATCTGCACCTGTTGTTGTTGCACCGGGCCTCTCTCCCTCCTTACTTTCAAAAACCGGACAGGTTTTCATTGCATGGCTCCTCCTGATGGTAGTCACAATACGACAACACTACCCCGCCCCTTTCTCCTTCCACCAAAACTTATCTTCTGTTATCTCTTCATCTTCCTCTTCTTCCTCTACCGATAGACATTGCTTGTTGGGGGGGAGGTAGGAGGGGCCTCTGGACTGTCCTCCAACCCTGGGGGTTGAACCGCCCCTGTCCTTCATGAAAGTTTCCTCCTCCTTGATATCCTCTCCCCTAGCCCTGGATGGTCCCTCTTTATGACATTTAGGCCAGTCGGTTGTTTAGCTCTTGATGACCCCATCACTATTGAGATCCCTGGAATCCTTTACCTCTGGTATTATCTCTCCTCCTCTCCACCTGTTGCTTGCTTCATCCCTGCTCTCTCTCACCTCATCTCACACCATCCTAGCAAATTTCTTAGAGAATGTCGGGTTCTACGACTCTCCTTCTATCTCTTTTGATGTCCTATCCATCAATTCCTCAAAGGATAGAGGAGGCTCCCTCTTCAGCTGAGCGTAAAGTTCATCATCAGGGTATACCCTGGTACCTCTTGGACTAGGAGAACCTCTTCATGAAACCTATCCACATAACTCCCCAACATTTCCACCACCTCCTGCTTTATCACGAATAAGAACTCTGCTTCCTTCTTTATTTTTTTTGGATGTCGAGAACCTCAACAGGAAGCCTCGATGCAGGTCCTCAAATCAATAGATTGAACTTGAGGGAAGCTGGTGGAACCAGTCTCTTGCCTTCTCCTTGAAGGTGATGGAGAAGAGTTGGCACTTGAAGGCATTTGACATCTGCCTAATGGAGACATCATCTTCAAATCACTGGACTTGTTGCACTGGTTCATCTCTGTCATTATAGTAGGACATATCTGGCTCCTAAAACCCCTCCGAAACTGGGGATGATATGATCAGCTCGCTAAAGGGACTTCCCTCTCCTGAGGGGAGAGTCAGTTGATCTCACGTAGTCATCTCGCCTGATCTTACAACACTCACTGAGATGGGGAACAGCTCTCGCCCGACGAGATCTCCCTCTCCCCTCAATGATCACCTCCTTCCCTGGTCGTCGACCCAGAGAATTCTCACCTAACTACTGGGATGTGACCACTGGGATGGCAGGTATCGAGCACTCGCCCCTTGCGGTGAATGCAAGATGTAGGGTCTATAAGACCTCCCTCTTGAAATCTTCAAAGATCCCAATTGTGACCCTCCTTCCGGAGGCGGTGCGTTGCCCTAATCAGCTCCTTCTCCTCCAGTCATGGGACTTAACTCAAAATTTTCCTGTGCAGTCTACCGTCCACGCTAACAGAACAAAAAAATATTAAATCCAGAAATCGGTCTCAAGAAGAGTTCGGACCCAAGTGGTGTAACCCACACCTACTTCTCCTGAGCCAAGACACTTGACTGGTAACTAAGAACTAAGGAACATACCCAGAGCTATAGCGAGGAGGTCCATGCACACACTCGAAAGATTGAAAAGAATTTCCCCTCCTAAACTAAAGCTATAACATGGCACCTTGGAGGGCACTGGAAGCCAACCTAAACTGACTAGAGGAGGAAGAAGTCAAAGAGAAATAAATCCTCTCCAAAGGTGCCCTTAAGGGTCTATTTATAGTTTTCCAAGTCTGACCTGCACATAAAGGAACCCCTTCTTTTGGTTCTACTATACGTAGCCCAAAGTGGACTGCAAATAATGTCACTCTGCTGTTTGGATAGGTTTAGCAGTGTAGGATTTCACGTGCGGTAGTGGGGCGAATTTTAAAAAAAAATTCCTAACACCACATAACACATAAGGATCGGATATCCCAAAAACAATGCAACAAAGGCTCAACAAAATAAACCCTAACTCATCACAACTAATCCATCGCATGCGTTAGAAGTTATACCTCTAGAGAACAATCTCTAGGCGGAAGAGGAAAGCGCGCCGGAGAGAATGAAAACGATCCCACCGCAACGAGGCCGATCGCCTCGCCTCTTGGTTCACCTTGAACCCAAACAGCGTCAAATCTCTATTCCGTTGACCGGGAATAGAGGCAATAGCTCAGATCTAACTTCCTCTTGTACCGATGACTTCAAGTGGTCGAGCCACACTAGTCGCCGGGTAGGGAAGAGGAAGGTGGAGATGGATCTAAAACCGTTGAGGAGGAGGAGCAAACTCAAGTCATCAAACAAGCCGCGGCCGACCGGGAAGAACCACCTAGGGTCGGCGAGCTACACCGAGATGGCGGCGGCAAGCTTGCCCGGAGAATGAGCTACGGACGCCAAGGCCGTGGCAGCGGCAAGCTTGCCCCACGACGGAGCAGCGGGCGGCGATGCCGGCGACGAGCTAGCCCGGAGATGGAGAAAGGGTTGCACGATGATGGCGGCCGGAAGAAGACAATCGCCAAAAAAACCCTTTTCTTCTTCCTCTTGCGGCTAGGTTTTGGACAAGATGAAGACCCGTGAAGTCTCTGCTACCTCTCCTCTTTATTTGGTTTATATGCTTTTTATATATATTAATATATATATAAAACTATATATATATTAATCTGATATATATAAAACATATATATATATATATGTATATACAAATATTTATATATTTACATATATATACATAAAACATATATATATGTCTCTTATATATAAACACCTACACATATATATATATTAATATATAATATATATATATTTTGTATGTGTGTATACCTTATGCACATATACAAGCCCAATATATATATCATCCCATAACTCCAAAAATTGTGCACTCCTACCAAAACAATTACGACGACTCGCTCCGTCATAATTTTATTCCTTTTTGATAGTCGCACAGGAATTCTATCTAAGCATGTCGAGACACGACATTAGGCGTTCGCACTTACTATAGTACTTAGATTAAATGTTCCATAAAATCAAATACCCCAAATAAGCCAAACGGATGCTGTTCCCGTTCATTTGGTGCGACCTTAAAGAGGAACCATGTCGTCGAGGCTATAATATAACATCCTATATTACTGACTATAAGAGGCTTTGTCACTGCATAATAGTCGCCCCAACAACATGGTAACTAGGTAACGCATGAACGACCTTCGTCTATTTCTTTGTCACATGATATCATAAATATTGTGCAAACTGGGACTGTGTCATTTCGCACTATATTTGTCTTTCTTGGTCTCACAAGTGAGTTGTATTTATAACTACGTTAGTTATAATGCATGCTATACAACCTCGCTCTGCCAAGGGGCCCGACTATATCATTACCAAAATAATTTGGGGACAAAATGATATTTCGATATATACATCCCTTACGCGCAGGTATGAACAACGAATCATAGTGTTTATCACCATCAGAAGATAGTCTTCAACTATGATCACATTGCTCACACCAACGCGCTCAATCTATATATCTCATATCTACAAAATACTAGACATGTTGTAAACACTAATGACACTTAACACATTCCACTTAATGTTACAACATAAGATAGGTCAAGCTCAATATGTATGAAACCATATACATACTCATGTGATTAAGTGATAACTATTACCAACATTTGTAGAACAACAATGTACTTAATGCACATGACGATCCAAGGTGGTGGTCAATGTCCCTCTTTGATTACCGGGATCGAGAGCATATAAAACTAAGATCATGTGATGGAATTCAAGTGTTCTACAGCTCAAGATCAAGGGCATCTTCTCGAGCCATCATGAAGCATCATCAAATGATCTAGGGACAAAATGAGTTTGAACATTCATCAAAAAACATGAACTTTAATAAAATTAAAGACAACTTTCAAAACACAAATCCTTCAATCTCCCACTTGTTTTTAAAGTTTCTAATAAAAGAAATACAAAACATAGGAATCCTCGTCATCTAAACATCAAACCATTCTCCATGGTCTTGCAACCCCATGGACTCGAAGTGAACTTCCCCTTTGGCTTGAGACAGAGGCTTGGTGAAGGGGTCAGCTGTGTTGCTATTTGTGTCAATCCATAAAAGTGCAATCTTGCCTTCTTCAATGAAGTCGCGAGTGACAAAATACTTCCGATCCATGTATTTTGTCTTGTGATGTGATTTCGGCTCCTTGATTTGTGAAATGGAAGCACTATTATCACAAAACAATTTCAAGGGCCCTTCACTAGATGTCACGACTCCCAATTCCTCAAGGAATTTCTTTATCCAGACTGCCTCTTTGCTTGCCTCTGCGGCCGCCATGACTTCCGCTGCAGTGGTTGAATCAGCAGTAGTGGATTGTTTCCAACTACGCCAACTCACAGCTCCACCATTCAGAAGAAAAACGAACCCAGATTGAGATCTTCTATCGTCCGGATCTGTCATAAAGCTAGCATCCGTGTAACCTTCTACATGGAGCTCTTTATGTCCACCAAAAACAAGAAACTTATTCTTGGTCCTTTTTAGGTACCTAAGAATATTCTTGACCGCCGTCCAATGAATTGGACTAGGTGAAGCTTGATATCGACTCGTCATGCTAAGAGCATATGCGACATCTGGTCTCGTACAGATCATGGCATACATGATGGAACCTATGGCGGAAGCATAGGGCACATTCATCATGTATTCAATGTCTTTATGTGATGAGGCACATTGAGACTTGCCTAGCTGAGTAGACGCCTTCATTGGCACATTTCCTTTCTTAGAGTTTTCCATATGGAACCTTTCTAAGACTTTGTCAATGTAAATACTTTGACTTAGGCCAATAAGTCTACGTGATCTGTCTCTATATATCTTTATTCCTAATATATATTGGGCTTCACCCATGTCCTTCATTGAAAAGATTGTTTTCAATGAGTTTCTTACTTGTTCCATTAATGATAAGTTGTTGCCCATTAGGAGAATATCATCAACATATAAGATCAAAAATATAACGCTGCTCCCACTAACCTTCTTGTATACACAAGGCTCTTCCTTGCTTTGAACGAACTCAAGGGTTTTAACTTCTTCATCAAAGCGTTTGTTCCAACTCCTTGACGCTTGCTTCAACCCATAAATGGCTCTTTGAAGCTTGCATACTTTGCCGCTATTGTGAGAATCTTCAAAACCTTGAGGTTGCTTCATGAATACATCCTCATCTAGCTTTCCATTTAGGAAGGCCGTTTTGACATCCAATTGCCAGATTTCATAATCATGAAATGCGGCAATCGCCAACATAATCCGAATAGTCTTAAACATCACAACGGGCGAGAAGGTTTCATCATAGTCAATCCCTTGGATTTGACTAAAACCTTTCGCTACAAGTCTTGCCTTGTAGGTTGTCATGCTTCCATTCATGTCCATCTTCCTCTTAAAAATCCATTTACAGGGGATGGATTTCTTTCCATCAGGAAGGTCAACCAAATTCCATACTTGGTTGTCATACATGGATTGCATTTCGGACTTCATGGCTTCAAGCCATGCTACGGAATCCTTTCTTTTCATTGCTTCTTCATAGGTCAACGGGTCTTCTGTGTCTAGAATGAACACCTCATGAAGACCCATGTATATGTCAGGCTTTTTCTTTTCCCTGATCGACCTCCTAAGCTCCTTTGGTTTGTCCAGCTCAATCTGAGATTCTTGAATTTCCTCCACTATGTCTGGTGGAGTCAATTCATGCTCAACACGAGTAAGACTAACAGGTGGTGGTAAAGCAAGAGTTTCCTCCGTAATCATATGCGGAGGTGGAACACTCATGCTCCCACTAACTAAAGGAACTTCTTGTGACTCTTGGTGATCATTTTGAACATCAACGCTCATCTCATGATCACTCTCTTGTAGGTTTTCTTGAGTTTCCTCAAGTGTCACCCTACGGTCACCGCTTTTGATTCTTTCAAGAAACTCTTTCTCTAAGAATGTAGCACCCTTCTTAACAAATATGGTATTTGTTGACTTGTGCCAAAAGCTATACCCTTTTGTTTCTCTTGGGTATCCAATAAAGAAACACTTATCAGCTTTGGGGTCTAGTTTGGATGATTGCATACGTTTGACATATGCCTCACAGCCCCAAATCTTGAAGAAAGAAGTGATGGGTGGTTTCTCAAACCATATCTCATGAGGAGTTTTCTCTACGGCTTTAGTTGGAACGAAGTTTAAAGTGTAAGCTGCCGTTAAAAGTGCATGGCCCCAAAAAAATAAAGGTAGATCGGATTGACACATCATGGGTCTAACCATGTCTAGCAGTGTCCGGTTTCTCCTTTCGGAGACACCATTCCACTGCGGTGTCCCAGGAGGAGTTAGTTGTGGTACAATACCACACTCCTTTAGGTAAGAATTGAACTCATTGCTCAAATACTCACCTCCACGATCTGATCTCAGAACTTTGATTCTCTTATCCAGTTGGTTTTCAACTTCATTTTTATATTCCTTGAACTTGGCAAGGGAATCACTCTTATGCTTCATTAGATAAACATAGCCATATCGACTATAATCATCTGTAAAAGTGATGAAGTACCTAAAACCATCTCTGGCACACACACTCATTGGACCACATACATCAGAGTGTATCAATTCTAATAAGTTGTTTGCTCTTGTACCCTTCCTTTTAAAAGGTGTCTTGGTCATTTTGCCAGTTAGGCATGACTCGCATGTCCCAATTGCATCAGGATCAAAAGAGCCTAAAAGATTGGCCTGATGTAATTTCCTTATGCGTTTTTCATTAATGTGACCAAGACGATGGTGCCATAAGAGAGTCTCATTCAAGTGAGATATTTTGAGTCGTTTGTTATTTATATTTAATACTTGTTTATCATCCACAATATTAAGCAAATACAATCCATTCGAAATGAAAGCACTTGCATAAAATAAGCCATCCTTCTCAATCCTCATTTGGGAGTTTCCAATGACAAAACTAAAACCTTCTACATCCAAACATGATACAGAAATAATGTTTCTTAAAATAGAAGGGACATGATAAACATTAAATAAAGTTAGACATAAACCACTAGGTAAGGGGAGTTCCAAAGTGCCCACCGCAACTGCAGAAATACTAGCACCGTTTCCCACCTTCAGCACCACCTCTCCTTTGGGGAGAGATCTCCTATCCCTTAGTGACTGCACATTTGAGATTAAGTGAGCACATGATCCGGTATCAAGTACCCAATCAAGGATAGTAGTGGTTAAATTCAAACTCAACTCAATAACAAAAATACCTTTAGGACGCTTCCTCTCGATTTTGCCTTCATCCAAGTCTCTCTTGTACTTGGGGCAGTTCATCTTGAAGTGTCCCTTCTCATGACAATGAAAGCATTCAGTGAGAGAGTTAGGAGAATTCTTCACTTTGCTTCCCTTGGAGGTACTATCCTGAGTACCTCCCTTTTTGCCCTTGAGATGAAAATTTCCTTTCGAGGTCTGGCCTTTGGACTTAATCTTGTTTTTGACTATCTTCTTGCTATCAGACGCCACAGCTAAGACAACATTTCCCTTTGTCTTGCCCATGTCAACCTCAGCTGTTTTGAGTGCGTTATGAAGTTCATTTATGGTCATTTGTTTCTCACGCATATGATAATGCATGATGAAATCCTTAAACGAGTAAGGCAGTGACCCCAAAATGATATCTTCTGCAATGTCTTCAGGAATTGGAGACTTCAGTTTCTCCAATTTCTCCAAATATCCTTGCACCTTAAGGAAGTGCACTGAGACAGACTCACCCTCCATCATCTTGCACCTTGTGAGTGCGATGGTGGTCTTATAGCGCTCTTTACGAGCACTATCGGTGAACATTTTCTCCAATTGTGCTACAATTTCCTTTGCAGGAGTATCGAGAAATTTCCTTTGCAGCTGATCGCCAATGCTGGCCAGTATCAGAGTCTGCACGACACGTTGACTGTCATCCCATCTCTTTTGTTCCTCTTTCTCAGCATCAGTTGGCTTGCCAATCTCCTTCTCTACTGGGCATTTACCCTCCAGTATAGGTAAGAGATTCTCCAAGCGCAACACAATGTTAAGCTTGAGTATCCAGTCAGAGTAGTTTGACCCGTCGTTAGCAAGCGGGCTTTTATCAATCATGGAACGCAGAAAATTTGGCAATGTAGACATAGCTCTATATAAAAAGATAAGATCATGTTCAGAAAAAATTCTTTTTAAGAAAAAAAATGGATCAGAGAGATCCAAAAAAAAAAAAAATGCTTTAAAATAGTGAATCAAGATCCTTTTAGCCTAATGGACTCATCCACAAGATTATCAGGTAGGTACCAATCACCAATCATAACCTTTTAAGTCAACCTTAAACACTTATGATTCTTGATAGTAATATACAAACAACTATTTTAAGAACATAACACTTTCCCAAAGGACCAAGCCTAGATCTTGGTGATTTGATTAAGAAAACTCATGCGAGTGACATTCCAACAAAATCAGCAAGAAGTGCCTCACACAACCTACTCACTTGTGGCCTAATGTCAGCTCGCATAAGTGCCACCATGTCTAGTGATTGAAATCACACTCATGTTTATCCAATATCACTAGCTTAGATGGGCACGATGAGGAGGAAAGACATTCTTAAATTTTTCTTTTCACATTCCCTAAAGAATGGAGAATATATAAAATACCTAACTCACGGCATTCTAAAAAAAATATTACATCCATTCCAAACCAATTACATTCCAGAGATGTAAAAATGAAAAAAAAGCCAAAGATAGAATAAAACTCGCTAGACGGAATCCTAACATTGGATAAGCTCATGCACTCAACCCTTCATGATTCATTTAGATCATTTTTAAATCCAAAAAAAAATAATCTCCTTATAATCCATACAAAGATGGATTACGCAATATGAATCAAAAGGGTTAGGACATAGCAAATCCAAACCATTAGGCACCAAAACTAGCAACAAGGAGTTTCATTGAAATGAGATATCCAACCTACGCTCTGATACCACTGTAGGATTTCACGTGCGGTAGTGGGGCGAATTTTAAAAAAAAATTCCTAACACCACATAACACATAAGGATCGGATATCCCAAAAACAATGCAACAAAGGCTCAACAAAATAAACCCTAACTCATCACAACTAATCCATCGCATGCGT
Organism: Platanthera zijinensis; assembly: GCA_039513925.1. Lineage (NCBI taxonomy): Eukaryota > Viridiplantae > Streptophyta > Magnoliopsida > Asparagales > Orchidaceae > Platanthera > Platanthera zijinensis. The sequence continues at coordinate 47,402,356 of CM077082.1, forward strand.
TAGAAGTTATACCTCTAGAGAACAATCTCTAGGCGGAAGAGGAAAGCGCGCCGGAGAGAATGAAAACGATCCCACCGCAACGAGGCCGATCGCCTCGCCTCTTGGTTCACCTTGAACCCAAACAGCGTCAAATCTCTATTCCGTTGACCGGGAATAGAGGCAATAGCTCAGATCTAACTTCCTCTTGTACCGATGACTTCAAGTGGTCGAGCCACACTAGTCGCCGGGTAGGGAAGAGGAAGGTGGAGATGGATCTAAAACCGTTGAGGAGGAGGAGCAAACTCAAGTCATCAAACAAGCCGCGGCCGACCGGGAAGAACCACCTAGGGTCGGCGAGCTACACCGAGATGGCGGCGGCAAGCTTGCCCGGAGAATGAGCTACGGACGCCAAGGCCGTGGCAGCGGCAAGCTTGCCCCACGACGGAGCAGCGGGCGGCGATGCCGGCGACGAGCTAGCCCGGAGATGGAGAAAGGGTTGCACGATGATGGCGGCCGGAAGAAGACAATCGCCAAAAAAACCCTTTTCTTCTTCCTCTTGCGGCTAGGTTTTGGACAAGATGAAGACCCGTGAAGTCTCTGCTACCTCTCCTCTTTATTTGGTTTATATGCTTTTTATATATATTAATATATATAAAAAACTATATATATTAATCTGATATATATAAAACATATATATATATATATGTATATACAAATATTTATATATTTACATATATATACATAAAACATATATATATGTCTCTTATATATAAACACCTACACATATATATATATTAATATATAATATATATATATTTTGTATGTGTGTATACCTTATGCACATATACAAGCCCAATATATATATCATCCCATAACTCCAAAAATTGTGCACTCCTACCAAAACAATTACGACGACTCGCTCCGTCATAATTTTATTCCTTTTTGATAGTCGCACAGGAATTCTATCTAAGCATGTCGAGACACGACATTAGGCGTTCGCACTTACTATAGTACTTAGATTAAATGTTCCATAAAATCAAATACCCCAAATAAGCCAAACGGATGCTGTTCCCGTTCATTTGGTGCGACCTTAAAGAGGAACCATGTCGTCGAGGCTATAATATAACATCCTATATTACTGACTATAAGAGGCTTTGTCACTGCATAATAGTCGCCCCAACAACATGGTAACTAGGTAACGCATGAACGACCTTCGTCTATTTCTTTGTCACATGATATCATAAATATTGTGCAAACTGGGACTGTGTCATTTCGCACTATATTTGTCTTTCTTGGTCTCACAAGTGAGTTGTATTTATAACTACGTTAGTTATAATGCATGCTATACAACCTCGCTCTGCCAAGGGGCCCGACTATATCATTACCAAAATAATTTGGGGACAAAAATGATATTTCGATATATACATCCCTTACGCGCAGGTATGAACAACGAATCATAGTGTTTATCACCATCAGAAGATAGTCTTCAACTATGATCACATTGCTCACACCAACGCGCTCAATCTATATATCTCATATCTACAAAATACTAGACATGTTGTAAACACTAATGACACTTAACACATTCCACTTAATGTTACAACATAAGATAGGTCAAGCTCAATATGTATGAAACCATATACATACTCATGTGATTAAGTGATAACTATTACCAACATTTGTAGAACAACAATGTACTCTAATGCACATGACGATCCAAGGTGGTGGTCAATGTCCCTCTTTGATTACCGGGATCGAGAGCATATAAAACTAAGATCATGTGATGGAATTCAAGTGTTCTACAGCTCAAGATCAAGGGCATCTTCTCGAGCCATCATGAAGCATCATCAAATGATCTAGGGACAAAATGAGTTTGAACATTCATCAAAAAACATGAACTTTAATAAAATTAAAGACAACTTTCAAAACACAAATCCTTCAATCAGGACTAATTGGGCTTCTCTTGGAGGAGAACTACTGGGTGAACTGACCTCTCTCCTGAGGTGGCGAGTGCCCAAAGAGACCCGCACTCGCCGCCAAACTTGACTCTGGGTTAGGTGCGGGTCGGGACACCCTATTTGCTCCCTTGCTAGTCCCTAGATGATTCCTCACACAACCAGGGGCGAGACCCGACCACTTGCCTACTCTGCTTGCCAAGCCCAATAAAACCTGAACGACTCTTCTGGGTCCTGACCCCTTCTAAGGGACCCACTTGCCGAATACGGGGTTGTACACGAAATATTTAATCCATCAAATGAATTTAAATCTTGAATATTTAATCTGACAAGTTAATATTTTAGGGTTTAATTTGTTTTGAAATGTCATGGGTTGGTGATCGTGAATGATTTTTATTTGAGATATTCACCTAGATGAATGAATTTCTCATTTGATGAATAATTCAAAAAATGGTAGATTGTTGAGTATGAAATTTTTTGTTATGATAATAATTATAACGGGTTTTGGTTAGCAAATATATGATTAGTGTTTTTATATCATGCATATAACGTACATATTTTACTTTGAAGATATTTATATCAAAAATGATTTAATCTAGATAGTACTTATTATCCCAGAATCGATGCATGTCAAACTTACCACTACGATTTACTTGAAAAATATTCTTGTTAATGAAATATTAATCTCTCGAGCCCGCAAGGTTCAAAACACACTATCTAGTTTTGGGTGTCATCGGATCTTTGCTTTTTATGCATGTTTGGTTGCAAGAGATGGGTAAATATATTGTTCCATAACTTGATTCTTCCCTTTGATGAAAATTCGTTCATGCTAGAATCATAATCTATGAATCATTTAATTCATTAATGTCATAAGCAATCATTGAAAGGTAGTATTGAATTGATATGACACCATGACTCGAGTTTTCACTTGACTTGTAATGGGAACCAATGAATGGTCATTGCAAGAACAAAATTTCTTATAAGCATTACTTCTAAACTTGTACAAGAACCATGTGCATCAAATAGAAACACTTGCTTACACCTTTCACTGATTACCGCTTATGTCAATACGTGATCGAATATATGTTGTACTCTGGAGTAGGCTAATAATTAAAGTTATTTCTGCTAGACAATTTTACTTATCTGTCATACTAGTTTTGCCTCATATAAGAATTGGTACCCAAATATTTCTGATTTTCATGCTCGTACATTATTTTTGTTTGCTCACTGTTTATTTCAATATTATGAGATTTTTTCCTTCTTATTTTGAAATTTGTCTTAACATCCGTGACTACACCACCTGTAACTTTGAACCCGATCTGCGTCAAAATCCTGCTTCTAGAACTTTATCTTCTCACCGTATCAGGTTCTATTGTAACGCCCCTGCTTTTTTCGTTTTTTATTTTAACTCCCGTAGTGACGTATTTTTGACATCAGGGCGTTACGTTGACGCATAGTTAACGGGTGTCGTTTGTTGGAGAATGGGTTTGCTCAGTGGGTATTCCTGTGTGATTGGTTTTGGCTTAGTTGTGCACCTTCCCTCGCGAGCCGGGTCTGTTTTGGTGACTCGGTGGAGCTTTATAGGGATGTAGTGACGACGGTTTCGTGAGTGGAAAGGAAGCGGAGGCTTCGCGTGCGGTTGGCCGGCGATAGAGAGCGATCCAGTGGTTGGTTTTGGCAATAAATTAGAGATTTGGAGAGCTCTCGCCGAGATCTATGCGATCGTGGTAAGATTTTCCCGATTCCTCGATTTTTAGGCGTTAGGGTTAGTGATTTTGACCTCATTCTTCCTCCAAAAGTTTCAGGAAATGTTGCTAAGGTCTTTTGGAGGCAGATCCTTGTCAATGAAGTTCGTTGAGTATTCACGCCGAATCAAGCCGATTCTTCGAGTATCGCAGGTCTTATTCGCCGTGTGTTGCGCAATTCGTCGAGTATTCATGTAATTCGTCTGTTATACAAGCCGAATTTAGCCATGACTTAGAATATTTTCGCCGTTTGTGTCTGATTCGTCGAGTATGGTCCTTAGAGTGATTTTAGGGCTTATTTAGGTATGTCTTTGGGCTTTGGCTTGGTTTTTGTTTTGGGTATGATGTTTTCTTCGGCTGGTCGCTGGTTTGAGAATCATTACACTTGGTGGTTTGTTTGGTCTCTGTTTTGTGGCCTGTTGGGTTTTGTTTGGGCCTGGTGGCCACTACCGCAGTGCCTTTTATGAGACGTTTGGGTCTGGAAGTCTGGTATTGGACATTTTGGTCACCGACTCCGACCCGATTGTTTTTACCAAGTGTTAATGATTTGTGTTTTCGAGTTATTTTGTGCTCAGTTTGCTTCTTATAGAATTTCATGCTTATCCTTGCAGATTTTGTCGAAGCATGACTTCGTTCCGCACTTTGTGCAAATTTCTTTTAACTCCATTATTGCAAACTTTTCACTTTACTTGTTGTTATTTCGCTAATCAGCTGTGGTTGCAGGTTTTCTTATAGTTGGGTTTGGTAAACCCTTTCTTGCCTTTTTTACTTATTACCTGCTTATTTTTCATTGTCACTTGTATTTTTTGCGTAGGTGTCCTCTTTTGAATGCCTCGGGTTCAGGGCTGTAGCTGGTGGAGCGGCTGTGTTGGGTAGTAGCTTTTGGACTACAGTTGTTGCAGTAGTTTCCTCACCGTCGTGAGGTAGTTCTTGTTTTAAGTTTTAGTTCAGACTTGCATACTTTATGTGGGTTCTTGTCAGGTTGTTGACGCTCACTGATATTTTTCTTTTGGGAATATTGAATACTTTGCTAGCTGCTAGTTTACCTTTTTGGGTTGGTTATACTTGTTCTGTGAGAATGTATTATGCTAGGCTGCATGTTAGATATTTTAAAGTATAAAAATTACTATTATTACTTCATACATGTCATATTTGAAATCTCAATCACTATGTTTAACAGTCATAAAAGCTACTTTCGTAACTATTATAAATCTAGAGTCTTGCATATCATGAGTTGTCCTCCAGGAATGTTTATACTCATGTAGGGCGTCTAATCTTGTAAATAAAGTATTTTTTGCAGTGTATGACTATCTTTTTTCTGTGGACTAGATGAGTCACTGAGCTGAGGGATACGACTAACCGCTTAACTTTAAAAAAATTGATTCTCTCTAAATAACTTTTAGATCTTTCATAAAAGTATTAAGTTAGAGTTTTTCCTGAGCATCTGTAGTTATCCCCTGCTGATGAGGCATCATGATGCGCATTTTCTTATACTCTGATATATTGTTAAATGCAGAGAACATGCGGGTTGTGACAGTTGGTATCAGATGGATAGGTTGTTTGAAAATTAGTCGAACAGCTATCTCAGGTTTGTGTTAGTTGTCTAGTTTCATTTCATACACGCATCAATGTGTCATCAGTTCGTCTTGGCTGAAGCATGAACACTACACTCATAAGCATGATAAGAAGTATATGAGGCATATTATGTAGTATGAGATGCATAATATGTGTTTGTATATGGATCCTCATAGGAGGCAACATGTGACTGTTATGTAGTATGAGATGCATAACATCATCACATGAATGCACATTAGATTTTGATTTTTGTTGCATACGATATTATGTAGTATGGGATGCATAATATTTCATGTGTATGTCGCTCATAACATGCATGCATTAAGGCCTTTTTAGATTGCATAGCACAATATGCATGACATAACATTGCATCAGCACATGTGTCAAGCTAAAAATTTACATGATGATATACGTACACACATGGTTTTGAGTCAAAAGGAATAATAATTCATGCATTCATGGTTTAGGCACATGAGTTAGTAAGATGATGGTATATCATCCTAAGTTTAGGCATGACATCAAAAATGAAAATCCCAGAGCAAGTTAGCAGCATGAGCAAGTGTTTAATTATGTATTGTCTGAACTAAGTTGTTTGGTTCTAGCGGTTAAGCAAAGTTTTGATTAGATATTCGTTGTTCGTTTAGGGCACGCCTAAGCGTCCGATGATGAGGTCGACTTCCCATTTGGAGGGGGAATTGTATGGTCCCCAAAGTGAGGTCGTGATAGAAGGATTACGGTAGAGCAATTAGGCTCTGTCGATGTAAATGATGGATATGCAGTCGCAGATACAAGCATTTTTGTCGGTTGTTGCTATTCAGCCGCCTAGAGTGCAGGACTCGTTCGTGGGTCAGACTGTTCTTGTTCCTACCCCCCTGCTCCTCTGGTTCCCCCGGTTTTCTTGCCACCAGAGATGACATTTATTTCACATTTCTAGAGATTAGGACCCCCTACCTATGATGGTAGAGCAGATTTTATGGCTATGGATGATTGGATTATAGCCATCGAGGAGATGTTCACTTATTCAGGAGTTTCAGCGGACCAGAGAGTAATGGTTGCTGCGTATCAACTCAAGGGACTTGCAAAGATTTGGTGGCTGAGAGAGAAAGAAAACCTTAGGGATGGGTGTTCTTGGAAATATTTTAAGGAATTATTGCTGAAAAAGTTTCTGCCGTCGGTCGAGAAGGACCGTTTGATGAATGATTTTCTACACTTTAAGCAAAGGCAGCAAACCGTTAGCGAGTATGAGGTGGAGTTCAGCAAACTATGTCGTTTTTCCTCTAACATGGTGTCTTAAGAGTCTAGTCGAGTTAAACGTTTTCTAAGTGGTCATTGGAATGACATCCAGCAGCTAGCTAATGCTTATGGATCTGAAAGCTATACTGAAGTTGTGGAGGCTGCTCTGAAGGTTGAGGCGATTGACAATGCCAAGAACCGAGGTCAATAAATAAGAAAGGATAAGAGGAAGACTGGTGAGGGTAAGAGTTCCCAAGAATCCGGTGCTGCTTTGAGGAAAAGGAGTAAAGAGATATGTAGTTTCTGTGGTCGGTCAGGCCATCCGTTCGAAAGATGTTACAAGAGGATAGGAGCTCAGAAGCAGAAGCAAGTTCATGTGATTCAGAGTGCTCCAAAATGAGATTTAGTTTGTTCTGCGTGTAAGCAGAGGGGGTACGATGCTTCCCATTATTGGGGAAAGGAGAGGGTCTGCTACCAATACGGACAGAAATGACATTTCAAGTCGAAGTGCCCGCAGGCTCAGCCCCTATTGCAACCAGTTCCACTTTAGGCCTTGCCGCCACCGCAACAATAGGACAAAGGGAAATGCAAGCTGAACGTGGTGTCTTTGGAGGAAGCTCAGACGTCTACTCAAGTAATTTCAGGTTGGATCCTAACCTAGTTCTAGCTTTTAATTTGTAGCTGTAGTTTCGACGTTTGTTCCCTTAGTTGCGTATATAATTTTATAGGAAAGTTTAAGGTATAGAACCGTTGGGCGGACGTTCTTTTTGATTCCGGTGCTACCCACTCATTTGTGGCTAGGGCCTTTATTGAGCGTCACCGTTTGACCCTCGATTGTGTTGGTCACGCATTTCGTGTCAAGTTTCCCTCTGGCAATTCAGTGATGTCGGACCAAGGCATTCAGAGTTATTCGATTCTGTTAGGTGATTTTCTAGCCGTTGCTGATCTGAAGGTGATAGACTTGGAAGATTTCGATGTGATTTTGGGCATGGATTGGTTGTCCAAGTATGATGCAGTCATCCAATGCAAGGTCAAGCGTTTGGACTTCAAGATGGACAATGGTCAACCCAGGAGTGTTTATGGTTTTCCGCGCCAAGTTTCTTCGATTATTTCTACGGTACGTGCTCAGAATCTTGTAAATTCCGGATGTTTTGCCTGTTTGGTTTCGGTGTTGGAGAATGGTTGTAATTTGCCGCATATTGAGGAGATTCCTGTAGTGCGCGAGTTCCCTGATGTATTTCCTGATAACCTTCCTGGTCTTCCACCAGAGAGAGATGTGGAGTTCGGCATAGATTTGGATCCGGGTACCCATCCTATTGCTAAGGCGCCGTACCGTATGGCCCCGCGTGAGCTGTAGGAGTTACGTACCCAGTTGGATGAGTTGCTGTAGAATGGATTCATTAGACCAAGTTCTTCGTCGTGGGGTTCTCCTGTAATGTTTATGAAGAAAAAGGATGGATCGAGATGAGGCTGTGTATTGATTATAGAGAATTTAATAAGGTAACCATTAAGAATAGGTATCCCCTGTCGAGAATAGATGACTTGTTTGATTAGTTGCGTGGTAGCACTGTGTTTTCAAAGATTGACCTTCGTTTAAGCTACCATCAGTTGAGGATTCGTGAGATAGATATTCCGCGGACTGCTTTCTATTCCCGGCATGGAGATTTTGAGTTCTTGGTGATGTCCTTCGGATTGACTAATGCACCCTCTGCCTTCATGGATATGATGAACAGAGTGTTTAAGGACTTTCTAGACCGTTTTGTGGTTGTATTCATAGATGATGTTCTGGTATACTCCCGCAGTGCTGAAGAGCATGCCCAGCACTTGCATTTAGTTTTGTCTACCTTAAGGGAGCATAAGTTGTATTCCAAGCTAAGCAAGTGTGAATTTTGGCTTCCTCAAGTTTCTTTTTTGCGTCATGTGGCTAATAAGGATGAAATTTCTGTGGACCCAGAAAAGATAGTTGTTGTTATGGATTGGAATAGACCTGATACTACCAAAGAGATAAGAAGCTTCTTAGGGCTAGCGGGCTATTATAGGAGGTTCGTGGAAGGTTTCTCTACATTGTTTGTGCCTTTGACTAAATTGACGCAGAAGAACACAACTTTCGTTTGGAGTGATAAGTGTGAAGAGGTTTTTCAGGAATTAAAAAGGAGATTGTGCACTGCTCCGGTTTTTTCCTTGCCTATCAAAAGGATAAAGTATGTTGTGTATGTGGATGCATCGCACGTGGGACTTGGTTGCGTGTTGATGCAAGAAGGTAAAGTGATTGTGTATGGGTCATGACAGTTAAAGATACATGAGAAGAATTACCCTACGCATGATTTGGAGTTCGCAGCTGTGATTTACGCCTTGAAGTTATGGAGACATCTGTTATATGGTACTCTATGCAAGATTTATACGGATCATAAGAGTTTGAAGTACGTATTCACTCAAAAAGAACTGAACTTGCGCTAGCGAAGATGGTTAGAATATGTTGCAGATTATGATGTTGAGATCCAGTACCATCCGGGCAAAGCTAATGTGGTAGTCGATGTCCTGAGTAGGAAGTCAACGAAAATTTTTAACTTTTCTATGGATTAGCTGGTGGAGGAATTTCACTTGATGGATATATCGGTGGGGAGTAGCGACTCGCCCAGCAGCTTGGAAGTAATAGACCCTTCTTGGATTACACTTACAAGACTTCATAAAAAGGATGATCTTGATTTACTGCACCTTTATAATAGAACTGTGAAAGGGGAATTACCGGACTTCTCGATTGATGACGCGGGTACCTTGAAGTATCGTGACATATTTTGTATTCCCGCAGTTGAGAATATTCGAGTTAAGTTGTGCAAAGAGGCGCATGGTTCTAGTATTGCCTACCACCCCCAATTCTACTAAAATGTATAAGGATCTAAAGCAGATCATTTGGTGGTATGGTATGAAGGGCGACATAGCTAAGTTTGTATCAGAATGTTTTACTTGCAAGCGAGTTAAGACTGATCATGGAATACCTGGAGGCAAGTTGATGCCTTTAGAGATTCTAAGTTGGAAGTGGGAGAGTATTTCGATGGATTTTATTACTGGATTGCCGAGATCTCCCCGAGGACACGATTCAGTCTTGGTTATAGTGGACAGACTAACGAAGTGTGCTTACTTTGTGTCGTTCAAGATCGACTACTCCATGAAGAAAATAGCTGAGTTATACTTGGATGAGGTCATCAGACTACATGAAGTACTTGTTAGTATTATATCAGATCGAGACTCCAGGTTTACGTCTCGCTTTTGGAAAAGTCTACAGGAAGGATTCAGTACCGATTTGAGGTATTCCACCATCTATCATCCGCAGGCAAATGTTCAGACGGAGAGAGTAAATCAGATCATGGAGCATATGATCAGATGTTATATTTTTGGATCATGGAGGAGCGTGGGACAAGCGTTTGAGATTAATGGAATTTGCGTACAATAACAGTTATCAAGAAAGCTTGCTGATGACCCCGTTTGAGGTTTTGTATGGGAGACATTGTAGAACTCCCTTGTTTGGGGCCGAGGTTGGTGAGAGACCGTTGTTGGGTCATGAGGCGTTAGAAGAGATAGATGTCTCTGCAAAGCATATTCGAGAGAAGTTTTGGATAGCTCAAGAACATTATTAAAAGAACGCCAATCGTCGAAGGACTGAATTGGAATTTGTTGTTGGGGACATGGTTTTTCTTAAGGTTTCCCCAATGTCTGGCATTAAGAGGTTTGGTAAGAACCATAAGTTGGATCTTAGGTATGTGGGACCCTTCAAAATTATGGAGCGTATTGGAATGTCTGCTTATAGGTTGGAATTGCCAGCAAGTTTTTCAGGTATGCACGGTGTTTTTCATGTGAGCCAATTGTGGAAGTGTGTGCTGAGCGACAAGCAAATTCTTGATGTTGTGCGCCAGTTGGAGCCTAACCTTTCTTATATTGAGGTGTCTGTTCGTGTTTTGGATACTCAAGACTGGGTATTGTGAAGGAAGACAATACTCATGGTTAAAGTTTTGTGGAGGAACCAAGACATGGAGAACGCGACTTGGGAGTTGGAGTCAGCTATGAGGGCGGATCATCCTCATCTGTTCTCCTAATGTTTTTGGTAAGTGTTTTCTTTGTTAGCCTTTGGTTGCTTTTCTTTTGTTTTGGATTTGATCTTATTATGCTAAGTTTCAGGACGAAACTTATTTTTAGGGGGGTGTATGTAACGCCCCTGCTTTTTCAATGTTTATTTAAACTCCCGTGGTGACGTATTTTTAACATCAGGGCGTTACGTTGACGCATAGTTAATGGGTGTCATTTGTTGGAGCATGGGTTTGCTTAGTGGGTATTCCTGTGTTGTTGGTTTTGGCTTGGTTGTGCACCTTCCCTCGCGAGCCAGGTCTATTTTGGTGACTCGGTGGAGCTTTTATATGGATGTGGTGGCGTTTACCTTCGGGTGGGGTTTTTCCCAAGTTTGATTTGGATTTCGACTTCGCCGTTGGATTCATAGCGTCGGTATTTAGCTACGGTGCGATTTTCATAAGATTCCGAGTTGGTTCAGATTTCGAGTCGTTTTGACGTTATTTAAATAATTAATATTATATTATATATATATGAGTATAAATAGGAATCCGTCGCATCAATACCCTATTCACCATCTTCCCTACCCGAGCGACGACGGTTTTGTGAGAAGAAGAGGAGCGGCGGCTTCGCGTGCGGTTGTCCGACGATAGAGAGCGATCTGGTGGTCGGTTTTGGTAATAGATTAGAGATTTGGAGAGCTCTCGCCGAGATCTACGCGATTGTGGTAAGATTTTCTCGATTCCTCAATTTTTAGGAGTTAGGGTTAGTGATTTTGACCTCCTTCTTCCTCCAAAAGTTTCAGGAAACGTTGTTAAGGTCTTTTGGCGGCCGATCCTTGTTGCGATGCGAGCGGGAAGCGTTTTTCCGGAGTTTCAAGGCAAGTGGATTTTTTCCCTTTGCATGTCCTTTTTTAACCTTTTTTCTCCCTTTCTCTCCTCCTCCCTTAGAGAGTAGGATTAGTGTAAGTTAACTGTGAAAGAAATCCTAGACTAGGGAAAGTTTTCGGCAAAGGCATTGAGACTAGGTTTAAGATTTTCTTTGTAGAATTCGGTGGATATCTTAAGGAAAATTCGGCATTTATCGTTAAGTTTTATTCTCCAAGTATGGTATAAATTCGCCGAATATCGTAGCCGAGTTCGTCGAGTACAGGTAGGTAGGATTCATCGAGTATCGATGGTAGAATTCGCCGGGTATGTAGGGATTTAGTCTGAGGATAGTTCAGCTAGTATTATGCACTTCGTCGAGTATCGGTTTAGGCAGATTCATCGAGTATCTCTGAATTTCGTGCAGTTTCGTCGGGTAACGATTCGCCGAGTATAAATTGTTAGTATAAGTGTTATTCGTCGGGTTTGGGTAAGTAAAATTCGTCGAGTATCCAAGTACTTCATCGAGTATCAGTTAGGATTCGGCGAGTATCGCCGAAATTATCGTTAAGGCAGGTTTGTCGTGTATCAGAAGAAGGTGTCAAGTAACGATGGTTGATGCATCAAGTATAGTAGGAATTCATCGGGTATCACAAGTGTTTTTCGACGAGTATCAATGGAATTCGTCGAGTATTCATGCTGAATCAAGCCGATTCGTCGAGTATCGCAGGTCTTATTTGTCGTGTGTTGCGCAATTCGTCGAGTATCCATGTAATTCGTCGGGTATACTCGCCGAATTTAGCCAGGACTTAGAACATTTTCTCCGTTTGTGTCTGATTCGTCGAGTATGGTCCTTAGAGTGATTTTAGGGCTTGTTTAGTTATGTCTTTGGGCTTAGGCTTGGGTTTTCGTTTGGGGTGTTTTGGTATGATGTTTTCTTCGGATGGTTGCCGGTTTGAGAATCATTACACTTGGTGGTTTGTTTGGTCTCTTTTTTGTGGCCTGTTGGGTTGTGTTGGGACTGGTGGCCACCACAACAGTGCCTTTTGTGAGATGTTTGGGTCTGGAAGCCTAGTATTGGACATTTTGGTCACCGACTCCAGCCCGTTTGTTTTTACCAAGTGTTAATAATTCGCGTTTTCGAGCTGTTTTGTGCTCAGTTTGCTTCATATAGAATTTCATGCTTATCCTTGTAGATTTTATCAAACATGGCTTCGTTCCGCACTTGGTGCAAATTTCTTTTAACTCCATTATTGCAAACTTTTCACTTACTTATTGTTATTTTGCTAATCAGCTGTGGTTGCAGCTTTTCTTATAGTTGGGTTTGGTAAATCCTTCCTTGCCTTTTTACTTATTACCTGCTTATTTTTCATTGTCACTTGTATTTTCTTGTCGAGGTGTTCTTCTTTTGAATGCCTCAGGTTCAGGGTTGTAGCCGGTGGAGCGGCTGTGTTGGGTGGTTGCTTTTGAACTGCAGTTGTTACAGTAGTTTCCTCACCGTCGTGAGGTAGTTTTTACTTTCAATTTTTGTTCAGACTTGCATACTTTCAATGGATTCGTGTCAGATTGTTGACGCCCACTGGTAGTTTTCTTTGGGGAATATTGAATATTTTTCTAGCTGCTAGTTTACCTTTTTGGGTTAGTTGTACTTATTCTCTAGGAATGTTTTATGCTAGGTTGCATGTTAGATATTTTAAAGTATAAAAATTACTATTATTACATCATACATGTCATATTTGAAATCTCAATCACTATGTTTAACAGTCGTAAAAGTTACTTTCGTGACTATTATAAATGTAGAGTCTTGCATACCATGAGTTGTCCTCCGAAGATGTATATACTAATGTAGGACGTCTAATCTTATAAATAAAGTATTTTCTGCAGCATATAACTATCTTTTTTCCGTAGACTAGATGAGTCACTGAGCCAAGGGATACGGCTAACCGCTTAACTTAAAAAAATAGATTTTCTCTAAATAACTTTTAAATATTTCATAAAGGTGTTAAGTTAGAGTTTTGTCTGAGCGTCTACAGTTATCCTCTGCTGATGTGACATCATGACGTGTGTTTACTTCTACTCTGATATATCGTAAAATACAGAGAAAATGTATGTTGTGACATCTATGCATTTTACTTTCTTTACTGTTAGATATTTCTTTTATATAATAATTAGGATAAGCCACTTTTTTTATTATCTTGGACAACTGTTAGGCTATAAGCTATATTCTAGAAATTTGATGTTATTGAATGTTTATTTCCATTGGGATTGTCATTGCATGGAATTATACTAGTGTTAGGGATGAACCCCATTTTATATAAGATAAGGGGTGCACATAGCCACACACCCATGATCTCCACCCAAAAGGAGTGGGATCATGGGTTTGACCGCGCACGCGATCACCGCACCTGGTCCTCCCACACACCGATCCCATTATGCACACCAAAGGAACCGCCACAGGCACCTTCCCACCGACTGCCGGCCGCCGCCCTGTCCTGGCCGCCACCTCACGGCCAAGGGGCATCCGCCGCCTTATAAGACAATGGGCGGCCAAGCCGGCCGCCCCTCCTCGGTCGCCGGCTCGCGGAAAAGGAGCGGTTTCGGCTGCCCCTCCTTAGCCACTACCTTGCAGCCAAGGGGCGGCCAAGCCGGCCGCCCTTCCTTGGCCGGCGCCTTGCAGCCAAGGGGCGGCCGCCGGCCGCTCCTTCCTTGGTCGCCATCTTACAGCCAAGGGGCAGACAAGCCGGTCGCCCCTTCCTTGGCTGCCACCTTGCGGCCAAGGGGAGGCCAAGCCGGTCGCCCCTTCCATGGCCGCTGCCTTGTGGCCAAGGGGCGGCCAAGCTGGTCGCTCCTTCCTTGGTCGCCGCCTTGCGACCAAGGGGCGGCCAAGCCGACCGCCCCTTCCTTGGCCGCCGCCTTGCGGCCAAGCCGGTCGCCCCTTCCTTGCCCGCTGCCTTGCAGCCAAGGGGCAGCCGCTGGGCGCCCTTTCCTTGGCCGCCGCCTTGCGTCCAAGGGGCGGCAAGCTGTCCGCCCTTCCTTGGTCAACGCCTTGTGGCCAAGGGGCGGCAAGCCGGCAGCCCTTCCTTGGTTGCCGCCTTGCAGCCAAGGGGTGGCCGCCAGACGCCCTTCCTTGGCTGCCACCTTGCAGCAGAGGGGCGGCCGCCCTTTCTTGTCTGCTGCCTTGCGGCCAAGGGGCGACCGCCAGCCGCCCCTTCCTTGGCCGCCGCCTTGCGGCCAAGGGGCAGCCAACCCGGCCACTGCTCCTTGGCCGCCGCCTTACGACCAAGGGGTAGCCACCGCCTCCCCTTCTACGGTCGGCACCTTGCGGCCAAGGGACGGCCAGGCCGGCCGCCCCTCCTCGGCTGATGGCAACCTCCCCCGGCAAGGGCGGCGGCACGACCGTCGGCCGCTCGTGGAGGCCCGCTCCCGCCGTCCGATCGAGGAGAAGCGTCCTCGGCCGTTCGATCCGTACGTTACCACCCACTAACCACCAGGTTAGTGGGGGATTTATTTAATATTTTAATATTTTATTAATAGCAGTCTCCAAATAGCACGATACACGCATCAAGAACTATAGTAGAAAAATTATGAAGGTGGTTATGGTGTGCGGATAGCCGCGTAACCACCGTAACCACCTCCGAGAGCCTATAAAAGGAGCCTCAGGCCTACTCATTTCGGATATATCTTTCTCTGATCCTTCTCTTTGGAGTCTTCTTCTTCCTCCTTAGGTCAAGGCTCTGCCAATTTCCTCCTACGAGCCACCTTTGAGCCATACCCGAGCCACAAGCGGGTGAGGTCGCAACCACCCAGCGAAGCCGAATTGCGTAAGTTTCAAGCGGCCCCAGCAACAGCAAGACCAAGTGTGCCGCCTCCCATCCAGAATCAGCAAGTCGCTATCGAAAGACCACCGACGCAAAGCGCAATTTGTAATCAACTCCCGGTGCGACGGCCTGTCGTCCGTTGCATGTAAAGTGCTCTCTCATCCCATAATTGTAACCAGAGGTGGCCTGTCACCCTCGACCTCACAAACCAGTTGTAACTCCCATGTAATAGTGGATTTTGATCGGCACAGATCCGGTCACGTTGTATTTTACCCAGTTGAGGGGTTTTTCCACGTTAAAACTGCTTGTGTACAATCAGCCTACTCTTTTGGATGTGTGCGCACTCGACCGTCTCGAGGGCTAAGAAGGTCTAAGAATTCTGGCCCGACCGGGACGTCGACTTGGTCCGCAACAGTTTGGCGTCGTCTGTGGGAAACGAGTTCCAACATCTTCAGAAGATCGTACCCTCTGCAAAGCGGTACGAAGCAATAGAACATCCAACTTGACAGCTTCTAAAGAGTAGCTCTAATGACAAAAAGAAGTGCCTGGACAGCTGAAGTGTTCGCCCAGGAGGGCGCACCATTCTAGCTCCCTCCCACATCGACGGGATTGATCAAGTAGCTACCGCGTGCAAGCTAGAGGGCATGTTTGCCAAACACACCTCCCAAATCAACGAACTCCAAGCCATAATACTATCCATATGTCAAGAAGTAAAACTGTCCTCCATGCCACCGTTCGTACGGGTTGAGTCACCCGCACCAGAAGAACTCTTCGCTAAAACACAGACACCCCCTACAAAGAGTATGATATAGAAAAGGAGTTCTCTAGTACCAGTAGTTCCCCCACTCCAACAACACTAACCCGAAGCACGCAAGATCACTACCTCGGAAACCAACAGTACAAGGGGGCATAAGAAACTCAACAAGTAACGGACATTAGAAAAGGAAGCAAGAAATCGAATCACATCGGGAGTATCAGAGGAACTGCAAGCAATGCACAGACACCTGCCCAGCAAAGAAGTCCCGCCAACGCCGAGAACCTGCGCCATTGAATTCCCCTCAGAACAAGATTTTCCAAGCAATTCGTAATCACCCAGCATTGCACAAGCCCAAGTCGCTTGCCCGAGCTCGAGGGGATTCATCGAAATATTGCCAATATCACCAAGGGCCCGGGTACAACACATATGAAAGCAATCATCTGAAGGAAGAGATTCAACGACTCGCCAGCCTAGGGGCAGTCGACCAATTCCTAACAAAAAAGAAGCAACCTCATGCCCAGAATCCAAGGAACATAACCATCAGCATCGGCGAGCCGCCAGTCAAGTTAGACCAAGTCTTGGTAGATGAGGGGATTACAATGAATGTGTTATTCCTATCAACGCTGCTTCATCTCAAATTGACTGCTGACAGCCTCAAGCTAGAGTCAATTAATGCGCGCATCTTGGGGGCGCTTCAGTACCAGTCATAGGCACCATCATCCTCCTCATCACTCTCGGAGAGGAACCCGAGCACGCCACCTACGATGTACAGTTTCTAGTCATCCAAGCCGATTGTGATCACACCGTGATACTGCAACAATCACTCCTGGACGTCTTCCAAACCCGCTCCCACCGCTTTTTTCCCTTAATCATAAAACAGTTTTTTACCCTATCATTGTTCCCCGACCAACTACTGTACAAGCTACAAGCATGAAATTGTGAAATTTTATATATATATAAAGATAACATCCCTTTTCACCAATGCCCAATTAGTTTAAGGTAAGAATAAGTCGTAGGCGATCTCCGTGCAAACTAAGCCGCGGGCGATACCCATGCGAACTAAGCCACGGGTGATCCCCGTGCGAACTAAGCCGCAAACGATCCTCGTGTGACAGGTAAGGCTGCACATGCGGGTTGAATACAAAAGCTATTCACCGAACCTGCCTTTCTATGCCAGGTCATCGTCAGGGTCTGCCCCTCTCACGACTGAGTCGCGAGTGATCCTCATGCGAACTAAGCCGGGAGCGATCCTCGTGCGAATTAAGCTGTGGGCAATCCCCGTGAGAACAAATCTGCGAGTGATCCTCATGCGAATTAAGTCGCGGGTGATCCCCGTACGAACTAAGCCGCGAGCGATCCTCCACCTAATTAAGTCGCGGGCGATCCCCATGTTAAGTAAGCCTCGAGCGATCCTCGTGCGAACTAAGCTACTAACCAACTACAGTCATAATTATTGCCCCCATAAAGCAACGCTATGAGCCAAACAGTGCTCAGGAAAGGGAGATGACACAAATCTCATTACAACAACAACATACAAATACATGCGCAAATGCGCAGTCATCAACCGTCAAACAACAACAACGACCTACTGAAAAAGCAAAAAATACAAATAAAAACTAATACAAGAAAACAGCGCCGCTACACATCAGCCGCGTCAACATCAGAACCCTCGTCGCCAAAAAGGACATCAAAGTTGAGGCCGGATACGTCGCATCCCAAGCTCCTTCTAACAAGACGAAAAGCCTTCGAGACCCCATGCCTGAGGGCCAACTCTCGAACATCTTCCATCTGAGGCTCCATCTCCTTGCTCCAGATCTCCTCACGAACTTCCTCGTTGATCAAGCACCGATCCCACATGTAATCCAGAGACTACATATACTCTACAAGTCCAACAACCTTCAACTCCGACACACGGCTTTCAGAAGACAGCGCCTCCACTCGGGCCTTCGCCGCACCAAGCTCCGTCTCCAAACGAAAATTCTCCTCTTGAGCACACTTCAACATCTACGTGGTCCTCTCCATAAGAGACTTCTCCACTTATAGGGAAGCCCGAGTCACCTCTAACTCCACCTTCAGCTCCGACCCCATCCGGCGAAATAGAGAAACATCCCGGTCATGGTCATCCTTCAAGGCGACAAGAGAGCCCGTCGTGGCTTGAAACTTCTCCTGAAGGGCCAGGTATTCGTCCTTCAAACTTACATAATGGTCATTCCAGGTGACCGCAATCTGAACCTGAGCTTCGATCTACAAAAGAAAAGAGAGAAGTCAGTGTAATATAACAATAAAGCAGAGCCAAAAATGATAGCCTTGGAGCCGCTGCCTCCGCAGGGAAATACTGGGGGGAAGACAAACCAAGCACCCGAACCTCAGGAGGCGAACCGCCACGGCCACCGCAAGGAGAATCATCACTCGGAGAAGACAAACTAGGTGTCAATCTCCCGCCACCTTGAGAAACTGCGACGACCTTCCGTTTCTGACTATAACTCAAAGACGTCACAACAGTCCACCTAGGGATTGAAGAAAGGCCACACCGCAACAAACGCTCCTCTTCCATGAACGAAGAAATCAGAACAGACGGTTAGCCAACTCAAGAGGCTCCGAAAAACCAAGTACTAGAGTGAACTCCCACTCCTTTCCCTTTTGACAACGGCAACGACCAAGCAACGTGTTCCACAGCTCTGGAAAGCCCCAAGAATTCCTGACATAACCAAACAAAGTATTTCCATGGCGGCGGTCCGTCTAAACCTCAAAGTCAAGCCAACACTTGTTGCTGCAAATCCCCACCCGCTCACCACCATCAGAGCGAACATCGCACCAGTCCCGAAAGCAATCCAAAGAGAGTTTCTATCCATTCTCGCGAAAGAAGACGACCAACCCCATAAGGCGCATCACACCCAAGGGAGTAACCTGGAAAATAGGCACGCCATAGAACTTCAGAATCCTGACAACTTCCTCGCAAGGGGGAACCGAAATCCCGATCTCAAGGTAATCTCGCAGATCGTCAACCAGCCACGAGGAGGATTTTGTACCCTCTCCTCAGCACGTGGTATCCTCACTTCAAAGTAGGCGGAAAGGCCGAATCTCCACCTCCAAATTACAGCATGGTCCTCGGTAGGAGAAGAGAGAAGACGCATCGGCCGAGCAGTACGTTTCAAGCCTTGTCATAAAGAATAAAAAGTTAGGCTAAAATGTCTGGCCAAAAGCCATCTGCAACGCGCCCAAAAGCATAAACGAGCAGAGAGCCCCCATACGAACATCCGTGCATGGCCACAAACATGCACGCAGGACAACACGCCCACGCATGCGCGGATGCACCCACGCGCGCATGCATGCATGCACCCGCGCGCGCGCATGCACCTGCACGCGATGGCGCGCAACCGCGCGCGCGGTCTGGTATGCACCTATATGCACGACTAGCCGTGTGCGTTCCAACACGGGCATGACCGCCCACATCTCTGTAGGGCACCCACACGACCTCTTGCACGTTTCTATGCACACGTGCTCGCGCACGCCTGTACGTGCCTCACGTACCGTCGCGACCACGGAACCAACACCTTCCTCCCTCATGTATGATTATTGAAAGTGAGGAGAGAGTAACCTCTGATACCAATTGAAAGGTGAGGATAAATCTTATGTTTACTCAGAGATAAAAATATAAGGAGAAAAAGAATCAGAGCACACAAATAAAGAAATAAACAAGCAAGCACAGATGACACAAGGATTATAGTGGTTCCCCAACTCTGGTTACATCCACTCTTCTACCACCCATGTAGGAATCCACTAAAGGTTTTTGATCAGGTTCTCTGTCACCACAATATCTATTTTCTAAGGAAGATATTGCAACCCTTTGAGGTTTTGATCAGGTGTCCAAAAACCAAACTCAAGTCTTTTGGAAGGTGACTTGTGAACTAGGCTAACTTTTGAAGGGAGTTAAAACCCTGTACAGTAGGGGTAAAAGAAAGTGATATTAGTCTTCTCTATTCTCAAAAGCACTTTGAGAAGACTTTCTGTGGATTCTAGATCTTATCAAAGCTCCCCCTTGAGATGTAGAGTTGTTCAGGATTGAGAAGCTTTGTTCAGGAGTGTGTAGGTCTTCAGCTCTGATGTTGTTCTCCAGTAAGCTTCTAGACTGATATTGTATTAGTTGTCTCTTGAAAAGCCTGAAGCAGATGATGAAGAACACTATATGAAAGAAAGCTGTGTTGTGTTCTTCAGAATCTCTATTCTGACTATAGCATCATTTTGTTGTCTGTCACTTCTTGTTTTTCTGCAAAATCTCCAATCTGAATACATTCCCCCGAGCCGTATTTAGACATTTGAATTAACTCTATCTTGAAACGGCTGAAGCATTCCCGAGATAGAAAGATGCTTAGGGAATTAATCACATTAACTGCTGCTGTTGAACGGCTATATGCATTAAATCTGAGAGATATTGAATGCTTTAAATAATAATTAATTTCCAGCTGTTAAAGCCTCTGACTAAAAAACTGCACAGGATTTGTCTACCTCAGTTCAGAGATCGTCGACCTGAATAACCTTTGCGTCGAGATGAGATTTTGTCTTGAGATCAGCGATCGTCGACCGGAGCTCGGAGATCGTCGAGCTCAACTCAAAGATAAAACTCTGAGTTTCGTCGACCTGAATTCGACTATCGTTGAACGCAGCTTGAAGATTATTGAGCTCATTTCTTGCATTTATCAAAACTGATTTCTGCTTGATTTCTTTTCTGCAACATTTCTCTGGAGTTCTTTTGAGGCAGACCTGGAAATAATCCTATGACCCTGACTATACATTTTGGGTCAATCTAAAAACATCCTAATAGTACTCATTGCCATATGATAGTTTAACTTTCAAGGCAGCCTAAACACCTAGAGGGGGGGGGGTGAATAGGTTCTGCTGCTCTTTCTAAAACTTCTAGGCAGAATTCAATTTAATAACTAATATAATAAACACAGCAATCATAGAAAACAAAACATCACAGATTGCACTATGTTTTATAGTGGTTCCCCAAGGTCTGGGTACATCCACTTTCCCCCTTCACCTATCTAGCAGTATGCTAGATTCGGCCAAACTTCCACTTATCTCAGATCAATAGATCTTACAACTCAGAACCCAACTGGTTCCTACAACTCAGGCACAACTGCCCTACCTCAGCCTTGCCCCAAGGCCTACAACTCAGAGAATATCCTTCTCCTACACTCAGGCAAACAGCCCTACCACTCAGAGTTCAACACTCTTACACTCAGCCTTTATAACATAGGCTTACACCTCAGATCTGTATAAACAGATCCTACAGAAATATAGAAAAGATTGTTTTAATTGTCTTGCCAAAGTTGAGAGAGAAAAGGCAATGACAATTCTTGATCAGCTGATGCAATCAACTGTTTCTTAGCCTTCTTCAAAGCTTCTTGAAAATGTACTTAGCTGAGTTGATTCCAAACAGCTTCTTGAGAATCCACTGGTGGATTCTTTCTTCTTCTTCAAATTCTGACTTGATCTCTCTCTATCCAGAACTTTGAATGATTCTTCTGAATTCTGATTAGAACTCTTCTTAGATCTATCCTTAGATAGTCTTCTTAGACCTCCCGGAGAAGATCTTCTTAAGTGCCTAGCACTTTCTTGAAATGAGTAGAATTGTAATCCTTCTCCACTTTCTGATCCAATGTATTTCAAAAGGTCAGTTCTATATGTTGTTCATTTTTTTTCTCCTTCTGAATCTGTCTATTTATAGACATTCTTCATGGTAACCGGCTGATCCGGTTTCTAACCGTTTTCTGACAAGTCTGACAACTTCAGTTAACCGGTGATAACCCACAGCTGTCAAGTCTTCAAACAAGTCCTGTGCCTTAGTCTTGAATCACAAGTTGTTGAAACAGTCTGTCAGAAAGTGTCGAGACAATCTGTCTATTTGTGTCGACATAATTGACTTTGGTGTCGACACAATCTTCAGTGATGTCGACTAAGTTGCCTTTGAGTCGACACAGCTTCTTCTGCAAATAACTTGATCTTGACTCTTCAGTGTGTCGACACAAGTCCTGTGTGTCGACACAATTGTTGTAGAATCATAACTTTAGTAAGTGTCGACTTAGCCTTCAGGTGTCGACACATTCATTTTTTAACTCTGCTATTATGTGTCGACTTAATCACAATGTGTCGACACATTCTGCTGGTGTCGACTAACTTGAGGTCGACTATTTTCTTCTGTGTCGACACATTCAGATGATGTCGACAATCTTGAGATCAACTATATTCTTCTGTGTCGACACATTCAGATGATGTCGACAATCTTGAGATCAACTATATTCTTCTGTGTCGACACATTCTCCCAATGTTTGAGGTCGACGCTTTTCTTCTGTGTCGACACAATTTCCCAGTATTGTGTCGACTCTTTTTCTGTGTCGACACAAATTCCCAGTGTTGTGTCGACTTACTTCTTCTGTGTCGACACTTTTTCCTAGTGTAGTTGTAGACTAACTGCTATGTGTCGACACTGCTTCCCAGTGTTGTGTCGACTATTTTCTTCTGTGTGTCGACACTGCTTCCTTTGTGTCGACACTTGGACTTAGAATTTTTCTGCATACTTTATCAATTCTCCACCTGCACATGTCAACTTAAAACAACATCAAATACACCTTGATGTATATCATTGAGCTAAGTTGGGCTTCTTCAAATCAGGTACACATTTTCCAATGTACCCAACAATCTCCCCCTATTTGGAGAAGTCATAACCCCTATAGCCAATGATATACACCATTTATAAACAGTACTAAATGATGATTAATGACATAGCAGGAATACTTTAAATATAAACAAAACATAACATAGAATAATTCAGAATCAATCATCACAGAATGCACATTATAATATGCCAAACAACATTTTGTTTATAACAGAGTAATGTTTGATTACAAAGTTTTACATTTGATGATTACATCACAACATTACAAAATATTTAAAACAAAATCAGGATTGATCAGGCTCTCTAATCATAATCCCTTTGCCAGACTGGATTGTAGCTGTCACAGGAGCTTCTGATTCTTCAGCTAACTTCTTTCCTTTAAGATCAGCCTTCTTCTGAGCTTCTTCCTTGATCCTTTGCCTTTCAAAATAATGGAAAGGCTTTGGGAAGTATTTGCTTGGCTCCTTAGCATCTGATGGCAGTCTTCCCAGCTTGGCTTTCCTTCTGAATTGTACAATTGCCTCTTGCCTTGCCTCATACTTCTGCCATTCAATTTCATTGTACCACTTCCCTCTCTCATGAACTTTATCCTGTACAGCTTTCCATGCAGTGAGTATGATGTTCCTTGAAGTAGGACTCCACTGCTCATAATCTGGCTTCAGTACAGCCTGCTCTCTGAATTTCTTCTTTGCCAATAGAGCATCCTGCTGTTCTTTCAGAGTAGCCTCAGGCTTATCAACTTTTCCAAAGACAATATTAGTAACCTCCTTTGGAGGACTATACATTCCTTGAACTTTCTGATCAATCAAGTCAAAATCTGGAGGGGGGTATATGACTTGGGCAACCTCAGGTTGATTGCCTTCAAGTAGATTAGATTGTATTCCTGACTCAGCTACCATAGCATCATCACACAATGGGGGATATCCCAAAGTGGCTCGTATGCTATTGGTCACCCACTTGGTGTGCTCAGAGCCTGCATGAATTAGCATCCTCTCCCCCTTTATGGCTTCTCTTGATACATGATCTCTAAGATCTTCTTTTTGAAATCGAATTTGGCCATCCAAATAATTCACTCCCTCCTTGAAAAATGGTCTTAACTTTTGAAGCTTTTCAGATATTTCTTTTTGAGAGGTTGTGATGGCAGTCTTAACAGATGCAATAGCAGCCTGAAAATTCTTATCAAATTCTTCCATTTCTTTGGCTCTATCTGCAGGCATCCCTGGAACAATCTTCTTCACCTCTTTAATGATCTCATTATGAGATTCAGTTAAATTGTCATTCATTCTGATTTGATTTTCCAGAACATAACTTTGCTTCAAAGCAATATCATCCACCTTTGTAGAGATAGCCTCCTGTTGTTTAGCCAGATAAACTACAGCATTGCCACCCTTGTGGAAGCAATCTGTCATTTCAGTTTTATGCAAGTTTACTTGAAATTGGATGGACTTGATATCCTGAGCTAAGTCAAACTGAACTGACTTGCTATTTTCATCAACATACTTCTCCAGAGCCATCCTTTGGTCATCCAATTTTACTTGAAGATCTACCATAAATTTATTGTAATCAAAGGCTGGAGAAACTTGTGGAGTTGTGGTCTGTAATGCCTGGTTATAGTTCTTGCTTCTTCTCTTAAAGACAACAAGTTTTCTTTTCTTAGCCACCCTGGCTTCTTCAGTTTCTGTGTCAGAGGAAGTATCTACATGAATTCTTTCTTGTGGATGATGAATTGTATCTGTTCCAGG
The DNA here is from genome assembly GCA_039513925.1 of Platanthera zijinensis. Lineage (NCBI taxonomy): Eukaryota > Viridiplantae > Streptophyta > Magnoliopsida > Asparagales > Orchidaceae > Platanthera > Platanthera zijinensis. The sequence goes on from CM077082.1 coordinate 47,426,764, forward strand.
GAGTTGTTGCTCAGCTTCAACATCCACAGGCTCATCCTCAACCTGTGTTTCCACAGCAACTTCCTGATCAATGTCCATTCCTATGGACTTCTCAATATCTGGTCCACTTCCTTCTTTATCAGCAGCAGTATCAACATCTGGGAATAACTCCTCCATAGTAAATTCCAGTTGAGTGGTCACTTCTGCAGCAGTTAAATCTTGAGATATGTTTAACTGTGCTTCCTCTTGGACTTGCACCTCAATATTTGTAGTGGCAGGAGTAGGTGTGGACACTAGCTCCCCCTGAACCTTTGGAGCAGGAGTGGAAACTGGCTCTCCCTGCATCTGTGCAGGTGTTGATACCTCCTGGACCACAGTTGAGTCAAGCTGTGTCCCTTCTTGTACTTGTTCAGATTCTTGATTTGGTGTAGGGGATTGCACTGGGGTGTCTGGCCTGCTCTCTTCAGGCACATCCTTGGATAGCACCCTATCCCACCTGGAGAATAGTCTCATATCCATTCTTCTCATATGGTTAATCTTACTCCCTTGCAGCTGCTGCATCACATCAGGAATCACTCCAGTGAAGTACAGGCTCATGATCCTAGCCATGTTAGGCTTCTTGATTCCCTCTTTGATCTTGTCAAAGAGCACTCCTGACCAATCAGTAGGAATAGTAAAAACTATCCTGGTCATCAGGCTGAACATATAGGCAGAAATCCTATCATGTCCACCTGTCTTGCAGAGGATTACCTTTCCAACTACTTCAGACAAGAACTTCCCTTGCTGATTCATTCCCTTTCTGTTGAATGCAGCTCCAATCTTCAATCCTGAATCCAGGCCACACCATTGAAGGGATTCCCTTGTCTTAGATATAGGAACTTCCTCTTCATTCTCAACCACTTGCAGTTGGAAGATCTTTCTTAAACTTCTTTGATTAATCTTTACCTTCGTCCCTTGAACAGTGGACTTAATCTTGAGGCCAGTAGAATGGACTGATGCAGAGATAAAGAACTCGTGCACCTCCTTCTTCCAGATCTTAGTTGGTTCTGAAATGAGAAATTCTAACCCTGATGCAGAGAGAAGGGTGATAACTCCTTGAACATCAGGCGGCGCCTCTGCAAAGGCCTGGCGCACTAACTCATATCCTTCATTGATGTTATCTTCAATCCTTGGCGCCATCGTTGTGTCGAGAAAGCTTGAGAGAAGAGAGAAAGAAAGACTGTCGACACAGGGTTTGAGTCTCGAAAACCTTGAAAGCGTGTCGACACAAAGAGCTTTTGACCTATTTATAGCTTCTGTTGAAAGAAGTTCAAAGGGCGCCAAAAACAGTCTAAATGTGTCGACATAGACGGAATGTGTCGACACAGGCTTCTATTAACTCGACATTTCTTCAGCCTACTATGTGTCGACACCAATTTGTGGTTATGTCGACACCTTGGATACATAGTAGAAAGACAGAAATTCTGTGTCGACACTAAGGACAAGTGTCGACACATATTCTGTAAGTGTCGACACCATAATTCTGGTTGAGTCGACATTACATTTCTGGTTAAGTCGACAATAAAACTCTTAAGTGTCGACACATATTCTCTGTGTCGACACAATATTTCTGACTTGTCGACATAATTTCTCTGAGTCGACACATTATTACTGAATGTGTCGACACATTCTTACTTAGCCAATTTCTGTAACTTCAATGTGTCCTTTTTAACACTTGATTATGTTGTTACTACTTTTACTTACTTATAAACCATTTCAATAGCATTGTTAATGATTTTGTTTAATACATTAATCAATGGTTAACATACCTAATTCAATTTTGAATTTATTGAATTTGGTTTCATCTAAAGGCTTAGTAAATACATCTGCTATTTGATAATCTGTTTTTACAAATTCCAATGAGATGTCACCTTTTTCTACATGTTCTCTAAGAAAATGATATTTGATTTCTATATGCTTAGTTCTACTATGAGAAACTGGATTATTAGCAATAGAAATAGCACTCTTAGAATCACATAAAAGGGGTGTTCTACTTACCTGAATACCATAATCTTTAAGCTGATGCTGCATCCATAATAGCTGTGCACAGCAGCTTCCAGCAGCAATATACTCTGATTCAGCTGTGGAAATTGCCACACTAGTCTGCTTTTTACTACTCCAAGATATTAGTCTTCCTCCCAGGAATTGACAAGTACCTGTAGTACTCTTTCTATCCTCTCTACATCCTGCAAAATCTGCATCTGAATAGCCTGTTAGTTGAAAATCTCTATTCCTAGGGTACCAAAGACCTAGAGTAGGAGTGCCCTTTAGATATCTCAGAATCCTTTTGACTGCAGTATAATGAGATTCTTTAGGGCAGGCTTGGTACCTAGCACAGACACATGTTGCATACATAATGTCAGGTCTACTAGCAGTGAGATATAGTAGAGACCCAACTATTCCTCTATACAATGATTCATCAACAGGTTTACCTGCCTCATCTTTGCATATTGGCATACTTGTCCCCATAGGAGTTCTCATGGAGGAGGATGACTCCATACCATATTTCTTAATTAATTCCTTGGTGAACTTAGACTGGGATATGGACAATCCATCATCAGTCTGTCTTACTTGGAGTCCCAAGAAGAACTTAAGTTCTCCCATACTGCTCATCTCAAACTTCCCTTGCATAAGTTTGGCAAACTTTTTACAAAGGTTGTTTTCAGTAGATCCAAAGATTATGTCATCAACATAGATCTGGACTAAGATGATCTTTCCTTTGGATTCCCTAAGGAATAGAGTTTTGTCTATCTTTCCTCTTGAGAATTTATTCTCAATGAGGAAGGTAGACAGGGTTTCATACCAAGCCCTTGGAGCTTGTTTTAACCCATACAAAGCTTTCCTAAGCTTATACACAGAATCAGGTTTAAGAGGATCTACAAAACCTGTTGGCTGCTCTACATATACTTCTTCTTTAAGATCACCATTCAGAAATGCTGATTTCACATCCATCTGGTATACTTTGAAGTCTTGGTAGGCTGCATAGGCAAGGAACATTCTGATTGCCTCCAGCCTTGCTACTGGAGCAAAGGTTTGATCAAAGTCAATCCCTTCTTCCTGCCTGTATCCTTTTGCAACCAATCTTGCTTTATTCTTTACTATTATTCCACTTTCATCTAGCTTGTTCCTATAGATCCACTTAGTTCCAATTATGTTGTGGCCTCTTGGTTTAGGAACAAGCTCCCAGACTTTGCACCTTCTAAATTGATTCAGCTCCTCTTGCATAGCATCAATCCAGTGCTGGTCTTGGATAGCTTCTTCAAACTTCTTAGGTTCCATTTGGGACAAGAAACTAGAATGCAAAACTGTGCTTTGATTTCTGCTTCTAGTTTGCACTCCTTGTCTTGGATCACCAATTATCTGATCAGTAGGATGATCTCTTAGATATCTTATAGCTGGAGGTAGATTCCCTTCAGGTTGTGCATCTCCAGCTTCTTCATTCTGCTGTTCCTCTTGGTTTTCATCAGCTTCCATTATCTCTTGTACTCCCCCTGGACAGCAGCCTTCATTTTCCAATGCTCCCTCTTCCTTTGAAGCTTCAGCAATGGAGAGCTTGTCCATCTTCTTGCTTATACCTGTTGAGTCATTTGATCTACAAGACAACTCACAATTGATTAATCTTATTTCATCAAATACAACATGCACAGATTCTTCAACAACTTGAGTAGTTAAGTTGAAGACTCTATAGGCCTTACTATTTGTGCTGTACCCAACAAATATCCCATCCTGGGATTTGGCAGCAAACTTAGTCAAATATGACTTGCCATTGTTAAGTATATAGCATTTGCAACCAAAGATCCTAAAATAGGATAGGTTTGGTTTTCTGCCTTTCACAATCTCATAGGGAGTCTTTCTGTGGCCTTTGGTGATAGAAGCCCTATTGATGACATGACAAGCAGTGTTAACTGCCTCAGCCCAAAAATATTCTGGGAGAGAGGTGTCACTCAATAGAGTTCTACCAGCTTCAATTAATGTTCTATTCTTTCTTTCAGCAATACCATTTTGCTGAGGTGTTCTAGGTGAGGAGAACTCTTGGAAAATCTCAAAGTCTATACACAAGTTTGTTATGCTTTCAGATTGAAACTCAGTACCATGGTCACTTCTAATTTTGACCACTGTACTATTCAGTTCATTCTGAATTTGCTTTACAAAATTAAATAATACACTTGGGGTTTCAGATTTTTGTCTCAGAAAGAACACCCATGTAAATCTAGAATAGTCATCTACAACCACCAGAGTGTAGACCTTCCTACCTAGACTGTGAACTGGCATAGGACCAAAAAGATCCATATGCAAGAGGTATAAGCACCTCACAGAATCCTTGTTTTCAAGGCTTTGAAATGAGGTTTTTGTCTGCTTGCCCTTTTGACAAGCTGAGCATACCCCTTCCTTTATACACTTAACTTGAGGCCCATTCCTCACTAGTTCTTTACTAAAGAGTTGGCCAATTGTCTTGTAGTTTAGATGAGCCAATCTCTTATGCCACTTAACACAATGAGAAGCATTGTCATCAGCTACAAGACAAATGGGGGATGCCTTATTTTCACATTCAAAATTAAGGCAATACACATTTCTCTTCCTATACCCAGTCAATATGATCTCTTGATCACTTGACCTTTTGATATGACATCCATCCTTACCAAATGAAATGTCATATCCTAGATCACTCAGCTGGCTTATGCTTATTAGATTATGTTTCAAACCTTTTACATAGGCCACTTGGGTGATAGTAATTAGGTTTGAAGAGATGTTACCAAATCCTTTGATGACTCCTTTTTCAGATCCACCAAAGATCACTTTATGTCCATCTTTGACAGATGAATACTCCTTCAGCAGCCCCTTTGTTCCAGTCATGTGCCTGGAACAACCACTATCCAAGTACCATATAGGGGCATGGTAACTTGGATTCACCTGCAATACAGAATTACTTACCCTTAGAACCCAAGTAAGTCTTGGGTCTTTGGTTCAGGTTAGCCTTAATAAAGTTATCATAACCTCTTCTAACAGGTAGACTCTTATTCTTTATAACACTTGTGTTATACCAGCAGTCCAATGCAAAATGACCCCTCTTGCCACAGCACCAACATTCAAACTTATTGTATCTAGATCTAGATACATCCTTGTCAGAAGCATTTCTGTTCATTGCTGGTGCTGTTGCAACTTCACCTACTGATTTCTTAAAACCATAGGGTTTATGACCATAGGTAGGCCTGCTTGCCTTAACACCCTTGTTCTTCAGAACATTTGTCTTAATATGATCCTGAATGTCTTCATGATCATATATGTTAGAAGGCACTTTCTCCTTACCAAACCTTATGGGGACTGAAAGGTTTAGTGGCTGAATAGGGGCTTTGCCTTTCCTCTTGAATCTGCCAGCCCTGGAGTTACCCTTAAATCCTAATCCAGCCTTACCCTTCTGAGTGACAAATTCATCTATCAAGGGTAAGACAGATTTTGGCTTAGAGTAACTAGCCACTAAATCCCTTTCAATTCTAAGTCTGTCCTCCAGACTCTTTACTTGATCATTAGTATAATTAATTGTGCCCATCTGAATAATAGTTATATTCTTCAGCTTGGCAATTTCAGCTAACTTTTGATCAAGGACTTTTTCTAACTCAGTTGTTGCAACCCTTAGATCAGCAATTTCCTGAGCCTGTGATTTAACCAGGTTCTTGCTTTTCTTAAGGGCCTGCAACAGGTCCCCATACTTGTCTATCAATTGATAGACATCTCCTTCAGATCCAGATACATCTTCATCACTTGATGCAGATGTAGCTGATTCTTCACTTGTATTACAAACAGATGTACAAGAAGGACAGTTTACCTCATTAGAACCAGACTGATTCTGGCATAGGTCCTCTTCTGATCTTGTCATCAAACCCATGCATTGATGTTCATTGATGGAGTCTAGCAACTGCATAAACTCCTCTTCCTCAGATGCAGCATATAATCCAATATATGCTTCAGCTTCAGATCCTGATTCTGAAGTTGACTGGTCTGAAAGACTTTTATCTTTCTTTGCTACAAAGGATTTCTCCTTCTTGCCTTTCTGATAAGTCTTCTTCTTTTCTGAAGATTCCTTCCTTTTGTCAGGACAATCAGCCACTACATGTCCAGGCCTATTGCAACAATAGCAGACAATCTTTGAAGTAGTGGCTTTGCTGGGCTTTGACCTGCTTTTCTCTTTCCTTGATGACCTTCTCTTCTGATAATAGTCATCTACTTGCTGTGATGAGGAAGGCCTAGACTTCCATTGCTTCTTTTTCAAGAACCTTTGAAATTGCCTAGTGAATGCAGCAAAGTCTGCATCTGAATCACAGCTGACTGAACCCTTATCTGAATTTTCAGAACTACCTTCTTCAACTTCCTTAGGAGGAGATGGTGATTTCCTCCTATTATTTCTAGTGGCTTCAGAATTAAATGCCACAGTCTTTTCTCTATGCTCTCCTCTTGAGTTTCTTTCCTCCTCCTTCCTTACCATAAGTTGCATTTCATAGGATAGCAACTTTCCAAACAGAGTTGGAGGAGATATCTCTGCCAATTTTGCCACTTCTCTTATGGCACAGATCTTTGTATCCCAATCCTTTGATAAGGATCTTAAGAATTTGTCATTCAGTTCATAGGTACTGAAGACTCTTCCATAGGAAATTAGCTCATTCACAATTCTATAGAATTTCTTATAGCACTCAGTTATGCTATCAGATTTTCCTTGTCTAAAACTTTCATACTCCTGATTTAGCATAGATTTTCTGTCCAGCCTTACTTCTTCTGATCCCTCCATGTAGACAATCAATGTGTCCCACATCTCCTTGGAGGTCTTGCAGTGAATCAGATTCTGAAATGTTGAATCATCTATGGCACTGACAATGATGTTCTGTGCCCTTTTGTCCATGGTAGCCAAGATGATTTCATCCTTGGTCATTTCAGAATAAGTCTTTGGTGTTTGGATATTTGCATCAAGAACAGATATCTTCATTGGTATGAAGGGGCCTTCCTGTACTGTGATGTAAATCCTTGGGTCAGATGCTTCCATAAACAATCTGACTCTTTCTTTCCAGATCCCAAAGATTTCCTTCTTGCATATGGGTAATTTCATTGACCCTAGCTCCTTATGATTCTCTCCAGAACCCATCTTCTTGATTCTTGAATCTGCCTATCAGATCTACCTCAGACTGTTAAGTCCTTTTTGAGGAACCTCCCTCTGATACCACTTGATAGTTTAACTTTCAAGGCAGCCTAAACACCTAGAGGGGGGGGGTGAATAGGTTCTGCTGCTCTTTCTAAAACTTCTAGGCAGAATTCAATTTAATAACTAATATAATAAACACAGCAATCATAGAAAACAAAACATCACAGATTGCACTATGTTTTATAGTGGTTCCCCAAGGTCTGGGTACATCCACTTTCCCCCTTCACCTATCTAGCAGTATGCTAGATTCGGCCAAACTTCCACTTATCTCAGATCAATAGATCTTACAACTCAGAACCCAACTGGTTCCTACAACTCAGGCACAACTGCCCTACCTCAGCCTTGCCCCAAGGCCTACAACTCAGAGAATATCCTTCTCCTACACTCAGGCAAACAGCCCTACCACTCAGAGTTCAACACTCTTACACTCAGCCTTTATAACATAGGCTTACACCTCAGATCTGTATAAACAGATCCTACAGAAATATAGAAAAGATTGTTTTAATTGTCTTGCCAAAGTTGAGAGAGAAAAGGCAATGACAATTCTTGATCAGCTGATGCAATCAACTGTTTCTTAGCCTTCTTCAAAGCTTCTTGAAAATGTACTTAGCTGAGTTGATTCCAAACAGCTTCTTGAGAATCCACTGGTGGATTCTTTCTTCTTCTTCAAATTCTGACTTGATCTCTCTCTATCCAGAACTTTGAATGATTCTTCTGAATTCTGATTAGAACTCTTCTTAGATCTATCCTTAGATAGTCTTCTTAGACCTCCCGGAGAAGATCTTCTTAAGTGCCTAGCACTTTCTTGAAATGAGTAGAATTGTAATCCTTCTCCACTTTCTGATCCAATGTATTTCAAAAGGTCAGTTCTATATGTTGTTCATTTTTTTTTCTCCTTCTGAATCTGTCTATTTATAGACATTCTTCATGGTAACCGGCTGATCCGGTTTCTAACCGTTTTCTGACAAGTCTGACAACTTCAGTTAACCGGTGATAACCCACAGCTGTCAAGTCTTCAAACAAGTCCTGTGCCTTAGTCTTGAATCACAAGTTGTTGAAACAGTCTGTCAGAAAGTGTCGAGACAATCTGTCTATTTGTGTCGACATAATTGACTTTGGTGTCGACACAATCTTCAGTGATGTCGACTAAGTTGCCTTTGAGTCGACACAGCTTCTTCTGCAAATAACTTGATCTTGACTCTTCAGTGTGTCGACACAAGTCCTGTGTGTCGACACAATTGTTGTAGAATCATAACTTTAGTAAGTGTCGACTTAGCCTTCAGGTGTCGACACATTCATTTTTTAACTCTGCTATTATGTGTCGACTTAATCACAATGTGTCGACACATTCTGCTGGTGTCGACTAACTTGAGGTCGACTATTTTCTTCTGTGTCGACACATTCAGATGATGTCGACAATCTTGAGATCAACTATATTCTTCTGTGTCGACACATTCAGATGATGTCGACAATCTTGAGATCAACTATATTCTTCTGTGTCGACACATTCTCCCAATGTTTGAGGTCGACGCTTTTCTTCTGTGTCGACACAATTTCCCAGTATTGTGTCGACTCTTTTTCTGTGTCGACACAAATTCCCAGTGTTGTGTCGACTTACTTCTTCTGTGTCGACACTTTTTCCCAGTGTAGTTGTAGACTAACTGCTATGTGTCGACACTGCTTCCCAGTGTTGTGTCGACTATTTTCTTCTGTGTGTCGACACTGCTTCCTTTGTGTCGACACTTGGACTTAGAATTTTTCTGCATACTTTATCAATTCTCCACCTGCACATGTCAACTTAAAACAACATCAAATACACCTTGATGTATATCATTGAGCTAAGTTGGGCTTCTTCAAATCAGGTACACATTTTCCAATGTACCCAACACCATAATCCAAACTAGGGTTCCAACAATTATCGTTTCTCCTATATCAAAATAAATACTAACATTTTTTACCCGAGTTTGTAGGGAACAACTGCTCGCCAGCGCAAAACCGTCACAATTCGCCACCATTGCCGCCATAAAAGTGAACAGAATAAGATCCTTGTTTTTCTTCGTCTGAAGAAGCCTCGTGCAACAAGGATTTGGGGGGCAATTGTTGGGGATGAACCCCATTTAATAGAAGATAAGGGGTGCGCATAGGCACACCCCCATGATCTCCACCCAAAAGGAGTGGGATCATGGGTTTGACCTGCACGCGATCACCGCACCTGATCCTCCCGCGCACCGATCCCATTATGCACACCAAAGGAACCGCCACTGGCACCTCCCAACCGGCCGCTGGCCGCCACCCCGTCCCGATCTCCGCCTCGCAGCTAAGGGGCGGTCGCCGCCTTGCAAGCTAATGCGCGGCAAGGCCGACCGCCCCTCCTCGGCCGCCACCTCGCAGCCAAGGAGCGGCCGAGTTGGTCGCACCTCCTTGGCCTCCACCTTGCGGCGAAGGGGCGGCCAAGCCACCTCCTTGCGGCCGAGGGGCGGCCGCCGGGCGGCCCCTTCCTTGGTCGCCGCCTTGCGTCCAAGGGGCGGCCAAGCTAGCCGCCCTTCCTTGTCCGCCTCCTTGCGGCCAAGGGGCGGCCGCCGACCGCCCCTTCCTTGGTCGCCGCCTTGCGGCCAAGGGGCGGCCAAGTCGGCCGCCCCTTCCTTGGTCGCCGCCTTGCGGCCAAGCTGACTGCCCCTTCCTTGGCCGCCGCCTTATGGCCAAGGGGCGACCAAGTCGTCCACCCTTCCTTGGCCTCCTTCTTGCGACCAAGGGGAAATCGCCAGCCGCCCCTTCCTTGTCCGCCGCCTTGTAGCCAAGCCGGCCACCGCCCCTTGGCCGCAAGGCAAGGGGCGGCCGCCAGCCGCCCCTTCCGCGGCTGCCGCCTTGCAGCCAAGGGGCGGCCAGGTCGGCCATTCCTCCTTGGCTGAAGGCAACCTCCCCCGGCGAGGGCGGCAGCATGACTGCCGGCCGCCCGTGGAGGCCTGCTCCCGTCGTCCGATCGAGGAGAAGCTTCCTCGGTCGTTCGATCCGCGCGTAACCACCCACTAACCACCGGGTTAGTGGGGGGATTTATTTAATATTTTAATATTTTATTAATAGCGGTCTCCAAATAGCAGGATACGCGCATTATGAACTTAGTAGAAACATTTATGAAGGTGGTTACAGTGTGCGAATAGCCGCGTAACCACCGTAACCACCTCCCAGAGCCTATAAAATAAGCATTAGGCCTCCTCATTTCGGATATATCTTTTTCTGATCCTTTTCTTTGGAGTCTTCTTCTTCCTCCTCAGGTCAAGGCTCTGCCAATTTCCTCCTACGAGCCACCTCCGAACCACCTTCGAGCCACACCCGAGCCACAAGTAGGTCAAGTCGCAACCACCAAGCGAAGCCGAATCGCTCAAGTTCCAAGCGGCCCCAGCAACTACAAGACCAAGTGTGTCGCCTCCCATCCAGAATCAGCAAGTCGCTATCAAAAGACCACCGATGCAAAGCGCAATTTGTAATCAACTCCCGGTGTGACGGCCTATCGTCCGTTGCGTGCAAAGTGCTCTCTCATCCCATAATTGTAATGAGAGGTGTCCTGTCACCCTCAACCTCACAAACCAGTTATAACTCCCATGTAATAGTGGATTTTGACCGGCACAGATCCGATCACGTGGTTTTTTACCCAGTTGAGAGGTTTTTCCACATTAAAACTGTTTTTGTACAATCAACCTACTCTTTTGGCTGTGTGCGCACTCAACCATCCCAAGAGCTAAGTCGGTCCAAGAATTCCGGCCGACGGGGACGTCGAGTTGGTCCGCAACAACTGGCGTTCTTGTATCATGAGGTTTTATTAAAATACACATGCATCTATTTCTCACTATTATATTTTAAAGCTTCCATAATAAAAACAATCTATTTTACTCAAAAGTAATTATTTTAAAACTAATTATCGGTATCTCAGCTATCACCTAACATGCATGAATTTTCTTTCCGCCCATGTCTGTGGTATCACGATCCGCCCAAAGCACACTCTAACTTTTGCTTAGACGGGTCGTGACATAACCAGAATGGTATAACAGAAAGAATGAACTGAACATTACTAGACATGGTGCGGAGCATGCTTAGCAGCTCAAATCTTCTTAAGTCTCTATGTATAAAAGCTTTAAAAATGGTAGTATACATATTAAATTGTGTTCCAACTAAGGTTGTTCCAAAGACGCCTTTTGAGTTATTCTAAGATTGGAAACTGAGTTTGCAACTTGTACACATATGGGGTTTCCCTTCAGAAGCAAGAGTGTATAATCCATAAGTGAAGAAGTTAAACCCATGGACTATCAGTGGGTATTTTATTGGATATGCTAAAAAGTCTAAGAGATATAAATTTTATTGTACATCTCACACGACTAGGATTGCGGAATCAAGAAATGCTAAATTCCTTGATAATGATTTAATCAGCGAAGAGATCTTTTAGAGATTAAATTCTAGATAAAGGTCATTTTGATACACAATATTCCACCTTAAGTTATTATCATTGCTCACAACACTCATACAATTCAAATAGAAATTGAAGAATCATATATTGACATTCCACAACATGTTGATATTGATTTGGCAGAACATAATATTCAGTAATTACTAGTATTTATTTAATAAATAGTTGAACAACATGCTTCTACCGAGAATATTAATACAACATTAAGACAATTTACTAGAGAATTAAAGTCAGAAATTTCAAGTGATTATACTGTGTATCTACAAGAATCTGACTATACTATTGGAGTTGATAGTGGTCCTAAAACCTTTTCACATATAATGAATGGTGGTAAATCAAAATTGTGGTACAATACTATGTTAGAGGAGTTGAATTCTAGGCCTATAATGAATCTGGGATTTGGTTGAGTTGCACAATGGGGTGAAGGGCATTAGATGTAAATGAGTCTTTAAGACTAAGAAAGATTCTTTGGGCAACAATACACGATATAAAACCAAATTTGATGCAATTGGATTTACTCAAAGAGAAAGAATCGATTATACACAGACCTTTTCCCCTATATCTAAGAATAATTCTCTTCGTGTGATATTAACAGTAGTAGCACATTTTGATATGGAGTTACACAAAATAGATGTGAAAACAACATTTCTCACTGGAGATATAGATGAAGTGGCTTACATAAAACAATCAGAAGGATTCATCTCTCATAATGGTGAGCATTTGATATGCAAACATAAAAAGTCTATATATGAATTAAAACATGCCTCTCGCTAGTAATATTTTTAATTTCATGATATTATCTCTTCATTTGGATTTATATAAAATATCATGGATCAAAGTATATACTAAAAGGTTAGTAGGAGTATGATTTGTTTTCTCATGCTATATGTAGATGATATTTTACTTGCAACCAATGATGAAGAGTTGTTGCATGAGGTAAAACAATTTCTCTTTAAAATTTTTGACATGAAGAATATGGGCGAAGTATCTTATATTATTGACATTAAGATGCATAGAGATAGACCTTGTGAAGTGTTAGGTTTCTCTTAAGAAGCATATACTAATAAAGTCTTACAGATTTCGGATGAAGAATTGTACATCAAGTATAACATTGATTCTAAAGGGTGATTGACAAGTTCAATTTGAACCAGTACAATAAAAATGATTTTGAAAGGGAAAAAATGAATTACATTCCTTATACTTCTGCCATTGGAAGTTTGACATATGATCATGTCTGTACTCGACCTGACATCGTTTATGTTGTGAGAATGTTATGAAGATATCAGATAATCTAGGTATGGACCACTAGAAAGCTGCAAAGAAAATGATTAGGTATCTTCAAGGAAAGAAAGACTACATGTTTATATACAAACAAACTGATTAGTTGGAGGTAGTAAGGTACCTGCTTATGACTTTGCTAGTTGTGATGATTCTCGCAAATCAACATTAGGATATATTTTTATGTTTACTAGTGGAGTCATGTCCTGGAGAAGCGCAAAGCAGACCTAGACTGCTACTGCCACTATGAAGACAGAGTTTGTTTCTTGTTTTGAGGCTACTTCTCACGGTGTATGGTTGTGGAGCTTCATTTCAAAGCTTAAAATTATTTATTATATTTTTAGTCCATTAAAAAATATTGTGACAATTCATTTGACGTCTTTATGGCTAAAAATAACAGATATAGTAGTCAAAGTAAACACATCAACATTAAATATTTAGCCATAAAGAAACGTGATAAGAAAGGAAAATGGTCATGAAACACAAGCACTGATTTGATGATAACTGACCATTTAACTAAAGTCATGTCACCGTTTAAATTTAAGGATCACGTGGTTAATATGTGATTGAATCATATTAAGTAATTTTTTATTGTATGAACAATGTGATTTATGAAATCCTTATTTTCTGGTATTTTTCTCATATGATTGTGTACACTTAATAATTTAAAGAAAAATAATTTTCTGTTGGACCTGAAATAAACATATAGTTTACTCATTAAGTAATGTTATTAATATATTTAGATTATATCTAAGAAATATTATATATGTGATACATAGTTGATATTACTCAATACATTAGAGGACTCATCGCCATGATTCATATATTGCATTTCTTAAATATGTATATTTTCAGATTAAACTAAGTCGAAGTATTGACCGAGTGGAGAATATTAAAATAACTTATTTTAATATTAATTATTTAATTAATTCAAAAATTATAATGTTAAAATTATAAAACAAAGGAAATTTTTATTGTATGGATGAATATAATTCCAACTTCAAGTACTCTATCCTATTTTTTATGAGGCAAGGATTTTTTGAAATCTTCTTCTCTTAGTTATACTTGGAACCTATTTTTTTATAAAATAAAGAAATTTTTTATTTTAATCAATATGGTCAATTACTTCTCATGATAGGGATAACTTCTACTAGATGGATAACTTCTCATTCAAAATGAATGATTAATAATTATTCATTCTGGGAATAACTGCTCACTTAAGTGAAAACTATACAGTTATTATAACTACCCATCGAGTGGATGTGATTGATGATAACAAATCCATAAATATTTATGAAAGGATACTGTCCCTAAGTTCAATTACTTATTCATCCTACACCATCTAGAGGCGATGATCGAGGGCTTAGAAGATGATCACTCATTTATCCTACACCATCAAGACTATACCTCATAGTTGCCAAAAAATATCACAAATTTGCAAGGCACCATTCTTGGTGCAATAGGGGAAAGACCCTCAACTGACACAAAAAGGAAATGCCATCGCCATCCCTAGGAGCTACCCCTCTCGTAGGCAGCACCAGCACAACAAGTTAAACAAAAGAAACAAAGAGTATTCATGCAAAGCACTGTGTGTTAGGATTTTGCCTCCATTAACTCCCCAACATCGTACCAAACCTCTGGGCGCAAGGAAATTTTTTCGGGGCGAATTTCTGCAATTTCCAATTCTGGCAGAAAAGTCGCAACCTCAGAAAAGGAGGTTGCAACCTTGCTTTTCCTGACTTGTTTTCAGGATTTCCTGAACCGGTTTTTATTTGGTTTTTTTATTTTTGGTAATATTAAAACCTATATATTTCCTGCAGCCCTAGACAAAAAAATTGAACACCCGATTCTTCTCCCCTTTCTTCCGCCGTTTTCTCTCTCTCTCTCTCTCTCTCGTTTTCATCGGGAGGAGCCGCCGGCCATCCGCCCCCTTGCCGCTCTCCCTGCTCCTTCGCTCTCTCTCTCTCTCTCTCTCTCTCTCTCTCTCTCTCTCTCGCCGCCTCCTGCTGGAGGACCGTCGGCCGTTAGTGGAGGAGAGAAGGGACGCCGGCCTTGCGGCCGTTTGGAGAAGGGGGGGCGGCTGCCGTTGTTCCGGGAAGGAGGCCGCCGGGTTTGGGAAAAGACAACTGCTTGCTGCAGTTTTGGGGAGACGCCGTCGTCGTGGAGACGCCGTCGGAGTTTGGGTTGCCGCCGTGCTTGGCCGTGAGGAACTTCCTCTTTCTTCGGTCGTTTTGCCGCAAGGTATCCGGGAGTCACTTTTTATCTCATTTTGTATAGGGGTAATTTAACCTCATTTGTAACACTGTGTATTTTGTGTTGAATGAGATTGTGACTGCCATTTCCACCCGTGGACGTACCCATTCAGCGGGAACCACGTTATTTCTGGTGTTCTTTTGTGCCTTTGTGTTTTCTATTATTATTACTTGTGCCAGCATCAGGTATTCTGCACTTCAGCACCGCTTCGAATCCCAACAAGTGGTATCAGAGGGAGGTTGCGGGCTGACACTTTTGTTTAAAGGACGAGTTATTTCCGATCTCGAGTGTACACTTGGGTGTGGTAGTTTACGACCGTTGTTCCGCTGGCTATCCCCTTAGTTGTGCACTGCTGAGGTCGCCAACTCAAGTTTTGTGTTTCGTGCAGTTTCTGCGTTCCGTTCTCGATGGCTTCGTCTATTCCTGGTACTGTGGCCAAGTTTGACGGGAAACAAAACTTTGGTCTATGGCAGGTCAAAGTTCGTGCACTACTTATAAAAGAAGGCTTACACCGTGCCCTACTGGGCAAGACCAGTAAGGATGTTGAGGTTTCTGATCGTATGTGGGAGGACATGGATCTCAAAGCTTTGTCCACCATACAGCTTTGCTTACATGATGACGTGCTGTATGGAGTTCTTTCAGAGACGACTGCCTCTGGCATTTGGGCAAAGTTGGAGAGTACCTATATGACAAAGTCTCTCCCCAACCGGATCTACCTTAAGCAGCAGCTGTACAAGTTTAGCATGAAGGAGGGATCCTCTATTCATGACCACCTGAACAGTTTCAACAGATTGTTATCGGAGTGTCTCAACATGGATATTCAGGTGGATGAAGAGGACAAAGCAGTGATCCTTTTGAACTCTCTTCCAAAGCTCTATGAGAGCATGGTTACTACCCTTACCTACAGTAAGGATGTCTTGGACTTGGAAGAGGTGACTGCGGCCCTACTCTCAGATGACATCCGGAAGCGGTCTTCAGGTTCTCATGTTACTGAATACTCCGTTCTATACTCTCGGGGTCATTCTGGTTCTGATAGAGGGGGCAAGTCTAAGTCAAAGGGCATCTCAGATTTATACTGCAAATACTGCAAGAAGAAGGGTCACATGATCAAGGACTGTTGGAAGCTTCAGAACAAAGATAAAGGGAAGAGCACTGGTGATGAAAAGGGGAAGTCTGACATATCCCTGTGCTTTGAGGATGTGGGAGATAACCTCATCTAGGTCATCCTTCTCTCTGCTCTTCTACTTTCCGCCTATATGTTCGTGCTTCCTGTTCCGTTTGTTCCCTATGTTACTTGCTTTCCTTTCCCCTCATTATGTTCATGTTATTCCTGTTATCTTACTTATAACCTGTCTTTGGGTTATTTGATCCGTCATTACTCCGTTGTATGAATGCTTTTGTTTCACCCTAGTACCTAAGCTCTTTCATTGTTACTCCTTCGTCACATGAGCTTAGTGTGTGTGTCTAATCAACATTTCCTGATTAGCTCGTATAGGGGTTCTCTTTATCCATGTTGAGATCAGTTTTGCCTGCATTCAATTGTTGATGTGTTTGCATTTATCATTTCTCTCCCCGCGCACATCATTTCTGGAGTCTGTGATATTTCTTTTTGCTTTGGGAGACCATCGCTGGAGGTGGAGCAGTTAGACCTTTGCTTCAGGTGGAGCATTTCTAGAGTAGTCACGTCAGTCCAGTTTGTGTACTACTCAGATTGAAGGAGTTCACTTTATCTGCCCTTGGCGGGAGCAGATTCAGTTGATGCGATTTGCATCGTTCTTGCTGGCAACTTGGTTGGTTGGAGTTATCTCGGCAGGTGGAGTTTGTTAGGATTTTGCCTCCATTAACTCCCCAACATCGTACCAAACCTCCGGGCGCAAGGAAATTTTTCCGGGGCGAATTTCTGCAATTTCCAATTCTGGCAGAAAAGTCGCAACCTCAGAAAAGGAGGTTGCAACCTTGCTTTTCCTGACTTGTTTTCAGGATTTCCTGAACCGGTTTTTATTTGGTTTATTTATTTTTGGTAATATTAAAACCTATATATTTCCTGCAGCCCTAGACAAAAAAATTGAACACCCGATTCTTCTCCCCTTTCTTCCGCCGTTTTCTCTCTCTCTCTCTCGTTTTCATCGGGAGGAGCCGCCGACCATCCGCCCCCTTGCCGCTCTCCCTGCTCCTTCGCTCTCTCTCTCTCTCTCTCTCTCTCTCTCTCCGCCTCCTGCTGGAGGACCGCCGGCCGTTCGTGGAGGAGAGAAGGGTCGCCGGCCTTGCGGCCGTTTGGAGAAGGGGGGGCGGCTGCCGTTGTTCCGGGAAGGAGGCCGCCGGGTTTGGGAAAAGACAACTGCTTGCTGCAGTTTTGGGGAGACGTCGTCGTTGTGGAGACGCCGTCGGAGTTTGGGTTTCCGCCGTGCTTGGCCGTGAGGAACTTCCTCTTTCTTCGGTCGTTTTGCCGCAAGGTATCCGGGAGTCACTTTTTATCTCATTTTGTATAGGGGTAATTTAACCCCATTTGTAACACTGTGTATTTTGTGTTGAATGAGATTGTGACTGCCATTTCCGCCCGTGGACGTACCCATTCAGCGGGAACCACGTTATTTCTGGTGTTCTTTTGTGCCTTTGTGTTTTCTATTATTATTACTTGTGCGAGCATCAGGTATTCTGCACTTCAGCACCGCTTCGAATCCCAACACTGTGTAGGAACGATGTAATCCACTAACAAATGTTGAAGGAAGAATCCAGCTACAACCGTAACAAAATGCAGCCCACGACCACAAAAAGCAGGGCAATTCGTTCAAACAAGCTCGCGCATCAGAAGATATACGGCCGTCAAGAAATATTTCTAGGTTCATTTTCGACTAAAAGGACCTCTAAAATTTAGGGGTCTTTGATGGGTTTCGCAACAATACTTCGATCTAACCGGTGTTTTATTCCACGACCTCGGTTGACTCGTCGATGCTATTTCAACGGGCCTAGTCTTGCACAATTCCTATTATATTTAGCCTCCCAATCATATGCCGGGGAGCCTATGCGCGTAAGCTGCCTCGTGCACCTCCGTACATACAAGCACCACAGAGCACGCAAGTTTTGTGCATTGCGTGCAAGGTGCAAAGTACCACACAACAAATTTTGTGCAGCAAATACCACGATCTTGTCGCACGTCAAATGATGTGGCAATTGTCGCAGCAATGGCCGTGATAATTGTTCACACACCAAATGCGCCAAGGGGCCTGATTTCCCGCCCCCAAGCCACCATTGGGTGCTAACCAAGTTACCGCCAATTGGGGCGCTCACCTGGTAAACGCCCTATTGTGGCGCTCCCCAATTGAGAAGTTTCCCGGTACGACACTCCAATATTGGGGAGTGCTTCCCACTCCCCAATTGGGAGTTTCCTCCTACACGACAACTGTTGTGCGGGCCGCACGGGAGCTGCCGTGCTGGCCACGGGAAATCCTCCATGCAGGACGAGCGATATTTAATTATCGCACATCCCTCCCCTTACTTTGGCACTGTTTTTGGCCGCTATTGGCGCCGCTCCCGTTGAAATGCTCACCGTTCGCCCTCATCAGATCTCGGTGTGCTCCCACGATCACAACCCTTCCACATTAAGGGCACGCTCACAACGCCTCCACGCTCATGGCTCACTCACAACAGCTCTTCGCTCACGAAATGCTCACAATGCCTCTCAACTCACTGCGTGCTCCTGCGCTCACAACCCTTCCACGCACACAACACGCTCACGATGTGCTCTCACGCTGACACCCTTTCTGTGCTAAAAATTCCTTAATACTCACGGCGATCTCACAATGCCTCTACGCTTACGGCGCGCTCACAATGCATCTGCATTCACGACGTGCTCAAAAGTACTTTGCGCTCAGAACGCGTCTTCGCTAACGAACCGCTCAAAAGGCCTTCGTGCTCATGACGCACTAACAATGCTTCTGCGCTCCCAAAGCCTTTGCGATCACGACGCACTAACAATGCTTACGAGCTCATGATGCGCTCACAACACCTCCACGCTCACGACGCTGTCACAACGCCTCTGTGCTTACGACGCGCTCACAATTCCTCCACACTCAGGACACCCTCACATCACTGTTGCACGTGCGAGCAAGCTAAATTGCTTTCGGGTATGCACAAGAGTATACCTTCTTTGCTTCTCGCATCCATAAAGATTGCAATACTTACTGCGTTCGTAGCCATTACTACCGCCACCATCCCTGCCCAAACTGCCCGAACTATCTGACAGGCGAAATCGTCATATCTGCAAAAATGGTGATCCTTGTGCATCAGATCGAGAAATCTTATTCCCCCATCTAGTTGTTTTGGTGGTTACAACAACGCAACTATCAAGTCGCTCATGTCAAAAGCTATATAAGGTGCTCGCAGCTCTCATTTGAGGACACTTTGCCTTCAACACAAGAGAGAGCTCCTTAGAAGATCTTTCAGATAGAGTTATCTTTCGACGTTCAAAGTTTCCCTCGAAGATTGTCTTCGACCCTTTAAAGATCTCATTCCCCTTCGAAGATCTTTTTCGAATGCTACTCGAAGACCTCGTTCGAAGGCAACTCGAAGATTTTAGTTTCACATTCTACTAAACTCTCATTGTAACGACCCGTGGTCTATCACCCTCGAGAATTCAACACTTTGTAACTCTCAGAGGAATTCATGCATCTTGGTTGGCACCGATCCGTCCCCGTGATATTTTACCTTTTTTGAATTGTTCACCATTTTTGGGGTTTTCACGTTAAAAGTCTCATTGCTAGTTGTTGGTGTTCTCTGTGATTATTTGCATGATTGGCTCACTCTTGAATTGAGATGAATTATTTCTACCGGTCTATAAGAGCATGAAAGGATCCTCAACTATATTAATAATTAATATATGTAATTAAATTTAAACATATTATAATCAATAAGTTAATTCTATCAAAATAAAATGAAATAATTTAATATACGCATGATATCCCCTTATTTAAATTTGATTATTACCATCCATATAATAGAAATATTGAGCGATGGTCTTGTACTCTCACCACTGCACTGTGCACTAGGGATATATTAGTAATTGACCTCACGGGTTTAACATTCTTTATTTATACGCAGCGTTGGGAGCTTTTCGTTTGTGACAAACATCATCGTATGACGGGTAACCAAATAGCCGGCGCCGGTGTTTGGCCGTTTGCACCTGCCGCACATGAGAAATGAAGGAAAACGGAGGGATTCCAACCGCGGCCTCCCCCCTCCGGTTCCAAAAGCCCTCCTTCTCCTCCCACCGCCTGAGCAAAACGCCAAGGCTTCGTTTTGTTCGGCGTTTCGCCACTTCTGTTTGGAGCAAACGCCGTAAGATGACGGGTAAACAAACGGCCGGCGGCGGCGTTTGCTCCGTTTGCACCCGCAGCAAGGAGGAACGGCCCCGATCCGCTCAGTTTCGACCCCCACCCCTCCCCCTCCGATTACAAAGTGACGTTTCGACCCACCGAATGCACCCGTCACCGCCGTACCATTATCCTTCGTTTGGGGGAACGGTTGAGGTTGTAAAAGTTGTTGTAAATACATGTTTGTAAATTGAGCTATTGGAAACTGCTTGCTGAAAATGAAGATCTATTTGGATAGTCTGTGTTTGTAGAGGTATTCAGAACAGAAAACCATTTAACAAAACAGCGATGAGATTTTATAAATATATTTTATTATAAAATATTTTTTATTATATATATTTTTAATTATTTTTTGCGATATATATATATTATTAAAAATAATATATAAATATATATTAATTATTTTTTTATTAATATATATTACTCTGTATACTATATACCTATATATGTATATAAAATTTTAATTTACTATTTAACCACGGTATCTCCGCCTTTGCCATCGCACTGCCTCTCTGCGCCTCCATCGCCGGCGGCCTGCCAGGAGCCCACCGGCAGGGTCGCCGGACCCCGACGAACCCGCAGGGGGTTTCCCGACGGCGTTCCGACAGGGGCACCACTGGCGGTGGCCCTGTAGGAGCGCCGCCGGGATACCCCCGACGGGATCGCCGGGGTCCGGCTACCCCGTTGGTGGGCCCCGGGCAAGCCGGCAGCGGCAGCCCTAAAAAAACGATGGGGGCACGGGAGGGCGGTAGAGCGCGTGGCACAGGAGGGTAGCACAATAATTTGTTTTGCCTGGAGAAACGCGTCGAACTGGAGGTTTGCAACAGGGTTTCGCCGCGCAATTTTTTGAGCGTGGAGAAATGCCGGGTGGCTGGAATTGCAGGCGGAAAAACAAACGATAAAAGCCGCCCGCGTCACGTTTGGGGAAAACGCACCAGACAAAAACTCTGAACCAAATAAAGCCTTAGGCTCCGTTAGGCACGTTTTTCTTAGGTTCGGGTCACGGATGGCGTCCAAGATCAATGATAAAGCACAAATGAGTGAGCCCCACTCAAAAGTGCTATGCGCAGGTCATCATGCTCATGATGGGACCCTTCTTTGCAGCGATTTGCAGCCTTACTTATTGGTCCCGGATGCTGCCCGGACGCCAGCGTCCGGCTTCCAAGACCCGGACCCAAAAAATTTTCCCGTCTACCACAGCAAAAGGATCACATTATGAACCATCGTCCGTGAACGCCTGACCTTACCTAAGAAAGCTTTATCCCCTTTTATGTTCAAAATTAGTGATCATTTCTTGGAAGCAGCGGTAAGCTTGCATCCAAGCCGATATGTGCAGAAGTCAACAAAACCTGCCGAGAGAAAGCTTGCACCTACAGCACCAGCAAAAAATATCTCCACCTGTAAATAACTGAGGTTTTGTTTGGTTCGATGGGAGGAGACGGGGCGGGAGGAGACAACATCGTCGATCGAAAAATTGGGAGGAGGCCGCCGTTCGAAAAATTGCTTTTTTCGCTGTTTTTCAGGGTGCGGCATGGGAAAATGGAGCAAACACCATCGAAAAACGTTTATTTATCCGTCGTCCGACAGCATTTGCTCCAAACATCGTGCAAAAACGCGGCGCCAAAAACAAGCCGGAGTCTATCCAGTTAATCCAGTTATGAAATAATCAATGTATAGTACAATATATGGATCACTATAAAATAGTGATAGGCTGTAAAGCCGCCTTTGGGAAGCCTATAAATATAAAACAGAAAGTATAACTTGCTGAAAATATATCACACTTTTAATACAAAACCTCTGTCAGTTTAAAATAGAGCAATGTTACGAGCAATTTTATAATGACTAAATACAGTTCATTTATATTTGTTGTCTAATGAATTAAAGTATTTTTAGGTCTGCGAATAACCATTTCAAGCATTTTTAGGACTACGAATAATTATTAGGACTGCTAATAATGTTGCCCAACTCGTTGTTTAGCACTACGTTTTTTTTGGTGTATGATGGTGGAGTTTTTCTTTAAACTCATGGAAGCAAAAAAAAGCAGTGCCAAATTAAACCTTAGTTAGGTTTTGTTTGGCGGGCGTTTTGAAGATGGGGGACCGTCATTTTTGAAGAAGCCGCGCCAAACAAATATTTAGGATGAGCGGTTGAAATCGCCCCCTCAGTGAAATCGCGGAAATTCCACGATTTTCGTCCCGTGATTCTTTTTCACGACTCTAGGACGCCAATTGCCGCAATTCACGAATCTCGCTCGTCCTCACTCGGATGCCCCCCTAAACTCCTTCGAGATGTTGTCGGACCGCTATCATGATTGTGGTTTTCCCATGTTTCTCTTGTAGATCAAATGACATTTTTTTAGATCTACAACAAGACACAATCCTTTATCCCACTATAGTGGGGTCGGCTGTATGGATTCTTTGTCGTCATTGTGCCCTATCTTTTATCATAATCTCACTAATGCCTAAGTACACCATGTCTTTCCTTATAGTTTCATTATAAGTCTTTATTGTTCTACCTCTCCCTCGTTTAACATGCCTAGTGACTAAACTCTCACAACGCCTAATTGGTGCATCTAATGGTCTCCTTTGTACGTGTCCAAACCATCTTAGTCGAGCTTCTCTCATCTTCTCTACAATTGGTGCTACTCCTATCTTATCCCTGCAGATACATTCAACCCTAATTTTATCCAGTCTTGTGTGTCCACACATCCACCTAAACATTCTCATCTCCGCAACTCCCATTTTTTTTGCTCACGTACACAATTCACTGCCCAACACTTAGAAGTCAGAACCATAGAGCATCGTGGGTCTAATTGTAGTACGGTAAAATCTACCCTTAAGTTTTAGTAGTACGGTAAAATCTGCCCTTAAGTTTTAGTAGTACTTTACGATCACATAAGATCTCAGACGCGTCTCTCCACTTCAACCAACCCACTTGGATTCTCTGTGTCACATCTTTATCAATACCTCCGTCCTTTTGAACTATCGATCCAAGATTTTTAAAACACTCACTACGGGAAATATCTTGATCGCCCAACTTAATAACGAAGTCATCCAGCCTTGTTGTACTGCTAAATTTAAGCTTCATATACTCCGTCTTTGTCCTGCTCAATCTAAAACCTTTCTTTTTTAAAGTATCTCGCCAAATCTGCTCAAGATCTACAGCAAAAAAATATCCTAATGCTCATCATCCCCAAATCTGCTCATCGTCCCCAACCTCCTTCCTATTTTATTTTTCATTTTGCTTTCCTGCAATTCCATACATTTTTTCCTTCTTTTACCTCCATGTCATCTTGCAATTTCTTCCTGATTCGCAGATCTATTTCCTTCATTCTTGTTTTCCCGGATAGAGAGATCTCTAATTATTAAATTTTTTTCTATGATTCATTCTTATTTTCCTAAGATATTTTATTGCTTCCATGGATTCTTTCAAAATATTGCACCAAGTCATGAATCTGCCATCCAAATTCTTCATAAGCAACATTTAATGGACAAAAAAAATTTATGATTAATGTCTCTAAATTTTTAATAGAATTTTGGAACACTTAAAACAAGTTAAGTTAACTTGTACGCTTAAAAAATGAAATTCACACTGCACAACTGTTTTGCCAAAAAGTTTAACCAGCTTCTACGTTTGAAATAATGCTGCTGTTGCGGGCTAACTCGATGCTCCGGTCGGACCGGATAATCTTGGACCGTCTCAGCTCACGGAGCGGCCGAGCGCGCACACAGTCGATGAAAATGAAACAGTGAAGACAAGTCTTGATGACGTGGAAAAACCCCTTAAATGGGTAAAAAAAACCACGTGACAGGGTCTGTGCCGGTCAAATTCCACTAGCTCCTGGTGATTACAGTATACTGGGTGAATCGGGGCGACAGACCGCTCTCGTTACAACTTGAGGGGAGAGAGAAAGACTGTAGCTTCCTGCGGGGAACAGGCTGCTCCGCGGAAGTGGCTCAAATGAGGGAATGTGCGAGATGCTTCTGGCGCGCGCGCTTGGGGCGGCGCGCGCTTGCTGGCCTCGACTGTCTTCTTTGTTCGGCTTCCTCGCGGTCTTGGGCGTCTCCTTGCTAACTGCGCGCTAGTGGGGTGCTTATAGCCGCCAGTAGCTGTTGGTGGCCGCTGGTGGCCGCGGGTGGCCGCCGATGGCTGCTGGTGGTTGGCGGTGAGCGAAGGCCGACTTAGCGGAGGAGGCGGGAGAGCTCTCACCTGAGGAAGAAGAAGAAGTGGATAAGGAAAAAGGTGAGAAAAGAGGAGCCCATGGAGGTCCTTTTATAGCCTTCGGGGAAGGATCATGGCGGGCTCCACCACTAAAGTGGTGGGTTAGTGGGTGGCTACCCACGGATCGGACGGCTACGGAGGCCCCATCACAATCGGACGGTGGAGGCATGAGTGGCGTGCCACCGGCCAGTGGTGGTCGGCGGGAGGCAGCCGGCGGCGAACTAAACTAACAGTTCAAAAAGATGGTAATAATGATATAAAATTTGAATAAGAAAGTAACCTTGACTTATGTGAATACACATAAGCTAAGGGATCTCTTGCAGGGCTCCTATCGTATAAAAAGTCACATACCGATTTATACGATAGGGTGCCGGTTTTACTAGCAGGCTTAAATATATAGTAATGAAAGAGAACCTTAACTTATAAGCACGCTCGCGCGAACTTATAGGCCAAGGGGTCGTTTTGCAGGGCCTAATGTATAGAGCGTCCCATACCACTTATACATTAGGTGTCAGGTTATATGCAATGGTTATGCTATGAAATACAATTATGCCATGACGTGGACATGCAAGTGCAACTCACCCACTCGACTCTGTGTACACAGACCTTTAGTTCCCCCTTTCGGAGCCGTTACCTCCCAGGATACCTCCGTAGTGGCAGACGGAAGCGGTGGGTTGGGCCTCGCCCACCTCTAAACCAGTAAAGTACAACCGGTCAGACCTATCGTACGCCTCAACGCTTGGTGCACAAAGCGGACTCCTGCGTACTCTTGTCGGCTGGCGCACCGGACTTCTGTTGGCGAAGTGCTAACCAAACTTGCCGAGTAGACGTATTGGCGTCGGCGCATCGACCCTCCAATACCGAAGACCCACCACCTTATACATTTTATGCACATGCAATAGTTATGAGTCCAACCAACAACCGAGCCAAAGCTCCCCGGACTATTCCGTCCGTCTCTTAACCAATCGAGACGAAGCTCCCAACTATCTTCCTGTACTATCTGTGTTTGTGAAATGTGCATCTCTAATTACTATGTTACTCTTTTCGGTTTGTTAATATAGTTTACGTTAACCCAGGACTGCCCCCGGCATACCCCGTGAAGGGCTCTCAAAGGGCACTAAGAACAATGATGGTAGCTAAAGCCCATCGTTCCCTTTCGCAAGACACTTATTGTTATTGGTTGATTCCCTTAACCCATTCCCTTCTCATATTACAGTGGGTTATTCCTAAGGTGATTTTAACTCTTCCTCTCCTCGGGGGAGACGATCTTTCGTCGAACCCGAACACCTCTAAACTCTAGCCAAACCATTTCTCACTACTCTTCCTATCCTTCTATTGTGAAATCATCCACATCTATCCACCCAACCAAAATTGCTAACTCCAACAACTATCCCAGATCATGTCCTATTGCAATTTAGCAATTTTGCTATATGCAGGCCAACCTAGACGATACGTTGAATCGGATAGGAGATATTCTAAATAATCATCTGAATGCCCTAAATTATTTTCTGGAGACTTATCATGACACAAATGGACTAAATCCAGAAGATTATAATTTTCCTAATTATTCTGATATTTAATTAATTTATCGTAAAGCTTCTAAGGGCTACCAATTGAACATGAAGTGCACTTTTCTGATATGTATAAAGCTTCATAAAATCATGATAAATTATAAACAACCATTTAATAGTAAATCCAAGATCTAACAATTTTTTCAAGTATTCTAAGAACTCTAATTTAATTTTGAGAATAAATCCTTTTTCCTTTTATTAATGAAGTAAATGTAATAAATAATCATCCAAAAATTCTTAATTAATCTTATAGAGCAGATACTCTCCTAAAAACATCAGTGGCCAAATTTCATAATTCTTCCATGGGTGTTGAGTTCTAGAATAAATATTTACTAAAATCTCAAAGAGCTATATTTGTGAAGCAAGTATTATAAATATTATCCTAAAAATCATGAATAAAATTATACATCTAGATATTGATCTGAAAACATCATTGGCTAGGTTTCATAATTTTTCAGTAAGTAATTTGCTCTAAATGATTTATTGGCCATAATTGCCCTTTTGAAAACTTGTGAAGGAAGTGCTAGATATAGTCAACTAAAATTTGTAATAAAACTCAGGGATATTAATTTAGACATACAACATCTTCTGACAAAGTTTCATTAGATTCAAATGAACAGAGTAATCAAAATAATTATATCACCAGTTTGAGCAAATTGTTACTTAACAAATGATGTACTTGAAATATAATCCATAAAATCCTAATAAAATTACTAAGGGTGCTTCCTAGTCTAAAACTTACCCCACACAAGTTTCACAACCTTTAACTAAGGTTTATTGACTGTGCTTTCAAAGTTGAGCTTCTACTCAAAAATTAGGGTTAGGGTATTGAGGTGCCTACCTGCCTCCAAATCCTCTAAGACTCCTTCCAGAGTAGTTAAGTTATGCTAACATCAACTCTACTGAGTTTCAAGGTCATGCATGGGCATTTGCCCCTATGTCCTTCACATCTCTCAAAACCCTTCCTTAAGGTTTGAGTTTGAACCCTAGGGTAAATCAACCCTAAATCACATCATTTTCCTTAAGAGGGTGACGTTAGCCATGCCAAGTCAGTGTCCAAAATTTCAGCCTATGTTGAGGTGATTTGACCATCCAAAACCCAAAGCACACTCCTTGACCAATTACCCTTCATTAAGGTAGAATTATGGTTAGGTCATTACCTACCCAAAACACCTCTAATTAAGGTAAAATTTTATACAGAGCTCAACAATGATTCCAGGGACCACTCACCAAGATTTGGGAGGGTATGTAGGTCATTATCCCACTTAATTAAATTCTCCTAGTATTATTAAATAAAAATAAAAACTTTAGGCAAAGTATCTCCAAAAATTCCCATTTTTGGACAAACCCTAGGTATAGCTAAGATAGGTCCCCTGCCCAAATTTCATTTCATTTGGACAAGGGATGAAGAGTGGGCACCTATTTTAATCTCAGGATAGCCCTAGGTATAGGTCCCACCAAAATGGGTGTTGTGGTCAAACCACTTACCCAAATGAGTTCAAACAAATTTTGAATTAAACTATACTTCACTGGCTACAACTTTCATGTTGATTACTTTCAAAGGTTTAGCCCCTAAAGGCCTTAGTTTTCTGTTCTAAAATGATGCATCAAAAGTCATTAATTCACAAACTATAAATATTATAATAAGTTTAATAATACTGTTCATATTCTTCTTCCAAACAGAGCCCGTAAAACTAATAACCTGTAGCTTTCCAGGTGGATTTCCCGTCCACCCAGCCAACTCCCTGGCCATCACCACCACCACCACCTCTGTTGAGGTGGGGGCTATCGCCGGGTGGCGGCACGGCCGCCGGAGGGGTGTTTTCCGGCGAACCCGACCACCCATTTTTTTGGAAAAACCATGGGAAACTTCACCCGATCCAGCTCTTTTGAGCCCGATTTTCTCTCCTAATAACTTCTAAGATCTATCCATAGAAAAAGAGGTAGAGGAGGACCTTTTTGGCGGCCTGAGGTCGTGTCGATCGCCGGGAAGCCATTGGTGGCGGTGGTCAAATTTCTGCAACAGCACAATGAACTCCTTGGCTCCTTTAGATAATGTGTGGAGTTGGATCCTTGGAGTTCAACTCAGCTTTTAAGATGAAAAAGAGGGTGTTAGGTGGCTATAGGAAGCTCGGCCATTTTTGGTCTCTAGTCAAAGTTGGCGGCCATGGTGGGTGGGGGATGAAGCATGATCTGCATGGCTGAAAGCAGTCAAATATCATTTGGCTGAAATCTCTTAGTCTTAGTGAATTGAATGAGGGTGGTTGGGGAGGGGAAGGATGAGTCCCAAAGACTTTTGCTCTCTTCTCTAAGTTGCTGCCATGGCCGGGGGAGGTGGTTCTAGCAAGAGAGTGGGCCCTTGACCTCCCAGGCCATGCATGGCATAAACTCCTTATTTCTCTCTCTTCATTAACCGGGAATAGTGCTGTCACGGGCGTGTCGCATGGTGACATGGGGGTGTCATACCCGTGACCTGCTCTGGTTGTGCCGGGCTATGATGACTGAAGTATAACGACTGGGCACGGGCGTGTACTGTTAAACACGGGCGTGTCTAAGCTAACACGGGTGTGTTATCCGATTCAGCCAAACCAGCCAACAGGCTGAAGTTTTGCCAGAAATTGTCTAAGTACAATGGCGTTGAGTGAGCTGAGCTCACTCAGCGCCATTTACTCTATGGCGTTGAGTGAGCTCAGCTCACTCAACGCCATAACTTTTATGGCAAGACGGCGTTGAGTGAGCAGAGCTCACTCAACGCCATTTACTCTATGACGTTGAGTGAGCTCAGCTCACTCAACGCCATAACTTTCATGGCAAGACGGCGTTGAGTGAGCAGAGCTCACTCAACGCCATTTACTCAATGGCGTTGAGTGAGCTCAGCTCACTCAACGCCATAACTTTCATGGCAAGACGGCGTTGAGTGAGCAGAGCTCACTCAACGCCATTTACTCTATTGCGTTGAGTGAGCTCAGCTCACTCAACGCCATAACTTTTATGGCAAGACGGCTTTGAGTGAGCAGAGCTCACTCAACGCCATTTACTCTATGGCGTTGAGTGAGCTCAGCTCACTCAACGCCATAACTTTCATGGCAAGGCGGCGTTGAGTGAGCTCTGCTCACTCAACGCCATTTACTCTATGGCGTTGAGTGAGCTCTGCTCACTCAACGTCATACCTTATATTGCAAGACGGCATTGTATTGGCCCTTGGAGGTCACTTGACCCTTAACCAGGGCACTTTGACCAACCTAGGGCTAGAGTTGACTTTGGTCAACTTTAGCCTTTTTGGTTGACCCCAATGGGTCCTTGGTGACCCATTGGCCCCTCACTAGGGTTAGGAAGGTATATGTGGGGGTCCACTTAGCTAAGGGACTGCAACTGGCCCTTGTGCAGGTCAGTTTGACCCAATTAGGGTTATAGCTGACTTTGGTCAACTTAGCCCCTTTGACTGCCTTCCATGGGTCCTTAGTAACCCATTGTCCCCTTACTAGGGTTATGAAGGTATGGGTGGGGTCGTAGAGTCTTGGTGAATCCCCTATGATCACCTTAAACCAAGGTTCAGAAATCTACTATTTGTAGACCATAGTGGTCTCATCCTCATTCCTAGGCTCACTTGGCCTTTATGGACTTTCTACGATTTTGTCATGACAAATCCACCCTTAGGGAGTTAGGGGTCTAGTTGGAAATGAGATGTTATAAATCCCAATAAATAAAATAAAGATTTCGTCCCTGAAATCAAGGTTAAGCCCACGGGGACTCCTATCGGGGAGAAAGAAACTTGTATCATCCCATGAGAATTGAAAGATTTACATCACGACACCATGTTTGCTATGTGAGGTTTAAAGGTGATAGTCAAATCTAAGACCAATTCGCCCAATTGGCAAAGTCTAGACCCCAATAAACAAAAGTTTAGCCCATATTCTTGAAATTTCAGTCCTACTAGTTTAAAATAGGAAAATAAATTGAACATCCTGAGTGGTTGTGAGGTATACCTGACTGAAAAGTCCCGGGTATCTTTGTCGCATCAAGTCCTGGGGCTCCCATGTGTGCTCCTCTCTTCCGTGATTCCTCCACAGAACCTTGACTAATGGAACCTTCTTGTGGCGTAAGACTCGTACTCCCTTGTCGTCAATCCGAACCGGCTCCAAGTGAACAGACCGGTATGAAGCCACCGGCCCGTCCATAGTCGAAATCTGCTGCTCCGGGCGTAGTAGAGCGCTCCTAAGAGAGGATATATGGAACACGTCGTGCAGACTTGTCAGCTCCGGTGGCAGCTCCAGTCTGTATGCCAAGGGACCGATCCGCTCCTGGATCCTATAAGGCCACATATATCTTGGGCTGAGCTTCTTCCTCTGTCCGCGTACCCGAGTAACTCCATGCATTGGTCGGATCTTCAAGAACACCTGGTCTCCCACCAGGAATTCCACCTAACGGTGCCGAGCGTCGTAATACTTAGCCTGTCGGCTTTGTGCTTCAAGCATCCTGTCCCGTATCAATCTCACCTGAGCCTCGGTGTCCTCGACAAACTCCGAATCCAACGCCTTAGGGTCCTCGTCCTGTGTCCATGACAACGGAGTCCTGCACCTCCATCCGTACAACGCCTCATAAGGAGCCATCCTTATACTAGACTGGTAGCTGTTATTATATGAGAACTCGATCAGTGGCAACAACTTTTCCCAAGGTTCACTGCGATCCAATATGCAAAGTCGTAGCAAATCCTCCAGAGTCCGGTTAGTGCGTTCCATCTGTCCATCCGTCTAGGGATGAAAAGCCGTACTGAATGTTAGTCGCGTGCCCAAGTAAGTCTGCACTGACCTCCACTCCCTGGACGTAAATCGTCCATCCCGGTCTGACACAATCGACTTGGGCACGCCATGATAACGGACGAACTGCTCCACAAACTTTCGGACTAACACACCCACCGAGTCATCCTTCCTGATTGAAATAAACCTGGCTATCTTCGTCAGCCGGTCGACGATCACCCAGATCGAATCATTCCCTGTCCGCGATCGGGGAAGTCCATGTATAAAGTCCATGGCGATATCATCGAACTTCCACTCTGGTACTAGGAGTGGCTGCAATAATCCTGCGGGGTTTCTGCACTCCGCTTTCACTAACTGGCATGCCTCGCAATGGGTCACGAAGTATGTGATGTCCTTCTTCATGCCCGGCCAGTACATAGTCTTCTTCAAATCTGCAGTCATCTTCGTAATCCCTGGGTGTACCGAATATCGACTGCAATGAACCTCCATCATGATGTCCTCCCGGACCTGTCCTCCCTCTTGTATGTAAACCCGTCCTCTGAAGCACACTAAGTCTTCCCTCAGCGAGTAATCTCCTGCAGTGCCTGCTTCTAAGGCCCAGAATATCGGCTCTAGCTGGGTATCCTGCCTCTGTCCATCCTTGACCCGTTCTCGAATGTCATCCGTGGCAATTAATGACGATAGATACTCCGGGTACAACTCAGGGTGATCCTCAGACACAAGAGATATTTGCATCTTGTTTAACATCTGAACCAACTCCAAGGCCATCAACTGTGTTCCTACTCCGGGGTTTACAGTCTTTCGGCTCAATGCATCGGCTACCACATTCGCCTTTCCCGAATGGTAGTGCATCTCGTACTGGTAGTCTGCTAAAAACTCCACCCATCATCTCTGTCTGATGTTCAACTCTTTCTGCGTGTCCACATACCTCAAATTTTTATGGTCAGAGTATATGTCGCAGTGGACACCGTACAGATAGTGCCGCCAGACTTTCAGTGTAAAAATAACAACTCCCATTTCTAGGTCATGGACTGGGTAGTTCTGCTCATACTTCTTCAGCTGTCGAGAAGCGTAAGCTATCACATGGCCATTCTGCATAAGCACTGCACCCATGCCCTGGTAGGAAGCGTCGGTGTAGACCTGAAATCCTTCTTTCCCTGAAGGGAGGGCAAGTATAAGAGCCGAAGTGAGTCGTCCCTTTAGCTCTTGAAAAGCCACCTCACACTGTGGGGTCCAGATGAAGGGTACCTCCTTCCTTGTCAGAGATGTGAGTGGAAGGGCGATACGAGAGAATCCCTCTACGAACTTCCGGTAGTAACCGGCGAGTCCTAGGAAACTCCGCACATCTGTGGCTGTCTTCAACTGTGGCCAATCTCGAACTGCTTGGATCTTGGCCGGGTCCACTGCCAACCCAGCACCACTGATGATATGGCCTAGGAAAGCCACCTCCTTCAACCAAAACTGGCATTTGTTGGTCTTTGCATAAAGCTTGTGCTCCCTTAGTCTCTCCAGGGTCAGCGTCAGATGCCATGTGTGCTCCTCCTCTGTCCTTGAGTAAATGAGGATGTCATCGATAAACACGATGACGAACAAGTCCAAATATGCCTCGAACACCTGATTCATGAGGCTCATGAATGCCGACGGAGCATTTGTGAGCCCGAAGGGCATCACGGTAAACTCATATAACCCATATCTGCTACTGAAGGCAGTCTTTGGAATGTCCTCCTCCTGGATCCGTAGCTGGTAGTAACCCGACCTTAAATCCAATTTGGAAAAGAAATGTGCGCCTTCTAGCTGGTCAAACAGCTCATCTATCCTTGGCAGTGGATATGTATTTCAGACTGTCAATCGGTTTAGTGCTCGGTAGTCGATGCACAATCTCAGAGTCCCGTCCTTCTTTTTAACGAACAAGACCGGGGCTCCCCATGGCGAGGAGCTTGGTCAGACAAATCCGACCTCCACCAGTTCCTGGAGTTGGCTTCGAAATTCTGTCAGTTCTTTTGGGGCCATCCGGTAAGGGGCTCTGGCTACCGGCTTAGCCCCCGACACTAGTTGTATCCGGAAATCATGCTCCCGGTGCGGGGGTAGCCCAGGAAGTTTCTCTGGGAATACGTCAGCAAAATCTCGCACCACCGGAATATCCGAGGTGGAGACCTTGGCCTCAGTCATTTCAAATACTACCTCGTATACTTCTTCCCCCTGTAAGTGGGCCTTGACGGCCTGTACAGATGACAGCATGAGAGGGGGAATAGATCTAGTACCTTCGATGACGAGGTAGGAATCCCCATGTCTCACGGTAACTCTCTTGGACATGCAGTCAATCTGAGCATGATTCCAGTTCAACCATGTCATTCCTAGGATCAAATCAAAGACTGACATCTTCATAATTGTCGCTGGAGCTTCAAATATCTTTCCGCCGATTTCCGCCTCTATGTTGCAGTGGGCCGAGGTGAGCAGCTCTGATCCGTCGGGTAATCGTATCCTCATCATCAAACCCGTGAATCGTTCCACGCCTTCCAACCCTTCTACGAAGGCTTCCGATACAAATGAGTGTGAAGCACCCGTATCAAACAGCGTATAAGCGGGTTTGCCGCTGATGAAAACTATTCCTGGGGGGGGGGGGGGCGGGGAAAGTTAAATGTCTTAGAATCTAGCTGTGGTTTTCTTTCCTAGATTATCACTTCTATATAAATTTAAATTTCATGATAAAATAACTTGAAATTTTCTGACGTACCAGTGATTACTTGCTCCGGGTTCCGGGGTTGAGCCAGATCCAGTGCATAAATTTGTTCCCTCTCCTGCCTGCGATCTGCACCCTGGAAACCACATCCTCGACCACGTCCTCGTCCTCCAAACTGTTGAGCATGCGGGGCAGCCTGTGGTGCTGGTAGAGGTGCTCCCCTCACGGGGCAGTTTCTCCGAATGTGTCCTATCTGATGGCAGTTGTAGCACTCCGGTGGGGGAAATGTCATACCCCCAGGTCTTGGTGCCTCCCTCATATGAAGAGGCTGAGGAGCCATTACCACCGGCTCCTTCGGCTCTCGTCTCACCTCCTGACGAGGTTGGTCCTCTGTCCTTCTTCCCTCTCTCCCATCTGTGATGCGGCCCCGCCGCTGATCATTCCGGGCTCCCCGGCCCTGGTCCTCCGTTGGCCTCTTTCGACCCCGAGTCGTGTGCCAATCAACCTCAATTCTCTTGGCCATCTCAAACATCCGAGGTATAAGCCCGTCAGAAACGAACAAAAGGGCCTCCCTAAACTCCTCCCGCAGGCCCTTATAAAATCTCTTGGTGTATCCCACCTAATCTAGCTGATAGGAGTCTGCGAATAGTGCTAAATGGCTGAACTCCTGGTGGTATTCCACTACTGTCTTGTTTCCCTGCTTCAATTGCAGGAACCTGTCCTCCAGCTCATCCCTGGCTGATTGTGGCACAAAATGCTCCAGTAAAGCGGCCCTGAACTCCTCCCAAGTAATATCTGAAATCTCTATATCGGCAAAAGTCGTATCCAGCGATGTTTTTCACCATCTTTTGGCATGAGACTCTAAACAAGAGACTACCAAAGGAACCCTCTCCTCCCAGGGGAACCGTATCCCGGTCAACATTTCATACATAATATCTAGCCATTCTTCTGTCCAAATAGCCGATTTTGTCCCTAAGTAAGATGGAGGAGAGAGTCCTCGGAAGATGCTCAGCCAATTGGCCCCCGGGTTTGGCTGCGGGGCCGGAACCTATTGGGCCCTGAAAGCATCCAGAATAACTGTCAGGGTTTGCCCCATCTCCGAGTGTAGGAATGGAGTGGGGACCGGGGGAGGTGGTGCAACATTTGGAGTCTGCTGGACTCCGCCTTGTGGTGTTGGCTACGCTGGGGGCTGCGAAACAGAAGTCAATTATAAGTAATCGCACATATCTAAAAGTGGACAATTTCACGTGATCCCCCATATGGGCCCACCACTGCTTCCGCTGCTTAGTTTGTCCCCAAACTAAACTCGTGCGGGGGTGGCCCGGGGTTTATAGACTGCTACCTTTCGATCGATATAATTCCCCTCTGATACCACTTGTAAGACCCCCATTTTTTTTTCTTTTCAGACACCGGGGTCTTAGGCCCAGAACCGCCGCCTTGCGGTGATACCTTCGCACCCGGGAAGGTCGTCACCACAAGACGCCGATTCTGCCGGCCAATTTGATCACAACTTTAACAATACATTAAAAACCAGTCCACAGGAATCACATGTATAAAAAATAAGCTCCACGAAGGGAGTGTCCACAGATAGTACATATAACAAAAATCTCGGGCTTATGCCCGGTACAACATGTCCTCACTACAAATCGCTCATCGTGGAAGCAAACTAATATAACTACTAGTGGTCGGGACTCACAGTCCCTGCTGTCTGGACTCCGGTACTAGACTGTCCGATCTCCAAGCGTGCCGACCTCCGAGGCTGCTCCTCCATGCTGGGCTCCGTGGTCCCCTAAAATGATGTGGTTCGAAAACCATTAGTCTAAAAGACTAAGTCCTATCGTCCCCCGCCCCTTCCCCCATGGATCCTAAGCACCGAGCGGGGAGAAGGAAAGGGAAGGACATGAAGGTGGAGAATATCAAACAGCAGATGGTAGCGGAACTAAACTAACAGTTCAAAAAGATGAGAATAATGATATAAAATTTGAATAAGAAAGTAATCTTGACTTATGTAAATACACATAAGCTAAAGGATCTCTTGCAGGGCTCCTATCGTATAAAAAGTCTCATACAGATTTATACGATAGGGTGTCAGTTTTACTAGCAGGCTTAAATATATAGTACTGAAAGAGAACCTTAACTTATAAGCACGCTCGCGCAAACTTATAGGCCAAGGGGTCGTTTTGCAGGGCCTAATGTATAGAGCGTCTCATACCACTTATACATTAGGTGTCAGGTTATATGCAATGGTTATGCTATGAAATACAATTATGCCATGACGTGGACATGCAAGTGCAACTCACCCACTCGACTCTGTGTACACAGACCTTTAGTTCCTCCTTTCGGAGCCGTTACCTCCCAGGATACCTCCGTAGTGGCAGACGGAAGCGGTGGGTTGGGCCTCGCCCACCTTTAAACCAGTGAAGCACTACCAGTCAGACCTATCGTACGCCTCAACGATTGGTGCACAAAGCGGACTCCTGCGTACTCTTGCCGGCTGGCGCACCGGACTTCTGTTGGCGAAGTGCTAACCACACTTGCCGAGTCGAAGTATTGGTGTCGGCGCATCGACCCTCCAATACCGAAGACCCACCACCTTATACCTTTTATGCACATACAATAGTTTTGAGTCCAACCAACAACCGAGCCAAAGCTCCCCGGACTATTCCGTCCGTCTCTTAACCAATCGAGACGAAGCTCCCAACTATCTTCCTGTACTATCTGTGTTTGTGAAATGTGCATCCCTAATTACTATGTTACTCTTTTCGGTTTGTTAATATAGTTTACGTTAACCTAGGACTGCCCCCGGCATCCCCCGTGAAGGGCTCTCAAAGGGCACTAAGAACTATGATGGTAGCTGAAGCCCATCGTTCCCTTTCGTAAGGCACTTATTGTTATTGGTTGATTCCCTTAACCCATTCCCTTCTCATATACAGTGGGCTATTCCTAAGGTGATTTTAACTCTTCCTCTCCTCGAGGGAGACGATCTTTCGTCGAACCCGAACACCTCTAAACTCTAGTCAAACCATTTCTCACTACTCTTTCTATCCTTCTATTGTGAAATCATCCACATCTATCCACCCAACCAAAATGGCTAACTCCAACAACTATCCAAAATCATGTCCTATTGCAATTTAGCAATTTTGTTATATGCAGGCCAACCTAGACGATACGTTGAACCGGATAGGAGATATTCTAAATAATCATTTGAATGCCCTAAATTATTTTCTGGAGACTTATCATGACACAAATGGACTAAATCCAGAATATTATAATTTTTCTAATTATTCTGATATTTAATTAATTTATCATAAAGCTTCTAAGGGCTACCAATTGAACATGAAGTGCATTTTTCAGATATGTATAAAGCTTCATAAAATCATGATAAATTATAAGCAACCATTTAATAGTAAATCCAAGATCTAACAATTTTTTAAGTATTCTAAGGACTCTAATTTAATTTTGAGAATAAATCTTTTTTCATTTTATTAATGAAGTAAGTGTAATCAATAATCATCCAAAAATTCTTAATTAATCTTCTAGAGCAGATACTGTTCTAAAAACATCAGTGGACAAATTTCATAATTCTTCCATGGGTGTTGAGTTCTAGAATAAATATTTACTAAAATCTCAAAGAGCTATATTTGTGAAGAAAGTACTGTAAATATTCTCCTAAAAATCATGAATAAAATTATACATCTGGATATTGATCTGAAAACATCATTGGCCAAGTTTCATAATTTTCCAGTAAGTAATTTGCTCTAAATGATTTATTGGGCATAATTGCTTTTGAAAACTTGTGAAGGAAGTGCTAGATATAGTCAACTAAAATTTGTAATAAAATTCAGGGATATTAATTTAGACAACAGCATCTTCTGACCAAGTTTCATCAGATTAAAATGAACAGAGTAATCAAAATAATTATATCACCAGTTTGAGCAAATTGTTACTTAACAAATGATGTACTTGAAATATAATCCATAAAACCCTAATAAAATTACTAAGGGTGCTTCCTAGTCTAAAACTTACCCCACACAAGTTTCACAACCTTTAACTAAAGTTTAGTGACTGTGCTTTCAAAGTTGAGCTTCTACTCAAAAATTAGGGTTATGGTTTTGAGGTGCCTACCTGCCTCCAAATCCTCTAAGACTCCTTCCAGAGTACTTAAGTTATGCTAACATCAACTCTATTGAGTTTCAAGGTCATACAAGGGCATTTGCCCCTATGTCCTTCACATCTCTCAAAACCCTTCCTTAAGGTTTGAGTTTGAACCCTAGGGTAAATCAACCCTAAATCACATCATTTTCCTTAAGAGGGTGACATTAGCCATGCCAAGTAAGTGTCCAAAATTTCAGCCTCTGTTGAGGTGATTTGACCATCCAAAACCCAAAGCACACTCCTTGACCAATTACCCTTCATTAAGGTAGAATTATGGTTAGGTCATTACCTACCCAAAACACCTCCAATTAAGGTGAAATTTTATACAGAGCTCAACAATGATGTCAGGGACCACTCACCAAGATTTGGGAGGGTTTGGAGGTCATTATCCCACTTAATTAAATTCTCCTAGTATTATTAAATAAAAATAAAAACTTTAGGCAAAGTATCTCCAAAAGTTCCCATTTTTGGACAGACCCTAGGTGTTGGGTACATTGGAAAATATGTACTTGATTTGAAGAAGCCTAACTTAGCTTAATGATATACATCAAGGTGTATTTGATGTTATTTTGAGTTGACATGTGCAGGTGAAGAAGTACTAAAAAATACAAGAAATTATTCTAAGTCCATGTGTCGACACCTGAAGAAGCTGTGTCGACACTTCAGAATAATTGTGTCGACACTTGAAGAAGACTGTGTCGACATAGAGAAAAATAGTCGACCACATTTATGTCGACACTGGGAAGCAGTGTCGACTCACAAAAGTATAGTCGATCTCAACTATGTCGACACTGGGAAGTAGTGCCGACTTACAGAAGTAGAGTCGACAACAGCTGTGTCGACACCAGAAGGCAGTGTCAACACATTGAGGCAGAGTCGACACATATTGGCAGGGTCGACGATAGTAGTGTCGACACCAGAAGACAGAGTCGACACATATTGGCAGAGTCGACAATTGCTGTGTCGACACCTAAAGGCAGAGTCGACACATATTATGTTCTGAATTTACAACAACTGTGTCGACACACAGGACTTGTGTCGACACACTGCAATGTCTAGACCAAGTCATTTTCTGAAGAATGATGAAGTGCTTGAGTCGACACAAATATTCTGTGTCGACTCATTCTCAAGATGAAGTTCTGAAGAAGCTGAGTCGACTTAAAGGCAAACCAGTCGACATCATCAAAGGCTGTGTCGACACCTAAGTTACTTGTATTGACACATATAGACAGTTGGTCTCGACACTTTCTGACAGTCAGTCTCGACACTTTGCTGTCCAAGACAAAGGCACAGGATCTGCTTGAAGATTTGACAGCTGTGGGTTGTAACAGGTTAACTGAAGCTGTCAGACTTGTCAGAAGACAATTAGAAACCGGATCAGCCAGTTACCATGAAGAAGGTCTATAAATAGACAGATTCAGAAGGCGATAAGAAAGATTTGATTTTGAGAGCAACAAACATACAAACTGATTGAAGAATCAAATCAAGAAAGTGCAAGGCTCGGAAGAAGATCTTCATCATAAGATCTAAGAAGACGATCTCAAGATCTGTCTAAGAAGAGTTCTATCAAGAATTCAGAAGTATCATCAAAGGTGTTGGATAGAGAGGGATCCAGCCACTTGAAGAAGAAGAAGGAAGCCGTCACTGGTTTCTCAAGAAGCTGTTTGGGAAATCAACTCAGCTAAGTTAAGATTCAAGAAGCTTTGAAGAAAGCTCAGATTCAGGTGATTTCATTCATCAGTTGATCAAGAACTGTCTTGTTCTTTTCTCTCTCATCAAGGGCAAGATAATACAAACACTTTTCAAATTTCTGTAGGGTCTATCAATATAGATCTGAGTTGTAAGCCTATGTTATAAAGGCTGAGTGTAGGAGAGTTGATCTCTGAGTGGTAGGGCTGTTGCCTGAGTGTAGGAGAAAGTTTTTCTCTGAGTTGTAGGCCTTGTGTCAAGGCTGAGGTAGGGCTGTTGAGACTGAGGTGTAGGAACCATTCTGGGTTCTGAGTTGTAGGAACCTTTCCAGGTTCTGAGCTGTAGGATCTGTTGATCTGAGTTAAAGAGGAAGTTTGGCCGAATCTAGCACACTACTAGATAGGTGAAGGGAGAAAGTGGATGTACCCAGACCTTGAGGAACCACTATAAAACTGTGTGCAATCTGTGTTGTATGAATTTCTGTGATTGCTGTGCTGTGTGATTTAATTCAGTTATTATATTCTGCCTAAAAGTGATGACAAGCTTTATAACCTATTCACCCCCCCCTCTAGGTGTTTAGATAGTCTTGAAAGTAAAACTATCACTAGGTATAGCTAAGATAGATCCCCTGCCCAAATTTCAGGTCATTTGGACAAGGGATGAAGAGTGGGCACCTATTTTAATCTCAGGATATCCCTAGGTATAGGTCCCACCAAAATGGGTGTTGTGGTCAAACCACTTACCCAAATGAGTTCAAACAAATTTTGAATTAAACTAGACTTCACTGGCTACAACTTTCATGTTGACCACTTTCAAAGGTATAGCCCCTAAAGGCCTTAGTTTTCTGTTCTAAAATGATGCATCAAAAGTCATTAATTCACAAACTATAAATATTATAATAAGTTTAATAATACTGTTCATCTTCTTCTTCCAAACAGAGCCCGTAAAACTAATAACCTGTAGCTTTTCAGGTGGATTTCCCGTCCACCCAGCCAACTCCCTAGCCGGCCACCACCACCACCACCTCTGTTGAGGTGGGGGCTATCGCCGGGTGGCAGCACGGCCGCCGGAGGGGTGTTTTCCGGCGAACCCGACCACCCATTTTTTTGGAAAAACCATGGGAAACTTCACCCGATCCAGCTCTTTTGAGCCCGATTTTCTCTCCTAATAACTTCTAAGATCTATCCATAGAAGAAGAGGTAGAGGAGGACCTTTTTGGCGGCCTGAAGTCGTGTCGATCGCCGGGAAGCCATTGGTGGCGGTGGTCAAATTTCTGCAACAGCAAGATGAACTCCTTGGCTCCTTCAGATAATGTGTGGAGTTGGATCCTTGGAGTTCAGCTCAGCTTTTAAGATGAAAAAGAGGGTGTTAGGTGGCTGTAGGAAGCTCGGACATTTTTGGTCTCTAGTCAAAGTTGGCGGCCATGGTGGGTGGGGGATGAAGCATGATCTGCATGGCTGAAAGCAGTCAAATATCATTTGGCTGAAATCTCTTAGTCTTAGTGAATTGAATGAGGGTGGTTGGGGAGGGGAAGGATGAGTCCCAAAGACTTTTGCACTCTTCTCTAAGTTGCTGCCATGGCCGGGGGAGGTGGTTCTAGCAAGAGAGTGGGCCCTTGACCTCCCAGGCCATGCATGACATAAAGTCCTTATTTCTCTCTCTTCATTAACCGGGAATAGTGCTATCACGGGCGTGTCGCATGGTGACACGGGCGTGTCATACCCGTGACCTGCTCTGGTTGTGCCGGGCTATGATGACTGAAGTATAATGACTGGGCACGGGCGTGTACTGTTGAACACGGGTGTGTCTAAGCTAACACGGGCGTGTTACCCGATTCAGCCAAACCAGCCAACAGGCTAAAGTTTTGCCAGAAATTGTCTAAGTACAATGGCATTGAGTGAGCTGAGCTCAGTCACCGCCATTTACTCTATGGCATTGAGTGAGATCAGCTCACTCAATGCCATAACTTTATGGCAAGACGGCGTTGAGTGAGCAGAGCTCACTCAACGTCATTTACTCTATGGCGTTGAGTGAGCTCAGCTCACTCAACGCCATAACTTTGATGGCAAGACGGCTTTGAGTGAGCAGAGCTCACTCAACGCCGTTTACTCTATGGCATTAAGTGAGCTCAGCTCACTCAACGCAATAACTTTCATGGCAAGACGGTGTTGAGTGAGCAGAGCTCACTTAACGCCATTTACTCTATGGCGTTGAGTGAGCTCAGCTAACTCAACGCCATAACTTTCATGGCAAGACGGCGTTGAGTGAGCAGAGCTCACTCAACGCCATTTACTCTATGGCGTTGAGTGAGCTCAGCTCACTCAACGCCATAACTTTTATGGCAAGACGGCGTTTTATTGGCCCTTGGAGGTCACTTGACCCTTAACCAGGGCACTTTGACCAGCCTAGGGCAAGAGTTGACTTTGGTCAACTTTAGCCTTTTTGGTTGACCCCAATGGGTCTTTGGTGACCCATTGGCCCCTCACTAGGGTTAGAAAGGTATATGTGGGGGTCCACTTAGCTAAGGGACTGCAACTGGCCCTTGTGCAGGTCAGTTTGACCCAATTAGGGTTATAGTTGACTTTGGTCAACTTAGCCCCTTTGACTGCCTTCCATGGGTCTTTAGTGACCCATTGACCCCTTACTAGGGTTATGAAGGTATGGGTGGGGTCGTAGAGTCTTGGTGAAGCCCCTATGATCACCTTAAACCAAGGTTCAGAAATCTACTATGTGCAGACCATAGTGGTCTCATCCTCATTCCTAGGCTCACTTGGCCTTTATGGACTTTCTAGGGTTTTGTCATGACAAATCCACCCTTAGGGGTCTAGTTGGAAAAAGGATGTTACACCCCTAGCCTCTCGCAGCCGCGCATGCGCTTAAAGGGAATGTGGCGGGCAGCGTGCATGGCCGACCACGTGTGCAGGTGCGGGCGCACCTGGCCGCGCGGTGGCCGGCGCGCGACTGCCCGCGCATGGGGGAGCGCAACTGCCAGCGCGCGAGGGCGTGCGGGTGCGCGCGCGGGTGCGCGTGCGCGTAGGCTCCCATCTGGCTGGTAGGTCCGAAGGCTCGCCTGGGGGGAAAGGGTTGGTTCTTGGAGATGCTTCTGTTCAAAGACCCCAGCACTATCCCGAGCCTGGCTCGGCCCAAGGTAGACCCGCTGCGCAGGCTCTCATCTAGCTGGTAGGTCTATAGGCTCGCCTTTGGGGGTAAGGGACCCCGAGTGCTGCTCGTCCCCGGGTAGACTCGCTGCTCAGGCTCTCATTAGCTGGGCAGGGCGGTAGGCACACCTTGGGGGAAAGGATTAGCTCCGCGTGTACAAGAGAATGCGAAGATATATGGTTTTGTTGTTTCACAATATCGTGAGAAATTTTGTACTTATGGTAAGTAATTGTATGAGGGCAGTTCGGCAGCAGGGAGCGTTACAAGTATCGTGTGATTTAAAATGATTAAAAGGGGCACGGAGAGATTAGTGTTTTGATTGAAAATTTAGGATTCTCTCAAAATTATTTCTTTGGGTCGGCTCCCACTTGCCGGATACTTGGGGTTGGACATTTCATTCCGAGCTTGTACCAACCTCGAAAAGAGCGAGAATTGTGTACAACCCCGTATACGGC
Organism: Platanthera zijinensis; assembly: GCA_039513925.1. Lineage (NCBI taxonomy): Eukaryota > Viridiplantae > Streptophyta > Magnoliopsida > Asparagales > Orchidaceae > Platanthera > Platanthera zijinensis. The sequence goes on from CM077082.1 coordinate 47,470,017, forward strand.
CGAGCGGGATCCTCCCCAAGTGACGGACTTGGGGCGAGCTACAAGCGACGATGCGACACAGCCCCGTTCGAAGACGTGCGGGTGCTCGTGCGGGCGTGCGGAAGTTTTACGGACATGGGCTTCTTAATATACGTATATATATAATATAATATATATAATATAATATAATATGTATATATTATATAATATATATTATATATGAGAGAAGAGATAAAAGCAGGAAAGAAAAAAGGTGGGAGTGCTCGATACAGGCAGGAGAAATAAAAGCAGGAAGGAGAAAGTGGGGGGCAGGGCTCGGGTGTTGGTAGGGGCAGGAAAAAAACAAGAAACAGGAAAAAGGGAGGAGAAACCCCCCTACCACGCCCCCTCTCTCCCTCTTCCTCACGGCATGGAGAAGCCCCCCTACCCTGCCCCCTCTCTCCCTCTTCCTCACAGCATGGAAACCCCCCCCGACCCCGCCCCTCTCTCCCTCTTCCTCACGGCCTGGAATAGCACATACGCAGCCGCCTCTCTCTCCCTCTCGGTCTTTCTCTCGCACGCAGCAAAGGGCAAAGGCTCGGCCTCCTCCTCTCTCCCGTCGCCGGCCAAGCATGGAGCAAAGGCTCGGCCTCCTCCTCTCTCCCGTCGTCGGTCAAGCAAAGAGCAGGGTTTGACCTCCACATCACCCGCCGCCGCCGCCTATGGTCAGATCCGACCATTTGGGGCATGGATCAGCCATGTAGGGCTGAGTTTGGACATTTGGAGCCGAGATCGGCCTCATGGGGGAAAGTTCCACCATCCAGAGCTAAGTCAGCCGAGAGCTTCTCTCCTGGCGCCGGCCGGAGCTCGAGTCATACACCAAGTCGGAAATGGAGGTCTCATTTCTCCCACCGCCGGCAAGGGGCTCGGTCACTATGAAGAAGTGGAGCAAAAGAGGAAGATTTTATTCCTCTTCCAACAAGGGCTCGGCCACCAGAAAAAGAGGAAGTGAGGATTCATCACTCCTAGCAAGATCGACCCGGAGTTCCTCTCCCGGCCTCGCCGCCAAGCACGCGTCAAGGATAACGATGTTTCTACTCGGGCAGGTGAAGCCCTCGATTTACATATTTGCATGGAGGACCCTCTCCACCACTGAGTGGAGGAAGGGAGCTCTCCGACGGGTTGACATGTACGTCCCCACTATTAACTGCATTAGCACCCGGAAGCGTGAGTACGGGTTTAAGCATGCTGTGTGAAGCCCATCCGGACGTGTGAGCCGGATTGGTGATGTTCTGGGGTTTCCGGAGAATACTCCGAGGAAATTGGATATTATCTATTTGTAGGGAATGCGCACCGTAGCCCCAAAAAGGGATAAATGCAATGTAATTGGTTCGCTTTTAGTCGACCAAGGTTTAGCTTCCCGCCGCCTGTCGAGACGCTGGCGTACAGGTGTTGTAGTAGCAAGCGGGAGATAGCCGGGCTTAAGCCCAAGTTCGTGTCGGCCCTTCAAGGCCTATTTTGTTTATGTTGTTGGTCTGCGTGCCGAGGTATGGAATGTATATTCTTGTAATTTAAAATGCCTGCGATGCTTTTGCTAGCCCTAGAAGGCTTATGTTACGTTGGTGGCGGCCCAAATAGGGCCACGGGAAAATAGAACCGTTAGGCGAGGTTATGCTACTAGTAGGGCAGTTAAAGGGCGTTGTGCATAGACCCGAGGTGTCACCTTTAGTTAAGAGGGAGTGGAATTTGGGATCCTCCCTAGAGGTTCTGGTCGGCCAAGAGGGCCCTCCAAAGGAGCCTTATTAGCTCAGCATTTGGCTTGGGAGAGGAAGAGTTCGTTAGTCTTCCGGGTGTGTGGTGGGACCTCTACGCTGAGACCTTGGGCCTGTCCCTTACGTTCTTAGTCTAGAGCCTAGATTGTTTGTTTGAGCGTAGTAGGTGTGCGGTCACCCCTCTTTTGGGACCTCGAACTCCACAGAAGTCATTTTTGACTTCAACAGCTGCATTATCTTCTGCACTACCTAGGTAAACACATGTTGTTGTTCTAGGTCCCACTTTAGGTCTCTTAAGGTCTTGTAATCACACATACGCGATACAACCCCAAGTCTTTAGAGTATCGTATCTATAGGGATGACCATGCCACATCTTATACGGGATAGAGATGAGCTTTTAGTGAGACACTCTATTCAGAATATGATTTGCAGTAAGGACTGTTTCCCCCAAAAATGACTTAGGCATGCTAGTTGTTGGGAGCATAGAGTTCAACATTTATGTTAAAGTTATATTCTTACGCTCAGCAACGCCATTTGACTGGGGTGAGTATGGAGCTGTGGTTTCAAGGATTATGCCCTCTTAGAGGCATAAAATTCCTTAAACTCAGTTGCAGTGTATTCTCCTCCTCGATCACTTCTGAGTCTCTTGATTTTAAGGTTCAACTAATTTTCCACACGAGACATAAAAATTTTAAAAGTCTCAAAGGCCTCATCTTTCGATCTCAACAAATACACATGACAATATCTCGAAAAATCGTTTATGAAGGTAATTAGATATTTCTTTCCTCCTCTAGTGATATGCCTTCGGAAATCACAAAGGTCTGAATGTATCAATTCTAGAAGTTTTATGCTTCTAGATACCGACTTGAAAGGTGTTCTAGTGATTTTGGTTTGCGCACACACCTCACACTTGTCAAATCGAATAGAAAGATCTAAAGGAATGTTCTTACTCTTAGCTATGTCTAGCATTTTCCTATAGTTCACATGTCCTAGTATGTTATGTAATAACTTAGGATCAATAAGATTAGAACTCACTTGGTTAATGCAATCGCTATTTAGGCTAAGTTTATACATTCCGTTGATTATATACGCATACCCAAAATAATGTGAATTTACCATTAAGGTCATTCTACCATTTTGAGTTGTGAAGGACATCACAACCTTATCTAATAAACTTATGGAAATCAGATTCTTAGTTATGGAAGGAACTACTTTAACATTTTTTAAAAACAAAGTTTTATCTGAAGAGAGGACCAACTCAACTGTCCCGACATGAGTGACATCGGTCTCTCCACCATTGCAGTCTTCCACTTTTTCCTGGACTGCCACAACCTTAGAGAGAAGACCTCTGTCATTAGTGACATGACAGGTAGCACCGCTATCCAATCACCACTCAGAGGATGAACTGCGGTGACTACTCCCGACCATAGCCACGAATGGCCTGGGTTCCGGGTTATCGACCGGCATAAGTCCATTATTTTGATCCTCCAGGCGGATGAGTCTTTTGAGTTCTTCCAGAGTGGTCTCCTCCTCCAGTCTGAAGGTGAACCACCCAGAGGCAACTTGTGCATAATCAGACTCACAAAGAGACTATCGGATATTTCAGACTATTCGTCCGCCAACTTGAGACGCAGTTTTTCCACTTCAATAATTTGGGAGGTGATTGAAGAATTTGTATCAAATTCAGAGTTAAAAAATTGTTCACTAAGAGGATTTCTCAACGATCTCATCTCCTCTTGGAAGCGCGCGTTCAAGTGTTCCCAAATCTCCTTTGCAGTCTTTGAACCACTGTAGGTCATGGCAAGACGAGGATTTAGGGATATTCGGAGATAGTCCCTACAGAGAACATCGTCCTTACCCCACTAAAAAGCATTCACATCCTCTCGGGTAGTGGCGTAATCACTCAGAACTGTGTAGAAAATGCCATGTTCTTTCATCCTCAGTTTGACGTGTAGTTGCCAAACGTGAAAGTCAGTGGGAGCGAACGACTGAAGCTCCATGATATCGAGTGAGCTACACCTCGACATCTCAATTTAGTATGAACAGAAAAACAAGTAAGAAGTCACCTGATCCGTGTGGAGACGACCCAGTGTCTTCGGATCCAATTAAAAAATAATTATATTTTGCTGCTCTCCGGCTAGCCACAGTCGCTGAGAACTCAATGATAAGCAAAATTCACAGAAGCCCAAAGTTCCACGACAATACTCAGGAGGAACAATACTCCTCCAAAACTATAGGATTGGGAGAAATCCCAAAAAAGTTTGATCAAGATTAGCAGTCTTGAATTTCCACTTATTAGGAGCAGCTTCTTCCAACAGAGACACCCAATCTGGGTTTGAAACAAAGCTCGTAGATGTCTTGAGAGAGAAGCCAAACATCCTTCAATTGGCAGCCGAATCGCGATACAACGCAACAAAATAATTATATATGCATAAAACTTCTTACAGACAACAAAACAGGAGCAAGAACCCTATAGCTCTTAGCTCCAGCAAGATCTAGCAGTGAACAGAGGACTCAAAACCAGATCTGGGAGAAGGGATCTCTCGATCTCCATGGATCGGCTCCAGAAAACGAGAAAGAATGACTCCAGTCAACCCCTGAAAATTCCAGCAACAAGGAGTGGTGGAACTGACGTTGTGCCTCCCGATCTGTGACGTAGGCGGCCGGGTCTGCACGGAGGCGGTAGGATCTGCACCGGAGGCAGCCGATCTGGAGGAAACAATTTCTTCGACCACTGTTCCTCCTCCCGATCTTGATGATGAACGAACAAACTCCTCTGGTCGGGAGAACGTCGGTGCAACCCAACGTGATTGAAATAAAAATCCAAACCACCGGCAGCGACAGGATTAATTCCTTCGATCGAGCGACGACAAGATTCACACGAAACTGGAGACGTACGGGAAGAAGTCGCGAACTACGGTGGTGCGCTTGAGCGGAAAACCTAATCAGTTACTTTGAGAATGTTGGGAGGCTCCGCTCAAAGTATTCTACATGTCCCTATCAAGTTTGGAATAAGTATATATAGTACCTCCAGCGTAAAGTCTAGCCCTAGAGCGACACGAACCCAATATCCGTTCCGAGTCAGACCCGATACGAGCTGACATAAAACTCAATATTTCTAACTATATATATATATATATATATATATATATATATATATATTTATTAGATAAGGGAATCCTTAATAAGGGCATGGTGTAACATTTAAATTCAAAAATGCCCTTATAAAATCGATTTTGATGGGTTAATTTTGGGGTAGTTTTGTCTTTTGGCCGGATTAGGACTCAATTAATAATGACATGCACTGTTCACCCGCCTCAAATTCCCGATACCCGTCTTCTTCTCTACTTCTTCTACGCAGCTTGGGCAGCTCCTGCGGCGATAGCTGAACGAGAAGCTTTGGAAGCGATGCAGGAGGAGCTGCTGAGGTGCAACCAGGAAATCGCGTGGAAGAAATCGCGGAAAGGATTTGGCGAAATATATTTTGCCGCTGGGTTTCAACCCTAGCATTCTACGCCACAGACCCGCTCCCCCGCTCTGTCCGTCTCGCCATTTTGAACTCCCCTCGCAGACCTTCCCTCCGCCGGAAAGCCTACTCCATGACAGAGAACTCATTCCACTGGAGCTGCCATCCTCCCATCCTGCCGCCGAAGCCTTCCGTCGACGAAGATCCCCGCAGCCAAGCAAAAATATATTTCGCCAAATCCTTTCCGCAATTTCTTCCACGCGATTTCCTGGTTGCACCTCAGCAGCTCCTCCTCCATCGCTTCCAAAGCTTCTCGTTCAGCTATCGCCGCAGGAGCTGCCCAAGCTGCGTAGAAGAAGTAGAGAAGAAGACGGGTATCGGGAATTTGAGGCGGGTGAACAGTGCATGTCATTATTAATTGAGTCCTAATCCGGCCAAAAGACAAAACTACCCCAAAATTAACCCATCAAAATCGATTTTATAAGGCTTTCGTCGCCCAGCATGCGCAACCCGTCATCGTCGCCCATGGGTATTAATCCTCTGTTTATTCCTCTTCCATCTCCATCCATACTTCATTTCCTAGGTTTCTTGACAAAGAAGTCCTCCTCAAGGGCTCCGCCTCCGCCTTTGCTACGATTCTAAAATTGTGCCTTTCCTCCTCCACCGCTGCTGCGATGCTGAAGCTTCCTTCAGGTGCCGAACCTTTCTTGCATAGCTGTTCTATATGCTTTCTCTACCATTTTGCTCTAAAATTTCTGCTCTATCATTTTTGCTCAGCCTTTTTTGCTTTACCTTTTTTGCTCTAGCATTTCTTCACAGTTTCCCTGTTTCAGCTATACCAGTTTCCTATTTCTGCTCTAGCAATTTTTTTGTTTAAGCTGCAGCTTTTGATTTTTTTTGTTCTTCTGGAGTTTCTTACATAGATTTTGGTCACAACTTCTGAAAGAATGTTGGCCTCACCATTTTAGATTGTCATCTCCAAAATGCCATATCCAGCATGCCATCTCCATGAAGCATTGACGTCATTGCCGATCTGCGCTTAAACAAGTACAAAATTGTCGAGCAATGCTTATTCTTCGCCAACAATGGCCCTTTTAATTGACGATCCTTCACCAAATCTACTACTAGCAGTATGTAAAAGCAAACCTGCATTGGAACCAAATCAGCATTAATGAAACACAGCTAATTAATGCAGAATTGCCTAGTATCCCCAATTGCCTCTTAGTATTCCTGAAACATTTAATTCACTGTTTAAATGCTTGTATCGTGAAACTTCCATTAGCTAGTATTTATATCCATCTGATGTAATGTTTTTTTTATGAAGTAGTAAAATCTGATCTTTCCCTTTATGATTCTTTCTTCCCTGCATAGTAAAATCACAGTTAAAAGTAAAATCCACCTAACAGTGGTATCAGAGCAATCCAGGTTGTAAGCACAATTCTTGTGTTATATCTCATCCATCATGAGCTCATCATCCACCACTTTCACCCCCTCATATCCTCATTTCTCCATCCCCATTTTTACTGGAGAACTTTTTGAGCACTGGCGAGATAAAATGGAGACATTGCTGAGGTCCCAAGACCTCTGGAATCTTGTTCGAGATGGCGTTCCACCCGGCAAAGCAGCAGAAGGAGCCGTGCCTAAACCCAGCAAAGAAGATGCCAAGAAGGATGCATTGGCACTTCACATTATCCAGCAAGGAGTCTCCACAACCATTTACCCAAGAATCATGGGATCCAAAACCTCTCATGAAGCATGGGTAAGGCTTGAAGATGAGTACAAGGGAAACAAAAAGGTACTTAAAATTAAAATTCAATCCCTTAGACGCCAATTTGATGCAATAATGATGAAAGAGGGAGAAACATCACAAGAATACTTTGCAAAACTGACTGGTATAGCAAACCAAGTCAGATCCTTGGGAGGAGTCCTAGAGGAATCCCAAATCGTTGAAAAAATTCTTCGATCTTTAACCAAACGCTACAACCATATTGTTGCAGCGATTATGGAATCACATGACATTGAAGAAATGTCTGTGACTGAATTGCTTGGATCTCTCCAGTCACATGAAGACTTGCTTTGTTGTGATAGCACGGGCTTAGAAAAAGCCTTCCAGACAAAAGTATCTTTTAGAAACAAAAGTGAAGAGAGGAAGAAGTTCACCGGTTACAAAAACTCTCAACACTCAAAACAGAAAAGACCAGGAGACAGAGAAGTTTCAAAATATAAAGAAATGGCTTCTACTAGCCTAGGTTGTATTATTTGCAAGAAACAAAATCATGCCACCAAAGACTGTTTTTGGCGTTGTAAAACGTGCAAAATCCAAAATCATTCAGAAAAGAATTGTTGGTTTAAGCCCAAACAAGAAGTAAAAACGGAAGCAAAAGTCACGGAAATCAGTGATGATCAGTTTTTATTTACCTGTAAGAAATCAGAGATTAATGATTCACCCACGGTTTGGTTTATTGATAGTGGGTGCTCCAATCATATGGTTAATAATCTAGCCTATTTTATCTCTTTCGATGAAAGCTTTAAATCAGAAGTAACTCTAGGAGATGGAAAAAAAGAAATTATTGAAGGAAAAGGGACAGCCTCTGTTATCACTATGGAGGGAGTACAAAAACTTATCAATGAAGTCCAGTATGTGCCAACCCTAGCACACAATCTATTGAGTGTTGGGCAATTGCTCAGGAAAGGCTATAAAATTGTGTTTGACCACAAAAAATGTCACATATATCGACCCCAATCAAACTCAGCTGCTGCCACCGCTCACATAAACTCAAGCAATATATTTACTATAAATTTAAAGCCCAACAAGAACTTTTCCTTAGCTTGCACAGAGAATAAACTCACTCAGCTTTGGCATTATAGATTGGGCCACCTCAATCTCCACTCCCTATATCATATGCATCAAAACCAACTAGTAGATGGCCTGCCAAAGATTACAAAAACTGAACATCATTGTGATATCTGTGCAAGGAGCAAGTCTCACCGTCAACCCTTCCCACAGTCAGCCCAAAGAAGAGCATCACAACCACTAGATTTACTTCACATGGACTTATGGGGACCAGCCAGCACACCATCATTGGGGGGCAAACGATATTTCCTGCTCATTGTCGACGATTACAGCCGATATATGTGGATAATACATCTAGAGCAGAAGTCAGATTCATTTCTACAGTTCAAAGCCTTTAAACAACAAGTAGAAAAGCAATTGGAGAGACACATCAAAACTTTGAGGAGTGATAGAGGAGGAGAGTTTTTATCTACTAATTTTAATACCTTTTGCCAAGATGCAGGAATTCACAGGGAACTCACCGCACCCGGATCACCTCAACAGAATGGGGTGGTGGAAAGAAGGAACCGCACAATAATGGAGATGGCAAGATCAATGGTGATTCAAAAGGCTCTCCCAAAAGCATTCTGGGCAGAAGCAGCTACCACAGCTGTATACATGCTGAACAGGGTACCCACCAAGGCTCTTCAACAGACAACACCATATGAAGCACTGTTTAAACAAAAGCCATCTGTTGCCCATATCAAGGTATTTGGTTCTATTGCATATGCACACAAAAATATAGAGAAGCATGATAAATTAGATGAAACCAGCCAAAAATGCATACTTCTGGGGTATAGTGAGCAGACAAAAGGGTATCGTCTCCTGGAACCCAGAAGTGGCAAGCTAATAATCTCAAGGGATGCAATCTTTCATGAAGAAGAAGCCTGGGTATGGGAAAACCAGGGGGCATCAGATAAAGAACCCTACCAATTTGTTCAACCACTGCCGGTTGAGCTGGAGACAACTCCAAACCCCATCCAAGACAGCGGTGCAATCATCGAGCCGGAGCACTATGACTCTGAGTCTCCATCATCATTGCCCAGAAAGTATCGCTCCCTGAAAGATATTTACCAGACTGAAGAAGTTGCCATGCTCACCACAACACCCACAACATTTGAAGAAGCAGCAAAGGATGAGAATTGGAAAGAAGCCATGCAACTTGAAATAAAAGCTATTCAACAAAATAAAACTTGGTCACTGGTTGACAAACCCAAAAACCATGTTATAATTGGCCTCAAGTGGGTCTATAAACTCAAGCAAGATGAAGATGGAAACATCCAAAAATACAAAGCACGGTTGGTAGCCAAGGGCTACTCTCAGAAGCAAGGAGAAGATTATGATGAAACATATGCACCAGTGGCCCGTATGATAACTATTCGCCTAATTCTTTCATTTGCAGCACAATACAACTATCCAGTATACCAACTAGATGTGAAGTCGGCGTTCTTAAATGGAGAACTCACTGAAGAAGTATACGTTCAACAGCCACAAGGCTTTGAGAAGAAAGATGAAGAAGAGAAAGTCTACAGACTGCACAAGGCCCTCTACGGGCTCAAACAAGCACCAAGGGCGTGGCATCAAAATATTGATGCATACTTCATAAAGGAAGGATTTATACGAAGCTCACTTGAGCCCACTCTCTATATCAAAACTTCTGGTAAAGATAAAACTCTTATAAGTTTATATGTAGATGATCTAATTGTAACAGGATCCAGCCCAGCAATGATTCAACATCTTAAGCAAAGCATGAAGAATCACTATGAGATGACAGATTTAGGGACATTAAAATTTTTCCTGGGCCTTCAAGTCAAGCAAATGACAGGCAGCATTTTTCTATCTCAAGAGGCCTATGTTAAAGCTCTACTCACTAAATACCAGATGGAGAACTGCAACCCTGTCATCACTCCAATGTCCACCACAGAAAAACTGTATGCCAAAACAGAAGAAGAAGAAGCAACAGACAAGGAGAAATATAGAAGTCTAGTCGGGAGCCTTATCTATCTTACCAATACAAGGCCCGACATAGAAAATGCAGTGAATATATTGGCCAGATTTGTCAGCAATCCCTCAATAGCTCACGCAAATGCAGCAAAACGTGTGCTACGCTATCTACAAGGCACAAGAAGCTATGGTGTTCACTATCAATATAGTCAGGATAATTCTCTTAAAGGTTTTACTGACTCCGATTGGGCTGGGAGTATCGATGATCGAAGAAGCACGGGGGGTTTCATCTTCTTTGCAGGATCAAGTCCTATATCTTGGAGCTCACGCAAACAGCGTACTGTAGCCCTTTCATCAACCGAAGCTGAGTACATGGCCCTCAATTCTGCCGCTTGTGAGGCCATTTGGCTTCACCGACTTAAGAAGGAAATAGAAGGAGAAGGGAAAGAAGACACAGAAGGGGTGAAAATACACTGCGACAATTCCTCTGCCATTGCACTTTCTAAAAACCCAATCTACCATGGACGAAGCAAGCACATCGAACTCCGTTACCATTTCATCAGGGAGTTGCTAGAGAAGAAGGAAGTCGAGCTGCTGTTTTGCCCCACCAGGAGCCAACTCGCCGATATTTTGACAAAACCCTTGCCTCGGGATCGGTTTTTGGAGCTAAGGAAGAAGATAGGTGTTATCAATAATACTGATTTAGAAGGGGTGTAAAAGCAAACCTGCATTGGAACCAAATCAGCATTAATGAAACACGGCTAATTAATGCAGAATTGCCTAGTATCCCCAATTGCCTCTTAGTATTCCTGAAACATTTAATTCACTGTTTAAATGCTTGTATCGTGAAACTTCCATTAGCTAGTATTTATATCCATCTGATGTAATGTTTTTTTTATGAAGTAGTAAAATCTGATCTTTCCCTTTATGATTCTTTCTTCCCTGCATAGTAAAATCACAGTTAAAAGTAAAATCCACCTAACACAGTACTCCTCTGAACCCCTTAATATTTTTTTTGGGTTACAGGTTCCTCTACCAAATTCTGTTCTTTGTGGTTCAGGTCTCACTGATGGTTGGTCATAAGAGACAGGTATATTTTGACAAGAATAATTTTACCCTCTTCAAATTTATTCAATGTATACATATGCAAATCATTAGGAAAGAATTTGTGCTGCAAATTTGCTCATTAGGAAAGAATTTCAGTCTCACTGATGGTTGATTTCTTTCTTCCTGAAGGCTTAAGTAATGGATGTGTTGCTCGAGGTTATCCTCAACATATCATTATCTTAGCCACTAGAGCATACGTTTCTTTTTAATAAGCACCATAATAGCAAGGTGAAAACTAATTTTATTTCAATTTCCCAATAATTTCAATGAATTTTTCATTTTTAGGGAATATATCCAGACAAACATCGAAATTGTTGAAATGCCTAGCTGTGATGGATCCATTGAATTTTGCGTACAATGGACTGAGCTTTTTGATGCTTCTCTTAAACTAGAAGGTATAATTGACTTTTGGAAGTATTATACCTGTTGTTCTTAACTACAAAATAGAAAATCTGTAGTTTGAAGCATCATAGGATGGAGTATGCAAAAGGTATCATTCAAATGGTTTTTAAAATCAATAACTTGCATGGCTTCACAAATTAAACTCATTTGAGCGAATTGGTGATCACAGTGATTATAATAAAGTAAAAATTACTTAATTATAAGAGAGTGGAAAATAGAAAATAATCATGAACATTGGGGATTGTTTTATGGTCTTATATGTTAATAATATAAATGAAATTGGCATAATGACTGATAAAGAGTTTAAATAAATGTTGGGATATGTATAAGCTTAATGATATAGTGATTATAGTTTTGTTAAGTGTCAGTATTTTCTTTGTAAATTGGTTAGTGTTTATGCTCTTCAAGTTAGATTAGAAGATAATTAAAATATTAGTTTTAGGAAGAAATAAGTGTCTTACTATATTATATTTTAAGGCTGACATAATATATGTTGACGGTATCTTAAATGAGCATATATGTTTTAGTTTGATAAAGTATGAGAGGATTCATGGTGGATATGAAATATAGCAGTAGAAGCACATGCAACATGCTTGGAGTGGATCCATCATTTGAAGATCATATTGCAGATCATGTAGGTTAGTCTCTTGGCGTTGTGGTATATGCTTCATTTCATCCACAATATTCTATGAGACATGTGAGTACTATCAATGTCGCCCCCCTAGGACCAATGTCGCTCCCCAGGACCGATGTTGCCCCCCCAGGACCCTTCCCTTCGCCACGGAAGCTGCGATATACCCACGAATGATCTCAGGCTTGCTAAGAAGGTCCGGTCCAATTTTCCCGAGCAGATCGCGTTGGCTGCGTCCTTCTCCCCGACTTCAATGTGGATCTCTTGGGTCACCGGTGCGCTTCCTATCTTTGCTGGATATGATCTCTGCTTAGTTTTGAAGGTACACATTGTTTTCACTGCGGTGGTGTTTTGGGCTCAGGCGATGCACAGATCGGAGCGAATGTGAAGCTGCTGGATCCATCTTCGGTGGGAAGTGAGATTTGGTACGGGGAGGAGAGCGAGAAATATCTTTTCGTGCGGAATGGGCCGGCGTTTGTTTACAGCCAGATGTATCCGTTTGAAGGTCTTTTGAACTATACGTCGGGGATAATGCATCACGTCAGGATTGATGGTAAGATTTCCCAACTATTCTTCTCTGCAGCTGCTGCTCCATTTTTGTTTCTTTTTTGGACAAATGAGTATACATGACCACTTTTAGATTTAGTTTAATAACCTAATCAAGTGGCAGCAGTGGCAGCCAATACTTAACATTATACTGAGAAATAAATAATTGCTACTGCGTCATTCCAAAATAACTGGTAAGATATTATCAATGGCCATCTATATTCAAGATTGGAAGAATAATAAGTATTATTTGTTTATAAGGGGAAAATCTTAAAAATAAGTTATTCTATATTCAAAAGGTTATAAGTTGATTGGACTTGGGGTCTATTGGCTAAGCTGTTGCTGATGATAAGCTGCTGACGGAAAGCTGCTGACAGAAAAAATGCTGTTTTTTAAAAACAGAGTTTTGTTAAAAAACTGTTTGGATAAAATGGAGTTCTGTTGTAATATTATTTATTGCATAGAAATTTTAAGATTTTAACTTGCTTTTGTCCTTCAAACTATCTTTATTACAGAAATCTGTTTGAAGTTTTTTGGTTGAAACATGAAATAG